>CM038671.1:717105059-718305059 GCA_021605145.1 Aegilops bicornis
GGGGATATACCCCACGGTATGACCCGGCCGGGCTTGGCGTTTTCATTGGTAACTCGCCAGAGGACTGGCGACTCACGAGTCTGGCGGCTCACTAGTCTGACGACTCACGAGCCTGACGACTCATGGATGGCCCTAACGGCGGGTTAGATAGAAGACTAGGCCCAAGGCCCAGAAGGCCGGCTCATGTTATGGTGGGCTGGTTTACGAGGAAAGGCATAAGGAGTTTTCCCTTAAGGGGGCAGACTAGGATTCCACTTGTAATAGACTAGTCCTAATCCTAATAGGACTCCACATGTAACCCACCCCTTCAACTTATATAAAGAGGGGCAGGGTACCCCAAGAGGGACAAGCAAAAATAATCTCTAAGGCTAGACACAACTAGCGGAGAGCCGGGTTTACGGCATCTCCTTCATGAGCATAATGAGACCTAGCCACAAACAGCATGTAGGGCTATTACCGGTTGATGTTTCCTGGGGCCCGAAGCTATCTAAATTCTTGTCTTGTGTGTTGATCCGCCTCGCGTCTCTCATCCCGACCAACCCCTCTCAAGCTACTACATGGATGCGTTGGCCTCATGACTAAGTCCTCACACTAGGACATCCGTCGTGACAATTCCACGACAGTTGGCGCCCACCGTGGGGCTTGTGCACGGTGGTGATGAATTCTTGGAGGGATCTCTTCTAGGGATCGAGAGGCTCGTGATTGCCGGATGAATAAGAGCCGGCGCTAAGTTAAGGATTAAAGATCATGAAAATTTAGGGTTGCGTCATGTACACCATCACGTGTGGCCTGGTGATGCATTGAAACCAGAATCGCCGAGTTGTTGCCTCTGCATACAGTCCCATGGCCATCAACCGAAGCAACAACGGAAGCCTTGCATCCAATCAAAAAGGTGCAGACAAGCACATTACTTCCATCGCATCAAGCATCAACCCTGATGTTTTGAAAGTACTAGTACATCACTTGAGGCCAACTCCAATTGCTACAAGAAAGCTATGGGGAGGTTAATTCAAGAATTATGAAGGAAAAAGCTGCTATGTAAGTTCACAAGTCCCTCAGGTGAGGACAAGGAAGATCCATCAGGGGCAAGCTATCACCGCACGTTTTACATGCCTTGGTCAATAGGGATTCGATTTTGATCTCTGAACGGCCATCCACGGAAGTGGATGAGGCCACGCCGCCGGCTCAGATACACTTTGCCGCCTGCCTCACCTGTCTCTGTTCCGAGTCGCCGCCAAGGTCGCGCTGAGTCGCCCCCGCTGGTCCAACCCCGAGCCGGCCTCAGCTTCACCTCCACCTTGAGCATGGCCCTGCCGCCAGTTCTGAACCTGCCCTGCTACCATGAGTCACCGCCGCCTAAGTCGCCTGCTGTTTATGAGTCACCGCTCGAGCGCTGCCTCCGCCAAGAGCCGCCCAAAACAGTCGCCGTCGTTGTTGTGGCCTACTTTGCCGACCACGTTGCCGGCTCACCTCGCCACCTCCGCCGTTAGGGCTCACGGGACCACTTCACCAACCTCGCTCTAAGCCGGCTCATTCCGAGCCGCATCGCCTTTGCACTTGGTCAAACCACCTGATTGGTTTTGCCACGCCGCGGTTGCTGTTGAGCCGCTTGATATGTCTCCGTCGTATCTATAATTTTTGATTGTTCCCTGCCAATATTCTACAACTTTCATATACATTTGGCAACTTTTTATACAATTTTTTGGGACTAACATATTGATCCAACACCCAGTGCCAGTTCCTGTCTGTTGCATATTTTATGTTTCGCAGAAACCCCATATCAAACAGAGTCCAAACGGGATAAAAACGGACGGAGAATTATTTTGGAATATTTGTGATTTTTGGGAAGTAAAATCAACGCGAAACGGTGCCCGAGGTGGCCAGGAGATAGGGGGCGCGCCTGGCACTCTCCTGGGCCACCCGTAAGGCAGTTGACGCTCTTCTTTTGCCGCAAAAAAGCTAATTTTACGAGAAAAATCTGGGCGAAGGATTCACCCCAATCGGAGTTACGGATCTCCGGATATAAAAGAAACGGTGAAGTGGAAGAATCTGAGAACGCAGAAACAGAGAGATACAGAGAGATAGATCCAATCTCGGAGGGGCTCTTGCCCCTCCCAAGCCATGGGAGCCAAGGACCAGAGGGGAAACCCTTCTCCCATCTAGGGAGAAGGTCAAGGAAGAAGAAGAAGAAGAGGGGCTCTCTCCCCCTTGCTTCCGGTGGCGCCGGAACACCGCCGGGGGCCATCATCATCAGCGGGATCTTCACCAACACCGCCGTCATCTTCACCAACATCTCCATCACCTTCCCCCTTCTATATCCAGAGGTCCACTCTCCCGCATCCCATTGTACCCTCTACTTGAACATGGTGCTTTATGCTTCATATTATTATCCAATGATGTGTTGCCATCCTATGATGTTTGAGTAGATTTTCGTTGTCCTATCGGTGATTGATGAATTGCTATGATTGGTTTGAGTTGCATGTTTTATTATTGGTGCTGTCCTATGGTGCCCTCCGTGTCTATAGCGTGAGGGATTCCCGCTGTAGGGTGTTGCAATGCGTTCATGATTCGCTTATAGTGAGTTACGTGAGTGATCAAACACAAACCCGAGTAAGGGATTGTTGCGTATGGGATAAAGGGGACTTGATACTTTAATGCTATGGTTGGGTTTTACCTTAATGAATCTTTAGTAGTTGTGGATGCTTGCTAGAGTTCCAATCATAAGTGCATATGATCCAAGTAGAGAAAGTATGTTAGCTTATGCCTCTCCCTCAAATAGAATTGCAATAGTGATTACCGGTCTAGTAACGTAGTCAATTGCTTAGGGACAATTTCACAACTCCTACCACCACTTTTCCACACTCTCTATTTTTACTTTATTGCTTCTTTATCTAAACAGCCCCTAGCTTTTATTTACGTGCTCTTTATTATCTTGCAAACCTATCCTATCACACCTACAAATTACTTCTAGTTTCATATTTGTTCTAGGTAAAGCGAACGTCAAGCGTGCGTAGAGTCGTATCAGTGGCCGATAGGACTTGAGAGAGTATTTGTTCTACCTTTAGCTCCTCGTTGGGTTTGACACTCTTACTTATCGAAAGAGGCTACAACTATCCCGTATACTTGCGGGTTATCACCGCCCTTGAGGCCTCGCCCTTGCCCGGCTTTTGCACGAGCTGCGGCGAGCCGCCGTTGGTTTCAACCCGCCCCGGTTCCATCAGCCTCGCGTTAAGCCGCCACTCCCGCGGGCTCCATCCCTTTCCTCGCGCTTGCTTCGAAGCCGCTAGCGCCTCCTATCCAGACCGGCCTGGCGTACTGCAGGCTACCGTATTTTGCTCTTGCTCCATTTTTTGCTGGTTTGCTGCTCCTGCTTCGCCGGTCGCCCGCCGCGCCCACTGCTGCGTTCGTGAGACCAGCAGACAAATGGAGGAGGAAGAAACGGGAGGCCGGCTGTTTGTGAGAGATTTGAAGTTGGATTTATGTCGGGGGTTGGGTGCGACATATGCCAAAGGATGGCTTATCATGGTGGGAGCGAGTAGAACATCGCCGGTGCCCGGAAGCGGGATGAGGCGTAGACACGAACGCCGGCGTACTTTACCCAGGTTCGGGGCTCTCCTAGGAGATAACACCCCTAGTCCTGATCTACGGGGTCTCCGCATGATCACTAAGGCTCAAGTGAATATGCAAGTGCTCCTCGAGCTGTATGCTGGAGGTAGGAGAAGGCAAGGCTAGCTCTTCCCTTTCCTCTATGATCTAGTCTAACTATCTCAGGTTCGGAACCCTTTGCATGGGTGCCCTGGGGGGTTTATATAGGCCTACTCCCCAGGGGTACATTGGTAATCTGGTCGGGGTAGGGCCCGACCGTCAGTCTCTCTTGTGCCGGCTTCTCCGCCGATTGCTAGGGCCCACCGACTGGTGGGTCCCGCCGACTGGTAGGTTGCGGGCCGATAGGCCGTACCCGCTGCTTCCGGGCTTGCCGGCCACTGATCACTGTAGCCGCGTCTCTAATGACGCAGGCTTGGTTGGGTGGTCATGGCTACAGCCCCGCCGCCTGGCGGGCGTTTACTGTAGCCACTCCCCATCTTGTCTGGTTGACGGCGCGTGGGCCCCGTGGAAGGGGCCAGCCGACTCCTAGGGGGTGACCTTCATCGGATCCGACTGGTAGGGCTCTTCGCCGTCTTCTGGACTCTCGCTGACCGGTGGGGCCCATCGTCCTTGGGCCGTACAGACAGGCCATCGTGGGAACAGGACTCCGCCCACACGGGGTGACGTCAGGGAAACGGCGGCAACAGTGCCGCGCTGGGCGGAGATCTCCGCTGGTACGGGGCACTGTGGCCATGCTTGCCTGATTTGGAGGAGGGGATGGGCTATACTGTAGCCATTCCCCGCCCCGTCCCCCTGACGAGGGCACAGGCTTCGCAGGTGTCGCGGGCCGACTCCCTGAGGCCAGCTTCTCTGGAAGACGCCTGATGGGAGTCGGCTTGTCTCGACCTCGCGCCCAGAACTCGGCCGCCTGTGGGAAGCCGGCTACTTTTTCAGTCGGCATCCAGAAGGCGGCTCTTCACCTTGGCGTCTGGAGGGGCGCTGTCAGCCCTGATGTCTTGAAAGGTTTTGGGTCTCGGGTTAGCCTACCCGTGGCTCATTACTCCGACAGTAGTCCACGAAGCTGGTGAGGCGCTGCGGGCGATCGGTCGAGGAGCCTCAGCAGTTTCCCTCTCCCGGTGGCCGAAGCAGAGCTTCGCCCGTCTTCTGCCAAGCTGACTGGTTGGAGTCGGACTCGCCCCAACCCGTCTTCACCAAAGTTTCGAACGCCTCGACGGGGTCCATGTGGCGTGCTAGCTAAGCTTTCGTGCCATCACCCGCTTCGGGCCTGTCACGTGGTGGTGCGCGGCCAGGCCAGTCTGCCCACCTACGTGCGCGATGGGACATGTCTTCAGACTGGGCCCGCCACTACCCTCCTCGGCCCTCGAGCGGATCCGCTGCGGCCGAGGCGGGCGTTTGAGATTCCCGCGGAGTTACTGCGCGCAGTAACTCACGTGGGATGGATCATGTGGGGTGTGGGGCAACGGCGCAGTTAATCCCACGCCTGCCCCCTTGCTTCCGCAGCCCGAGGGTCTATAAGTAGGCGGGGGAGGGGGAGCGGCAGGGCACGCGCGTCCCCCTCCTCATTGCCTCCTCTTTCTTCTTCCTCTCGCCGCCGCGCCCTCAAGCTACGTCGAGCGTTACGGCGACCCGTCCCCGATGAGCTCCTCTTCCACCGTCACGCCCCCCTCGGTGCCCTCCAGGGAGTGGGACGGCTCCGAGATTCACGAAGACCGCATCGACTTCCTCCGCAAGACGCGTCGGCTGCCCCGTGAGGAATTCGTGAGGGACTGCCTCGCACCACAGAGAGAAATCTCGCTGGCGCCGGAGGAGGGTGAGCGGGTCGTCTTCCGCTCCCACTGCCTGCGCGGCCTTGGTCTGCCGGCGAGCAGCTTCTTCCGCTCCTTCCTCGAGTTCTACGGACTCTAGCCGCACCACCTTACTCCGAACACGGTGGTGCTGCTGTCCGCCTTCGTCACTTTGTGCGAAGGCTTCCTCGGCGTCCTCCCCACCATCGAGCTATGGGGGGAATTCTTCTACACCAAGCTTGGCACCCATGTCGCAGGCGTGCCGACTCAGTGTGGCTTGTTCATCACGGTGCCGAGAATGGGGGCCGACAACCCATTTCCTCCCATCGCACTGATAAAGTCAGTGAAGATGTGGCAGCGGTCGTACTTGTACGTGAAGAGCATCTTTGTGGAGGGCGACTGGGTCAACCTGCCGGCTTATGCAGCCGGCGGGCCGGCTTGGAGGCAGCCCACTTGGTCGTACCGGGCCAGGTCGCTGACGCCCGCTGGAGCCGCCGCCGTCGCCCTACTCTGAGTGATGACGCAGTTGGAGGGCCTGACCGGGCCCGACTTGCTGGCCGCCTTCATGGCACGCCGAGTGCTCCCGCTTCAAGGCCGTCCTCACATGATCTGCCAGATGAGCGGCCACCGGTATCCAAGCCGGTTGAGCACCAAGGAGATGCCTCACGAAGAGGTGGCCTACATGGTGAACTATCTTGCGAACTGTGAGCTCTCAAAAGAGTGGCAGTTCACAAAGGAGCTGTATTCACGCGCCGATCCTCCGCCCATGGTGAGTTGTTACTTTTTTCTTGTTCCTCTGATTCCTTTTGATTTTGCCGAGTCCGTCCTGTTAGATCTAACCGACAGGTATTTGGCCAGAGCCCTCTCCTCCAGCCAGCAGCCGGCACCGCGGGGCTGGCCCGCGAATTCCTCCCTGACAGGTCGGTGAGCGATGTCGACGACCCCGACTTGGGGGCGGCGGCCTTGGAAGACGACGCCGAGGGAGGAGGCGGCAGGGCAGGCGGCGCGAGGCTCGGGGCCAGCCTCGAGGACTGGCCTGACGATGACGCGGGGGAAGTCGCTCCGCACCACCAACCGGGAGCCGGCCATCCAGGCGCGAGCTCCTCTGCCGCGCCGGACGCCCAAGGCGGCGCGAAGAAGCGTAGGGCTGCGCCGAGCTTGTTCGGCAGCCGGCCGAAGAAGCCTAAGGGCTCGGCCGCGGCGACCAAGCGGGAAGAGGCGGCTGCGAAGGTCAACCGCTTCCGCAGGGTGGTGAAGACGCCACAACTGGTCTCCGCGAAGTGCTTTCTTCCCTTGTATCTTTGTCTTCTCTTCGTCGATCTTGTACTGAATTTTCTTCTTTGTTTTCCTTGGGTCCATGGCTCCCCTCTCTCTTGAGAAGGTATCCGCCGCCTCCATCATGGGGTCGGCGGAGACTTCCGCCACAGCTCGGCGGATTGACCCTGCCGCCGACCTTCGGGAGGCGAGGGAGCGAAACGCGCGGGAGGCGCGCGAAGAGCAGGAGGCCGCCCGTCTGAAGAAGGTGGAGGCCGAGAAGTCGGAGGCCGCCGCCAAGGAGAAACTGGAGGAGGCCGAAGCTGCCGACGCGACGAAGAGACGGGTCGAAGAAGCCGCGCATCACTTTTCGGCGATCTTCATCGTTCCTCTGAACTCCGCCCCGCCACCCCCGGAGTTCTCAGTGCAGACCGGGGAGGCCGGCGGCGAGCACCCGATCAAGGAGCGAGACAACGGCGACACCTCCATGCCGGACGTGCTCGTGCCGCCACAGCCGCCATCTGGGTGCGCTCCGAGCGGGCAGCCGGCGGACCCGCTGGTGCCTCCGACTGGAGAGGTGGCGACGGGTCTGGATCTTGAGGTCGGCGCACCAACGCGTCGCCGTCTTGTGAAGGCGGCTTCTGTGCCACGCCCGCTGGAAACCGGCGCCACGAGCTCCACGGTCCTGGACACCGAGGCGACCAGTGCCGCGCCCACTGGGTGGGTGCGAGGAAGCGGCACAGGCCCGGTGAATCGGGCGCTCTTGGACGTCCAAGCCAAGATCCAAGCCGAAAGCGAGGCCCTGAAGAACTGCAACACGACGCACTTGGCAGCACGAGAAGCCGTTCGGGTACACTCTCTTCTTTATTTTTGTTTTTTGTGCTTCTCGGTGGGGGCGCGCCAGACCTCCTCTGGTGTAGTCCTCGAAGTTTGGGCGGCTGCTGGCGTGCTCGAACTCCAATCGACGAGTTCCAAGTATTGACACCCGTCTGAATTTTATGTCGCAGGATTACCACAATATCCGCGAGATCACCTTCCACGCCAACGCCCAGGAGCTGGCTCAGCGGACCGCCGATTTGTCGGACAGCCGGATTACGTCTTCTTCTTTTTTCTGCGGGGGCGCGCTGGCGCACCTGCGGTCTGTAGTCCCCGAGATTCGGGCCGACTGCTGAGCAGTCGGGCCGGATCTCCCCGGCCACTGCATTTCTTTGCTGGCGACTAACGCCTTGCTTTCTTCTTTCTTTCGCAGAAGCCAACGCCGCCTTACAGGAGTAGCTGGATGAGGCCAATGCCGCACTACGTGCCAAGGAGGAAGAGCGCAGCCGACTGGCTGGAGAGCGCGACCGGCTGGCCGCGCAACTGGCGGAACAGAAGGAGCTCTTCGAGAAGGCTCAGAAGGAGGCGGAGGTCAAGGAGTCCAGTCTCCTTGCTGAATTCGCGAGCGGGCGCTCCTCCTGGTCCGACAGGGAGGCGATGCTGTCCTCCGGCTTCCACGAGATCGAGGACATAGTCGATGGTGAGTCTTCCTTGTTTTTCTTCTTTGCACCGCGGGCTGTTGGTCAAAACCAGCTTCTAGCCTTTTGATTTCGCACTTTGCTTCTGCCCTGGCAGACTTCTTCCCTGGCCACTCGGACGTCGCCAACCAGGCCATCGAAGCTAACCGCGAAGGGCGGAGGGTGGATGGTGCGAAGATCGCCGCCGACGCCCCCCCGATCTCTTTACGAGCAGATCCTGAGCATTGAGGCTCGTCTTCGGCCGGCTCACCGGATGCTGCGCCGGCTTCAGCGTGTTGGCGCCCAGGCCATCACCACCCTGTGGCCGGACATGCCGGCATCAACGACTCCTCACCGGATCGCCGACTGGCTGGAGGTAGCGGCCGGCCGTCTTGAGGCCTGGAAGGGCTCTTCGGCTCGGGCTGGGGCGCGCCGGGCCTTGGAGTTCATCAAGGCGTGGTACCCTGGGCTGAATATAGCCCAGGTGGCCACGTTCTGGCAGGAGGCTCAGGCAGAGTTGGCGCCCGTGGAGGACGATCTTGTCAAGCGCGCGGCGTCGATCGCTGAGTACACCGACACCAGCATCTACGTCCCGGAGCGGGCTGAAAATGGCGACGAGGCGCCGCCAGAATGGTTCGGGCTAAACCCGGTCGACGGCGAGGACTCGGCGGAGGTGATCGACTCCAGCCGCGAGGAGGAAGGTGAGCCGGAGGAGGGAGGTGAAGAGGAGGCGCCAGAGGTCGGAGCGGACGGCCAGCCTCAGCTCGACCGAGCCTCCAGCAACGAGCCGCGTCCAACCGAGCTAGCCGCCGGAGGCGATCACAGCGAGACCACCAGCCGGCCGCTTCCAATGATCGGCATCGCCAACTCCTCCAATCCTTCGAACCCTTCTGCCGGTTCCTAGACTGCCGCTTTATCTTTGTTTCGCCTGTCTATTAGTCTTAAATGAACTTGTTAATTTCGCACAATTCCACCCGCGGGGTGTATCTTAAACTTGTTGAAGATCGGCCAAGGGCCCTTATCATGTAAATATTTTCCCGAGTTCCGACTCTTCTTGCTTCATCGCTCTTTGGCTTTTTCCTTTTCTGCCTTCCCTTGGTTGCCGCCTTGTCAGCCAAGCAGCCGCTCTGCGGTCTGCTGCTGGGTCAAGTTCCTGGCTACCTTGGGGAGGCAAGTACTTAGCCGCTTTCGAGTTTTAGCAAGTTGAATAGGGAACGGCCAGCCGACTGCTGAACAGTCGGTTGCAAAGAAAGCTGGAAACCGGCTTTGAACTATGCAATGCTTTGAGTCCTAAGCCATTTTTCGTGTGGGTGCCCTTTCTACCTAGCTCCTGCCTGCCAAGCAATCGCTCTGCAAGCTGCGGCTTCTGGCAGGAGACGGCTTAGGTGCCACACATTACTTGTCCGGCTGCAGGAAGCATTTCATAGTTCTAGACGGTGAGTCCCCGGGCCGACTGGTTGGACTCGGTGCCAAGTGGCATAATGAAAAGGTGACATACTTGTAGGCATAACCTTTATCATACAGATAAAAGAGGGCAGTCCCCAAGCTCTTCTTGGGGGACACAAGGTCTTCGTACTTTAATACAAAAGGTAGCATGGTACATACTGCATTAACTGTAAAATCTTCGGAGGAGATTTGCATTCAATGGCCGCTCTGTCTCCTTGCCAGAGTCATCCCTCTTGCGTGCTCGAGGCTTCTGAGTGTCGACCAGGTAGTAGGAGTCATTGCCCAATACTTTGCTGATGATGAATGGGCCTTCCCAAGGTGCCGAGAGCTTGTGCTGGCCGGCTGTTCGCTGGATCAGCTGGAGCACAAGGTCTCCTTCTTGGAAAGATATCGGCTTGACCTTCCGGTTGTAGTATCGGCGCAGGCTCTGCCGGTAGATGCTGGACCGGCTGAGTGCTAACAACCGGCCCTCTTCCAGCAGATCGACGTCGTCTTGTCGTGCTTCTTCTGCCTCCTCTTTGGTGTATATGGTAACTCGAGGGGAGTCGAATTCTATATCCATTGGGATGACGGCTTCGGTACCATAGACGAGGAAGAAAGGCGTAAAGCCGGTTGATTTGTTTGGAGTTGAGCGCAGGCTCCAGAGGACGGCTGGTAGCTCGTCGAGCCAGCAGCCGGCCGAACGCTCCAGAGGCTCGACCAGTCGGGGCTTGATGCCGGACAAGATGAGGCCGTTTGCTCGCTCGACTTGGCCGTTTGACTGCGGGTGGGCAACGGACGCTAAGTCCAGTCGGATGCCCTGTGTCGCGCAGAAACGGGCCAAGGCGCCCTTGGCGAAGTTTGTGCCGTTGTCGGTGATGATGCTATGCGGTATGCCGTACCGAGTGGTGATGTCGGTGATGAATGTCATGGCAGTCGGCCCATTCAGTTTCTTGATTGGCCTTGCCTCTATCCACTTGATAAACTTGTCCACAGCGACAAGCAGATGAGTCATGCCGCCACGGGCCGTCTTGAATGGTCCCACCATATCCAGCCCCGAATGCACGGCAAAGGGCGAGCAATGGGGATAGTCTTGAGTGCAGAAGCCGGCTGATGTGGCTTGGAGCGGAACATCTGACACCCTTTGCATTTCAGGACCAAATCCTTGGCGTCTTCTAGAGCAGTCGGCCAGAAAAAACCGTGGCGGAAAGCTTTGGCGACAAGTGCTCTTGAAGCCGTGTGGTGGCCACACTCGCCCTGGTGGATATCTTTGAGAATGGCTTGGCCTTGCACTGGCTCGACGCAGCATTGGTAAACACCAGTGACACTGCGCGTGACCAGCTCTCTGTTGACTATGGTGTAGGCCGCAGCCCGGTGTTGCACTTGCCGGGTCGAGATCTCATCAGGCGGCAACTCCTTGTTCACTAGGAAGTTGAGGATGGGCTGGGCCCATGAAGGTGCTGCGACTTCTGCGGCTGTCAGGACCGCAACTTGGACGAGGGCGGTTGGGCCGGGAGGCGGCGGGTTGGAGTCGGCAGCCGCTTGCTGGGTCGATGAAGTCCCCGGGCCGAGCTCTGGAGTCCCCGGGCTGGCGGCTACAGTCCCCAGGCCGGGTTCTGAAGTTCCCGGGCTGGGTGCGACTACTGCAGTCCCCGGGCCGCCTGCCAGAATTCCCGTGCCAGTTGTTGGAGCTCTCAAGTCGGATCTGACTGCTTCAGGAGGAGCCGGCATGAAGATCGAATCTGATTCTGGCGGTGGCTTGACAGACAGCTTGAGGAGGCGTTGAAGGGCGACGCCGGTCGGTATTGCTTGCCGGGTGGAGCCGATTCTTGCCAAGGTGTCTGCTTGCTTGTTGTCGTTCCTTGGCACATGTAGAAACTCGCACCCCTCAAAATATCCACTGAGTTGCTGTACGAGGAAGCGATAGCTTGCCATGTTTGCATCTTTGGCGTCCCAGTCGCCCGGCGACTGCTGGACCACTAAGTCAGAGTCACCATAACACATGACCCGGCGGATGCCGAGCTCTTTGGCAAGCCGGAGCCCGTGAATGAGTGCCTCATATTCGGCGACGTTGTTGGAGGCGGCAAAATGGATCTGCAACACATACTTGAGCTTGTCGCCTTTGGGAGATGTGAGGACGATGCCGGCTCCCAACCCGGTGCGCATCTTGGAACCATCAAAGTGCATCCACCAACGAGTGGAGTCAGGCGCTGGTGCCAGGTACTGGGTCTCGGCCCAGTCGACGAGGAAGTCGGCCAGCGCTTGCGACTTGATGGCGGTGTGGGGCTGGTAGTAGATGGTGTAGGGGGTCAAATCTGTGGCCCACTTGGCGACTCAGCCCAAGGCATCTCGGCTTCCAATGATCTCAGCCAGCGGAGCTGTGCAGACCATAGTGATAGGGTGCTCTTGAAAATATGGCTTCAGCTTTTTGGCGGCGAAGTTTACACCGTAACACATCTTCTGGTAATGGGGGTAGTTCTGCTTGGAGGTCGACAATACTTCACTCAGGTAATACACCGGTCTCTGGACTGGTAGTGCCTTGCCTTCCTCTTTGCGCTCCACCACGATGACTGTGCTGACCACTCGGCTGGTGGTGGCGATGTAAAGGAGCATGGGCTCTTTAGGAGTCAGGGCTGCCAAGACAGGTGGAGTAGTCAACATCTTTTTGAGCTGGAGGAAAGCTTCATCCGCCTTGTCGTTCCACTCGAAAAAGGTGGTTTTCTTCATGAGCTGGTACAGAGGAAGAGCCTTCTCTCCCAGCCGACTGATAAAACGGCTGATGGACGCCAAACAGCCAGTGAACTTCTGCACATCCAGCAGTCGGCGAGGTACTTCCATCCTCTCGATGGCCTTGATCTTCACAGGGTTGCACTCTATGCCGCGTTCAGAGAATAGGAATCCAAGAAGCTGGCCAGCTGGTACTCCGAAGACGCACTTCTCTGGGTTGAGCTTGATTTGAAATCAGCGCAGATTCTCGAAGGTCTCTTTGAGGTCCTCAAGCAGCGTTCCATGCTTCTCCGTCTTCACCACCACATCGTCCACGTAAACATGGGCATTCCTGCCGAGTTGCTTGAGAAGGCACTTCTGCATGCAGCGTTGAAAGGTGGCGCCAGCATTCCTCAAGCCAAACATCATGGTCAAGTAGCAGAAGGCTCCAAATGGTGTGATGAAGGCGGTCTTCAGTCTGTCAGCCGGATTCAGCTTGATTTGGTGGTATCCCGAATATGCATCCAAAAAGCTCAACAACTCGCATCCGGCTGTGGAGTCTATCACTTGGTCAATTCTTGGCAAAACATACGGGTCTTTCGGGCATGCTTTGTTGAGGCTAGTGTAATCGATACACATACGCCACTGCTTGTTTTTCTTCAGCATGAGGACTGGGTTGGCCAGCCACTCTAGAAAGAACACTTCCATGATGAAGCTGGCTGCCAGCAGCCGAGCTATCTCCTCTCCAACGACTCTTCTCTTCTCTTCTGACAGGCGGCGCAAGGGCTGCCTGACCGGCTTGGCGTCAGGTCGGACATGTAACTTGTGCTCGGCGAAATCCGTCGGAACACCCGACACGTCTTTGGGAGACCATGCGAAGATATCCCGATTCTCACGGAGGAAATCGACGAGCTCGCCTTCCTATTTGCTGTCAAGGTTTGCACCTATGACAGCGTGCCTCTCCGGGTGCTCCGGGTCCAGGGGTATCTTCTTCGTCTCTTTGGCCGGTTTGAACGAGCCCTCAGCTTCCGACTCCTTGGGGTCAGGCGACATCTCTGGCCGCTTTCCAGCCATCGCCACAACCCAGTCAAGGAGCCGCTTCTCAGATGCGATCATGAGGGACTCGGCCAACCGACTGCTCTCTGCCGCGCAGGCGGACGACTTTTTGTAGTCGCCGGCTACGGTCAGAATCCCCTTGGAACTCGGCATCTTCATCTTGAGGTAGGCGTAGTGGGGGTCTGCCATGAACTTGGCCAGAGCAGGCCGGCCAAGCAGCGCATGTTAGGGGCTTTCAAGGTCCACCACCTCAAACCAGACTTGCTCTTGGCAAAAGTGATCTTTGTCCCTGAAGAGGACGTCTATCTGGATCTTGCCGATTGGTGAGCAGGAAAGACCAGGAACTATGCCGTGGAAGACGGTCCGGCTGGGCTGAAGCTATGTTTGATTGATTCCTAACTTCTCCATGGTATCCTTGTACAAGATGTTGATGCTGCTGCCGCCGTCTATCAGAACCCGGGAGAAACGAGAAGCTCACCTATCCATGGCAAAGGTGGCATCCAAAACCAGAGCATAGGAGCCGGGTTTGGGCATCACCTCTGGGTGATCGGCTCTGCCCCAGCTGATGGGTTTCTCCGACCAATGCATGAACTCTAGGACCTTGGTCGCCATCATGCTCACTTCTTCTTGCTGCCGCTTGCGTCTGCTTTGTCGTCGGCCACGGTGAATATGACATATGCTCCATGCTCTTCTCGAAACTCGTCTGTATGGCTCCGGTTCTGCAGCTGCCCGGCCATTGGGCGGAGGAGGAGGCTGCTGCCCAGCTGGCGGGGGAGGCAAGAGGTCGTCTCCCTTGGTGATCCTGGTGAGCCAATGACACTTTCGAGTGGTCTGCTTTGACGGCTTCACGCCGCTATGGAATCTGCATGGCGCATCCAAAGTCTGCTCGTACGAGAAAGCCGGCAGCCAATTGGGCTTGCCGCCCTTCTGCCGCTTGGAAGGAGCCTGCCCTTCTGGCCGCTGGTCTTCGACTGTCGCCACCTGCCGGCTGGTGGAAGCCGGCTGCGGGGCTTTGCGCTTGTGGTCGTTCTGCTGTTGACGCCGTCCTGTGTCTCCAGCCGGAGTTCTGGGAGCCTGAGGGGCCATCTTGCCAGATGCATTTACTTGGATCTCCGCCTTCATGGAGGAGTCGGCCGTGGCGTATTTGTCTGCTATGATCAGCAGCTCGTCGAGGGTTTCCGGCTCGTCGCAGAGAAGCTTGTGCTTGAGGAGAGTGCCCTCTCGGCACCCGGCGGTGAAGTACTCGATGGCTTGCACCTCGTGCACACCCTCGCAAGAGTTGCGGAGCTCGGCCCAGCGCGTGAGGTAGTCGCGAGTCGACTCGTCGGGGCCTTGTACGCACAAGGAGAGCTGGCGGGGCTTGGGCGGCCGCTTGTACGTGCTGGTGAAGTTGCGGACGAAGGCATCTGTGAAGTCGACCCAACTGTTTATGCTTCGGGGCTTCAAGCTGTTCAGCCATGTCCGGGCTGTGCCTTGGAGTATGAGCGGAACATATTTTACGGTGACTCGCTTGTTGCCGTTTGCTGTGCTGACGGCTGTGGAGTAGTCGACCAGCCAGTCCTCCGGCTTCACGGAGCCGGTGTATTTGGGCGCATCTCTTGGGCGCGTGAACCCTTTGGGGAAGTTCTCGTCTCGTATGCGGGGACCGAAACAAGGTGGACCCAACTCATCTTCTTCTTCTAGCGCCAGGGATCGGTTGAGGCAGTCGATCCGGTGGCGGGCATCGTTTTCTCCAATTCCTTCTCGACGGCCAAGGCGATCACCGAGTGATGGGTGATCAACAGGCGGCGGGGAAACGCGCCTTTCCCTACGAGGGGGAGGAGGCGGACAGTCGTCCCGCCGTTCCACTGCTCTTGGGCGGCCGTCTTGGTCACGCTCTATGGAGAGCCGAGTCCGACTGCGGCTGGCAGCCGGCCCCTTGTCTTTTCCAGCTCGGACGCCACCAGTCAGCGTCCGAGAGGTCGCACCTTGATCTCGGAGGTGAGGCAGATCGTCGTTTTGCCGGCGCGGCACCTCGGTGCGGAAGCCGGCTTCGTGCTGCTCGGCGGCCGCGTCGAGGAGTCGCTGGACGCGCTCCGCCATCTGGTGACGCTCCTCGCCCTCGAACTTGTCCAGCTCTTCAGCTGTCACCTGAGCGGCTCGGATGTTCTCCGCAGGCGTCGCGTAGACGGGGCGATCTGCCCCGAGCAGGCTGGCGATTGCCACGCCGCGCTGCTGGACCGTGCCAAGGCGGCTAGGCCCAGTGGGAGCCGGCGTGCCGCCCACATCGCGATCCATTTCGCGTTGGTAGGCTTCCGATACACATCTCATGCCGGCCAGCTTTTTGGCGCCTTCGATGAGCTGGAGGCGGCGTGCCTCCAACGTCTCGGCGTCGGCATCTTCGGGAATGGGCGCCGACAGGTCCTGCAGCGCCGCGTCAAGCGGGTCGCAAGCACCTCCGCCGGAGTGTTCGCCGTGTCCGATGACTAGCACCGCCATGACGGTGCTTTCGCCGCTCTCCGCGCGAGGGAGCGGCTCGTCGTAGACCACCACGTTGGTGGGGATCGTGTCTAGCGACGCGGTGTCGGAGTCAACCAACATCGGGTCGGTGGAGCCTACCGACTTCACGTCCACAGCTGGCTCGCCGGAGACGTGGAGCTGGTCGAGGAGGCCCGCGAGGAGGCTCTCAGGGCCATCGATGCCCGTGTTGCGGGCTTGTTGGAGAGGCCGACTCCGCCAATGAGATCAGCGAGGCAGCTCGCCGCGCACGCCAATTCTGCGCCATGCAGCGGGCCGGCGCAGACACCGTCTGGCGTGCCGGGCTGGCTGCGCTCGCCAGGAAGAAAAAGGGTTCCCGTCCAGAACAGGTCTCTGGACGACATTGCACCTCGCCCCACGGTGGGCGCCAAATGTCGGGGGTTGGGTGCGACATATGCTAAAGGATGGCTTATCATGGTGGGAGCGAGTAGAACGTCGTCGGTGCCTGGAAGCGGGATGATGCGTAGACACGAACGCCGACGTACTTTACCCAGGTTCGGGGCTCTCCTAGGAGATAACACCCCTAGTCCTGCTCTGCAGGGTCTCCGCATGATCACTAAGGCTCAAGTGAATACACAAGTGCTCCTCGAGCTGTATGCTAGAGGTAGGGGAAGGCAAGGCTAGCTCTTTACTTTCCTCTATGTTCTGGTCTAACTATCTCGTGTTCGGAACCCTCTCGCATGGGTGCCCTGGGGTTTATATAGGCCTACCCCTGTGGGTACATTGGTAATCCGCCGGTAGGGCCCGCCGTCGGCCTCTCGTGCCGGCTTCTCCGCCGACTGCTGGGGCCCGCCGACTGGTGGGTCCCGCCGACTGGTAGGTTGCGGGCCGACATGCCGTACCGCTGCTTCCGGGCTTGCCGGCGTCTAATCACTGTAGCCGCGTCTCTAATGACGCAGGCTTGGTTGGGTGGTCATGGTTACAGCCCCTCCGCCTGGCGGGCGTTTACTATAGCCACTCCCCATCTTGTCTGGTTGATGGCGCGCGGGCCCCGTGGAAGGGCCAGCCGACTCCTAGGGGCTGACCCTCATCGGGTCCGACTGGCAGGGCACTTCACCGTCTTCTGGACTCTCACTGACCGGCGGGGCCCATCGTCCTTGGGCCGTACAGACAGGCCATCATGGGAACAGGACTCCGCCCACACGGGGTGACGTCAGGGAAACAGCGGCAACAGTGCCGCGCTGGGCGGAGATCTTCGCTGGTATGGGGCACTGTGGCCATGCTTTCCTGATTTGGAGGAGGGGATGGGCTATACTGTAGCCATCCCCCGCCCCGTCCCCCTGACGAGGGCACATGCTTCGCAGGTGTCGCGGGCCGACTTCTCTGGAAGTCGCCTGATGGGAGTCGGCTTGTCTCGACCTCGCGCCCAGAACTCGACCGCCTTAGGGAAGCCGACTACTACTTCAGTCGGCGTCCAGAAGGCGGCTCTTCACCTCGGCGTCTGGAGGGGCGCTGTCAGCCCCGATGTCTTGAAAGGTTTTGGGTCTCGGGTTAGCCTACCAGTGGCCCATTACTCCGACAATTTAAAAAAAATGGAAGGAGAGGTCAAAGGCTCGGACGGTGCATACAGGAATCAGCCAAAGCTGACATGATTAGCAAAAGGCCAAAGCAATTACGTATTGATGTCCAAAAAAGTACTATTTGGGCATATCCTTCAAGGCCCGTTAAAACTGCATGAGGAATTTTGCTTCGATCCCTACGTTTGTATAAACCAGGTGATGTCCATCCATATTTATGTTATTAGCATGTATTGTTTTTTATCAAAGAACAATTACTCTGGCTTGCAATATTTTTGATGCAGGACAATTGTTCACTGCAAGAGTGCTGATCGTGTCATGGATATATAGCTTGCGCCACCGTTATTATACGCAAGCGTCTGACCATGCAATAATGCTCAATGAATATATGTGCAAGCCGCCGCCTCTGTGGCCCAGTCTACACTAGCACGACGTGGCTGGCTCGCCCGTCCGCATCGGCTTATAACACCGTGTCCGACTCATCTGTCTGTGCCGCCTCTGATACTGTGGTCATCTTTACCGTCTGACTCTCGCGGTCCGGTCTACATCAACACACCGGGCCGCACCTATGTGCACAAGTTGCTTAACGAGTATGAGCACGTCACTGCTTGGGTAGCCCGGTTTTCTTCTAACAATTTGGAGGCAAATTATTATATATTATCATCCGCCGTCTGCACTGGATGGCTCAATGGGCAGGCGCACAAGTCACCGCCACTACAGTTTAGTTAACTCCAAACAACCAGTTGGAAGGAACCATTGGCCGAGTTGGAAACACGGCTCATACGGGTTCATTTATAACCCGCCGCAGTCACCTCAACCTTCTTTGGATTCGCATCGCGCTATCAACACAAATGATATACACTTTATGCTATGGTCAAAATATGAAGAATCTCAAGCCGACTCTTTGAGTCGTCTTAAGACTCGAGGGCTATGATGACATGACTCAGCAAATATTGCCAGTTTCAGCAAAAATCAAGAACTACGGGTCATTGGAGGGAAAACAACCCGGTCCCGGAGGCTACTGCTGCATTGATTTAAAGGCCATCAGAAACTTTCCGGCTTAAAAAGGTGCCTGGCAAACCAAAATTTCCGGCTCAATGGAACAGTTTCGGGTTACCAAAAGAATATTCGGTTTAAAATCCGGCCCAAGAGACATCTCTCTCCTACAAAGCTTTGAATCTTTCAATATCCAATTTAAAGTCCCGGTTTAAAAGAATCAATCTCTCGCAAGCTCGAGTTCTCAGAAAAATTAAAGGTTTCCAAAGAGAACTTGCTGCCATGATGCACGGTTCAAACATGGGTATCCTGCCTTATGGGCTTATCTTATTATGGTCATTTGGGGGCTTCCTGTTCAAACATAGGTCGTATTCGGACCAAAAAGAACATAGCTGTCGGTACCCTTTTGATCGGCACACTGCCAAACTCACTAGGGGCTTCTTGATCGTATTCGAATCATAGCTTAACCCCTTTTGGGTCCGACTTTGATCTTATTCGAATTAGAGTCGTTAAAAACTCTCAAGGTCATTTGGGGGTTTCCTGTTCAAACATAGGTCGTATTCGAACCAAAGAGAACATAGTTGTCGGTACCCTCTTGATCGGCGCAATGCCAAAGCCACTGGGGGCTACATGATCGTATTCGAATCCTAGCTTAACCCCTTTGGAACGGTTTACTGATCGTATTTGAATTAGAAGCCTCAAATTTTTCTTTCTATTTTGGTTTAAGTTTTTTGAACAGTCTTTTGGGTTTGTCTTGAGACCTTTTTGTTCATATCTGAGGCATATATATGTGGTTTCTATTTAACCCTGGTTGACTTTGAACGATAAGTCGCCAGCATATGACAAACATCAAACAATTGGCCTTGGCTTCTACAATCCGGGTCATCACCCTTACTGCACGGGTATCATAAGCCGGCAGTGCAATTCAATATCACAGGCCATATAGCCTTGATTATATGACTCATCCTTGAGCGTCTTTGGGTTTGATGAACCACCATGATGGCAGATTTTAAGTCGCCGGGATATTTTGCGTTGAGCAATCAAAATGAAGATATTTCATGACTCCGGTTGATACTGGCCCCGGATTATAATTATCAAGGCATCACCATGGTATTAATCTACATGTATGTCTTTCAATAATGGTATGAGTATTTTGGGTTGATAAGATGCCCTGGATTTTGACGTTAAGTCGCCAGGGCATATGTTGCTTAAACTCTGTACATGATTTACAGAGCTATGACTTACATAAATGGTTAAGTCCAATCATCATCAAAACTGATGCTCCAAAATGATTATCCGTTCTGGATTTTCTCAAAGGCTATAAGCCGTCGGGTTATAAAAAATTCCGTCTTACAATGGAGGCATATTAAATCGCCATCGGCCAAGAGCCGCCGGGTATTTAAACTCCGGATTTACTTGTCAACAGATAAGGTATTCAAAGTCGCTTTGGCGCAATGGCTATTATTTTATCAATGGATATGATTTATTCTACAATGGAAGGAATAATCCCGAGTCGCTGCAGGCTTACGACCCGGCACTTGGGGGCTACATTATTCAGATTGAGATTATAGCAAATATGCAAGTCCCATGTCACTGCCAGCATTCACCATGGCACTTGGGGGCTAATGTAAAGTCATTTTTTGATCAACTTATTGAAGACCCGACTCATCCCATAGTAATGAGTTGGCCCTTGGGGGCTAACAATTGCTCCTGTAAAAAATTCAAGGTACATAAGCATTAATCCATTATATTGAACGGTCCACTACTCAGTTGGTAGAGTACAAAGCTCTTAACTTTATGCACGTGGGTTCAAGCCCCATGGTGGAGATTATATTATATGATGTTATTATCAATAAATTATATACAAAGTCCCAGCTCAGTATTATCTTACGGAGCCGGCCCTTGGGGGCTACACGTTGCTATTCAAGTTTACATGGTTATATCTACAAAGTCCCTGCTCATTATTGCATAATGACCCGGCCCTTGGGGGCTACACTGGTTGAAGTTTTCATGAGCATAAGGCAATTACAAGTCCCAGGTTGCTACAAGCATGACAACCCGACACTTGGGGGCTACAGGTGATATGCATATAAGGGAGAAAAGATCTTCAAATTCTCTGTTTGGAGCAGACCAGATTAACCCGGTGTCTGCAACAATCATGACCCGACATCATTTATTTATAACCCGACAATTTTGGCAATCATAAATTGGCAAGATCTACATCTTTAAGCCGGCTGAATATCAGTTGAATATTTCAAGACCAATATTTTTGTCAAGTCAGAGCATTGAAGGCCGACTCAAAATGGATTATTTCTTATAATATTTCTCTAGAAGAGCCAATGTCAGCAAATTGGTTATGAAGCTGGCCTATTGACCCAGATTTTTTAGAAGAAGTGCCTGGATTTTTTGCATTGGCAAGGTTTGGATATATCTGTTAAAGGAGATTTGCTATAAGATCTTGAGTATGCATCCAGGAGGAAATGAAAAGGACTTAAGGATGATCAGGTGCTGGTTCAGGAAAATATTTAACCCGGAGCACAACCTATCAAGTTTGTTCTTGTGTTTATTTTACAGGAACAGATTAAAATGAATAAATCCAAATTAAACTGGGGCTAATGTCGGGGATATACCCCGCGGTATGACCCGGCCGGGCTTGGCATTTTCATTGGTAACTCGCCGGAGGACTGGCGACTCACGAGTCTGGCGGCTCACTGGTCTGACGACTCACGAGCCTGGCGACTCACGGATGGCCCTAATGGAGGGTCAGATAGAAGACTAGGCCCAAGGCCCAGAAGGCCGGCTCAAGTTATGGTGGGTCGGTTTACGAGGAAAGGCATAAGGAGTTTTCCCTTAAGGGGGCAGACTAGGATTCCACTTGTAATAGACTAGTCCTAATCCTAATAGGACTCCACATGTAACCCACCCCTTCAACTTATATAAGGAGGGGCAGGGCACCCCAAGAGGGACAAGCAAATCTCTAAGGCTAGACACAACTAGCGGAGAGCTGAGTTTACAGCGTCTCCCTCATGAGCATAATGAGACCTAGCCACAAACAACATGTAGGGCTATTACCAGATGATGTTTCCCGGGGCCCGAAGTTGTTTAAATTCTTGTCTTGTGTGTTGATCCGCCTCGCGTCTCTTATCCTGACCAACCCCTCTCAAGCTACTACATGGATGCGTTGGCCTCATGACTAAGTCCTCACACTAGGACATCCGCCATGACAATTCCACGACACATAGCTAACCTCTTTTTGGCCTACGGATCCACCTGCATGGAGGTACCACCAGACTTTGAGGGACTTGTAGATGTATCCAAAATATCAGGATCAACAGCCCCTTCCCAGCCTTATTCTGCTGGAGGTGTAGCATCATACTGCCGTGCACCTCCTCGCACCGGCATTTCCTCCTGACGCTGTCTATTAGGGCCATCTGCGTACAACCATGCCCCATATTTCTTATCCTTTTCCTCATGAATACCATTACCACATTCTTTGTACTCATGGCCAATTAAGCCGCAGACGCTGCAAAATCTGGCCAATTTCTCATAACGCACTAGGAACACCTGCCTCTCTTGGCCTCGAACAATACTGACAAATTTTGTGAGAGGCTGGATAATGTCATGGCGGATTCTAACTCTGACATAATCCCCTCTAGTGTTTCCATTGAGCCTCATCTCCAAAATCTTACCCGAGTTCCGGAGCAGATGTTGCACAATCTTCTCCTTGCAAAACCCTTCAGGAAGTTCGTGAATTTGTAGCCAGATTGGCATGAAAGTCATAGGTACCTCCTCTGCCTTGGTAAAACCATCATATGGGCACATCAACACGAGCATTTTCCCGAACAGCCACGGTCCTTGATCAAGCATGCACTCCCAATCCCCAAGACATGAGGCTTGAACGACAAACAGATTCAGTCCAACCGGTCGAAACCTAATTGGCTGGGGGCTGTGTTCCACGCCGTGCGCATCTCCTTGTAGAAAGCAGTCTGGCTGAAGGACTTGTCCGTATGAACCCTAGGTAGGGCAAGCCATCTGACGCTTTCGTTGATTTCAGGATCATCATCATCGATAACCAGATCATTTAATTCTTCTACTTCCAAGTTCACTTGTTCCAAAAAGTCTCCTAGATCCGACTTCATAGCGGCGCCCTACGAGAGGGGAGAGGTTTTGTAGCTGCAGGGGACTCGCTGGCATTTGATTGCCAGGGAGGACGAGTTTGTGTTGGATGGGAACTCGCCGGCGATTAGATCGCCAGGAGGAGAGAAACCCTAGCCGCGGTGTAGGGGAGTCTAATAATTTCCTCGGTTTCCGATTCCTCACGGGCGGCGCGGTGAGGCGACACGCAGTTTGGCCACATCCTAACAGAACATATAAATCTGATGAATCTGGCACATCCTTTTACGCTTATTGATTGATTTGGGTAATTCGATTGCAGTTTGCCGTGCATATCAATCTAGCTGATTTTTAGAGTTAATCACAATAAGTGAAATGTTAACTTCAAGTCTCTTCACTGATTTTAGAGTTTATTTTTCTATCCAAATAGATTTAGTTCCTGTAGTTTTATTTTTAGAAATGGAGGAGGACCCCGGCCTCTGCATCTGGACGATGGATGCAGCCGTTTTATTAATTATTCACACAAGTCCTTACAAAGTCATACAACAGTAGGACTGAAGCCACCGTCTAGACAACAAACTGTCGCTACTCCTTCCAATTGATGAAGGGATGCTGATAGTCTGGGCCTAATACCAAACAGACCTCGCAGCCAAACCTAAACATCTAAGACCTAAGGTCCCAACCAGGACGTGTGCCGGGTATGGGCACCCACCAGTCCGGCGTGCTCCTCAACCAGGACGCCTGTCGGGTATGAGGCCGTCGCCCAGCCACCTGCCACCAATCTATCTTCAGAGCTATACTGATGCATCTACCTTGCCCGGTCTAGCTGCTACCGATGCCACCACAATGCCAGACAGCGTCGACCTCCTGCGCGTGTCCATCGCCAGACATCTGACGCTAAGCCTCCGCTGCTCCATGCCGCCAAAAAACTCCGTCATGAATATGTAGAAAGAAACACCACTCAACCGAAGAAGCCAACCGCTGGTCCCTCGAGCCCGAGTGCATCTCCAAGAATGCCGCCCCCAAGAGGGTAACGACACATGAATGACGCCGTCATCTGATCAACTGATCTAGGGTTTTCCCTGGAGGTATTGGGTGGGGTTGGGATTTTCACCTTGATGATGCCTTCATGAAGGAAATGATGATTGGGGCATCGTCATCACCGGCTCCGGCTAACGACCGAATACTAGGTTTTCACCCGGATCCGTCCCAAGGAATCCACCCGACAACCTGTGCACCGTCTTGACCGCCTTCAAAGCCCCAGATCTAGCCACCTAGATCCGAATACCAACCGCAACAGCAGTGCCACCATAGGAGCCCTGGCGCACCCGCCACTACCAGAGTGTGCCACCAGTGGAGCCGGGGAGGAGGGCTCCCACCCCCACCTCACCAAACCGCGAGAGCCGCCGAGATGGATCCCGCGCGCTCATCACCGTCTCTGATTCGAACCAATCCGCAATCAAATCGCCGTCACAGATCCGCCTTGGACAGGGACTGCACCATGCCATGCCGCCGCGGAAAGCCCGAGCTTCACCCGCCACCACCATCCAGGGCCGCCGCCCCGGGATCCAGACAGAACATCGCCACTGCCACCGGCCTTGTTCCGCCGCCGCCGACCGGCCACTGCGACCTCCGCCACCATGCCACCGACGGATGCAGGCGAGGATATCCATCCTCCCGAGGGCACACACCGCAGCCTCTTCACCGTGTACCAGATTTAGTTCCTGTAGTAACGCCCGAAGTGCTTTCGGCCAAAGCAATATGCACACAAGTGCTTGGAAGCAGGCATGTTTGATTGATTTTTGGGAGACTAGCATGCACGAAGAAGCTAGCTAGATATGCTTTCAGCCGTAGCTCACAAATATATTACAACAAATTTTAGGCTATGCATCCAATCAGGAATCTGTATGGACTTGAAGAGAAGGTTGGGTGTTGGCTGACATTGTTTTGGTTAGTTCCATTATGTGATTCTAGGTTAGTTGCGTCATTGTCGGACATTGAGGGGGACGACGAGGACCTGGCCCATGTTCCGTGTGGTGTTTTCACGTTCTGATAGTTTGTCGTCTGGCGCCAGGAAGCCAAGAACAGGTAATTGATGGGCACTTGAGCACTATTTTTCCCAAATGCATGCAGAGCAATCATATATCAGGAGCGAGTAGAACATGCTGCAATTGCCAATACCTTCGGAGGATGATGGACCTTCTAAACATGTGTATTTTTCTCATTTGATCCAGTCGCTGGAGCCTTGCTAATGGGTACGTTGTCTTTACATGTTTGTTTGAAACATGAAATTACAAATTATGACATTTTAAGTTGATGAATTGCGCTGGCTTGTTTTTAGTCAAAGTATATTGGATGATATATACATTGTAAGACCAAATTAAAGAATCGCTTGCATATAGTGCCTCATAATTTTGTTAATCATATACTCCCTCCGTGCGAAAAAGCTTATCCGAAGATTGTCCCTCAAATGGATGTATCTAGTACCAAGTTGGTGCTAGATACATCCATTTGAGGGACAAACTTTTTCGGACGGAGAGAGTATTACATTATTACTTCCAATATTTTCCTGGGTTTACATACACATAGTTATACTTTTTGCAAGTTCGGTAGCATAACTTGCTTGAGCACATACATGGTTTATGAACTGATTGTAACCTCTTTCTTCATTTTGTAGGATAGATGATTGTAACCTATAAGTTCTACTAATGATATATTTGTTTACAAGGAAACTATAAGGTGCTTTTGAAATCATTTTATGACATGTTTTTATACCATGTTGGTATATAGACAAAATGTGAGCTATTCTTATAATGGTAATCATTTTCCCCTAGTGCTCCTAGATTGCAAAGATGTTAACTGCGACACAATGTATATTGAATTAATTGTTGGAAAAAAACTGACAATGACACCGATGATTAAGGCAAAGACTACTTACAACAAGTTGATCACGAAAGTTATTCTATTATTGCTTATGATCCACTGTACCATAGTGTATTTGACTATGCTTTTATTTTTTAGGCGGAAAATATGATATTCTTGTTTGTTCGCTTGCAGTCTGTAAGACTATTTTTTGGAAGTAGCTATAACTATTACTGAAATTTTTCCATGACCAAATTTTATGGCTACCAAAATCTGTGAGGCTAAACACTTGAAATCAATAGCCTAAATTAATGGTTGTCTCTTCAAATGAATTACAGTGAACACTTAAATTTCCTTGTTGGTGCTACATTCTCTAATTATTCATTTGGCAATGCCTTTCTCAAATCTTGCGTTAGAAAACCTGGTTCAAGTATTTTTTAACTTCTTGTTGCTTTCATGTTTTTCAGTAAACCAAATTGATTCCTTTCCACTCAAGATGCATGGATGTATAATAGTAATAGGCAGTGGAGTTGTTTAATCATTAATTGTTGCAATGCTTGCATTTGTATGAAGAGCTTTGAAAATCAAATACTGTACCCCTCTACTATGAAGTGCTTCAATGTACATTTCTAGAAGAAAAGCCGCATAAATCAGGAAGTAGTGAATGGTATCAACCAAACCTGTGCAACTTAGGAACACATACCCTTCATATTGTAAAGCACAGCTGCACATAAGCTAAGGTCAAGTTCTCTTTATAGTTTATAGTACAAAAGATAATTTTTTGTTTTGATTACCAAAAAAAGAAGACCAGATTAGCTTGTAGTGTGGATGCTAAGGCATTCATACATTGTATTGTATGGCTAAGTCTAAGTTTAGCTAGCAAAATTGGCGAATACTCCCTCCGTAAAGAATTATAAGAGTGCTTACATCACTACTTTAGTGATCTAAATGCTCTTATACTTTTTTGCAGAGGGAGTACAATATAATGCATGTAGTTTAAATTCTGCATTTATGGGGGCTTCTCTATCAAAATAAATTCTACATTTAAGCAACCATTAACAATGCTGGTGGCTATTGCTGCGAAACATGCAAGCTAAGAGCATCTACAGCCGGGCGCCCTATATCTATCTCAAACGCCCGAGCAGGCCGCCCGGTCACAGAAAAATGACCCAACTAGACCTCTTAAATGGGCCTCAAATGTCCGGGCAGACCAACACCCCTCATATCCGTCCTGAATGTAGGGCGGATATGAGGCGGCCCGAGCACACCCAAGCGCGTTCGCCACGCCAGCCTGGCCCACCGCTGGCCCACCCTGACCCCACAAAATCCCCTGTTCGGAAGAAACCCCAGCTCACTCCAGTCTGCTCTGCTCCCTGACGCTCCCATTTCCCCACTCCGTCCAATCCCTAGCGCCGGCGAGCATGTCCAGCACTGGCAGCCACTTCGACGGCAGCTCTGGAGACGAGAAGGAGCTAGCACTCTGTATCCCGCTCGAGCGCTCGTGGGTAGATATAGGCGGCAACTTCGTGTCAGCTGCGGCGCCACCTGTCGCCCGTTGCCGCAGCGCTGACGCCTGCCCTTCCCGCCCCGCACGCGGATCTCCGAGGCCTGCATGATCTGCTCCTCCCGCTCGACGTCCTCCTCCACCTCCAGCTACTGCTCCGTGCGGGCAGCGGTGGGTTCTAGTGCCCACTCCGCCGATGCCACGGATGCAGACTCTGGAGTCGGAGGCACATGCCGCCCATCGCGAGAGGCAGAGGGCAAGGAAGATGGAGGGCGGGTCTGACGCAGCTACGCATTCTGCTTGCCGCCGCCGCGCGATGCCGATGCCCGCCGATGAGGTCTATCTCCTCGAGTGGGTGTGTCGTCGGTCACTTACCGAGGCGGAGACGAAGGCCCGACAACTCCAAAGGATCAACGCCAAGCAGCTCCGGCTCGGCATTGAGCAATCCGAGCGGGAGGCGGCGAGGGTGGCCAAGCTTAAGCGCAAGCAAGACCGCACCATCCGGTACTTGCAAGGCTACATCGTCATCTCTGATTACTCCTCCTCCGACATGGACCCACCTCCTGCCGTAGACTCTTACAGCTGTGTTGCCAACTGGAAGGGCAAAGGGTCGGCGAGGAAGTGGTGAAGCTCGCCCTCTCCTATCTATAATCTAGTTCTAGTATGTAGTTACAATGTGCCGGATCATTCAACTGTGTGACTTATGCCCGTTTGGTGATCTTTTGGTGATGTTTATGTGAATTATGCACGTTTGGTACTAGTTTATATGTCCATTTTTCCTGTCGATCGTTTGGTGATCTACGTAGTAGCTGCATGAATTTGTACGGATATAGGGTTGGGAATATGAGATACTCGGGTGTGGAGGCATGGATTTAGGGGGTGCCCAGTCAGTGTCCGCAGGGACGCCCAGGCCCGTCCGTGGACGTATAGGGGGGCAGATTTGTCAAGTCCGTCTACAGATGCTCTAACTATATGGTTCGATTATACAAGATGAGGTGTGAGCTGTCGGTGGGAGTGGCATGCTGCTGAAAGCAACCAATGGCGACAATACCTGAGTGAATCACAAAGGCCGCTGATGACACCAGCCTGCCTTTTTTTTCTCCCCGATGACAACTCATGGAACCTTACTCCCTAAAGCAAGATTTTGATGACATCATCTGTTTAGAGTTCAATTATTTTCTTGTCCAAAACTCTGCCTTATTTTACAATGTGTGTTTTTTTAGCAAAAGAGGGGTTCCCCTCCGATTTCCATTAGAGAAACTAGCATAACGAGTACAAACGGTAGAGTTTCGAATACACCATAAAGCTAGACCTAGCAAACATCTTTTACCGTTATGATCATTACAGCACTGGACATTACATCAAAAGACATTTATCAGAAGGAAACAACATCTAGGCAGTTGAAGATGCCATCCATCATCAGCCACCACCATCACATCTTGAGTCGCATCACTCCAAAACGCCATCCTCGAGCAGCCTGGTAAATCTCACTTGCCACCTGTTCTATGAGTCTTGCTCCCAGCATCAACACTTTTTCTCTGGGTCCTTTTTCTGCAAAACTGCCCAATCAGTAATCTAGATGCACATAATTTTAATGATCCCCATTGGGCCATTAATATTTTTTATGAAAAATAATATCATTCTTGCAAATCCAGGTTGCCGAAAGCAGAGCTGAAGTGCCAGTCAAAACAAGTTTCTTGTCATTTTTCTGGAATCTACCAAGCCAACTACCAAAACATTCTTTTAAATTGGTGGGCATTTTCTTTAAATCAAAAGCTCATCCAACTAAACTCCAAACTAATCTAGCAACCGAGCAGGAAAAGAAGCGATGATCAATAGTCTCCTCTTTCCCACACAAAACATAGTGTTTCTCACCTTTCCACCCTCTTTTCAGTAGATTATCGTTTTTCAAAATGCTCTTCTTATTCAGAAGCCACATATTTTTTTTTTGCTGGAACTTCCGTTTTCCAGAGGAATTTTTGTGGAAAGCCGGCATCAAATTGATAAGATAAAGCTATAAAGATTTAACAGTGAATTTCCTATCCACAGTTAACATCCACATAGGCCTATCCCTTCCTCCATACATTAAGACTTCCTCACATCTTCCCTTCAGGCTCTTCCATAAGTGGCCAGACTCTCCAAACAGAGCCCTTCTGAGTGAAAAAAGTCCCCACCCTTTATCAATAACATCTCTAACAGAAATTCCATGATCATTATTTATAAAATATAAAGAAGGATAAGCCTACTTCGGAGGTTTATCTCCTACCCAATTTTAATCTTCCGAGAACCTGGTGTTTCTTCCATCCCCAATTTTTTCTTGATGTGTGGATAGAAGAATTTTTTAATCTTGATGAGAGTACCAAGACCGAGAGTCTCCATTTTTGTGTTCAAGACCAGATAAGCATTTGTTTTTGACATATTTTTCTTTAATGATATTTTTCCATAATCCCTCCTCATCTTGTAATTTCCACATCCATTTAGCCATGAGAGCAATGTTAAAGAGCTCTAAATTAGTGATTCCCAATCCTCCTTGTTGTTTTGGAAAATAGCATGTCTTCCAGTTTACTAAGTGGCATTTCTTTTTATCCTCCTCAGCCTGCCACACCATCCTGGCTCTGTAGAAATCTACTTTTTTCTTCACGCCAGCAGGTAAACGAAAGAAGGACACCATATATATAGGTATATTTGTAAGTCAAGATTGCACTAAAGTGACTCTACCAACAATATTAAGCAATCTGCCTTGCCAACAAGCACATGTTTTTTCATTTTTTTAGTGATATTCTTCCACATGCTGTTTCTAATTCTTTTATTAGAAACATGCAGGCCAAGATAGTTCAGAGGCACCCCCCCACAGCATAAGTGAAAATTTCTTAATATAAAGCACTTTTGTTTTTAGCTTCCCCAAACAAATATATTTCACTTTTATGGAAATTAATAGTTAGTCCTGACATCTGTTCAAATGCACTTAAGATAAATTTGAGGGTTCTAGTACTATCCTCATCATCTTGTAATAAGAATATAATGTCATCTGCATACTGCAACATGTTCACACCATTTTTGTGGCAATCAGTGATGTATCCTTCTGTTCTGGCTTTGTACAGAATAATGGGTAGAGCATCTACAGCTAAATCAAAAAGCAGAGGAGATAAAGAGTCTCCCTGCCTGAGCCATTTGTGAGTTTTGAAAAAAGGCCCCACATTGTCATTCACTTTAACCCCCACCCGACCCCCTCTCATAGTGTGCATAATCTAGTCACACCACTTGCCAGGAAAGTTTTTGAGTTTTAACATTCTATGCACAAAAGGCCATTTAATTTTATCATATGTTTTCTCAAAGTCCACTTAGAACAGCATAGCACCTTGTTTCTTAGTATGGACAGAATTCAAAGCTTCATGCAGGATAACTACCCCTACCATGATATATCTCCCTTTCATAAAGGCTATTTGAATGGGGGATATGATGGGAGTAACCACCTTACTAAGTCTATTCATCAAGACTTTAGTAATAATTTTGAAACTGACATTTAGAAGGCAAATAGGCCTAAATTTCTGAATTGTTTAGCTTCTTTAGTTTTAGGAACCAATGTAATGATCCCATAATTGAGTCTGGCTAGATCTATTTTGCCACTATAAAAATCATCGAATATGGAGAGCGGCGTTTTGGCTCCTAGGTGCATATGCACCCATTGTCGAAATACACATTTCAAAAAGTTGAAAAATTTGGAACAAAAATCCCACGTGTATATCCAGACATTTTATGTGCGTTCACAAGGTTTCGGTGAAAAATGATGTTTTTTGTCGCTTGTGTAAAAAAGATAAAGAAATGTCTCGTGAATAGTTAAAATGGAGCATCAGAAATTGTCTTTTTTACACAAGCCACAAAAAACGTCGTTTTTCACTAAAACCTTGTGCACACACATAAAATGTCCGGATATACACGCGGAATTTTTGTTCCGAATTTTTTAACTTTTCGAAATGTGTATTTCGACAATGGGTGCATATGCACCTAGGAGCCAAAGGCAATTACCGTCGAATATGGCCTTCAGATCCATTATAATCACATCCCAAAAGTGTTGGTATAAATCTACAGAAACACCATCAGGACCAGGACTTTTGTTTTTCTCCATGGAAAACACCACAGAGTGATTATTTTTCCATAGTAAAAGGTTTTAGTAAAGCTTCTTGCTCCTGAGAGGATATACTTTCAGGAGTGTGAATGTTAAGATTGATTTCAAATACATCTGCATGTCCAAATAATTTTTTGTAGTATCCAGTGATATAGTTAATGAGTTTTTTCTCCCCTTCGATCACTTCCCCTTCTTGTTCTTATGATAGAATTCTATTTTCCTCCTTCTCCCATTTACCATGGAATGATAAAATCTCGTGTTAGAGTCACCTTCTTTGATCTCTTTGTCCTTGTATCTCTGCAACCATTTAATTTCTTCTAATATGAGAAGATCTTTAAATTCTCTTCTCAATTTTTCTATAACTCTCTATCATGTACACACAGGCCCATGAGCTCAGCATTTTTATCTATCTTATCAAGTTGATCTAAAAGCTCCTTTTTCCTTTTCCTATATAAAGCATTGGCATTCATAATCCATCCTTTAATCTTCTATCTCATGTTTCTTAATTTTTTTTGCCAGATATCCAAACTGGATCCTTTGCAATTAATCCCCCAATTCTTTTCAATAAATTCTTTAAATCCTTCCATCAACATCCAAGCATTTTCAAACCTGAAAATAGCCTGAGCAGGTTTGTGTTCTCCAGTATCTAATAAGATAGGGGTATGGTCTGAAATCTCTCTTTCTAGAGCATTGACTATCGCCAAAGGGTATTTATCTTCCTAGTCAGGGAAAATCAAAACCCTATCTAGTTTTCCAAAGGTAGGCTCAGGCAAATTGTTGCCCCGCGTGTATTTTTTGCAATTCAAAGGTAAGTCTCCAAGACCAGCATGCTCTATAATTGCATTTAATAAAAACCAAAGTGATCAGTACCTCCCCCCCCCCCCCCCCCGTTTGTTTTTTCAGAACTATTTCTATTTAAATTGAAGTCTCCCCCAATCACACAAGGTTGAGGGTTATCCTGGTAAATTTTGGAGAGCCCAGCAAGGAAAGCAACGTTTCCATCTTTCTAAGCATCACCATAGACTGTAACAAAGTTCCAATTGAATTTTGTTTTTTTATCAAATAGTAGTAACTTAACAAAGTATGTCCCTTTTTCAACTTGAATCAAGTCAAAGGAATCATTATTAATCCCCACAAGAATCCCTCCAGGCTTTCCTTTGGGAGCAATCCATTCCCAAAGGAAATTTTTTCCTCCAGAAAGGTTATGTAATTTATTCTTAGTAAAGTCACATTTAATAGTTTCTTGTAATCCAACAAAGTCCAGCTGTTTTTCTTGTATAGTATCTCTAATGAAAATTTTCTTAATATCTTGTCCTATCCCTCTCACATTCCAAAACATACCTATCATTATTTTTCATTTTTTTTCCTTTTCATCGCTCCTCTCGAGATGGCATCCTTCCCAACACTATTGACTGGGGAGCCACCTCTCAATTTTTTATTGCTAGAGAAAATTTTCTTAAGATTATCATAATAACCCAACTCTAATTCAACATCAGAGTGGTCATTTTCAGAACATAACTCATCTAAATCAGCATCTCCAATGTCAAGGACTTGAAGAGCTATATTTTTATTTTCTTCCTCAATTTTCAATCTCTGGAGATATATATCTCTTCTAGCCTGCTCCATATTGGCGAACATGTCTAGATTCTGCTTCACCATACCAATAGTGCAACCCAGATCAACTCCTACTTTACTAGACATATCAAATAAGGAATTTTTTTTATTCAGAGTAGATATCTTACCATAATTATCTTTCTCAGCAGCCCTTTACTTGGCTAAATCCTCAATCTTAGCATCTTTCTTGTCCAAGTTCCAGTCACTTCTCCTTGTTGGTCCATCCTTATACTTATCTCTATCAACATCATCCCTCTTAGCGAAGCCCAACTTAGTGCCTAGAGATTCCACATAATCCTGATTGGCATTATAACCTATAGGTTCAGCATAGGCATGCTCCAACCCAGGGTCTTATGGTAATTCTCCTTCATATTCACCTTTTCCACCAAGGTCCTCATCAATCAGACTTTCTCTTCCCACATTTCAATTTTCTCCATGCATCTATTAATTAACTATTGCTGTCCCTTAATCATCTCCATCATATTTAGCTTCTCTGTTTCCCAACTGATACTCTACTTTTCTTCTGTAGCTCTCCAAGCTTCTTGCCTGGTTTTGTCTTCTTCGATTTCCTGCATTTTCAAGATGACCTTGTCTAGATTCTCTTCCACTTTTTTCCTCAGCCCCAATTCAGCCAGGTATTCCTTCTGTATCAGCAGCAATTCCTCACTCTTCTGTCTCATCTCCTCAAATTGTTTTAGTCCCACACTTCCCAAAGAGATATTTTCTTTGTTTCCACCAGTGTCCATCCCCCAATTCTCAGTTTTTCCTCATATCATCTGCAACTCCTTGTTTAATCTCAATAGAATCATGTTTCCTTTTCTCCTCATACCATCCTTACTCCATCACCTCTTCCAACTCCATGGTAATTCTATATATCATCAGTTCCTTTTCAATGACTTTAGTATGTTTAGGCAGTTTTCAAAGTCCCTCACACCCACTTTAACTCTCACCCTTTCTCGAAGAATAGTAGTCATATCAATTCCCAACACAGGGCCAATAGTGGGAGCTACCTCACATATTCCAAAAAAGTGTCTAAAGCATTCATGCACCTTTCCAAATTTCACCCACACAGTGTGTAACTTTCCAATTGCTTGTGTGCCATAGGTCCAACTGTCAATATTTATTATTGCCTTAGTTCCCAACAAATTGAAGTCACCAAAATTACGTAGTTCTATCAGCCTGCTTTTGTTTGGAAATATCACAAGATAGGCCATGTTTCCCTACTTTTTGCATCTCCACTGCCAATTCCAGTTAAACATATAGTTGAACCCTTCCAGAAATTGAGTTTCATTTATCTCCGCAGAAACAATCTTGACAATTGCCATAGGATTAGTTTGTTCACTACTCACCACCTCTTTTGCATTCTAGATCAGAAGCACCCCAAGTCCCCTGGCCGCATACCCCACAAACTTGAGTTTGTTCAACGAGGCACACTCTTCAATGATATGTGAATATTTCCCATAGATTACGCAATTAGGAAACTTGCAGTCCTTGGTCAGATGTCTAGGATCGTTGCACTTATTTACACACCACTCTGTAATTCGGTCCACTTTGGCTCTGTTCTGCACCATCTCTGTACCAAGTTCTGTTGCTTTGTCCCCAATTGTTCTGCCCTTGTCTACTACCTAGTGTTGAGTCCATCTCTTTCCTCCTGTTAGCATCTCTTTCTTCCAATGGACCGCTCTTTCTCCTATCAGTCTCACCTCCTTTTCCACTTCCATGGGAAGGAGCACTGCCTCCCCCCAACGAACCCCCCACTCCCTGTTGAGCAATCTGCGCCAGCAGGGCCCCAAACCACTGTTGCTGCTGAATCAACTATAGAGAGGGGGTTACCACGGCAGCAACTTATTTCCCTTGTGGATCTTGATCCTTATGCTCCACCATGTATCTTGGTATGGGATCATGATTCCCTCCACTAGAGTTCACTACTTCCCTCCGAGAGCCACCTTCCATCTGCATGCGGATTGAAACCCAAAACTCCATCTCTAGGCCCAGATCTGTTCTCTCTTCTCTCATTGTATTGGTAATTATCTCGAGATCTGTCTACTTCCTCCTCTCTTTTTTTCGGTATTGGAAATTTTCTCTTCCCCCTCTGTTTTACAATGTGTGTGATGGATGTTGCAGGTTCATTGGTGATAACCAAGGGTTCATGCTCAGAAAGAACGACGCCTTGCTCCATTGTGTCAGCTCAGCTGAAGAGCTTAATCCTGAGAATATGGGACACGTCAATTGTTGCAGTACTAAGTGTATTTTTTCAAATTCTAGCCAATAGATTGCAAGCGTGCTTGACTGATTGTTCTTTTTAGTTCCAATGAATCTTCCTCTTCTTTCCGAATCCAAAGTAGGAGCGATCATGTGAAAGGCTACTATGAAGCTTTTCAAGTGCAGTTACCAAGCGCCTTTCTGATTTAAGGAAAAATTTGTTGATTTTATTCAAATAATTGCTTACTAAGTAAGTGAATGAAAATAATTAATTTTTTTGAAACAAGGCAAAAGACTTGCCATTTCATTGATTAAGGGAGAAAAAGTTTAGAAAGAAACCGCAAAGCGGCGAATAAAAGGACTACTCTCGCGGCATTACAACACCCAAATGTTTCACTCCAGCCAAAGCCCAAAGCAACACCTCCTGCTTGATTTTGTTGATGATGACCATGCAAGGGGCCGCCGAGTTGCGGAAGACTCTAGCATTGTGATCCAACCAAACTTGCCAAGAGATGAGCATCGTGAGGGAGGCAAGTGCCTTGGGCGAGCCGAGACAGATTTGAAGGTTACCATTCCACCATTCTCTGACTGAAGCCCTCGTCACCCAAGTAGACGTGGTGATGTGATGCATACCGAGCCATGGGAGGACGTCATTCCAAATGCGTATGGTGTAGCGGCACTAGAAGAGAAGATGAGCTGTCGTTTATTGGGTTTGCTTGCAAAGAGGGCATAGACCGCAATTAGGCCAACCACGGTGGCTCAAGCGGTCCGAAGTCCAAATCCTATCTTGAAGAACAAGCCAAGCAAAAAAACTTGCACCGAGGGGACGCCCACACCATCCACACAGAACGGACAAGGTCCGAGGCGGCGAGGCCTTCAAATTGAGCCTTGTAGGCCAAGGATGCAGAATATACCCATCTTTGGTGAACTTCCATATAATAGAGTCTTCAACGTCGTCATCAAGAGCCACAGTTATTAGTTTGTCCCAAAGGTTAGCAAACTGTTGGATGTGTTCAAGAAAGAGGCCATTTGAGCTGTCAATATTCGCAATCCACCGGTTGTTAGCCATAGCTTGCTGAACCGAGGAGTTTTTCTTGCGAGAGAGATCGTAGAGACATGGAGCGATGTCACGAGGGCACAATCCTCCAAGCCAAGATGAATTTCAGAACCTCGCTGTCCTTCCATTTCCCACGGAGACCGTGGTGGCTGCCGCAAAGAAATGGTAGTCGTCTTCCGTGCACGACACGCCCATGCCAATCCATGACTTGCTCTTGTCTTTTCACTCAAATCATAACCATCGAAGTCTTTCTTGTTAGTCGTGCGTTGCACGTGTACACTTACTAGTGGAAGCAATGTATACGATGTTCATTACTCAAGAAGGCAGAGCCGCAGAGGTTGTTTCAGCTAACCACATGACAACTTTTGCTTCTGAAATATTGACACAAGTCGTTCGCCACATAGCTTTCCCGGTGTGCAACCGCGATGCAAATGAGATAGGATCTGGGTGAAGACAATGTAGTACTCCCTCCGTTTCTTTTTACTCCGCATATAAGATTTGGTCAAAGTCAAACTACACAAAGTTTGACCAAATTTATATAAAAAAATATGAACATCTACAATACTGAAATTATATAGTATGAAAATACGTTTCATGGTGCATATGATAATATTGATTTCATATTGTGAATGTTTATATTATTTAATAATATAAAGTTAGTCAAACTCTATAAAACTTGACTTTGACCAAACCTTATATGCGGACTAAAAAGAAACATAGGGGGTATATACACACTGAATCCCAAGGGGACGCAGTTTACTTCTGCTGTCCACATGACAGCTTTTATTACCTACTTAACCGCTGACACTACTCGATCGTGTATATGGTGCTTACGCTCCACGATCCACGTATCTTTCCCCCAAAACTGTGAATCTGTGATACAAAATGGCATAAAATCTGCTAAAAACTGTGAATCTGTGATACAAAATGGCATAAAATCTGCGTGAAGACGTGAAGTCCGCGGCATGCAGTATGTAATGCTACTATTATACAGTATCAAGTATCTGTCGTATCCCTATCAAATCTAGTCTTTCCTTATTAGCACCTCGATCTACTCCTGGATGTTGGTAGACGCCGCCGAGCTCTGGTCCGTCTCGGTCACGGCGGAGGAGACTTCCTCCCCGGCCGCCGCAGGTGGCGCCACCGCGATGTTGATGCCGAAAATCCTCAAGATGCCCGGCGCGACCGGCGCTGGCGCCGGCTCGGATCCTCCCGACAATGCCGGCGAGATAATGCCAGGCTGCGCTACTTCCGTGGCGGCGGTTGCGGGCGGGGACAGGGACAGGGACAGCGCGAGCTCATCGGGCCCGTCCGCGGGCGGGGACAGGGACAGCGCGAGCCCGTCGGGCGGGGACGCGCTGGTCGACGTCTCGGGGGACGCCTGGGCGGAGAAGAGCGCTGCCGCGAGCTCTCGCGCCGACACGGGAGCCTCGACGCGGCGCCTCCTCGCGATCACCTTGCCCTCGTAGTGCATCCTCATGTGCCCGCCGAGCTGCACGCCCGAATTGAACACCTTGGGGCAGAGCTTGCACGGGTGCAGCTTCGCCGGCCTGGCGCTCGCCAGGCACGGGTTCAGCCCCGCGGCCGCTGCCGCCGCGGCGGCCTCGTTGTTCTTTCTCATCTTGTGGGCGGCCATGTGGCCGCCGAGCCCCTGGTGCGAGTCGAACCGCTGGTAGCACCCTTCCTCCTTGCAGACCCACCGGCCTTGCTCGTCCCGTGACGTCGGCGACGGCCCCGCGCGCCGAACGTGACGTGCGACGGCCTGAGGGGGAGAGGCGAAGAGTTGCGGAGGCGCCGCCGGTGCGTGATGGGCTTGGGCGAAGGCTGGCTGAGGTTGGGCGACGGCGGCCTGAGGCGCGGCGGGCTGGTGGCCGGCGCCGCATTGCGGTGAACAGGATGGGCGCACGGCGACCTGCTTGGGAGGATTGTCCGCTGCAAGAACGATGGCCGTGGATGGAGGATTCGGCTCGGCGCTGCTGGTCCTGCTCGCGAAGGCGATGGGCGCGGCGTCGATCACGGGCTCCGCGACCGCGGTGGTCATGGACGTGGAGTCGCCCACTCCTTCCTCCTCCTCCTCCTCCTGGTGGGAGACGGACCTGCCGCCGACGTAGCCCCGCTTGCCCGTGATGGCCCATCCACCGCTGACGACGATTCCCTGGTGGCCGCCGCCGTGCGGATGGTGGACGCGCATGTGGCCGTGCACCGCCCGGCCGCTCGCGAACTCCCTCCGGCAGATGGGGCAGGGGAAGCCCGGCTCCCGCGAGCGGCGCTCGTCGCCGGCGTCCATGTCGCTGACGGTCCCGTCCGAGTAGCCCTCGCGCGAGGGCGTGGGCGACGGCAGGGCGTCCCCGTCGAGGATGTCCTCGAGGCGGCGCACCTTGATCTCCGGGCGGCCGCCGTCGTCGTCGTCCGCGACGAACTCGCCCTCCTCGAGGTCGGGGCGGGGGCGGCGGCGGCGGCCGGGGCGGGCTTGATCGGCCAGATCGGTCCCCATCGATCAATCGAGCGAGCGCCGACGAGCCTTAGCGGCGGCGCAGGCGCGGTCGCTTGCTAGGGTTTTGGTTGCGGCGGCCGGTGTGGGTGAGGGGATGGGGAGGGGCGGAGATCGATCGATCGATCTGATCGCGCTCCGCTTCGCGGGAGTCGAGTCGGCTGGCGTTGCGTTTGCTTGTGTTGTGGGTGGGCAGGACGGCAGTGGGCTGTGCGTTTATATGGCGCGGGACGGGAGCGAGCGACGCCGTGCGCGCGCTGGACTGCGTGTGGACTGGACCCACAGAGCGAACAGGGGTCGTCCGACGACTGCGGAAACAGCATCCGGGGGCGTCGGTTGGGATTTCGCCGAATCGCAGGTTTCTTTCTGTTTCAGCGCGCGGCGATTGCTTGGGAAAGGAGGCACGTGGTGCCACCGCATACGGATAGGAAATCTCCGGTGATGATCGTTTGACATTCTATCTCTAGCGGATCGTGCTCCTCTAGCGTTGCTGCGTTTTTTTTTCCTTTCCTTTTTGCGGGAAATTCAGGCAGCACACAGGAAACATCCTAAAACAAGAACCGAGCCAGCCTCCGGACGCCCACAGAGCTCAGGAAGATCCGGCCGTCCGTTTCGTTTGGTTGATGCGATCCGGACTGTCGGATCAAGCCACTGAGGAGAGCCTCGGCCGTTGGATCGAACCCTAGGCACTGTAGGAATGAATAGTATCCTCTCCTTCGTGCCACCGCGCGTAATTCCCTTGCCCCATCGAGGGCATTTTCGTCATTTCACACATAGACATATAAAAGGCAGTGGCTCCCGTGGAGAAAACCTAGCCTTGCTCCTCCCGCACTCGCGCCGCCCCTCTCCTCTTCCTCCCGCCTCACCTCTCTCTCTCTCTCTCTCTCTCTCTCTCTCTCTCTCCTTCGAAACCCTAGCCTCCCCTTCCTGCCCACTCATCTCTTCCCCATCCCCTCCCACGAAAACCCTAGCCGCCTTTTCCGCCCGCGCTGCGGTCACCGTCAATGGCCTGCCACTCGCGTCGCCGCTTCCCCGTCGAGCTCGCGCGTCACGCCTCGGGAGAAGAGGAAGCCCACGCCGATGTTCCCGGCAAAGCGCGCCGTCGTGCCTTCGACGGGAGGAGGCCAGGCGGATCGCGCCGCCGCTGCCGCCACTCATTCGCGCCTCCTCCTCCCCATCGGATCACGACCGACCCTTCCTTGTGCCAGCCCCTCGTGGCCATGAAGGGTGGCTGAGCCGTCGGGAGCAGCGGTGGTGGCCTGCTGTGGCTCCCTCTTCTTCTTCCTCGCCGGCTTCTTCGTCTCCCTCCTCTTCACCCAGGTAATGCGGAAGGCCCTCGTCACCCCGGCTCATGGATTCGTTTATCCTCCTCCAATCGCTACCTCGGGATCCATCATTGATGTGTTGCTTTTGGTGAGAGCAGGGAGGGAGAGGGGGAGGCAGGGGAGGGAGATGGACAGGGAAAGGAGAAAGTATGCCTTCGTGATCTGCCCTCTAAATGTGTTCATCCCCCCCTGATGTGACGGTACTGGACCTTAACGACGCTTGCTAGGACCCTGGACTGGATCTTATTGGTGGTTGCTCAACCTGTAGTGAGAACGTGCAGAAAATCAGGATTCAACTCCACCCCGTCAGCACGTGTGGATTCCATTTGCTAAACATATTGTGCCAGATATTGATATGGAGAGTAGAGACATGTGGATTACAGCACCAAAGGTCTTTTTGAGGTCAACACACGTCATGGGTAATCAAAGAAAGAAAGCGTGCGATGGTTAGGTCCGCCCCATCCTTTTTTTGCATGCGCTGATCTCTTTTGCATGCGATGGTGGTGTCACAAGAAGGCCAAGGTGATGGCCGCCGCCGACGATGGCATGGTCACCATCTTCAGCAGCATCGACTCCCATGGTAGTACGTTTTTGACATACCTCATCCAGACTCTGTGCTGCCATTGTTTATTCTTCTAACACCTTGCTCCAAATTCAGTTTGGTTCGTCTCTAAACATGCCTGGCATGGACGACTACCTGCAGCTGCAGCATGACTTCGTCGCCTGTAGAGTCCGCGCCAAGTGTGGCTGCGCCACTCACCCGCGAAGCATCGCTGAGAGGGTAGGTTAGCTTTCTTTGTGACATTATCGACTCCGACTTGACTTAACATTACCATTACTGCAGACTAAGGCATAGCCTAGTGGTGGGAAGGGGCTGATGCCTTCCCACCCACCAAGGTTCAAGGCACGATACTTGCAATTTGGGTTTGTTGCAACAATCATACTGTAGGAGGTTCCCTTAGTGTCTTTCTATCAAAAGAAAAACATTACCATTACTCCTTGCATGCTCGTTATCGATCGGATGTTTAAACTAAATCATTTTCTTTCTTGTGATGCTTATATAGGAAAGAAGAACAAGGGTTAGCAAGAGGCTTAGAAGGTTGCAATACCTCATGCCCAACATGGATAAGGTAACTAAATCAGTTCAATTATTCTGTTGTTGTCAAGAATGGGCATCAATTCTGCCTCTTTTCATTTTCTTTTGCCAATTCCTGTTAATTCTTTCAAATGGATAGGGATGCATTTTCACCTAGAATTACAAAAGAAGCTCTTACTCACCACCAAAGTAATTACACTTAATGATTCTAAGTTTGTAACCTAAAATAAAAGTATTACATTGTCGACAAAAATTCGTAACCTCGGTATCATCGATGAGTCAAACCTAGTTACTTCAGATTTTAGAATTACATTTCTGCACGTAATCTCTGGGAGAAGTCAACGTAGTACATACATATTACTAAGGTTCTTCTTGAATATGCAGCAAACAAATAGTTCAGACATGCTCGACATTATTGTAGACTGCATCAAAGTGCTGCAGGACCAAATTGAGGTATCCTCCACAGAGATGCAACTGTGTTACATAAGACACACTTCCAGTAGGCCTTGCTAAAAATATCATTTTGCACTGCATGTTAACATGTTTTCTTAATTCTGTACACAAGTATAAACTGACTAGGTAACGACATATTTATTACCAGAATGAAAGGGAGTAATACTTATTCATCTTTAAATGGAATCATGCGTACACTAAAACATGACCAAGGAAAGTGCTCACCTTTCGGCCGATCGGAAGTCTTGTGGCCAGTAGAACTAGATATGCGAGGTTATGTTTGCACCCGTGTGATTAGCAAGACCAAGTCTTGCTCATGAGATAAGTTGTAAATGTCCTTTGCATCGCGTTTCAAGTAGTCTCCATGCTCATATTCTCCTTCCTTGGTTGTACTATGGTTTAGCTTCAATGGCTTCAAGACTAGGAGGTGACAAGTAGAATGTTGTAATTTAAGTATTAAGGCATTGCCAATCTTTCATTTCAATGCAAGTTGGATTGCTTCGCTTATCATCATTTCACTTTGGTAAAATTATTGTAGGGATCCTCTGCCTTGAGTTCATTTCTGGCTATCAAAGTTCATTTTTCTGGATTACTAGACTTAGCACGAAGTGATATGTCCTGGCACAAAATATGTACCTCCTGCCTACTCGTGTAACATCCCAATTTTCAATTTGGATATTATACATAGATCATCGTATGCACATCATTTTTATTCTTGCATTTTGGTTGTGATCCTAGAAATCTTAAGCGACTCAAGGACCCAAGGAGAAAGTTGGAGGTTTCACAAAAATCATATTTGATTTTTTTTCAAATTTGAAGAAAGGATCAATTTGATTTTATTATTTTCTCTCCAGTTATTTTCAGTATTAAAAATATATGAGAGAAGATAATATGACTACTTCAAATTAAGAGAAATATTGGAGAAAGAATTTTAAAATTAAACTATGATTTTAGTGGTATTTTATTTGCTATTTGAATTAGAAAAATATGCATTTTTGAAAATTGCATCTTTAGGCCAAAAAAATGTTCACTTTGTTCTAAATATTTTATTTGGACGGTGAAAATTGTTTTTGGCATTTTTAGATTTTTTAAAATATTTTATTAGGATTTTCTTTCGGCCGGAATTTATTTAAAAAAAACTTCCCACCCGACTGGGCCGAAGGCCCAGCCGAGCAGGCCGGCCCACCCCCGTGCCGCCTTCCTCCCACGCAGGGAGACCGAGCCGCCGCCGCCGCCCGAGTCTGGCCGGGGCACGACTCCCGGTCCGACCCGACGCCCCCTTCCCCAAGCCGCGCCCCTAATATAAGTAGCCGCCGCCCTCTCCACTCTGCCCCGAGTCACGCCACCACCACCGCCGCCATTGCCACAGACGCATAGCCGTCAGACTCTGCTGCCTCATTCGTGCCACCGCAAGAAGCCGCCATGAGTCGCCACGCCATCAGGTTGTCTCACAGATCTCACCGCCGTCGTCATGGCGATTTTTTCGGTTAACCAGTAAAAATCCGATTCGGTTTTTCCCTCGGTTTTCTCCGTTTTAGTTTTTTAGGGTTTTTCTCTCGGTTTTCCGTTCGGTTCTAATTAGCGGAGGTTCGTCCGTTAATCAGCGGTAGCGAACGTTTTCGTCCGCTAGTATTTCATAGCGAACGTTTGTTCCTTAGGTTTTTTTATTTTTCGGCCAGGGACCTATGCGCGAATAGTTTTATCGTGATTTAGCCCCTGATCTTTAAACTAGCATAACTTTTTACTCGTTTATCCAAATTAGATGAAACCAGTGCCTAAATCTTCGTATCGTTCTGTTCTTTCCAGTTAACCAACTTGAACATGATTTTGGTACTATAAAATTTGAGTTTAGTCCAGATTAGTAAACGATCTTGTTTCGTTCGTATTTTGAGTTTCGTTGCTACGTTTGAGTTGAATCTTTTTGAAAATCGTAGTTAATCACATGTACCTGATGTTAAGATCTAATTCACATGATAATATTGATGTTAGGTTTGACTTTTGTTAGTTAAGCCGTTTGCTTGTTTTGTGTTCGATTTGGATCTTTTCTCGGTTTCCCTCGTGTTTCGTTTGAGTGATTGCTTATGTATGCTATTGTTTGTCTACTATAGATTACCCGAAGTGCGAATCTTGTTACTAAGAATCTCTAGAGTTTGCAGATCGTCAGCAAGGCAAGTTACACTTTGATCATACTCTTCTATACCCAGTTTTTACTACGCATTAGTATTACCCCTCAAATATTTGCATGAGTAGGATTGAGAACATGTGGTTTGGTTATAGTGCTTGAGGTAGGAACCTAATACCTTTTGATCACCCCGGGAATATACGTTATGCTTATTTATTGCTTAGCCATACTCACAGACGGGGATTGGATCGTGATTCACACATGGAAGTTCGAGAGTTATTTAATCATGGATGACATTAAGGTGGCAACTTTAATATACATCTGGGTGGATTGGTTGAGGCACCTGGGGAAACCAATGTTGCCTGTTTTTGGGAAATCCCAGAGTACCTGTGTGATTTTTCCTATGGAATGCCACCCAGGCCCAAAGGGATCATAAGATTATTCATGCTAGAAACTTCCGTGTGCAGCCACAAGCCATTATGGGCTCTGGCATAGTTGAGTAAGTTGCGTGAGCTCTTGAAGAGGTGGACTAGCAGATGTAGGGGAAAGTAGGTGTACCGGTCCGCCCGGAGTAGAGAGTTAATGCTTCAGAAAGGCTATGTCTCGATCTTCCGATCATGGATGCGGTCGAGTCTTGTGGGGAAAGTGCGCAACCTCTGCAGAGTGTATAAACTAATCATGGTTAGCCATGTCCCCGGTTATGGACATATTGAGTATCTAGTACTTGAATCTATTGATGTGAACTCATCACGTTACTTTAATTAATTTGATTTGGGTTAATGATGATACTTTTAATTGGGATTTGAGTTGGGGTTACCTTCTCAAATAATGGGCAACTTGGGACTAGTTAAATAAATTTATTCCATTATTGCAGGGAAAAACTAGCTTTGTGCAAAATCATAAACTTACAGCCTGCACCAGCCAAATATTTGCATGTAGATGTAGTTCTTACATTTCATTGCTTTACAGTGTAACTCTGCTAGCATATTCAATGTGCTGACCTACACGGCTGCAACGTCTCATGTTGCAGACTACTCAAGTGACAAATAAGGTGCGACAGGTCGTTTTTTTGCACTCAGGTATGCCGTTGGAGTTGATGGAATCATTTACCTTCAAAGCTTCCACATTTATTTAGTTTAGATGGCCTTCAGCCATGATATTTTGTGTAATCATACTCTTTATGAGGACTCGATGTAATAAGTGTGTGATTGAAACTCTGTTATAATTACTCGAGTACTGTGCATGTCAGCATTACCGATCCAGGGATGACACTGATGCACGGAGACTTGACCGTTTGAGGTCTGGTTGCTACAACTCCCCCAAAACAAATTTTGACCCAATGAGTTCTTCCAAATTTTCAACCGTAAAACATTCATGTTAACCTTATTCGCCTATTCACTTGTAACCTGATCTCTCTAGGTTGCAGGCACATATTATAACCAGGTTACTCTTAGTGCCTCCTTTTGTTAATAGGTAGCTATATCCAAGGTAACTATGTAAAATTTCTTGATCATTTTGATATTTAGGCTCAAGATTTCTAGTTTTTCATTGTGATTGTGGTTTCTACTTTCTAGATATATTTGCACTCGTTGGCAGTACCAAAGAAAGTTCGCGAAAGTCAAGTGTGTTAAACCATAAAGATTAGACCAATGGATATCGTAAAAAGAGTTCGCCAGTATTTCATCATCTTGTGTTACAGTATCATGTGTGTTCACCTCTATGATGTATATTCACTTTACATTCGTCCATGATGAAACTCCATAGATATTTGGTATGCACATATTTGTAACTGCAAACCAATTTGTTTCCTACAACCTCTCTTTGCCTTACAACTTAAAAATAGTTACGATGTGTTATGATTACAGTTACGATTTAGTATTGATTGCGTGGGTATGGCAAATGCGACAACAATGAGTAGTATCACCCTTTTTGGCTTTTTATGTCATGTTGATTACTTACATATGATCATTACATTCTTTGGCAGGAGACCTTGCACCAGGCATGCCACCCAATCTAGTGAGCGTTGTGATGCCAGAATATATTTGTCTTTGTCCTTAGCCAGACCTGCTTTTTTAACTGGTATTAACTTGCATAGTAGTTTTGTTTAGCTTGTAGTTTTAACTTCCTCCAGTCTTTGCTCTGATTAGGTTAATTTCTAAAATATATATATATATATATATATATGTGCTTATAATATGTGTATTTTCTTTGGCCAAAATTTGGAGGAAGAAATCATCTTTCTGATAAACTGTTTCTTGCGCAGTCACAGTGCTTAAAAATATTGTTCTTCATATATAGTATGTAGGCTCATGATTCATTTGGTTCAACATATAGCCCTCTGTTTCATCTGCAGAACAATCACAAGCTACTTGCTCACTGAACCCTATATTGCTTTATGTGTGCAACCATTTATTTTAAGTGATGCTTCATGCCTCATATGATAAATTGCAGAGACAACCAACATATAGCCGGTAGGTTTGTGTTTCCTGGTCTTACCTTGATCTTCTGAATACATATATTGGTTGTCCTTGGCTAATGATGTGCATGGTCATTCCATTCATATGTTTTATGAGTTGCCTTCCGCTTCTCGCTGGCCTTAATTTTCCATTTACTACTCAAAAAAGTGGAGCACTATGTAGCCATTTCATTCCAATTTTTTTGCCACATGTGTTGTTCGCACTGCTAAAATATTTAAGTCTATATGGGTCTTCGGTCTGTTATTGCTGCAACTGTAATTTTCATTGTTATTAAAATTACTTATATTGTTGAAATATTTTGGTTCTCTATAGATATCAACTCTCATTGTGTGACTGAATTAGACTCTTGGCATGAACTACCATATTGTGGTTCTGTACTAAAATAAAATCTACTCTAATCTAAGCTCTAAGACTATATGAACTACCATATTTTCTCATTTGTTGGCTACTGTAAAAAATAGGGGGGGGTATGATCTAACAATGCCACCTTTTATTTGTAGTACTACTGTTGGGCCAATTGATGCTAGGTGTACATTAATATGTTTAAAAAAAAGATCCATGATGTGGAACATAGTGCAATGGTGAGATCCACTTATTTATGATGGTGAGTAATTAGCCTGGCATGTGGAGTTGTACTAATAACCTATGAGAAGGTTGGTGCATGAATTATATTCTCACTGTAAATAAAACACATTGAATTATTTTGCTAACATGATATGTTTGTCGGTAGGACCTCACATCACAACACCCGAGCGAGTCTAGCAAGGCTTGCTCGCCATGGCCTACCGCTACGTAATCGATGGGGCGAGCACGTGATCATCATTAGCATGTCCTTCGTCACAACACCCTAGCGAGCGAGATGTTCAGACAAAGATATATGATACACCACTATCAACATATGTCATAGAAAAACAATATATATCGTTCTCTTCACAAGCACAAGACTTGATTTTGGTAAATTGTGTTACCATTTCTGTGACATGAACATTTGCAAGTACATGCCATCCAAATCCTCTATAATAACTGGACCGTTACTATTACAAGCAACCTCCTACATATTCCTTTCAAAAATTTAGATGATGGTTTAGTTGTTTATATATATATGTGCCATCTCTTACGTATGAAATATGTGTTGTACCATCGGGTTGGCTGGCATCTGGCAGTCTGCACTTCCTCTCTACTTGTGACGCCCCATCATGTTGGTTTACATTGGAGCCAAAATGCTGCTGAGCATTTGGTGTGACTGATTGCACTGTCCATTTGATGTTGTCTAGACATATGCTATGTATTGGACACAATTATGTTATCTATAAAGGCAATTTCCTGCCTTTATGCGTTAAACTGATTCATTCTCGACAACTCTTCTCACAACAATATGTACTTTGTTTACAGGTTTGGACCATGGGTTGAGCCAGGCACCATGTGCCGAAGGTGTGTTTCCTATCTTCTATGCTTTTTTATATGTGGCATCAATATTGATTCAATAGTTTCGATGTCTCTGTACAATGCTGGAAAATAGATGGGTAGCATTGTCCCTATAAATTCTTTTCTTTTTTGTCCAAACATGAACAAAAAAGAAATTATGGAAGATGTTTTATTCCCCGATTGTATTATTATTGGTTTCCCACAGAGTAGGTCCATGTATGCTTCCTTGGTAATGTAAGGCTAAAAATACCCATTGTTTTCTAGAAATTAGAAACTACTATACCAGTTTTTCGTGAATCTGGAACAACCTTATTCATTATTCACAACTGCATGTATTGGCTATTAAGGTGTCTCATTAGCTGAATGCTGGTGCACTCTATAAATAAGTAGATGGTAATTTTCTTACACAACCATGTTTCCTTATTATGATGAAGCTGCGCATATTTAGAGAATTCCATGCGTGGAGGAACCTGCCCAATTCTTGGCAAAGGGAAGTTGAAGATTCTCTGGCAGATAATGTATTGGTCGACATATACTTTTGCCCTTCTTGATCTATTTCTGTTGGCTCCATGAGAAGTACCACATTTTGTTTCTACATTAGCTTTGATTAATTCTTTCTTTATTTCCCAAATAAAATTTAATTACATGTAGTTTGCTGCTGGTATAATTGTATAACCATGGTGATGTATGACATTTGTACTTCTTGGTCCTAAGAGTTATTGTGGATGCAAACCTTTTGGAAATTATAGTATTATTCATAGGCTGGAAAAACACACTGAAGTCGATTCCGCCTTATAATCTCATGCCGATATTGAGCATCATTATAGCTTGCTCCTATCACAATTGAATGTTTTTTAAATTTATTGTTATCATGTGTGAATGCATATGCTAAACCTAAATTCCTACTAACTTAGCATTACCTGGTTGACCAAAACGTTGGGATCGGCACCCTCGCGCCAAGGTGCGATCCGATCTATTTTTAGAAATTACCGCTTTAAATTGAGATTTGTTTTGTTTTTTGTGGCGAAAAGGCCTATGGCCATATCCTTGCTTGCCAAAAAATAGAAATACATTCATTGGGCTATGGAAGTAGGGATGCATTCATCGATGCCGCTTCTGCACCCCTGCCCCGCCTCATTGGAGCAAACTTTTAGAAACCCACGAGTTTGTACAAGCAGAGGCAAGGAAGTCGTCGATGCAGATCGGGAGACGACAACGACAACAATCTGAATGGATATCGTCATCCCGAAGAAACAAACGCCAATAAGGGCTTGTAGAAACTCCAAAGACAACAAAGACCATGGAAGTTCGCCGAGTCTAGATGGATCCACCAGAAGTCTAACCCAACCGGATCCCGGAGGACCTGCCCAGAGTCACAACTCTACAATCCCTCTGATGGAGAAAAATACTCCAACAGAACGATGATAGGGAGGAGAACATAATTCATACCCAGGGGCAACACTACCATTTCCTCGCCTCACACAAAGTATGCAGACTCCCAAAATAAAACTTAAAGAAATCATCTACGCTGTTGTACGACAGGTCCGGGTTTGATGTCCAATTCGTCACTAACGAGAACTATGCACAAGCGCCCTCTTCCCAATGATCCAACCAGGCCGGGCCACTGATGAAGATTGCCATGCTAGATCCCTTCAGCCGCAGCCGGGTTCACCGACTTTATCGTTGACTTGTCGTGCACCACCTGATGAAGACTGTCGCTCTGATACCTCTCCAACATATCTATAATTTTTTATTGTTCCATGCTACGTTTTGGATGTTTATGAGCTTTACTCTACACTTATATCATTTTTGAGACTAACCTACTAACCGGAGGCCCAGCCCGAATTGCTGTTTTTTTTCCTATTTCAGTGTTTCGAAGAAAAGGAATATCAAACGGAGTCCAAACGGAATGAAACCTTCGGGAGCGATCTTTTTGGAACGAACAAAATCTAGGGGACTTGGAGTGGAAGTCAAGAAACAACCGAGGCGGCCACGAGGGTGCCCGGTGTGCCCCCTGGGGGTGGGCGCACCCCTACCCTTGTGGGCCCCTCGAGAGTCCACCGACCTACTTCTTCCTCCTATATATATCCACGTACCCCGAAAACATCCGAGAGCACCACGAAAACCTACTTCCACAACCGCAACCTTCTGTATCCGTGAGATCCCATCTTGGAGCCTTCATCGACGCTGCACCGGAGGGGGGATCGACCACGGAGGGCCTCTACATCATCTCCAAGGCCTCTCCGATGAGTTGTGAGTAGTTTACGACAGACCTTCGGGTCCATAGTTATTAGCTAGACGGCTTCTTCTCTCTCTTTGAATCTCAATACAAAGTTCTCCTCGATCTTCTTGGAGATCTATTCGATGTAGCTCCTTTTGCGGTGTGTTTGTCGAGATCCGATGAATTGCGGGTTTATGATCAAGTTTATCTATGAGAAATATTTGAATCTCCTCTGAATTCTTTTATGTGTGATTAAGTTATCTTTGCAAGTCTCTTCGAATTATCAGTTTGGTTTGGCCTACTAGATTGATCTTTCTTGCAATGGGAGAAGTGCTTAGCTTTGGGTTCAATCTTGCGGTGTCCTTTCCCAAAGGATGTTAGGGCAGCAAGGCACGATTGTATTGTTGCCATCAAGGATAAACAGATGGGGTTTATATCATATTGCATGAGTTTATCCCTCTACATCATGTCATCTTTCTTAATGCGTTACTCTGTTCTTATGAACTTAATACTCTAGATGCGGTGAGTCGGTCGATGTGTGGAGTAATAGTAGTAGATGCAGAATTGTTTTGATCTACTTGTCACGGACGTGATGCCTATATACATGATCATGCCTAGATAATCTCATAACTATGCACTTTTCTATCAATTGCTCGACAGTAATTTGTTCACCCACCGTAATACTTATGCTATCTTGAGAGAAGCCACTAGTGAAACCTATGGCCCACGGGTCTATCTTTTATCATATAAGTTTGACATCTACTTTTATTTGCATCTTTTATTTTCCAATCTATATCATAAAAATACCAAAAATATTTATCTTATCAAATTATATCTATCAGATCTCACTTTCATGAAGTGGTCGTGAAGGGATTGACAACCCCTTTATTGCGTTGGTTGCGAGTTCTTGTTTGTTTGTGTAGGTGCGTGGGACTTTTGAGGAGCCTCCTTCTGGATTGATACCTTGGTTCTCAAAAACTGAGGGAAATACTTACGCTACTATTGCTGCATCACCCTTTCCTCTTCAAGGAAAACCAACGCAAGCTCAAGACGTAGCAAGAAGGATTTCTGGCGCCGTTGCCGCGGAGGTCTTCGCTTAATTCAAGACATAAGAAGTACCCATCACAAACTCATCTCCCTCGCATTACATTATTTGCCATTTGCCTCTCATTTTCCTCTCCCCCACTTCACCCTTGCCGTTTTTCTCGCCCTCTCTTTCCCAATCTCCTCTCTCTTTCGCTTGCCTTTTTGTTTGCTTGTGTGTTGGATTGCTTGTCGCGATGGCGCAAGATAATACCAATGATTTCCTTAGCACTCTGATTGCTCCTCTTAATGATGTTGAATCTTGTGAAATCAATGCTGCTTTGCTGAATCTTGTTATGAAAGATCAATTCTCTGGCCTTCCTAGTGAAGATGCCGCTACTCATCTAAACAACTTTGTGTGATTTGTGTGATATGCAAAAGAAGAAAGATACGAATACTGCTATTGTTAAATTGAAGTTATTTCCATTTTCACTTAGAGATCGTGCTAAAACTTGGTTTATGTCTTTGCCTAAGAATAGTATTGATTCATGGAATAAGTGCAAAGATGCTTTTATCTCTAAGTATTTTCCTCCTGCTAAGATTATCTCTCTTAGGAATGATATTATGAACTTTAAACAACTTGATCATGAGCATGTTGCCCAATCTTGGGAAATAATGAAATTAATGATTCGCAATTGCCCTACTCATGGTTTGAACTTATGGATGATCATACAGAACTTTTATGCCGGATTGAAATTTGCTTCTAGAAATCTTTTAGATTCGGCCGCGGGAGGCACTTTTATGGAAATCACCTTAGGAGAAGCTACTAAACTCCTTGATAACATTACGGCTAATTATTCTCAATGGCACACCGAAAGATCTACTAGTAAAAAAGTGCATGCTATAGAAGAAATTAATGTTTTGAGTGGAAAGATGGATGAACTTATAAAAATTTTTGCTACTAAGAGTGTTCCTATTGATCCTAATGATATTCCTTTGTCTACTTTGATTGAGAATTATAATGAATGTATGGATGTGAATTTTGTTGGCAGGAATAATTTTGGTAACAATGCTTATAGAGGAATCTTTAATCCTAGACCGTTCCCTAGTAATTCCTCTAATAACTATGGTAATTCCTACAATAACTCTTATGGAAATTTAAATAAGATGCCCTCTGATTTTGAGAATAGTGTTAAAGAATTTATGATCTCTCAAAAGAATTTTAATGCTTTGCTTGAACCAAAATTGCTTAAAGTTGATGATTTAGCTAGGAACGTTGATAGGCTTTCGCTTGATGTTGATTCTTTGAAACTTATAACTATTCCACCTAAGCATGATATCAATGAGTCTCTCAAAGCCATGAGAATTTCCATTGATGAGTGCAAAGAAAGAACCGCTAGGTTGCGTGCTAAGAAAGATGGCTTTGTAAAAGCGTGTTCTTCTAGTTTCCATGAAAATAATTATGAAGATCTAAAAGTTATTGATGTGTCCCCCATGACATCCTGTTTTGCAATATGAATCTTAATAATGATGGGACTGGATATGAGTCAACTTTAGTTAAAAGGCATCCCAATAATTCAGACTTTTTAGATCTTGATGCTAAATTTGGTAAAAGTGGGATTGGAGAGGTCAAGACTTTAAATAGCATTGAACCCACTATCTTGGATTTCAAGGAATTTAATTATGATAATTGTTCTTTAATAGATTGTATTTCCTTGTTGCAATCCGTGTTGAATTTTCCTCATGCTTATAGTCAAAATAAAGCTTTTACCAAACATTTTGTTGATGCCTTGATGCAATCTTATGAGGAAAAACTTAATTTGGAAGTTTCGATACCTAGGAAACTTTATGATGAGTGGGAACCTACTATAAAGATTAAAATTAAAGATCATGAGTGCTATGCTTTGTGTGATTTGGGTGCTAGTGTTTCCACGATTCCGAAAACTAGATGTGATATTCTAGGTTTCCATGATCTTGATGATTGCTCTTTAAATTTGCACCTTGCGGATTCCACCATTAAGAAACCTATGGGAAGGATCAATGATGTTCTTATTGTTGCAAATAGGAATTATGTGCCCGTATATTTTATCGTTCTTGATATAGATTGCAATCTTTCATGTCCTATTATTCTTGGTAGACCTTTCCTTAGAACGATTGGTGCAATTATTGATATGAAGGAAGGGAATATTAGATTCCAATTTCCATTAAGGAAAGGCATGGAACACTTCCATAGAAAGAAAGTTAAATTACCTTATGAATCTATCATGCGAGCTACTTATGAATTGAGTGACAAAGATGGCACTACTTAGATCTATCCTCGCTTTTATGCCTAGCTAGGGGCGTTAAACAATAGCGCTAGTTGGGAGGCAACCCAATTTTAATTTTGTTTCTTGCTTTCTGCTTCTGTTTAGTAATAAATATTTCATCTAGATTCTGTTTATATGTGTTTTTATGTTTTAATTATTGTTTGTGCCAAGTAGAACCTATAGGATAACCTACGGTGATAGTTAATTTGAGTCTGCTGAAAAACAGAAACTTTTGCTCGCATGAAAATAATTTTAGTAATTCACAGAAACGTGATTTTGCGTTGATTATTTATTATGTAGATAAATAGACAAATTTCCCAGGACTTCCTATTTTTGTAGGATTTTCAGAGTTCCAGAAGTATTCGGGAGTTACAGATTACTGCTGCACTGCTCGTTACATTTTTGACAGATTCTGTTTTTTGTGTGTTGTTTGCTTATTTTGATGCATCTATGGCTAGTATCAAGGGGTATGAACCATAGAGAAGTTGGAATACAGTAGGTTTAACACCAATATAAATAAAGATTGAGTTCATTACAGTACCTTATGTGGTGGTTTTTCTTTCTTGCAGTAACGGAGCTTATGAGATTTCCTGTTGAGTTTTGTGTTGTGAAGTTTTCAAGTTTTGGGTATGGACTATGGAATAAGGAGTGGCAAGATCCTAAGCTTGGGAATGCCCATGGAACCCCAAGATATTCAAGTATAACCAAAAGCCTAAGCTTGGGGATTCCCCAGAAGGCATCCCCTCTTTCGTCTTCGTCTATCGGTAACTTTACTTGGAGCTATATTTTTATTCACCACATGATATGTGTTTTGCTTGGAGAGTCTTGTGTGATATTAGTATTTTATTTTTAGATTACCACAATCATCCTTTCTGTACACACCTTTTGGGATAAACCCACTTTATTTAGAATTTATTAGAATACTCTATGTGCTTCACTTATATCTTTTGAGCTAGATAATTTTTGCTCTAGTGCTTCACTTATATCTTTTAGAGCACGCCGGTGGCTTTATTTTGTAGAAATTTTTGACCTCTCATGCTTCACTTATATTATTTTGAGAGTCTTTTAGAACAGCATGGTATTTGCTATGGTTATAAAATTGGTCCTAGAATGATGGGCATCCAAGTTGGGTATAATAAAAACTATCATAGGAAGTGAATTGGATGCTATGATCAATTTGATACTTGATAATTGTTTTGAGATATGGAGGTGGTGATATTAGAGTCATGCTAGTTGGGTAATTATGAATTCAAAGAATGCTTGTGTTGAAATTGTCAAGTCCCATAGCATGCACGTATGGTAACCGTTGTGTAACAAATTTGAAATATGAGGTGTTCTTAGATTGTCATCCTTATGAGTGGCGGTCGGGGACGAGCGATGGTCTTTTCCTACCAATCTATCCCCCTAGGAGCATGCGCGTAGTGCTTGGTTTTTGATGACTTGTAGATTTTTTGCAATAAGTATATGAGTTCGTTATGACTAATGTTGAGTCCATGGATTATACACACTCTTACCCTTCCATCATTGCTATCCTCTTGATGCACTGCATTGCCCTTTCTCACCTTGAGAGTTGGTGCAAACTTTGCCGGTGCATCCAAACCCTGTGATACGATACACTCTATCACACATAAACCTCCTTATATCTTCCTCAAAACAGCCACCATACCTACCTATTATGGCATTTCCATGGACATTCCGAGATATGTTGCCATGCAAGTTTCCATCGTTCCGTTCATCATGACACACATCATCATTGTCATATTACCTTGCATGATCATGTAGTTGACATCATATTGTGGCAAAGCTACCTTCATAATCTTTCATACATGTCACTCTTGATTCATTGCCCATCCCGTTACTCCACCGGAGGCATTCATATAGAGTCATATCTTGTTCTAGTTTTGAGTTGTAACTCATGAGTTGTAAATAAATAGAAGTGTGATAATCATCATTATTAGAGGATTGTACCCAAATAAAAAAAGAGAAAGGCCAAAAAAATGAAGGCCAAATAAAAAAAGAGAAAGGCCAAAAAAAGGAAAGGCCCAAAAAAGGGGACAATGCTACTATCTTTTTTCCACACTTGTGCTTCAAAGTAGCACCATGTTCTTCATATAGAGAGTCTCATTTGTTGTAACTTTTATATACTAGTGGGAATTTTTCATTATAGAACTTGGCTTGTATATTCCAACGATGGGCTTCCTCAAAATGCCCTAGGTCTTCGTGAGAAAGCAAGTTGGATGCACACCCACTAGTTTCTTTTGTTGAGCTTTCATACATTTATAGCTCTAGTGCATCCATTGCATGGCAATCCCTACTCCTCATGTTGACATCAATTGATGGGCATATCCATAGCCCGTTGATTAGCCTCGTTGACATGAGACTTTCTTCCTTTTTGTCTTCTCCACACAACCTCCATCATATTCTATTCCACCCATAGTGCTATATCCATGGCTCATGCTCATGTATTGCGTGAAAGTTGAAAAAAGTTTGAGATTACTTAAGTATGAAACAATTGCTTGGCTTGTCATCGGGGGTGTGCAAGATGAGAGCATTCTTGTGTGACGAAAATGGAGCATGACCAAACTATATGATTTTGTCGGGATGAACTTTCTTTAGCCATGTTATTTTGAGAAGACATGATTGCTTTGATTAGTATGATTGAAGTATTACTGTTTCTTATGTCAATATGAACTTTTATTTTGAATAATTTGGATCTGAACATTCATGCCACAATAAAGAAAATTACATTGAGAATTATGCTAGGTAGCATTCCACATCAAAAATTTTGTTTTTATCATTTACCTACTCGAGGACGAGCAGGAATTAAGCTTGGGGATGCTTGATACGGCTCCAACGTATCTATTAATTTTTGATTGTTCCATGCTATTATATTACCCGTTTTGGATGTTTATGGGCTTTACTCTACACTTTTATATCATTTTTGGGACTAACCTACTAACCGGAGGCCCAGCCCGAATTGTTGTTTTTTTGCCTATTTCAGTGTTTCGAAGAAAAGGAATATCAAACGGAGTCCAAACGGAATGAAACCTTCGAGAGCAATCTTTTTGGAATGAACGCAATCCAGGGGACTTGGAGTGGAAGTCAAGCAACAACAGAGGTGGCCACGAGGGTACCCGACACGCCCCCTGGGGGTGGGCACGCCCCCACCCTCGTGGGCCCCTTGAGGGTCCACCGACTTACTTGTGCCTCCTATATATATCCACGTACCCCGAAAACATCCAAGAGCACCACAAAAACCTAATTTCACCGCCGTAACCTTCTGTATCCGCGAGATCCCATCTTGGAGCCTTCGCCGGCGCTCCGCCGGAGGGGGAATCGACCACGGAGGGCCTCTACATCATCTCCAAGGCCTCTCCGATGAGTTTTGAGTAGTTTACCACAGACCTCCGGGTCCATAGTTATTAGCTAGATGGCTTCTTCTCTCTCTTTGAATCTCAATACAAAGTTCTCCTCGATCTTCTTGCAGATCTATTCGATGTAACTCTTTTTGCGGTGTGTTTGTCGAGATCCGATGAATTGTGGGTTTATGATCAAGTTTATCTATGAGAAATATTTGAATCTCCTATGAATTCTTTTATGTGTGATTAGTTATATTTGCAAGTCTCTTCGAATTATTAGTTTGGTTTGGCCTACTAGATTGATCTTTCTTGCAATGGGAGAAGTGCTTAGCTTTTGGTTCAATTTTGTGGTGTCATTTCCCGGATGTTAGGGCAGCAAGGCACGTATTGTATTGTTGCCATCGAGGATAAAAAGATGGGGTTTATATCATATTGCATGAGTTTATCCCTCTACATCATGACATCTTTCTTAATGCGTTACTCTGTTCTTATGAACTTAATACTCTAGATGCAGACAGGAGTCGGTCGATGTGTGGAGTAATTGTAGTAGATGCAGAATCGTTTCGATCTACTTGTCACGGACGTGATGCCTGATAACCCACAAGTGTAGGGGATCGCAACAGCTTTCTAGGGTAAAGTATTCAACCCAAAATTATTGATTCGACACAAGGGGAGCCAAAGAATATTCTTGAGTATTAGCAGTTGAGTTGTCAATTCAACCACACCTGGATAACTTAGTATCTGCAGCAAAGTATTTAGTAGCAAAGTAGTATGATAATAAAGGTAACGGTAGCAAAAGTAATGTTTTTGGGTTTTGTAGTAGTTGTAACAATAGCAACGGAAAAGTAAATAAGCGAAGCACAAGATGTGAAAAGCTCGTAGGCATTATATCAGTGATGGATAATTATGTCGGATGCGATTCCTCATGTAATAGCTATAACATAGAGTGACACAGAACTAGCTCCAGTTCATCAATGTAATGTAGGCATGTATTCCGTAAATAGTCATACGTGCTTATGGAAAAGAACTTGCATGACATCTTTTGTCCTACCCTTCCGAGGCAGCGGGGTCCTAGCGGAAACTAAGGGATATTAAGGCCTCCTTTTAATAGAGAACCGGAACAAAGCATTAGCACATAGTGAATACATGAACTCCTCAAACTACGGTCATCACCGAGAAGTATCCCGATTATTGTCACTTCGGGGTTGTCGGATCATAACACATAATAGGTGACTATAGACTTGCAAGATAGGATCAAGAACACACATATATTCATGAAAACATAATAGGTTCAGATCTCAAATCATGGTACTAGGGCCCTAGTGACAAGCATTAAGCATAGCAAAGTCATAGCAACATCAATCTCAGAACATAGTGGATACTAGGGATCAAACCCTAACAAAACTAACTTGATTACATGGTAAATCTCATCCAACCCATCACCGCCCAGCAAGCCTACGATGGAATTACTCACGCACGGCGGTGAGCATCATGAAGTTGGTGATGGAGGATGGTTGATGATGACGACGGCGACGAATCCCCCTCTCCGTAGCCCCGAACGAACTCCAGATCAGCCCTCCCGAGAGAGATTAGGGCTTGGCGGTGGCTCCGTATCGTAAAACGCGATGAAAATTTCTCTTTGATTTTTTTTCTCCGCGAGACGGAATATATGGAGTTGGAGTTGAGGTCGTGAGCCTCGGGGGCCCACGAGACAAGAGGCGCGCCCAGGGGAGGCACGCCCTCACCCTCGTGGGACAGTGTGGGCCCCCTGGTCTTGATTCTTTCGCCAGCATTTTTTATATTTTCCAAAAAGTGCCTCCGTGGATTTTCAGGACATTCCGAGAACTTTTGTTTTCAACACATAAAACAACATCATGGCAGTTCTGCTGAAAACAACGTCAGTCCGGGTTAGTTTCATTCAAATCATGCAAGTTAGAGTCCAAAACTAGGGCAAAAGTGTTTGGAAAAGTAGATACGTTGGAGACGTATCAACTCCCCCAAGCTTAAACCTTTGCTTGTCCTCAAGCAATTTAGTTGATAAACTGAAAGTGATAAAGAAAAACTTTTACAAACTCTGTTTGCTCTTGTTATTGTAAACATGCAAAGCCAGCATTCAGGTTTCAACAAATATTATGAACTAACCATACTCACAATAACACTTAGGTCTCACAATTACTCATATCAATAGCATAATCAGCTAGCGAGCCATAATAATAAAACTCGGATGGCAACACTTTCTCAAAACAATCATAACATGATATAACAAAATGGTATCTCGCTAGCCCTTTCCGAGACCGCGAAACATAAATGCAGAGCACCTTTAAAGATCAAGGACTGACTAAACATTGTAATTCATAGTAAAAGAGATCCAGTCAAGTCATACCCAATATAAACCAACAATAATGAATGCAAATAACAGTGTGCTCTCCAGCAGGTGCTCTTTGAAGGGTGATGACTCAACATAAAAGTAAATAGATAGGCCCTTCGCAGAGGGAAGCAGGGATTTGTAGAGGTGCCAGAGCTTGATTTTAAAATAGATATTGAATAACATTTTGAGCGGCATACTTTTGCTGTCAACGCAACAACTATGAGATGGTTGTATCTTCCATACTACATGCATTATAGGCAGTTCCCAAACAGAATGGTAAAGTTTTACACTCCCCCAACCACCAACCAGCATCAATCCATGGCTTGCTCGAAACAACGAGTGCCTCCAACTAACAACAACCCTGGGGGATTTTTGTTTAATTATTTTGATTTGCTTCGATCTTTTTGGATCATGGGACTGGGCATCCCGGTTACCGGCCCTTTCTCGTGAATGAGGAGCGGAGTCCACTCCTCTTGAGAATAACCCACCTAGCATGGAAGATATAGGTAGCCCTAGTTGAAACATGAGCTGCTCGAGCATACAAAACAGAATTTCATTTGAAGGCTTGGAGTTTGGCACATACAAATTTACTTGGAACGGTAGGTAAATACCGCATATAGGAAGGTATGGTGGACTCATATGGAAAAACTTTGGGGTTTATGGAGTTTGGATGCACAAGCAGTATTCCCGCTTAGTACAGGTGAAGGCTAGCAAAAGACTAGGAAGCGACCAACTGAGAGAGCGACAACAGTCATAAACATGCATTAAAATTAATTTACACCGAGTACAAGCATGAGTAGGATATAATCTACCATGAACATAAATATCATGAAGGCTATGTTGATTTGTTTCAACTACATGCGTGAACATGTGCCAAGTCGAGTCACTCAATTCATTCAAAGGAGGATACCATCCCATCATACCACATCATAATCATTCTAATAGCATGTTGTACGCATAAGGTAAATCATTATAACTCATAGCTAATCAAGCATGGCACAAGCAACTATAATCTCTAAATGTCATTGCAAATATATTTACTTCATAATAAGCTGAATCAGAAACGATGAACTCATCATATTTACAAAAACAAGAGAGGTCAAGTTCATACCAGCTTTTCTCATCTCAATAAATCCATCATATATCGTCATTATTGCCTTTCACTTGCACGACCGAACGATGTGTATAATAATAATAGTGCATGTGCATTGGACTAAGCTGGAATCTGCAAGCATTCAACTCAAGAGAGAAGACAGGGTAATATGGGCTCTAAATTAAATAAACAATCATGCATATGAGAGCCACTAAACATTTTCAATATAGTCTTCTCGACCCCCAAAGGAAAGAAAAGAAAAGAAAACTATTTACATGGGAAAGCTCCCAACAAGTAAGAAGAAGAACGAGAAATCTTTTTGGGTTTTCATTTTAATTCTACTACAAGCATGGAAATTAAACTAACTATTTTTTTGGTTTTTCTTAAGGTTTATCAAACACACAAGAAGAAAGCGAAGAAGAAAATTAAACTAACATGGATAATACAATGAAAGAGTATGAGCACCGACGACTAGTGTGTGAACATGAATGTAAAGTCGGTGAGAAATACATACTCCCCCAAGCTTAGGATTTTGGCCTAAGTTGGTCTAATACCAAGGACCGCTTTGGCTGATATCCGTAGTTGTAGCCGGGTCATCTTGAGATGCAGCAGCGACCGCCTCCTGAGTCATGCGGCATGTTGGCGAGCTGCCTCCGCTCTCCCTCGTGTTCAGCTGCTTCCTCCCTGGTAACAACATTTCTTCCTTTTGCCTGATAATCAAAAAGGAGAGGAGCAGGAAGAGTAACATGGACGACGTTGCGTCTGTCATAGATTAGTCGATAATGGAGGAATTGTTCATTCCTCCTAAGAAATTGATGATTGACTATAGCGTCATAATCTAGATAAGCAGGAGATATCATCATATCCCCCTCTCATGGGGATATACCAAGATAATTAGCCACACGGGTTGCATAAATTCCTCCAAATAAATCTCCAGTTCTACTATTATTCTGCAACCTACGTGCAACTATTGCCCGCAAGTTATAACCTAACACAACACTCTTGAGGACACACAGATCAGGGACACACATGTGACATGCTTCATTTTTACCGTTAATGCATCTACCAATGAAGAGAGCAAAATAATGTATAGTAGGAAAATGAATGCTCCCTATGGTAGCTTGTGCTATGTCCCTAGATTCTCCCATAGTAATACTAGCAAGGAAATCTCTAAATTCAGATTTGTGAGGATCATTAATATTACCCCACTGCGGGAGTCTGCAAGCAGTTGTAAAATCCTCTAAGTCCATGGTATAAGACGTATCATAAATATCAAATAGGACACTAGGAGAATTATGCGTACAGTTATATTTAAACCTCCGCACAAAGGAATCAGTCAATTGATAGTACTGAGGACACTTATCTTGTAAGAAGTCCTCCAGCTTGGCATTACGCACATACGCGTCAAATTCCTCCTTAAAGCCTGCTTCGACCATAAAATCATCGGATGGCCACTCACAAGCTCGTACATCCGCGTCCCTCGGTAATTCAACATCTTGCTCACGTATAGCAATTCTGGGTCCTTTCTTTACGAGGAACCACCTTGGTACATTCTCCTAGACACAATTCTTTTTCTGAAAAATTTCTGAAATTTTAGTAACTTCAAAATAAAAGTGAATAAAACTAAACAAGATTGGTAGCAACTACTCGTACAAGTGCCTAGAGCCTATATCATGCATTAGAATCGCTTGGGACCTCATAAATTCAACATGCAAGCTCAAGAACATGGTCACCTATGCAGCAAAAATTTGCAATGAATAAAGCACTAGAACAAAAACTAATTGGACCAATGGAGGAGTCACATACCAAGCAACAATCTCCCAAAGCAGTTTTGTGAATGGAGCTTTGAGCAAGGAGATCGAAAATCCCAGCAAAATGAGCTAGAACTCGTGCTTGAGCTATATGGGGATTTTTTTGGGTAGAAGATGAAGTGTGTGGGTGCTGGCATAAGTGGAGGGGGGCCACCACGGGCCCACGAGACAGGGGGGCGCGCCTAGGTGGGGTGGGTGCGCCCTCCACTCTCGTGGCCTGGTGCTTGCCCCTCCTGAGTGATTTCAGTGCCTAAAATCCTCAAATATTCCATAAAAAATCATACTAAATTTGCAGGGCATTTGGAGCACTTTTATTTTCGGGATATTTTTTAATGCATGGATAATTCAGAAAACAGGCGGATAATACTATTTTTACTTTACTTATTCTAAATAATAGAAAGTAAAAACAGGGTACAGAAGGTTGTGCCTTCTAGTTTCATCCATCTCATGATCATCAAAATGAATCCACTAACAAGGTTGATCAAATCTTGTTAACAAACTCATTCCGAATAACACGGAACCAGAGAAATTTCGAATAACACTAAGTTACCTCAACGGGGATATGAAAATCCCCAACAATAAGAATATCATACTTTTTCTTGACAGTAGGGAGAGGAAATTCAAAACCTCCAATAATGATAGTTGGAACTTTTCCAATAGAATTGATGCTATGAACTTGAGATTGTTTCCTCGAAAAGTGTACAGTATGCTCATTACCATTAACATGAAAAGTGACATTGCCTTTGTTGCAATCAGTAACAGCCCCTGCAGTATTCAAAAAAGGTCTACCAAGGATAATCGACATACTATCGTAAATGGAATATCAAGAATAAAAAGTCCGTTAAGATAGTGACATTTGCAACCACAACAGGCACATCCTCACAAATACCGGCTGTGTATAGCAGTTGATTTATCGAGCCATTTGCAAAGATATTTCAGTAGGTGTCAACTTATTCAATTCAAGTCTACGATATAAAGAGAGAGGCATAACACTAACACCGGCTCCAAGATCACATAAAGCAGTTCTAACATAATTTTTTTAATGGAGCATGGTATAGTTGGTACCCCCGGATCTCCAAGTTTCTTTGGTATTCAACCCTTAAAAGTGTAATTAGCAAGCATGGTGGAAATTTCAGCTTAGGTATCTTTCTTTTATTTGTAATGATATCCTTCATATACTTAGCATAAGGATTTACTTTAAGCATATCGATTAAACGCATACGTAAGAAGATAGGTCTAATCATTTCAAAGAAAGCGCTCAAAATCCTCATCATCCTTTGTCTTGGATGGTTTAGGAGGAAAGGGCAATGGTTTACGAACCCATGGTTCTCTTTCTCTCGTGCTTCCTAGCAACAAAATCTCTCTTATCATAACATTGATTCTTTGATTGTGGGTTATCAAGATCAACAGCAGGTTCAATCTCTACTTCATTGTTTTTGCTAGGTTGAGCATCAACATGAACATCATTATTAATATTGTCACTAGGTTCACGATCATCACCTGATTGTGTTTCAGCATCAGAGATAGAAATATCATTGGGATTTTCAGGTGTGTCTATAGTAGGTTCACTAGAAGCATGCAAAGTCCTATCGTTTTTCTTTTTCTTCTTTTTAGAAGAACTAGGTGCCTCTAAATTATTTCTCTGAGAATCTTGCTCGATTCTCTTAGGGTGGCCTTCAGGATACAAAGGTTCCTGAGTCATTCTACCGGTTCTAGTAGCCACTCTAACAACAAAGTCATTTTTATTATTTAATTCATCAAGCAAATCATTTTGAGCTTTAAGTACTTGCTCAGCTTGAGTAGCAACCATAGAAGTATATTTGCTAATGAGTTTGAGTTCACCTTTAACTCTAGCCATATTATCGCTCACGCGTCCTATCTCAAAAGCATTATTCTTTAACTCTCTACCAACATAAGCATTAAAACTTTCTTGTCTAGCCATAAAGTCATCAAATTCATCTAAGCACAGGCTATGAAATTTAGTAGAGGGGATTTCAACTTTATCATATCTATAGAGAGAATTTACCTTTACTACCTGTGTCGGGTTATCAAGACAATGTGGTTCTTCAACATGCGGTATATTAAGACCATGTATTTCTTCAATAGGAGGTAAATTCTTAACATCTGCAGCTTTAATACCTTTTTCTTTCATTTATTTCTTTGCCTCTTGCATATCTTCAGGACTGAGAAATAAAACACATCTCTTCTTTGGAGTGGGTTTAGGAATAGGCTCAGGAGTTGGCTCAATTGGTTCAAGGATTGCCTCAGGAATTGGCTCAGGAAGAGTCCAATTATTTTCATTAGTCAACATATTATTCAATAGTAATTCAACTTCGTCGACTGTTCTTTCCCTGAAAACACAACCAGCACAACTATCCAAGTAATCCTTGGAAGCATCGGTTAGTCCATTATAAAAGATATCAAGTATTTCTTTTTTCTTGAGAGGATGATCAGTCATAGCTTTATGTAATTGGAGAAGCCTCCCCATAGCTTGTTTGAGTCTCTATTCTTTGATTTGCAAAAAATTATATATTTCCATAAGGCAGCTTGTTTCTTATGAGCAGGGAAATATTTAGCGTAGAAGTAATAAATCATATCCTGGGGACTACGCACACAACCAGGAGCAAGAGAATTATACCAAGTCTTAGCATCACCCTTTAATGATAATGGAAATATCTTAAGGATATAATAATAGCGAGATTTATCATCATGAGTAAACAGGGTGGCTATATCATTCAACTTGGTAAGATGTGCCACAACAGTTTCGGATTCAAGGCCATCAAAAGGATCAGATTCAACTAAAGTAATAATTTCAGGATCAACAGAGAATTCATAATCCTTATCAGTAACACAAATAGGTGAAGTAGCAAAAGCAGGGTCAGGTTTCATTCTAGCATTAAGAGACTGCTGCTTCCATTTAGCTAATAACTTCTTAAGATCATATCTATCATTGCAAGCAAAGATAGCTCTAGCAGCTTCTTCATTCATAACATAACCCTCAGGAACAACAGCAATTCGTAATCATTGGGAGAATTTTCATCATCACTATCATCAATAATAGCATCTTCAATAATTTCATTCCCCTAACTCTAGCAAGTTGTTCATCAAGAAATTCACCTAATGGCAAAGTAGTATCACGCATGTAAGTAGTTTCATCATAAGTATCATGCATAGCGTATGGCATCATCAATAACATGCGACGTATCAGACTTCATAGCAGTAGCAGGTTTAGGTGTCGCAAGCTTACTCAAAATAGAAGGAGAATCTAGTGCAGAGCTAGATGGCAGTTCCTTACCTCCCCTCGTAGTTGAGGGAAAAATCGTAGTTCTGTCGTCTTTCAAGTTCTTCATAGTGATTAACAGATATAAATCCCAAGTGACTCAGGGAATAGAGCTATGCTCCCCGGCAACGGCGCCAGAAATTAGTCTTGATAACCCACAAGTGTAGGGGATCGCAACAGCTTTCGAGGGTAAACTATTCAACCCAAATTTATTGATTCGACACAAGGGGAGCCAAAGAATATTCTTGAGTATTAGCAGTTGAGTTGTCAATTCAACCACACCTGGATAACTTAGTATCTGCAGCAAAGTATTTAGTAGCAAAGTAGTATGATAATAAATGTAACGGTAGCAAAAGTAATGTTTTTGGGTTTTGTAGTAGTTGTAACAATAGCAACAGAAAAGTAAATACGCGAAGCACAAGATGTGAAAAGCTCGTAGGCATTGGATCAGTGATGGATAATTATGTCGATGCGATTCCTCATGTAATAGCTATAACATAGAGTGACACAGCTAGCTCCAGTTCATCAATGTAACGTAGGCATGTATTCCGTAAATAGTCATACGTGCTTATGGAAAAGAACTTGCATGACATCTTTTGTCCTACCCTCCCGTGGCAGCGGGGTCCTAGCGGAAACTAAGGGATATTAAGGCCTCCTTTTAATAGAGAACTGGACAAAGCATTAGCACATAGTGAATACATGAACTCCTGAAACTACGGTCATCACCGAGAAGTATCCCGATTATTGTCACTTCGGGGTTGTCGGATCATAACACATAATAGGTGACTATAGACTTGCAAGATAGGATCAAGAACACACATATATTCATGATAACATAATAGGTTCAGATCGGAAATCATGGCACTCGGGCCCTAGTGACAAGCATTAAGCATAGCAAAGTCATAGCAACGTCAATCTCATAACATAGTGGATACTAGGGATCAAACCCTAACAAAACTAACTTGATTACATGGTAAATCTCATCCAACCCATCACCGTCCAGCAAGACTACGATGGAATTACTCACGCACGGCGGTGAGCATCATGAAATTGGTGATGGAGGATGGTTGATGATGATTTAAGGCGAATCCCCTCTCCGGAGCCCCGAACGGACTCCAGATCAGCCCTCCCAAGAGAGATTAGGGCTTGGCGGCGGCTCCGTATCATAAAACACGATGAAACTTTCTCTCTGATTTTTTTCTCCACGAGACGGAATATATGGAGTTGGAGTTGAGGTCGACGGGGCCTCAGGGGGCCCACGAGACAGGGGGGCGCGCCTGGAGGCGCGCCCCCACCCTCGTGGGACAGGGTGTGGGCCCCTGGTCTTGATTCTTTCACCAGTATTTTTTATATTTTCCAAAAAGTGTCTCCGTGGATTTTCAGGACATTCTGAGAACTTTTGTTTTCTACACATAAAACAACATCATGGCAGTTCTGCTGAAAACAGCGTCAGTCCGGGTTAGTTCCATTCAAATCATGCAAGTTAGAGTCCAAAACAAGGGCAAAAGTGTTTGGAAAAGTAGATACGTTGGAGACGTATCAATGCCTATATACATGATCATGCCTAGATAATCTCATAACTATGCGCTTTTCTATCAATTGCTCGAAAGTAATTTGTTCACCCACCGCAATACTTATGCTATCTTGAGAGAAGCCACTAGTGAAACCTATGGCCCCCGGGTCTATCTTTTATCATATAAGTTTGCCATCTGCTTTTATTTGCATCTTTTATTTTCCAATCTAAATAGAAAAAATATTTATCTTATCATATTATCTCTATCAGATCTTACTTTCGCAAGTGGCCGTGAAGGGATTGACAACCCTTTTATTGCGTTGGTTGCGAGGTTCTTGTTTGTTTGTGTAGGTGCGTGGGACTTGTGAGGAGCCTCCTACTGGATTGATACCTTGGTTCTAAAAAACTGAGAGAAATACTTACGCTACTATTGTTGCATCACCCTTTCCTCTTCAAGGAAAACCAACGCAAGCTCAAGACATAGCACGCTCGAGCACACAGCTCCTTCGCCGTCCCACAACAACCTTCAATATTTTCACAGCATACCCCCTCGATCCGGACCCCCCACCCGCCAGTGTTACGCGGGCTTTGGCTGGCGGCACACCCTGATGGCGGCTTGCAGAGGCAGATGTCTAGTGGCGGCTAAGGCTTCTCTTGTCACCTCTCTCTTAAACTGAGATCCTTACAGTAGTAACTAGAAGTACGACTGATAACCCACAAGTACAGGGGATCGCAATAGTTTTCGAGGGTAGAGTATTCAACCCAAATTTATTGATTAGACACAAGGGGAGCCAAAGAATATTCTCAAGTATTAGCAGCTGAGTTGTCAATTCAACCACACCTGAAAGACTTAATATCTGCGGCAAAGTATTTAGCAGCAAAGTAGTATGGAAGTAACGGTAACGGTGGCAAAAGTAATAGTAGCAGTTTTGTAGCAATCATAACAGTGGCAGCGGAAAAGTAACTTAGCAAAGATCAATATGAAACGAGCTCATAGGTATTGGATCAATGGTGGATAATTATGTCGGATGAAATTCATCATGCAACAATTATAACATAGGGTGACACAGAACTAGCTCCAATTCGCCAATATAATGTAGGCATGTATTCTGAATATAGGAATACATGCTTATGGAAATGAACTTGCATGGCATCTTTTGTCCTACCCTCTCGTGGAAGCGGGGTCCTATTGGAAACTAAGGGATATTAAGGCCTCCTTTTAATCGAGTACCGGACCAAAGCATTAGCACTTATGAATACATGAACTCCTCAAACTACAGTCGTCATCGGGAAGTTTCCCGACTATTGTCACTCCGGGGTTGCCGAATCATAACACGTAGTAGGTGACTATAACTTGCAAGATAGGATCAAGAACACAAATATATTCTTGAAAACATAATAGGTTCAGATCTGAAATCATGGCACTCGGGCCCTAGTGACAAGCATTAAGCATATCAAATTCATAGCAACATCAATCTTAGAACATAATGGATACTAGGGACCAAACCCTAACAAAACTAACTCGATTACTCACTATGATGGGATTACTCACGCACGGCAGTGAGCATCATGAAATTGGTGATGGAAGATGGTTGATGATGATGATGACAGCGACAATTTCCCCTCTCTGGAGCCCCAAACGAACTCCAGATCTGCCCTCCCGAGGAAGAACAGGAGGTGGCAGCGACTCTGTATTGTAAAACGTGATGAATCCTGCACTCTGATTTTTTTCTCCCCGAACGTGAATATATGGAGTTCGAGTTGAGGTCGGTGGAGGTCCAAGGCCCCCACAAGACCAGAGGGCAGGACCTCCACCCTTGTGGATAGGGTGTGGGTCCCCTTCGGTTGATTCTTTCGCCAATATTTTTTATTTATTCAAAAAATGATCTCCGTAAAGTTTCGGGTCATTCCGCGAACATTTATTTTCGCACAAAAATAACAACATGGCAATTCTGCTGAAACATCGTCAGTCCGGGTTAGTTCCATTCAAATCTTGCAAATTAGAGTCCAAAACAAGGGCAAAAGAGTTTGGAAAAGTAGATACGACGGAGACGTATCAACTCCCCCAAGCTTAACCCATTGCTTGTCCTCAAGCAATTCAGTTGACAAACTGAAAGTGATAAAGAAAAACTTTTACAAACTCTGTTTGATCTTGTTGTTGCAAATATGTAAAGCCAGCATTCAAGTTTTCAGCAAAGATTATGAACTAACCATATTCTCAATAACATTGTGGTCTCACGTTTACTCATATCAATGGCAAAATCAGCTAGCGAGTAATAATAATAAATCTCAGATGACAACAGTTTCTCAAAACAATCATGACATGATATAACAAGATGGTATCTCGCTAGCCCTTTCCGAGACCGCGAAACATAAATGCAGAGCACCCCTGAAGATCAAGGACTGACTAAACATTTTATTTCATGGCAAAAGAGATCCAGTCACAGTCATACTCAATATCAATTAATAAAAGTGCATACAAATAACAGTGGTGCTCTCTAACTGGTGCTTTTTATAAGAGGATGATGACTCAACATAAAAGTAAATAGATAGGCCCTTCACAGAGGGAAGCAGGGATTTGCAGAGGTGCCAGTGAAGGAAATATTCCCTAGAGGCAATAATAAATTTTTTATTTTTTATTTCCTTATATCATGATAAATGTTATTCATGCTAGAATTGTATTAACTAGAAACTTGATACATGTGTGGATACATAGACAAAACACCGTGTCCCTAGTATGACTCTACTTGACTAGCTCGTTGATCAAAGATGGTTAAGTTTCCTAGCCATGGACATATGTTGTCATTTGATGAACGGGATCACATCATTAGGAGAATGATGTGATGGACAAGACTCATCCGTTAGCTTAGCATAATGATCGTTCAGTTTTATTGCTACTGCTTTCTTCATGTCAAATACATATTCCTCTGACTATGAGATTATGCAACTCCCGGACACTGGAGGAATGCCTTGTGTGCTATGAAACGTCACACGTAACTGGGTGATTATAAAGATGCTCTACAGGTATCTCTGAAGGTGTTTGTTGGGTTGGCATAGATCAAGATTAGGATTTGTCACTCCGATTATCGGAGAGGTATCTCTGGGCCCTCTTGGTAATGCACATCATATGAAGCCATGCAAGCAATGTGTTAATGAGTTAGTTATGGTACGATGCATTATGGAACGAGTAAAGAGACTTTTCGGTAACGAGATTGAACTAGGTATGCCGATACCGACGATCGGATCTCAGGCAAGTGACATACCGATGCCAAAGGAAATAACATATGTTGACATAAGGGTTCAACCGATAAAGATTTTCGTAGAATATGTGGGAACCAATATGAGCATCCAATTTCTGCTATTGGTTATTGCCCGGAGAGGTGTCTCGGTCATGTCTACATAGTTCTCGAACCCGTAGGGTCCGCTCGCTTAACATTCAATGACGATATGTATTATATGAGTTTTGTGTTTTGGTGACCGAAGGTTGTTCAGAGTCTCGTATGAGATCACAGACATGACGAGGAGTCTCGAAATGGTCGAGAGGTAAAGATTGATATATTGGAAGGTGGTATTCGGACACAGGAAGGGTTCCAGAGTGTATCGGGTAGAAACCGGAGTACCAGAGGGGTTACCGGAACCCCCCGGTGGAAGATATAGGCCATAGGAGGAGGCTAACCAGCCCACAAGGGGCTGGTGCGCCCCCCACAAGGGAGGAGGCTGAATTGGACTAGGGAAGGGGGCGCCACCCCCTTTCCTTCTACTCCCTCTCCTTATCACTTTCAACCTCCGGTAAAAGGAAGGGGGGGGGGGTGAATCCTAGTGTGAGTCCTAGTAGGACTCCCCCCACTTGGGGCGCGCCTAGGCCGGCCTCCTCTCCCTCCCCCCTTTCTCTCCGGGGGGGGGGGGGGGGCGCCCCTATGAGACACACCAATTGCTCTTAGTCGTGTGCGCCGCCCCCTCCATAGTTTACGCCTCTGGTCATAATCTCGCGGTGCTTAGGCGAAGCCCTGCGCGGATCACATCACAATCACCGTCGCCACACCGTCGTGCTGACGGAACTCATCTACTCCTTTGACCCTCTGCCGGATCAAGAGCTCGAGGGACATCGTCGTGCTGAACGTGTGCTGAACTCGGAGGTGCCGTACGTACGGTACTCGATCGGTCGGAACAAGAAGACATTCGACTACATCAACCACGTTGAGCAAACACTACCACTTTTGGTCTACAAGGGTGCGTGGACACACTCTCCTCCTCTCTTTGCTATGCATCTCCTAGATAGATCTTGTGTGAGCGTAGGAATTTTTTTGATTGCATGCTACGTTTCCCAACAGTGGCATCCGAGCCAGGTCTATGCGTAGATGATATGCATCAGTAGAACACAAAGAGTTGTGGGCGGTGATCGTCATACTGCTTACCACCAATGTCTTATTTTGATTCGGCGGTATTGTTGGATGAAGCGGCCCGGACCAACCTTACATGACCGCGTTCGTGAGTACGGTTCCACCGACAGACATGCAACTAGTTTTGCATAAAGGTGGCTGGCGGGTGTCTGTTTCTTCAACTTTAGTTGAATCGAATTTGACTGTGGCCGATCCTTGTGAAGGTTAAAACAACAAATTTGATAAATCACCGTTGTGGTTTTTGTGCCGTAGGTAAGTATGGTTCATGCTAGAAGCCCGTAGCAGCCACGTAAAACTTGCAACAACAAAGTAGAGGACGTCTAACATGTTTTTGGAGGACATGTTGTGATGTGATATGGTCAAGACATGATGTGATATACGTTGTTGTATGAGATGATCATGTTTTTAAAAGTTATCGGCAACTGGCAGGAGCCTTATGGTTGTCGCTTTATTGTATGACATACACATGCCATGTAATTGCTTTACTTTATCACTAAGCGATAGCGATAGTCGTAGAAGCAATAGTTGGCGAGATGACCGCGACGCTACGATGGAGATCAAGGTGTCAAGCCGGTGACAATGGAGATCATGACGTTGCTTTGATGATGGAGATCAAAAGCATAAGATGGTGATGGCCATATCATGTCACATATTTTGATTGCATGTGATGTTTATCTTTATGCATCTTATTTTGCTTAGTACGACGGTAGCATTATAAGATGATCCCTTACTAAAATTTCAAGGTATAAGTGTTCTCCCCGAGTATGCACCCTTGCGAAAGTTCTTTGTGCTGAGACACCACGTGATGATCGGGTGTGATAAGCTCTACATTCAAATACAACGGGCGCAAGCCAGTTTTGCACATGCGGAATACTCAGGTTAAACTTGACGAGCCTAGCATATACAGATAAGGCCTCAGAACACTGGAGAACGAAAGGTCGAACGTGAATCATATAGTGGATATGATCAACATAGAGATTTTTACCATTGATGACTACTCCATCTCACGTGATGATCTAACATGGTTTAGTTGATTTGGATCACGTATCATTTAGTTTACTTGAGGGATGCCTCTCTAAGTGGGAGTCCTTAAGTAATATGATTAATTGAACTTTAATTTATCATGAACTTAGTCCTGATAGTATTTGAAAATTGTGTTGTAGATCAATAGCTCACGATGTAGCTTCCCTATGTTTTTTGATATGTTCCTAGAGCAAACTAAGTTGACAGATGATAGTAGCAACGATGCGGACTGGGTCCGCGATCTGAGGTTTATCCTCATCTGCACAGAAGAATTATGTCCTTAATGCACCGCAAGGTGACATAACTATTGCAGGAGAGGATGCAGACGTTATAAACGTTTGGTGTGGCACCCCGGCTCAGAGAAAACCGGAACGCCCCGTATTCCAGCCCAGATATCGAGATGAAGTCTTCTGGAATACGACACTGCTTAGCATAGAACAAATAAGCTCTTCATTACAATCTATTTTGGGTACAAGGGGTTCCGAGATAACGGGGAATTACATCGGCACGGCGACACTACGCCTGCCACAGTTGCTCTATGCGAGCAGCAGAACAACTCTAGTAGCGGAAAAACGACAACGGTGGTGAACTCCACTCCGCAGGGACTCTGGCTGGAATGCTTATCCTAGCTCGCAAACAAGGACTCCATGGAAAACAAGCAATCAAATCCGGAATGACCTGCAAACTGGCATAACACACCAGGTCAGTACATTGAATGTGCTTGCAAGCTCACAATAATCCAGAAGCATTCAAGACAAACAACAGCATGGCAATTACAAGTTAAGTAGGGATTATCATGATATCATCAGAACAACATAGCATGAACAACATGAACATGGTACAGCTAGAACAACATGAACATGGCATGAACATATGAATCTGACGATACTGGCATGCAACATGATGACACTATCATGCACCATTTATTCAGTTCGGGTTACCTCATGACTATCACATGCACAAACTTACCAACCTCGGACATCACACGATCATCTCATGATCAAATCAAGCTTGGTATAAACAATACCGCAGTAGTCATTACATGACCTCAAGGAGCTTGATCTTTACCCATGATTCTCGCACAACATCACGAATATCCAACAACTCGGTATCCTCGATACCACGGTGATCAATCACGGATCACAAACAGAACCACACTTGGTTCAAAGGGTTACCTCGTAACCCAACGGTGATCATTCACGGATCACATAACCAACTTATCTCATCATCGAACCGGGGTTGTTATTAAGCACATCATTGTTATTACTGTTGACCCATAGTGTGACCGACACGAACTGGGCCCTTATCTGCGGGCACAGCTACCGATAGATTTAGTATACACTCTGCAGAGGTAGCACACTGTACCCACACCACGGAACCCATGGCCTCGTGCTCCCATTCGGGTGGACCAACGACGTTCAGACAAAACCATCCTACTGCCATGACACTCTCCCGGCCACTCCGACGAACTCCCCACTGGGCTAAGTCCTGGGTGGCCCCGTGCCTACCAAAGGCACCAACGGCCACCGTCTTGGCAAAACGGCCACCATCGTGGCAAAAAAAATGGTCCCAAACGGGGACAATCCGGATATAACAACAACGGGAACACAAGGCTTATGTCCGCCTACCTGATCAGGGTAGCACGCGCCCATAACCTTCCCTCGTGGGAGGCACCGGCGAGAGGCACGACAATAGACCTAGTTTGGACCCTCCCATAAAGGCAAGTGTGGTTGCACTGGTCAGCTTGATATGGTGGCACCATGACTCTGTAGCGACCCGACCCAAAATCGGTCAAGTCTCTGTGTAGCTGTACCATCCCAAGATCATGCTGGCACACACAGTACATTGATGAAATAATCAAAGTTCAATCACACCTGAATTTATTACACGATTCTCATATCGAGTCTTTATTACAATAGAATAAATTCGGCCAAGGCCAACTCATGAGAAATAAACTAAATAAAGCTGCGGAAGCGTGAGAAGAATAGCGAGTCCATCCGACTCCATAGGGCAATCACCAAGCGTGGATCGTAGCCTCACTCCCGATCGGAAAACTCCTCTCGCAACATAAGACGTTGCAGCCGTGTAGGTCAGCATTTTGAATATGCCGGCAAGTCAAAGAGAGAACAACAATAAAAATTACTAACACTACATGCAATTTGGTGTGGGGCTCTAAGTTTCATTGTTTTGCGAAAAAGCCGCTTTTCCCTACAACAAAGGACTTGCTTGTAAATACTACAAAATTGTTGGTAATTATTGAGATGGTTCCACCAACCAATGTCTCATTCCCAATTATTAAATAATAACCCCTCAATTAATTTATTAATTGCAGTGTTGAGATATCCGAAATACTCCAGTTCCAGAGGCTCAAATTGTCCAGAATCGGGACACGGCTAACCGATTAGATCTTCACTGCAGAGGTTTGCGACTTTACCCGCAAGAATCGCTCCCTCCTTTGAAGTCTTCGCACTTCTGGTGTTTGAAGACGAGATGAACGAAACAGGGTCTTCCGAAGAGTTTCTTCCGCCACCGCCGGTGCCCATCCAATCCTACCGCTCTTCTACATCTCGTAGCACCGTCCGCCAGAGTCACACCTAGGGTCGACCAAGCCAGAGCCCATAATGGCTTGCGGCTGCACGGTGTAAGCTTCGTCAATGGGGTATCCATCCGCCTCTTCGTGGCTGGGTGAAGCTTTCCGCAAGATGTCATGGCACTTCTCCATGCATCCCGCCAACCACCGGTTTTCTCAGGTGCCCACAACCGTCCTCCACCCAGTAGTGAATTTTGAAGTCCATCTTGATCTTGAAGTCATGGGGTTGTCATCATCTTTGACTCTCACATCTCCCTTATGAATTCACTCAACCAACCCCGTCTACGAGCATAGCAAAAATAAACTACTTCGTCCCGCAATGGTAACAAGGGGATTGGGTTCATCCTACCTCATGATACTACTCAAGAACATAACTTCAAATTCACCTAATGCATGCATGGTGGGGAGGTATAATTCTAATGCAATAAAATCATAGGTATAGTAAAAGAAAATATGATCAATGACTTGCCTGGCTGACGGTCTTCGAAAGCTAGGGACTCGTGATAGCAGGCTTCGCACTCCGGAAATTCTACCGAGGCAAACAAAAATCATAATAAGCATATAGCATATGATCACTTAACATAATGGCATGCTAACATAACACACAAAGCCATGGAATCAAAACCCAAAGAAAGTTCGAAGAAATCCAAACCAATGCTTTTGCCACATCAAACAACAGCCATGTAATAGTTTTACACAACAAAAATTTTCTTAACAGAACCTAAGCATGGGTTTATGCTACCTAACTGAAAAGAAATCATCAAGCAACTAGGAGCAAAAAGAATCACCTTAAAAGCTATTATAAAACTCCTATTAGGCCTAAAACAATCCTAGCAAGAAAAAATAAAATAAAAGTTTTATTTATTATAAATAAAAGTTCATGTTCTAAAGTTACAGAAACTAACCTAGAATAAACTATCACATAGGAAAAATAAATTTATTTGCTAATTAAAACAATAGGAAAACAGTAGCTAGTTAAATAAATAGGAATATCATGATTCTGATTAAAAATATTTTTTTATTAATTCTAAAATGCCCAAATAAATACCTACGGTTAGGTAATGTCAAAACAAAGTTGTGACAAAAAGAATCACTAAAAAATAATATTCCTAACTCATTTTATAGCAGAATTACTATTCTGTCTAAATCTAAAATAAAGCAATTTTAAATAATTTTAACATGACTAATTATATTTTCTACAGAAACTACAATAAATTTGCAAACCAACAAAAATGAATCACTTAAAAATATTAAGTAGATTAAAAGATATGAATTTTACAAAACTGAAACTATTCTGTTAAAACAGAAAACTAAAAATAAAACTAAAACGAAAAACTGGCTAATGGGCCTATCTAACGCTTCGGCATTAAATAACTAAACTACGCACACGGTTTAACAGAAAACAAACCGCGTTGGCCGGTCCAACTAAACCCTAATAAAAACCGAACTAAACCGGAATAAAACCGGTTCACCTAAACTAAACCTAAATAAAACGTACCCCTTCGGGGAGATCTATCCTAACCCTACGATCTACATCGAACGGCGACGAGGACTCCGGTGACTCACCGCGGGGAAAGACGACGGCGACGGTCGGCGGCGGCTCGGGCGACCTTGGCGCGGCGGCTCCGGTGGTCGGGGACGACGGCGGGGACCTCCGCGGTGCGGCGTGGCGAGGTGAGCTCGGGTGGAGTCGGGCGAGGTCGAGGGTTCGGGATGGCCGGAACGGAGCTAATGGCGGCGGCGGCGCTCGGTTGTTCGGGCGAGCGGTGCGGCGAGAGGGAGGTTAGCGAGGGGCTAGGGGAAAAACGGGTCGAGGGGGGTATATATAGGGCGCCGACTTGGACGAGGGGCAACGCCGAGGATCGGGATGGGATCCCGGATCTCGCGAGATCCGGCGGCGCGGCGCGGGCGGTTGGCGGGCGAGGGAAGAAGGAGGGTGGGGTCCGCTGTCGGGAGAGAGGGGGGGGCGCGCGCCGGTCGGTTGGCCGATGCGGAGCCGATTCGGCGAGGGGCTCGGCCGGTCAGCCGGCTGGGCCGGTTCGGCGCCGGCCGGGCTGGTCGGCGCGCCTGGTGGGCCTCAAGGCGCTGGCCGGGTGCTGGCTGGCCGGGCGCCTGGTCCTTTTCTTTTCTTTTTTTTTGAATTTAGAGAGAGAGAGAAAAACATAATAAATATAAGTATTTTATATAGGACATATATATATATCAAAATGATCAGGGGAATATTCCCTATAATTTGAACATTTTTCCAGGGGCAGAACTCAAACTTAAAAAAAAACATTTTCTAGAAATCCCAAATAAAATCAAATTTGAATTCAAACTTTTTGGCAAAGTTTTTCTTCCGACATTTTTGGAGTGTCATGTTTACTCCTCTCATACTTTTTCTCAAGTATTTGTCGCATTGTTTTGAAATAAATTTCAACCGCCAATTTGAATTCAAATTCCAACAAACTCAAAAGCCTCTCAAATAATTCAAATGTCACTCAATTCAAACAAGAATGCATAGATGCTTAGCTATAATTGTAAAACATTCCAAATAGGAAATTTGGGATGTTACAAACCTACCCATTTTAAGGTGAATCTAGCCCTCGAGATTCGGGTTGGCTAGCAAATAGGTGCGGGTGGTCTCAAGGAGGTCTTCTTCAGCCCTGTGTGGCTTCCTCTTCGAGTGATGACTCCACGGACCTTGCAAAACTTGATGATCTTGCTGCGGGTGACTCTGTTCGCAGTCTCGAGAATTCGGACGGGTTTTTCCTCATAAGTCAGATCACTGCCGAGCTGTATGGCCTCTAGGGGCACTGTGTCTCTCAACGGAATATCGGCCACCTCGGCATGGCATTTCTTCAGCTGAGAAACATGGAAGACATCATGAACTCCGGACAATCCTTCCGGCAATTCCAACTTATAAGCAACTTCCCCACGACGCTCGAGGATTTTGTAGGGCCAATGAACCGGCGTATAACTTTCCTTTAACACCGAACCTTTTGATTCCACGAAGTGGGGACACACGAAGATATGCCCGGTCTCCCGCTTCAGATGTTACTTCCTTGCGTTCATCGTCAAGATAACTCTTCTCGCCGATCGAGCCACCTTGAGCCTATCTCGAATCAGCTTGACTTTCTCTTCGAATCTCTGATAAGATCGGGACCGAAAAGTTTTCGATCTCCAAAACCATCCCACAAAGAATGGTGTTCTCGTGATCTCCTTCCGTATAGAGCTTCGAAAGGGGCCATCTTCAGACTGGTCTGATAACTGTTATTGTACGAGAACTCCGCGTATGGCAAATTATCATCCCAGCTAGATCCATAGTCTAGCGCACAAGCTCTCAACATGTCCTCCAGGATCTAGTTGACTCTCTCGGTCTGTCCATCTGTCTGCAGATGAAAAGCTGTACTGAACTCCAGCCTCGTACCCCAAGTTTCATGCAATTGATTCCAAAACTTTGAGGTAAATTGTGTTCCTCTATCTGACACGATACTCCTCGGAACTCCATGCAGGCATACGATCCTGGTCATGTATATCTTGGCTAACTTAGCGCTGGTATAGGTAGTCTTCACGGGAATGAAATGAGCTACCTTGGTCAATCGATCAACCACTACCCAGATGGAATCATAACCTGAACAGGTCCTGGGTAATCCTGTGATAAAATCCATTCCAAGTTTTTCCCATTTCCACTCGAATCGGCAAGGGTTGAAGTAACCCAGCTGGCTTCGATGTTCCGCTTTACTCACGGGCAAACATCGCATAATCGCTACGCACTCAGAATATCCTTCTTCATACCTGTCCACCAGAAACTTTCCTTCAAATCCAGATACATCTTGGTGTTACCGGTGTGAATCGAGTACGGTGAATCATGAGCCTCCTGGAGAATTAGCTTCCTGAGTTCGGGATCATTGGGTACATAAATACGATCCTCATACCATATAGCTCCGTATTCATCCTTATGAAACCCTTTAGCTTTTCCTTCATTCATCCTTTTCTTTATCTCATCAATTTCCTTGTCCGACTTCTGGGCTTCACGAATTCTTTCCGTCAAAGTGGGCTGAACTTCCAGAGCTGCAACATATCCTCTCGGAACTATCTCCAATGGAGATCTCCGAGGCCATCGACTAACTCCTCGGGTAATCCTCCCGCTATAAGAGTATTCACATAACTCTTACGGCTCAAAGCATCTGCTACAACATTAGCCTTTCCGGGTGGTAATGCAATCTCATGTCATAGTCCTTGATTAACTCTAGCCATCTCCTCCGCACGAGGTTCAACTCTTTCTGCGTGAAAATGTACTTCAAGCTCTTATGATCTGTGTAAACATCACAACTATTTCCGATAAGGAAATGTCTCCAGGTCTTGAGTGCATGCACTACGGCTGCTAACTCCAAATCATGTGTGGCGTAATTCATCTCGTGAGGTCGTAGCTGTCTGGAGGTATAAGCTACAACTTTAACTTCCTGCATGAGTACTCCTCCGAGTCCACAGCGAGAAGCGTCACAATATACCGTAATCCTTGTGTATGTCCGCAAAATCAAGATCGCTGTAACCAAACGCGTTTCTTCAATTCCCGAAACCGCTTCACAATCCTCGGTCCAAATGTACTTGGCGTCCTTCTTCAATAGTTCAGTCATGGGCTTGGCAATCTTCGAGAAATTCTCAATAAACCTCCGATAATATCCTGCGAGTCCGAGAAAACTGCGGATCTCCTTGACTGAGGTGGGTGACTGCCAATCGGTGATCGATTCAACCTTGGTGGGGTCAATCGCTATTCCTTCTCCTGAAATAACATGTCCGAGGAATCCGACTTCCTTCAGCCAAAATTCACATTTGCTGAACTTGGCATACAACTGATGTTCTCGGAGTTTCTCTAGAACTAGACGCAAATGTTCCTTATGCTCTTCCTCGCTCTTGGAGAAAATCAGTATATCATCGATGAACACCACGAAAACTTGTCCAGATATTCCATAAATACCTTGTTCATCAAATTCATGAAGTATGCAGGGGCATTAGTCAATCCGAATGACATGACGGTATACTCATATAAACCATACACTGTGGTGAATGCTGTTTTGGGTATATCCTTTTCACGGATCTTCAACTGATGATACCCTGATCGAAGATCGATCTTGGAGAATACCTTGGCTCCAACTAGCTAATCAAATAGATCATTAATCATCGGCAGAGGGTACTTGTTCTTGATGGTCACGCTGCTTAACGAACGATAATCCACAACCATTCTCGTGCTTCCATCCTTCTTCTCTACCAAAAGAACTGGGCTCCCCAAGGTGATGAGCTTGGCGAATATATCCCTTCTCCAATAGCTCATTAATTTTCTTTTGATCTCTTCCAATTCGTTCGGGGCATCCGATAGGGTCTCTTGGATATTGGGGCTGTGCCGGGCAATAACTCAATCAGAAATTCAATGTCTCTCGTCCGGTGGCATTCTGGTAATTCCTCCGAAACACATCGGGAAATTCTTGCACCATCGGCACTTCCTCCTGAACAACTCCCGTGAGGGAATTCACCTGATTGTTCATCGGGATACGACTTGATACATACTTGATCCTCTTCTGCTCCGGAGTGGTGAGCAGAATTGACTTGCGGGCACAGTCTATGTTTCCTTCAAACTTCGTCAACCAATCCATGCCTAGGATTACATCCAAGGTCTGGGTTTCCAATACTATGAGGTCTGCGGGAAACTTATGGTTTCCGATGTTAAGGGTTGCATGACAGCCTAATCCTGCCATCATTTCTCCTCCTGCGGAACTGACGTGAAGAGGGCTTCTAAGGGTTCTAGTGGGCAACCCGTACTTTTCCACAACTACCCTTGATATGAATGAATGCATTGCACCAGAATCAAAGAGTACCAATACTGAACGTGAATTCAATAAAAACTTACCAACCACGATTGTTCTGGCTGATCATAGACGTCCTCCACGTCAATGTGGTTCACCTGTGCACGAGGGAAAGGGTTGGGCTTCTTCGCTGAGCTTCCATTGCCGTTTCCATTCCTCTGCTTGGCCTCCGGGCAGTCGGTGGCATAGTGCCCTGTTTTCTGGCACTTGAAACAGGTGGTGTGACTCAGATCCTTCTGAGCCGGGGCAGGACGATGCTAGTTGCCATTGCCGTTTCCATTGCCATTCCCATTGCCTGACTTGTTGTCCTGGTTGCGGTTGTTCCCATTCCCTCCATGGTTATGTCCTCCATGGTTGTGATGGGTATGCCCTCCTGAGTATGGGGCATAACGGGGCTTCTGCTGAGCTCCAGAGTTGTACTTCCCCTGGCCATACTTCCGCTTGTGGCTATCAATCTGCTGTTGCTTGCCTTCGAGTATGGTGGCCTTGTCTACCAGCTCCTGGTAGTTGTTGAAGGTAGCCACCATTAGCTGCATTCCCAGCTCGTCATTGAGTCCCTCGAGAAACTTTTCCTGCTGCGGCATCTGTGGCCACATCATCCGGGGCATAGCGAGCTAACTTGCTGAACTCATCCACGTCTTGCCCCACAAGACGGTTCCTGGCGTAAGTTGCGGAACTCACGCTTCTTTAGACTCATGGCTCCAGCTGACACATGAGCGGTGCGGAAAGCCTGCTGGAACTGATCCCATGTGATTATGGCGATGGGATAAGTGGCGGTGTAGTTCTCCCACCAAGATGCTGCAGGTCCATCAAGTTGATGTGCGGCAAAGCGCACCTTCTCTGCATCTGTGCATCCAGCAGTGGCTAACTCTCTTCCGACCTTGCGGAGCCAATCATCGGCCACAATCGCCCAAGTCTTTGCTAGAGAACACCCCGGATTCAACCTTAAGAAGCGGGTCAAGTTGTCAACAGGGGGTGGTGGCGGTGGATTGTTGTTGTTGTTGTTCTGGTTCTGGATGAGCATCTGCATGAGGGCATTCTGCTGCTGGATCAGCTGGGTGAGCTCCGCGGAAAGTTGAAACCGGGTCACGCCCTGAGGCATCTGGTGTTTTGGAGTGGATGAGAAAATTAGAATAGAACAAGGGTCTAATGAGAAAATATCACTACCCATATGAATGCACAATCATAATCACACCAATCATTTATTCAATCATCTCAAACATGGTTCAATCTCAGATTACAAATTCTCACGACTAATCGAAAATAACGGCCTAACTGATCGACGGAAAAATAAAATAACATGGCGGTCGACTAAATGTCTTAATCAATAATCCCTGCATCCTCTGGTGCGGCGTCCTCCGGTGGGGCGTCCTCTGATGCGGCGCCTCCTCTTGCGGCTTTCTTCGGTGGAGCTCCCTTCATAGTCCTGGTCATTGCTTACGAGGGGTCCGTCATCTCCACTCGGAAAAAGATCTTCTCCCAGGTCCATCTTCTCCTCTAATGCGGCAACATCCATCTTCAGCTTGTCGACTCTCTCCATGAAATCCTTGATTTCTTCTTCATGGTCAAGGAAGTCCGCGTGTGCCTTCTCCTCCAGTTCGAGCCACGGAACAACAGCCTCCTGTACCTTCGCGTTCTGGCGAAGTCTGGATTTCCCGTTTCCTGAGGAGACTCTCCAAGTCTTGGACATATGAGAGAATGGAGTCGTCTTCTACCGTACGGATGATATCTCCATTCCTAGCTCTGCGAGAAATCATGGTGAGGTCTGATGGGTCGAGCTCGGCCCTGTACTCTTCTCGGAGATGTCCAAGTGCATGATATATCGCCATGTCTCTTCCGAGAATCCAATCAAATCGGTAAACTCAAAGTCAATGGGCTCAATGTCCTCCGAAGGTCCTCCTGGAATGTGCACCTTAATCCTGTAGCGGGTATCCGTCGGGAGTGCATTGGTAGGCTTCCCGGTGATTGAGGGCAGAGCAATCTTCAGCTTCTTCACGATCTGAACCATCTTCTTGCCGAGAGGCATCGTCTCATCTGGCTGGCAAAACTCCGGTAGCAGAACTGGGGTGAACTCAGCGGCCATCTAAAATGTTGAAAATCGGAGTGAAGTCGAGAAATGAACAGGGAGAATTACGGAATGATAAGGACATAAAATAAATAGTCTCTTCCTATGGCTTTCCGATCCTAGGGGTTACGTCCTCTACGGTCAGCGTGTGCTCTGAATACCATCTCTCAGTAGCGACCCGACCCAAAATCGGTCAAGTCTCCGTGTAGCTGTACCATCCCAAGATCATGCCGCACACATTACATTGATGAAATAATCAAAGTTCAATCACACCTGAATTTATTACACGATTCTCATATCGAGTCTTTATTACAATAGAATAAATTCGGCGAAGGCCAACTCATGAGAAATAAACTAAATAAAGCTGCGGAAGCGTGAGAAGAATAGCGAGTCCATCCGACTCCATAGGGCAATCGCCAAGCGTGGATCGTAGCCTCACTCCTGATCGGAAAACTCCTCTCGCAACATAAGACGTTGCAGCCGTGTAGGTCAGCATTTTGAATATGCCGGCAAGTCAAAGAGAGAACAACAATAAAAATTACTAACACTACATGCAATTTGGCTGTGGGGCTCTAAGTTTCATTGTTTTGCGAAAAAGCCAGTTTTTCCCTACAACAGTGGACTTGCTTGTAAATACTACAAAATTGTTGGTAATTATTGAGATGGTTCCACCAACCAATGTCTCATTCCCAATTATTAAATAATAACCCCTCAATTAATTTATTAATTGCGGTGTTGAGATATCCGAAATACTCCAGTTCCAGAGGCTCAAATTGTCCGTAATCGGGACACGGCTAACCGATTAGATCTTCACTGCAGAGGTTTGCGCACTTTACCCGCAAGAATCGCTCCTCCTTTGAAGTCTTCGCACTTCTGGTGTTTGAAGACGGATGAACGAAACAGGGTCTTCCGAAGAGTTCCTTCTGGGCCATCGCCGGTGCCCATCCAATCCTACCGTTCTTCTACATCTCGTAGCACCGTCCGCCAGAGTCACACCTAGGGTCGACCAAGCCAGAGCCCATAATGGCTTGCGGCTGCAGGTAAGCTTCGTCAATGGGGTATCCATCCGCCTATTCGTGGCTGGGTGAAGCTTTCCGCAAGATGTCATGGCACTTCTCCATGCATCCCGGCCAACCACTGGTTTTCTCCAGGGTGCCCGTCAACCGTCCTCCACCCAGTAGTGAATTTTGAAGTCCATCTTGATCTTGAAGTCATGGGGTTGTCATCATCTTTGACTCTCACATCTCCCTTATGAATTCACTCAACCAACCCCGTCTACGAGCATAGCAAAAATAAACTACTTCGTCTCGGGCAATGGTAACAAGGGGGATTGGGTTCATCCTACCTCATGATACTACTCAAGAACATAACTTCAAATTCACCTAATGCATGCATGGTGGGGAGGTATAATTCTAATGCAATAAAATCATAGGTATAGTAAAAGAAAATATGATCAATGACTTGCCCGGCCGACGGTCTTCGAAAGCTAGGGACTCGTGATAGCAGGCTTCAGACCGAAATTCTACCGAGGCAAACAAAAATCATAATAAGCATATAGCATATGATCACTTAACATAATGGCATGCTAACATAACACACAAAGCCATGGAATCAAAACCCAAAGAAAGTTCGAAGAAATCCAAACCAATGCTTTTGCCACATCAAACAACAGCCATGTAATAGTTTTACACAACAAAAATTTTCTTAACAGAACCTAAGCATGGGTTTATGCTACCTAACTGAAAAGAAATCATCAAGCAACTAGGAGCAAAAAGAATCACCTTAAAAGCTATTATAAAACTCCTATTAGGCCTAAAACAATCCTAGCAAGAAAAAATAAAATAAAAGTTTTATTTATTATAAATAAAAGTTCATGTTCTAAAGTTACAGAAACTAACCTAGAATAAACTATCACATAGGAAAAATAAATTTATTTGCTAATTAAAACAATAGGAAAACAGTAGCTAGTTAAATAAATAGGAATATCATGATTCTGATTAAAAATATTTTTTATTAATTCTAAAATGCCCAAATAAATACCTACGGTTAGGTAATGTCAAAACAAAGTTGTGACAAAAGAATCACTAAAAATAATATTCCTAACTCATTTTATAGCAGAATTACTATTCTGTCTAAATCTAAAATAAAGCAATTTTAAATAATTTTAACATGACTAATTATATTTTCTACAGAAACTACAATAAATTTGCAAACCAACAAAAAATGAATCACTTAAAAATATTAAGTAGATTAAAAGATATGAATTTTAAAAAACTGAAACTATTATGTTAAAACAGAAAACTAAACATAAAACTAACCCGAAACACTGGCTAATGGGCCTATCTAACGCTTCGGCGTTAAATAACTAAACTACGCACACGGTTTAACAGAAAACAAACCGCGTTGGCCGGTCCAACTAAACCCTAATAAAAACCAAACTAAACCGGAATAAAACCGGTTCACCTAAACTAAACCTAAATAAAACGTACCCCTTCGGGGAGATCTATCCTAACCCTACGATCTAGATCGAACGGCGACGAGGACTCCGGTGACTCACCGCGGGGAAAGACGACGGCGACGGTCGGTGGCGGCTCGGGCGACCTTGGCGCGGCGGCTCCGGTGGTCGGGGACGACGGCGGGGACCTCCGGCGGGTGCGGCGTGGCGAGGTGAGCTCGGGTGTGGAGTCGGGCGAGGTCGAGGGTTCGGGATGGCCGGAACGGAGCTAATGGCGGCGGCGGCGGCTCGGTTGTTCGCGAAAGCGTGTCTGGCGAGGGAGAGGTTAGGCGAGGGGGCGAGGGGGGAACGGGGTCGAGGGGGGTATATATAGGGGCGCGCGTCGACTTGGACGAGGGGCAAACGCGGCGAGGATCGGGATGGGATCCCGGATCTCGCGGGATCCGGCGAGCGGCGGCGCGGGCGGTTGGCGTGGGCGAGGGGAAGAAGGAGGGGTGGGGTCCGCCTGTCGGGGAGAGAGGGGGGGCGGCGCGTCGGTCGGTTGGCCGATGCGGAGCCGATTCGGGCGAGGGGCTCGGTCGGCCGTCGGCTGGGCCGGTTCGGGCGCTGGCTGGTGGCGCTACTGGTGGGCCTCGCTGGCTGGTCATTGGGGCTAGGTCGCTGGGTCCTTTTCTTTTCTTTTTTGAATTTAGAGAGAGAGAGAAAACATAATAAATATAAATATTTTATATAGGACATATATATATCAAAATGATCAGGAATATTCCTATAATTTGAACATTTTTCCAGGGGCAGAACTCAAACTTAAAAAAAACATTTTCTAGAAATCCCAAATAAAAATCAAATTTGAATTCAAACTTTTTGGCAAAGTTTTTCTTCTGACATTTTTGGAGTGTCATGTTTACTCCTCTCATACTTTTTCTCAAGTATTTGTCAGGCATTGTTTTGAAATAAATTTCAACTGCCAATTTGAATTCAAATTCCAACAAACTCAAAAGCCTCTGAAATAATTCAAATGTCACTCAATTCAAACAGTAATGCATAGATGCTTAGCTATAATTGTAAAACATTCCAAATAGGAAATTTGGGATGTTACAAACCTACCATTTTAAGGTGAATCTAGCCCTCGAGATTCGGGTTGGCTAGCAAATAGGTGCGGGTGGTCTCGAAGGAGGTCTTCTTCGCGCTCCCAGGTGGCTTCCTCTTCGGAGTGATGACTCCACAGCACCTTGCAAAACTTGATGATCTTGCTGCGGGTGACTCTGTTCGCAGTCTCGAGAATTCGGACGGGTTTTTCCTCATAAGTCAGATCACTGTCGAGCTGTATGGCCTCTAGGGGCACTGTGTCTCTCAACGGAATATCGGCCACCTCGGCATGGCATTTCTTCAGCTGAGAAACATGGAAGACATCATGAACTCCGGACAATCCTTCCGGCAATTCCAACTTATAAGCAACTTCCCCACGACGTTCGAGGATTTTGTAGGGGCCAATGAACCGGGGTGCTAACTTTCCTTTAACACCGAACCTTTTGATTCCACGAAGTGGGGACACACGAAGATATGCCCGGTCTCCCGCTTCGTATGTTACTTCCTTGCGTTCATCGTCAAGATAACTCTTCTGCCTCGACTGAGCCACCTTGAGCCTATCTCGAATCAGCTTGACTTTCTCTTCGGAATCTCTGATAAGATCGGGACCGAAAAGTTTTTGATCTCCAACACCATCCCACAGCAATGGTGTTCTGCATCTCCTTCCGTATAGAGCTTCGAAAGGGGCCATCACTACTGGAATCTGGCACTTTGCCATCTGCCATGGCAGATGGCAAAGGCATGGTCGGCGGATGGCAAAGGCTTTGCCATCTGCCAGCAGATGGCAAACAGTTAAATGCGAAACCCTGCGGTAAAGGCTTCTTTGCCATCTGGTCGATGGCAAGAGCTCAGGCTTTGCCATCTGCTAGCAGATGGCAAAGCCTCTTAACGGGGTTAGCCCGTTAGAAGGTTAACGACATATTTTTTGCCCCGCCACAGATGGCAAGGTTGCATGCTTTGCCGTCTGCCGCCAGATGGCAAGGCTGCATACTTTGCTGCCGCCAAATAGATGGCAAAGCTCTTTGCCATCTGTTGGCAGATGGCAAAGGGCCCAAATAGGCCAACCAAAATTTTACATGTAGATGACACGTGGCCTCTTTGCCATCTGCCAGCTGATGGCAAAGCTCTTTGCCATCTGCCAAATAGATGGCAAAAGTCCCTATATTGCCCCATTTAATATATTTTTCTTATATCAATTCATTTTCACAGAAAATCAAACACAAATATATTTATATGACCAATATAGCATATTCAACACATATTACCAATAGTCATGAACACATATATATCGAACACATATACAACACATGTTACCAATAGTTTACCAATAGTAGCAAGTTTCATCTATACATATACATAGTTTCATCAATATTACAGTTTCATCATAGGTAGCAAGTTTCACAAAGTCAAAACAAAAATTAAAGACAAGCACTCCATCAACCCAAGCTTCCGTGATCTGAAGCAAATCTACAAAATGGGAAATAGAAAGAATTAGAAATATTCCCTTAAAAAATTGAAAGAATTAGAAATAGCCCGTCAAAAAGAGTCATGATCACGTACACACATAAGCAATTGTCCAGACCTCATGCTAAGAAAAAGTAAAAGAGGGCAGGTCGGACACGTACATAAGTCCTGGCCATGTACGCACATCCATGTATATATGAGTAACCAATCCTCATGAATGCAGAAGGAAGGTAGGTTCCTGGCATCTCATTCCGCCATCGACCGACACCTGAAATACAAAGGCTGGGATGTAGGGGTGGTTGTTCTGCTTGTCGACAACTCAACCAGCATAAGTCCACTTCCATCACCCAACATGGTATTTGAGTATTTGGGTCATAACAGCGACTGAAAACGTAAATCAAGAAAATGTCACCAAGGGATGAGGCCATGAAAAACGCTTTGATAAAATTCATTCAAAATATAAGAAAAAGTAATTAACACCAACCGGAAATGTAAGGTTAATATCCTAAGCAAAATGTAGGGCATAGAAATCGACAATAACCAACACGATATGAAGAATTGCAATCAACTACTCCCTCCGTTCCAAATTACTCATCGCTAAAATGGATGTATCTAGAACTAAAATACATCTAGAACATCCATACGTGCGACAAGTAATTCAGAACGGACGGAGTATATATCCTAGCCCAGTTGCCACCACGGGTTCATTATCTCATTATCGGTGATATGTCCGATGACCATAAAAATTACAACATGTAAGCTCAATGATGACATTACATGACCACTTACGGCAAGAAGTTGGAACAGTTTAACTTGCATAAAGGAAAAACCTACTATGAACATAGTAGAACCGAAAAGGTTACACTTAGCAAATCCTCAAGCGTTCTATTCAAATAAACAATATATAGACACATGTGAATCCCAAATTAATTAAAATAACAATGTCAAGATGCTAGTAGTTGATACCATTTTGGATTCTTCTCACAGTAATAAAGCAACGACAACAAGCCAACAACTAATACTAATACTACCGTGTGAATTAATGAAACATGACAAGAAGGAAGTTGCACACTATGATGGCTTCTCTTGTTATAAAACCAACTTGGATAGCACAATCTGATATCATCATGCATATTTGAAGTGAAGCCTTAGTCCCAGATTATCTGCAGGACTACCCGTGCACTATATCTTGGTCACAAATGCTTGATAAGTCCATAGCACAAAGAACTACATTGAACTTTCGGTAAAAACACACATGTATCACTAAGGTTACCGCAAAGACACTTAAAATTAAGAAAACACATGATGGCCAATCCTAAAAACCGGTTATAGAATTCACCAGGAATTCAAGGTTTTGCCTGTATCAAGTACAGAATGGAAGGGACAACTTAAAAGATCACACGGTTAGATACACATGAGGGTTCACCTATGATTGTGCCCGCACAAATTCATCCAGCCGATCCCACACCTCCAGAGCAGCCGGTCTGTCTTGATGCCTTTTATTCTTGCTTATCTGCACCATAGGTTAATAACACAATTAATAAAGCAGCTGTAAGTGGGAGCAAAATAGAATTTGATTACAACAACCAAGAAAACATATGAAAAATTCCTCCCACTCCACAGATATGATTTTGACATTCCACTGTTTGACCACTTTTGCTGAATCGACACTATCATCTTCAAAGCGCATAAAGAACCCAATAACCGAGAGAGAAAAGTTTAAAATGTTAGGCCACATATGGTATCGACTTGTCAGGTCTTTGAAAAGAGAAACAGAGCAATCTAATGTTCCATGTTGCATTACAAATACCATAAATTTTTGACCAAGTTTAGTGGGAGGCTTTGCTAGGAACAAGAGACAAAAGATCGACAAAATACTTATGAACTGTGGTGAACTATACAAATGAAACTTAATACTGGATTTAGCATCTGAACATTAATATCTATAAACATCTTCTTATGATCATCTAAACCGACATAATGAAGAGTTGTGCATCACTTTCGATGGAGAGGCCGAGGGCTTTCCCTCAATTCGAAATAATAATCTGCATTCACATAATAAGCAATTGTGGCTATTAGATCAAACGGATAGCACAAGAACCTAAAAATGAAAAGAAAGAGCATCTCAAAGTCTAACGTCTTTTTTAGGAAGTTAGAGAACCTAAGTAGATTCCCTATCCCGAGGAAATAATGAATATAAATATACAAAATGTTGGCATGTCAATTTATGTACCTGCCAAGCTAATGAAATTATTTTGAACATTGTGAAGTTGTTACGAAAACTGCTGCAGTGGGCACACCACTTAAATTATAATCTTTATTAGTGGCCATCCAAAATGTATGAAAAATAGGGTACATGTCATGGGCTCCATTCAACATCACAGAATACGAATAGAATAAATGATTCCAAATAAACACCTTAGTCATCCGAACAAAGACATCGGATCATCTGTTGTTTGCATAGTGCACCCTATATTAATTCCTTCCATCAAGAAGCTGAAATAATTATATGTCCACAAATTGTGTTAGCATAAAGAAAAGAATCACATTGAAGGCGTAGGGCTGCATATCATCCTGCAAGAACTTGAATTGTACTATATCTAGTTCTCGCCATGAAAGCATATGTTTAACTCATTGCTCATCTTTCTTGAATGCTATTCTTACTTTATTTCCTGATTTTTTTAGAAACCATATCCTTTAAATTTCCTAGTCACAGGATGGCAGATTACTTCTAGCGACACTTCCATCAGTTGAGAGGACAACTCTAGTCAACAATTTCATTGATCCGACACTGCATATGGTCGAAATAGATAGTACCTTAGATAACACATGGTCTGAAAGTGCATCGTTTAAAGCAATTACACTGGCGTCGTGGCGTCACACAGGACAAACCTGCAACTCTGTGGACAGAATATCAAGCAATCAAAACATCTTGATTTGTTCATTCCTGTAGATTTTTCTTAATATTCACCCTGGTGAACTGTTAGTTTTTTGTGGGGAACAGCAGGGTGAGCCGATTCTCCTGCCTCTGGTTAAGGCACGGTGGCCTCGCCAGGTAAGAAGGGGCTGCGGAGGAAGAGCACATGGCGGGCGGACGACACCTACGTGGAGGCGCAGACGCACATCGAAGCTCAACGACGGCGGGGAGCATCACGGAGGAAGGAATGAGAAACGTCCTTCCATCGCAGGAAGGAATAGAGAAACTGCGCGCGGCGGTTCTTGTACTGTCTGTGGGCTTCTCGTCGTCATCAGATCCCCAGCGGAGGACGAGGCGGAGCCCTCGTTGGCGACCAAGGTCCCCGGGGCTGACCGGACGGGCGAAAGTGCCGAGAGGGGAGGCGGGCGCGAGTAGCGGTCATAGGATTCTTGAAGAGTCTGGAGGGCTCAGCCCAGCTCCACCGCAATTGGGATCGTCGGCGTCGGGAGAGCCGGAGTCTGGCGGTGGCGGATCTGGCGCCGCGCCAGCATCTTGGGAAGGGGAGAGGGTGGGGGGCAGCGGTGCACCAATGGGAGAAAGCCCGGGTTGGAGAAGAGGAGGCCGTGACAGCGGGGTTGGGGAGAGGAGTTGGTCGTGGCGAGGCTGGTGCTTGGGTTGGGGAATCGGGAGGGGAGGAGGCGACGATGGAGTGGGGGGATAGGGTTTGGGTGGTTGGGCTGCCCGGGGGGTGGGGGTTCTTTTTCTTTCATTTTTTTTTGTGTAGATAAATGGGATGGATGGATGGATGGATGCCATGTCATCAATCCATGACACAAACATTTCAACCAATGAGAACAAAAATAACCCCACAATTTTTTTTCCTGGAAAAAAAATTACCCATCTCTTTGCCATCTGCCAACAGATGGCAAAGAACCTTTGCCATCTGTTGGCGGATGGCAAAGAGGTGGGCTGGTACGCCGTTACACTCTTGACGGCCACGAGATTTGCCAACCTCTTTGCCATCTGTGGCGGATGGCAAAGATTATTTGCCATCCACTAGCAGATGGCAAAGAATTGGCTGATGGCAACCATGTTCTTTGCCGTCTGTCAGTTCTTTGCCATCTGTTTTTTATAAGCAGATGACAAAGACATTCTTTGCCATCAGCTGGTAGATGGCAAAGACCTGGCTGATGGCAAATTCTCAGTTTCCAGTAGTGCATCTTCAGACTGGTCTGATAACTGTTATTGTACGAGAACTCCGCGTATGGCAAATTATCATCCCAGCTAGATCCATAGTCTAGCGCACAAGCTCTCAACATGTCCTCCAGGATCTGGTTGACTCTCTCGGTCTGTCCATCTGCTCATGCGGATGAAAAGTCGCATCGAACTCCAGCCTCGTACCCAAAGTTTCATGCATTTGATTCCAAAACTTTGAGGTAAATTGTGTTCCTCTATCTGACACGATACTCCTTGGAACTCCATGCAGGCATACGATCCTGGTCATGTATATCTTGGCTAACTTAGCGCTGGTATAGGTAGTCTTCACGGAATGAAATGAGCTACCTTGGTCAATCGATCAACCACTACCCAGATGGAATCATAACCTGAACGGGTCTGGGTAATCCTGTGATAAAATCCATTCCAAGTTTTTCCCATTTCCACTCGGGGAATCGGCAAGGGTTGAAGTAACCCAGCTGGCTTCGATGTTCCGCCTTTACTACTGGCAAACATCGTGACATCGCTACGTACTCAAGAATATCCTTCTTCATACCTGTCCACCGAAACTTTCCTTCAAATCCAGATACATCTTGGTGTTACTGGGGTGAATCGAGTACGGTGAATCATGAGCCTCCTGAAGAATTAGCTTCCTGAGTTCGGGATCATTGGGTACATAAATACGATCCTCGTACCATATAGCTCCGTATTCATCCTTATGAAACCCTTTAGCTTTTCCTTCATTCATCCTTTTCTTTATCTCATCAATTTCCTTGTCCGACTTCTGGGCTTCACGAATTCTTTCGGTCAAAGTGGGCTGAACTTTCAGAGCTGCAACATATCCTCTCGGAACTATCTCCAGTCGGAGATCTCTGAGGCCATCGACTAACTCCTGGGGTAATCCTCCCGCTATAAGAGTATTCACATAACTCTTACGGCTCAAAGCATCTGCTACAACATTAGCCTTTCCCGGGTGGTAATGCAATCTCATGTCATAGTCCTTGATTAACTCTAGCCATCTCCTCTGCACGAGGTTCAACTCTTTCTGCGTGAAAATGTACTTCAAGCTCTTATGATCTCGTGTAAACATCACAACTATTTCCGATAAGGAAATGTCTCCAGTCTTGAGTGCATGCACTACGGCTGCTAACTCCAAATCATGTGTGGCGTAATTCATCTCGTGAGGTCGTAGCTGTCCGGAGGTATAAGCTACAACTTTTCCTTCCTGCATGAGTACTCCTCCGAGTCCTCAAGTAGAAGCGTCACAATATACCTGGTAATCCTTGTGTATGTCTGGCAAAATCAGTACTGGGGCTGTAACCAAACGTTTCTTCAATTCCTAGAAACTGGCTTCACAATCCTCGGTTCAAATGTACTTGGCGTCCTTCTTCAACAGTTCAGTCATGGGCTTGGCAATCTTCGAGAAATTCTCAATAAACCTTCGATAATATCCTGCGAGTCCGAGAAAATCATGGATCTCCTTGACTGAGGTGGGTGACTGCCAATCGGTGACTGATTCAACCTTGGTGGGGTCAACTGCTATTCCTTCTCCTGAAATAACATGTCCGAGGAATCCGACTTCCTTCAGCCAAAATTCACATTTGCTGAACTTGGCATACAACTGATGTTCTCGGAGTTTCTCTAGAACTAGACGCAAATGTTCCTTATGCTCTTCCTCGCTCTTGGAGAAAATCAGTATCTCATCGATGAACACCACGACAAACTTGTCCAGATATTCAATAAATACCTTGTTCATCAAATTCATGAAGTATGCAGGGGCATTAGTCAATCCGAATGACATGACGGTATACTCATATAAACCATACACAGTGGTGAATGCTGTTTTGGGTATATCCTTTTCACGGATCTTCAATCGATGATACCTGATCGAAGATCGATCTTGGAGAATACCTTGGCTCCAACTAGCTGATCAAATAGATCATTAATCATCGGCAGAGGGTACTTGTTCTTGATGGTCACGTCGTTTAACGAACGATAATCCACAACCATTCTCAGGCTTCCATCCTTCTTCTCTACCAAAAGAACTGGGGCTCCCCAAGGTGATGAGCTTGGCCGAATATATCCCTTCTCCAATAGCTCATTAATTTTCTTTTTGATCTCTTCCAATTCGCTCGGGGCATCCGATAGGGTCTCTTGGATATTGGGGCTGTGCCGGGCAATAACTCAATCAGAAATTCAATGTCTCGTCCGGTGGCATTCTCGTAATTCCTCCGGAAACACATCGGGAAATTCTTGCACTACTGGCACTTCCTCCTGAACAACTCCCGTGAGGGAATTCACTTGATTGTTCATCGGGATACGTCTGGATACATACTTGATCCTCTTCTGCTCCGGAGTGGTGAGCAGAATTGACTTCTTGAGCACAGTCTATGTTTCCTTCAAACTTCGTCAACCAATCCATGCCTAGGATTACATCCAAGGTCTGGGTTTCCAATACTATGAGGTCTGTGGGAAACTTATGGTTTCCGATGTTAAGGGTTGCATGACAGCCTAATCCTGCCATCATTTCTCCTCCTGCGAATCGACGTGAAGAGGGCTTCTAAGGGTTCTAGTGGGCAACCTGCATTTTTCCACAACTACCCTTGATATGAATGAATGCATTGCACCGTAATCAAAGAGTACCAATACTGAACGTGAATTCAATAAAAACTTACCAACCACGATTGTTCCGGCTGATCATAGACGTCCTCCACGTCAATGTGGTTCACCCGCACGAGGGAAAGGGTTGGGCTTCTTCGCTGAGCTTCCATTGCCGTTTCCATTCCTCCGCTTGGCCTCCGGGCAGTCGGTGGCATAGTGCCCTGTTTCGGCACTTGAAACAGTGGTGTGACTCAGATCCTTCGAGCCGGGCAGACGATGCTAGTTGCCATTGCCGTTTCCATTGCCATTCCCATTGCACGACTTGTTGTCACAGTTGCGGTTGTTCCCATTCCCTCCATGGTTATGTCCTCCATGGTTGTGATGGGTATGCCCTCCCGAGTATGGGGCATAACGGGCTTCGCTGAGCCCCGTAGTTGTACTTCCCTGGCCATACTTCCGCTTGCGACTATCAATCTGCTGTTGCTTGCCTTCGAGTATGGTGGCCTTGTCTACCAGCTCACGGTAGTTGTTGAAGGTAGCCACCATTAGCTGCATTCCCAGCTCGTCATTGAGTCCCTCGAGAAACTTTTTCCTGCTTATGCATCTGTGGCCACATCATCCGGGGCATAGCGAGCTAACTTGTTGAACTCATCCACGTCTTGCCCCACAAGACGGTTCCCTGGCGTAAGTTGCGGAACTCACGCTTCTTCGCACTCATGGCTCCAAATGACACATGAGCGGTGCGGAAAGCTTCTTGAACTGATCCCATGTGATTGTGGCGATGGGATAAGTGGCGGTGTAGTTCTCCCACCAAGATGCTGCAGGTCCATCAAGTTGATGTGCGACAAAGCGCACCTTCTCTGCATCTGTGCATCCGGAAGGGCTAACTCTCTTCCGACCTTGCGGAGCCAATCATCGGCCACAATCGGCTCAGTCTGCTAGAGAACACCGCGGATTCAGCCTTAAGAAGCGGGTCAAGTTGTCAACAGCCGGGTGGTGGCGGTGGATTGTTGTTGTTGTTGTTCTGGTTCTGATGAGCATCCGTGCATGAGGGCATTCTGCTGCTGGATCAGCCGGGTGAGCTCCGCGGAAAGTTGAAACCGGTGTCTCGTCTCGGAGGCATCTGGTGTTTTGGAGTGGATGAGAAAATTAGAATAGAACAAGGGTCTAATGAGAAAATATCACTACCCATATGAATGCACAATCATAATCACACCAATCATTTATTCAATCATCTCAAACATGGTTCAATCTCAGATTACAAATTCTCACGACTAATCGAAAATAACGGCCTAACTGATCGACGGAAAAATAAAATAACATGGCGGTCGACTAAATGTCTTCATCAATAATCCCTGCGTCCTCTGGTGCGGCGTCCTCCGGTGGGGCGTCCTCTGATGCGGCGCCTCCTCTTGCGGCTTTCTTCGGTGGAGCTCCCTTCATAGTCCTGGTCATTGCTTACGAGGGGTCCGTCATCTCCACTCGAAAAAGATCTTCTCCCAGTCCATCTTCTCCTCTAATGCGGCAACATCCATCTTCAGCTTGTCGACTCTCTCCATGAAATCCTTGATTTCTTCTTCATGGTCAAGGAAGTCCGCGTGTGCCTTCTCCTCCAGTTCGAGCCACGGAACAACAGCCTCCTGTGTACCTTCGCGTTCTGGCGAAGTCTGGATTTCCCGTTTCCTGAGGAGACTCTCCAAGTCTTGGACATATGAGAGAATGGAGTCGTCTTCTACCGTACGGATGATATCTCCATTCCTAGCTCTGCGAGAAATCATGGCGAGGTCTGATGGGTCGAGCTCGGCCCTGTACTCTTCTCGGAGATGTCCAAGTGCATGATATATCGCCATGTCTCTTCCGAGAATCCAACTGAAATCGGTAAACTCAAAGTCAATGGGCTCTGAATGTCCTCCGAAGGTCCTCCCTGGAATGTGCACCTTAATCCTCAGAAGCGGGTATCCGTCGGGAGTGCATTGGTAGGCTTCCGGTGATTGAGGGCAGAGCAATCTTCAGCTTCTTCACGATCTGAACCATCTTCTTGCCGAGAGGCATCGTCTCATCTGGCCGGGCAAAACTCATAGCGTAACCGGGTGAACTCAGCGGCCATCTAAAATGTTGAAAATCGGAGAGAAGTCATAAATGAACAGGGGAGAATTACGGAATGATAAGGACATAAAATAAATAGTCTCTTCCTATGGCTTTCCGATCCTAGGGATTACGTCCTACGGTCAGCGTGTGCTCTGAATACCATCTCTGTAGCGACCCGACCCAAAATCGGTCAAGTCTCTGTGTAGCTGTACCATCCCAAGATCATGCTGGCACACATAGTACATTGATGAAATAATCAAAGTTCAATCACACCTGAATTTATTCCACGATTCTCATATCGAGTCTTTATTACAATAGAATAAATTCGGCCGAAGGCCAACTCATGAGAAATAAACTAAATAAAGCTGCGGAAGCGTAGAAGAATAGCGAGTCCATCCGACTCCATAGGGCAATCGCCAAGCGTGGATCGTAGCCTCACTCCGATCGAAAACTCCTCCGCAACATAAGACGTTGCAGCCGTGTAGGTCAGCATTTTGAATATGCCGCAAGTCAAAGAGAGAACAACAATAAAAATTACTAACACTACATGCAATTTGGCTGTGGGGCTCTAAGTTTCATTGTTTTGCGAAAAAGCCAGTTTTTCCCTACAACAGTGGACTTGCTTGTAAATACTACAAAATTGTTGGTAATTATTGAGATGGTTCCACCAACCAATGTCTCATTCCCAATTATTAAATAATAACCCCCTCAATTAATTTATTAATTGCAGTGTTGAGATATCCGAAATACTCCAAGTTCCAGAGGCTCAAATTGTCCAGAATCGGGACACGGCTAACCGATTAGATCTTCACTCTGCAGAGGTTTGCGCACTTTACCCGCAAGAATCGTTCCCTCCTTTGAAGTCTTCGCACTTCCTGGTGTTTGAAGACGGGATGAACGAAACAGGGTCTTCCGAAGAGTTCCTCTGGGCCACTGCCGGTGCCCATCCAATCCTACCGTTCTTCTACATCTCGTAGCACCATCCGGCCAGAGTCACACCTAGGGTCGACCAAGCCAGAGCCCATAATGGCTTGCGGCTGCACGTAAGCTTCGTCAATGGGGTATCCATCCGTCTCTTCGTGGCTGGGTGAAGCTTTCCGCAAGATGTCATGGCACTTCTCCATGCATCCCGCCAACCACCGGTTTTCTCCAGGTGCCCACAACCGTCCTCCACCCAAAGAGTGAATTTTGAAGTCCATCTTGATCTTGAAGTCATGGGGTTGTCATCATCTTTGACTCTCACATCTCCCTTATGAATTCACTCAACCAACCCCGTCACGAGCATAGCAAAAATAAACTACTTCGCCGTCCGCAATGGTAACAAGGGGATTGGGTTCATCCTACCTCATGATACTATTCAAGAACATAACTTCAAATTCACCTAATGCATGCATGGTGGGAGGTATAATTCTAATGCAATAAAATCATAGGTATAGTAAAAGAAAATATGATCAATGACTTGCCTGGCTGACGGTCTTCGAAAGCTAGGGACTCGTGATAGCAGGCTTCGCACTCCGGAAATTCTACCGAGGCAAACAACAATCATAATAAGCATATAGCATATGATCACTTAACATAATGGCATGATAACATAACACACAGAGCCATGGAATCAAAACCCAAAGAAAGTTCGAAGAAATCCAAACCAATGCTTTTGCCACATCAACAAAAAATTTCTTAACAGAACCTAAGCATGGGTTTATGCTACCTAACTGAAAAGAAATCATCAAGCAACTAGGAGCAAAAAGAATCACCTTAAAAGCTATTATAAAACTCCTATTAGGCCTAAAACAATCCTAGCAAGAAAAAATAAAATAAAAGTTTTATTTATTATAAATAAAAGTTCATGTTCTAAAGTTACAGAAACTAACCTAGAATAAACTATCACATAGGAAAAATAAATTTATTTGCTAATTAAAACAATAGGAAAACAGTAGCTAGTTAAATAAATAGGAATATCATGATTCTGATTAAAAATATTTTTATTAATTCTAAAATGCCCAAATAAATACCTACGGTTAGGTAATGTCAAAACAAAGTTGTGACAAAAAGAATCACTAAAAAATAATATTCCTAACTCATTTTATAGCAGAATTACTATTCTGTCTAAATCTAAAATAAAGCAATTTTAAATAATTTTAACATGACTAATTATATTTTCTACAGAAACTACAATAAATTTGCAAACCAACAAAAAATGAATCACTTAAAAATATTAAGTAGATTAAAAGATATGAATTTTACAAAACTGAAACTATTCTCATAAAACAGAAAAATAAAAATAAAACTAAAACGAAAAACTGGCTAATGGGCCTATCTAACGCTTCGGCATTAAATAACTAAACTACGCACACGGTTTAACAGAAAACAAGCCGCGTCGGCCGGTCCAACTAAACCCTAATAAAAACCGAACTAAACTGGAATAAAACCGGTTCACCTAAACTAAACCTAAATAAAACGTATTCTTCTGGGGAGATCTATCCTAACCCTACGATCTAGATCGAACGCAATGACGAGGACTCGGTGACTCATCATGGGAAAGACGACGGCGACGGTCGGTGGCGGCTCAGGCGACCTTGGCGCGGCTCGGTGGTCGGGGACGACGGCGGGACCTCCATGGTGCGCGTGGCGAGGTGAGCTCGGGGTGGAGTCGGGCGAGGTCGAGGGTTCGGGATGGCCGGAACGGAGCTAATGGCGGCTGCGGCGGCTCGGTTGCTCCGGCGAGCGTGTGCGGCGAGAGGGAGGGGTTAGGCGAGGGGGCGAGGGGGAAAACGGGGTCGAGGGGGGGTATATATAGGGGCGCGCGTCGACTTGGACGAGGGGCAACGCGGCGAGGGGATCTCGGAGGATCCCGGATCTCGCGGGATCCGGCGAGCGGCGGCGCGGGCGGCTGGCGTGGGCGAGGGGAAGAAGGAGGGGTGGGGTCCGCCTGTCGGGGAGAGAGGGGGGGCGGCGCGTCGGTCGGTTGGCCGATCTTGAGCCGATTCGGCGAGGCTCGGTCGGCCGTCAGTGGGCCGGGTTCGGTAGGGTGGCCAAGCGCCTGGTGGGCCTCGGCGCTGGCTGGGCCGGGGCTGGCCTGGCTGGCGCCTGGGTCCTTTTCTTTTCTTTTTTTTTGAATTTAGAGAGAGAGAGAAAAACATAATAAATATAAATATTTTATATAGGACATATATATATCAAAATGATCAGGGGAATATTCCCTATAATTTGAACATTTTTCCAGGGGCAAAACTCAAACTTAAAAAAACATTTTCTAGAAATCCCAAATAAAAATCAAATTTGAATTCAAACTTTTTGGCAAAGTTTTTCTTCTGACATTTTTGGAGTGTCATGTTTACTCCTCTCATACTTTTTCTCAAGTATTTGTCAGGCATTGTTTTGAAATAAATTTCAACTGCCAATTTGAATTCAAATTCCAACAAACTCAAAAGCCTCTGAAATAATTCAAATGTCACTCAATTCAAACAGTAATGCATAGATGCTTAGCTATAATGGTAAAACATTCCAAATAGGAAATTTGGGATGTTACAGACTCAGCCAACAATTGTTCAAGTTCAATTAAGTCTGGTTAAATTTGAATGCAATAAGCGGAGTCATATGAAAATAACATGATGCAACTACAATACAGGAGCCTTATATCAACATAAGCATGGATGTGCAACATTACTTCTCAACATATCAACAACAACAAAGCATATATCCGACTAAACATGGCATACTGACTAGCATGGGCATCACAAGTACATTATTCATAAACATAGCATGACCACTAGCATCAATAATAAATATCATGCAAGAACATATCAACAATGCTACTATGCAAGCATTTAACCAACTAGATGCAATGGAACATGCATAACAACAACACTCGAAACAGACGACAGTCATGCATAGAAGACCATCACCAACATCAACATGTACTACTAGAAAGCATAAGCAAAAGAAAGAAATACTAGCAAGTATTACATGATAACCAAGTGCATAACAACATGAAACTCTGAGCATCACCGGAATAACGATAACCATGTTTAAGCAAGCAAACATTTAATAAACATTCAAGTTGAAAACCATGGCTACTGCATGACTATCATGCAAGTGGGTATTGTGGCTTGCCTGGGGATGAAGAATGCACCGAGGAGAAGCGCAGAAAGATCGCAGAAATAATCGCCGGAAAAGGTTCTCCTTCGGAGGGGTTGATTAAGGGCAAGGGCATCAAGGTCATTTTCACTATGGGACCAACTAGTGAAAATGTTACCAACAGAAAGATCTCGACGAGACGAAGAAGAGAGCGTTGGTTTCACCTCAATCAGAGTTACGGTTGCGGAGTTATGACGTGTAGAAGATCAGGGACTAATCTGTAAAGATTTCTCCACAAACAGGTCCCTGGGATGAAAACAGAAAACGGATTTCAGAAAATATGATTTCGGAATAAAGAAAGCGCATTCTTGGTCAAGAGTAGAAGAGAATACGCTTCCGTAAGGGAAAACGATTCGCCCAGAGAAGAAAGGAAATCGTTTTCACACCGAGAAAACGCATTTCAAGAAAACGCTTCCACTTATCCAAGTGGATAAGGTGGTTGTCGATACGCTCCAACGTATCTATAATTTTTATTGTTCCATGATATTATATTACCCGTTTTGGATGTTTATGGGCTTTACTTTACACTTTTATATCATTTTTGGGACTAACCTACTAACCCGAGGCCCAACCCGAATTGCTGTTTTTTTGCCTATTTTAGTGTTTCGAAGAAAAGGAATATTAAACGGAGTCCAAATGGAATGAAACCTTCGGGAGCGATCTTTTTGGAACAAACGCAATCCAGGGGACTTGGAGTGGACGTCAAGCAACAAGCGAGGCGACCACGAGGGTGCCCGGCGCGCCCCCCACCCTCGTGGGACCCTCGAGCGTCCACCGACCTACTTCTTCCTCCTATATATATCCACGTACCCCGAAAACATCCAGGAGCACCACGAAAAACTATTTCCACCACCACAACCTTCTGTATTCGCGAGATCCCATCTTGGAGCCTTCGGCGGCGCTCCGGCGGAGGGGAAATCGACCATGGAGGGCCTCTACATCATCTCCAAGGCCTCTCCTATGAGTTGTGAGTAGTTTACCACAGACCTTCGGGTCCATAGTTATTAGCTAGATGGCTTTTTCTCTCTCTTTGAATCTCAATACAAAGTTCTCCTCGATCTTCTTGGAGATCTATTCGATGTAACTCTTTTTGCGGTGTGTTTGTCGAGATCCGATGAATTATCGGTTTATGATCAAGTTTATCTATGTGAAATATTTGAATCTCCTCTAAATTCTTTTATGTGTGATTAAGTTATGTTTGCAAGTCTCATCGAATTATCAGTTTGGTTTGGCCTACTAGATTGATCTTTCTTCCAATGGGAGAAGTGCTTAGCTTTGGGTTCAATCTTGCGGTGTCCTTTCCCAGTGACAGTAGGGGCAGCAAGGCATGTATTGTATTGTTGCCACCGAGGATAAAAAGATGGGGTTTATATCATATTGCATGAGTTTATCCCTCTACATCATGTCATCTTTGTTAATGCGTTACCCAGTTCTTATGAACTTAATACTCTAGATGCAGGCAGGAGTCGGTCGATGTGTGAAGTAATATAAGTAGATGCAGAGTCGTTTCGGTCTACTTGTCACGGACGTGATGCCTATATACATGATCATGCCTAGATAATCTCATAACTATGCGCTTTTCTATCAATTGCTCGACAGTAATGTGTTCACCCACCCTAATACTTATGCTATCTTTAGAGAAGCCACTATTGAAACCTATGGCCCCGGGTCTATCTTTTATCATATAAGTTTTCCATCTACTTTTATTTGCATCTTTTACTTTCCAATCTATATCATAAAAATACCAAAAATATTTATCTTATCATATTATCTCTATCAGATCTCACTTTCGCAAGTTACTGTGAAGGGATTGACAACCCCTTTATTGCGTTGGTTACGAGGTTCTTGTTTGTTTGTGTAGGTGCGTGGTACTTTTGAGGAGCCTCCTACTGGATTGATACCTTGGTTCTCAAAAACTGAGGAAAATACTTACGCTATTTTGTTACATCACCCTTTCCTCTTCAAGGAAAACCAACACAGTGCTCAAGAGGTAGCAGTGGCTCACTTACGGGTGGGTTCCACGGGAGAGGGGGGGCCTGCCTGGCCAGCTGGCAAGGCGTCGTCTTCCTCCTCCCATCACTCCTGTTCATTCCTGAGCGGAACAAAACGGAAGCAGATGAGGGAAGCAGCCAAGGGGCTGGCAAGCTCCGGCGATCCCCGGCCCGGCTGAGGGGATCAAGGGATCATGGGCGCCCGCACCCGTTCAGAGGGGAAGGGAGCGCCGGGGAGGCCTAGGACGGTGGCGCCGGGCGACGCCACGAGGAGACAGAGAGGCACGGGCGATGGAGGAACTCGACGGTGCGGCTACTCCGGCGACCAGTAGAGGAGTGGGGGAGGATCTACAGAACATGGGGAATCTCGTGGTGGCGACGAGAGAGAGGGAGAAGCTCCGGATGGTCGAGACGGGGTGGAGGCCGAGAGGTGGAGGCGGCGACCGAATGTCGAAGCCGCGGCCATAGGGACTCCGGTGGACTAGAGAGGCGAGGGAGGAGTGAATGAGCTGCAGGAGGACTCGAGCTTGCCTTATATAAGCCTGGGGAAGGCTCTGGAGCGCACAAGAGAGCTTGAGAAGTGCTCTAATGGAGGTCAGTGGCTGGGCATCACACGGGCATGGCGTTTGCGGCTTATTTAAGGCAAACCACGACGAGGCATTGATGCAGGGCGATGCAGTGGAGCATGGGCGAGCTCCAGGACATGGAGGGAGGTCAAGACGAGGAGGAAGGGGACGAGAACAGGGGCAAGAACGCACCAGAGCTTGCAATCTGCATGACACAAGCGTGATCACCACACGCACTAGAGAAAATAGCTGTTTTGGCCGGACCAACCATGTCTAGTAGATAGACCTTAGTGCCCTTAGTCTAACTGAAGAAAGAAATTAGTCCAGGGGCAAAGAAGAGATTTGCAAAGGACCCTAAAGCAAACCACCAACCAAGTGTTTGTGATGTGCAGTGGGGACAAAAGCTTGGTAACGCAGTAAATAATTTGTCTGGTGATGATCGAACACTAAGGTGATGCTGATGACCAAAAATTAGACTAAGAGAAGGAGTTTAGATGAGGGTTGCTGTAGAAAGTGACCCACTGGTCAGAAATGAGAATTTGGATGATGCACTCACATAGTTGCATCAACTGAGATGAAAATGGTTATGGCCCAATTATTTTAAGATATTAAGATGCCCAACGAGTTTCATTCCATTTGGATGAACCAAAATAGCACTTGCTTTAGAAAGATTTATTCTGACCAGAAACTTGGAAAAATTCCACAGGGCAAATGTCCAAAGGGATTGAGCCACAACTTTGTGGAGGGAGGTTATATGGATACAGGAAGGCCTATAAAAATTTTCAGCCATAATGGAGCAAGATAAAATATACTTGCTTCAGAAACTAAAATTTTGGGCAGAAACAAAGATTTGAAGCTGTGCTCACATGGAGGCATGACATGAGCTCAACATTGGTGGAGGGCTACGATATGATGATATGAAGGGCCATGCAAAATGTCAACTCATTTGGATATGCCTAGTTTGTACCTCCTTCACAAAGCTTCTTTCTAGACAGAAATTTTGGAAAATCATAATTAAATAATTACTAGGCAAATGAGGTTGCATCTTGGCATGTGGTAATGATATGGGCATAAAAGATGTCCAAGGAGTTTGAGGTCAATTGGGCAAAGGAAAATGGCACTCGCTTCACAATGTGCCATTTAGGGCAGAATAGGAAATGAATTATTTGAGCATGATGATAAACATGACAAATGAAATATTTTGTTATATTTCAGAAATATATGAACCAAACAATTTATGAGAATTATTTGGGAATATTATTAGTGATGGAAATATAGGTTGCTTCACAACCTAGGGCAATTTGAGTTATTCCTTTAATAGAAAAGGAATATTCCCAATAAAAAGAATATTGGGATTTGGGCTAGGATGAAAATGACAGGGTCTAGGGAAGTATTTGGGTGTGACAGGCCACTCTGGAAACAAAGAAGAGGGCATCTTCTTCAGTTTCCAGACCACAAAGCCACGGAAAAAGAAAACTCAGGCAAATAACTCGGAAAAACAAAAGAAAAAGAAAGGGCCAAAAATCAGGCTGTTACATTTGGCTAGCTCAATATGATGACTAATTGATAGTTTAGTGCACCATGCTTAACAGCTTAGAACCGGGACTTTAAAAACGTTTTGAACGCCACAAAGCATATGAGATGTTCCAAGAGCTGAAATTGGTATTTCAGACTCATGCCCGTGTCGAGAGGTATGAGACCTCTGACAAGTACTTCACCTAAAATATGGAGGAGAATAGCTCAGCTAGTAAACATGTGCTCAGAATGTTTGGGTGTCGGGTGGTTGGTGCGACATATGCCAAAGGATGGCTAATCATAGTGGGTGCTAGTAAAACGTCGCTGGTCCCTGGAAACGGGATAAGGCGTAAACATGCACGCCGACGCATCCTACCCAGGTTCGGGGATCTCCTAGGAGATAACACCCCTAGTCCTGCTCCGTGGGGTCTCCGCATGATCACTAGATCGACAAGCAGCTACAAGATTGCTCCTTGAGCTGTCTGGCCAGAGGAGGAAGAAGGGCAAGGCTAGCTCTACTCCTCTCTCTACGTATGTGTGTAATCTCTAAGAGGCTGAACCCGTTGCATGGGTGCCCTGGGGGGTTTATATAGGCCTACCCCCAGGGGTACAATGGTAATCTGGCCAGGTGTAGGCTCGGGCCGTCAGTGTCAATGGTCGCCGGCTTCTCCACCGGCTGCTGGCGCCCGCCGGCTGCCGGGCTCTCGGCCGACAGGTAGGCCCCACCGCTTGTGCGTCCTGTCGGCTGCTCATTACTGTAGCCCTACCTCTGATGACGAGGGCTTGGTCGGGGAGGGCGTGGCTACAGTACCGCCGCCTGGTGGGCATTCACTATAGCCACACCTCGTCTTATCTGGTTAATGGCACACAAACTTCTAGGGTGGGGGAGGGCCGACTGCTGGGAGTCAGCCTGCCCCCACGCCGACTGGTCAAGGCCTGCCGTCTTTGGGCATCTCACAGACAGGTAGGGCCCGCCGCCTGCGAGCCGTACCGACAGCCTGTTGTAGGAGCATGACTCCCTCGGCCATGGATGATGTCATGGGCAGCGTGGGAATAGTGCCGTGCCGGGCTGGGGATGGCCGCCCGGTACGCTGCACTGTGGCCACGCCCGTTCCTTGATTCGGGGGTGGCATGCTGTACTGTAGACACGCCGCGTCTCATCACCGTTATGTGGGTGCAAACTTTGAGGGCGCATGAATGGGCCGACTGCTAGGAGTCGGCCGCTTCGGTGACCGCCTGTCAGGAGTCGGCTGCTCTGGTGGTCGCCTGCTTGGAGTCGGCCCACGCCAGGGCCGCTCTCTGGGCCTTGCCGCCTTCCTGTGGCCGACCACTTGGACCAGCTGGCCATAAGAAGGCGGTCCTTTGTCTTTGACGCTTGAGGGGCGCAGCCGGCCCCGATGCAGCCGGCCCCGATGTCTTGAAATATCATGGGGAGCAGATAAGGCTACCCGTGGTCATTTACTCCGACACTGGGTACTACAATCGCTTGAATCAAGTGGGAGTTAATCTTCCAGATAAGATAGTGATTGACAGAGTTCTCTAGTCATCATCACCAAGTTACTAGAACTTCATGATGAACTATAATATGCAAGGGATGACAAAAGCGATTCCTGAGCTCTTCGTGATGCTGAAATCAACGAAGGTACAAATCAAGAAAAAGCATCAAGTGTTGATGATTAAACAAGATCACTAGTTTCAAGAAAAGGGCAAAGGGAAAGTAAGGGAACTTCAAGAAGAATGGCAAGAAAGTTGTCACTCCCGTGAAGAAGCTCAAAGCTGGACCTAAGCCTGAAACTGAGTGCTTCTACTGCAAAGGAAATGGTCACTAGAGGCGAAACTACCCGAAATAGTTGGTGGATAAGAAGGATGGCAAAGTGAACAAAGGTATATTTGATATACATGTTATTGATGTGTACCTTACTAGTGCTTGTAGTAACCCCTGAGTATTTCATACTTGTTCGGTTGCTAAGATTAGCAACTCGAAACAGGAGTTGCAGAATAAATAGAGACTAGTTGAGGGTGAAGTGACAATGTGTGTTGGAAGTGGTTCCAAGATTGATATGATCATCATCGCACACTCCCTATACTTTCGAGATTAGTGTTGAACCTAAATAAATGTTATTTGGTGTTTGCGTTGAGCATAAATATGATTAGATCATGTTTATTCCAATACAGTTATTCATTAAAGACAGAGAATAATTGTTATTCTGTCTACATGAATAAAACCTTCTATGGTCATACACCCAATGTTGATGGTTTATTGAATCTCGATCATGGTAATACACATATTCATAATATTGATGCCAAACGATACAAAAGATGATAATGATAGCGCAACATATCTATGGCACTGCCGTTTAGGTCATATCGGCGTAAAGCGCATGAAGAAACTCCATGAAGATGGACTTTTGGAATCACTTGATTATGAATCATTTGGTACTTGCGAACCATGCCTCATGGGCAAGATGACTAAAACTCCGTTCTCCAGAACAATGGAACGAGCTAATGACTTATTGGAAATAATACATACCAATGTATGCGGTCCAATGAGTGTTGAGGCTCGTGGCGGGTATCGTTATTTTCTGACCTTCACAGATGATCTGAGCAGATATGGGTATATCTACTTAATGAAACACAAGTCTGAAACATTTGAAAAGTTCAAATAATTTTAGAGTGAAGTGGAGAATCATCGTAACAAGAAAATAAAGTTTCTACGATCTGATCGTGGAGGTGAATATTTGAGTTACGAGTTTGGCCTTCATTTAAAACAATGTGGAATAGGTTCACAGCTCACGCCACCTGGAACTAGGGCTTCAAAGAAATCTCGAGACTCGTGATCTGCTCGAGATCGACTCGTATTTCGGCTCGACTCAAGATCGAATTGAAAGGAAATGAGCTGAGTATGAGCACTTTATGTAGCTCGGTCGAGAAATGAGTTGATCTTGAGCCAGTATTGGCTCGCTCGATTTTAGCTCGATAGCTCGCTATCATATAAGTATATTAAATAAGTGTCATGTTTATTACCAAGAAATGGTTAGTTTATTACCATATATGTTGTGTGCGAATTTTTGTCCATTTTACTTACCAACAAACATGGAAGCTGAATTAAGAGCGAAGAAAATTTAGGTTCAATATGGTGTGTGATCAACCATATGTTTAATATCTTGTAATTTTTGCCAAAGTTTGAGAGCAGATGCACCTTTGTTTTCTTCTCTTGCTAGTTCGTCCATGATATCTTATCTTCAGTTGAGAAAGAATAAATCGAAATTTATAGTGACTTCTTATATTATGATTGTTGTGAATACATAGCAATCCACGTCGAAACGACTCAATAAAATAAAACGCGTCCATGAGACCATGACCAGCAGCCCTTGCCTACGGTAGCTCTTGGCTATGCCTGAACTCATGTAGGCGTTAGCCCAAGCGGTTGACACGCTCACGGTACATCTACAGCGTGATCTCGAGCTCCAAGTTGGCTATTTCATCGGAGATGACCACCTCGAGGATGCGACGGCCATGTTCCTCTACTGCGCCCAGGTGGACACATGGGACAAGGAGGCGGTCGAGCCTACTGACCAGCGCGTTGGCATCGAGCGGGCTGCGGACAAGGCAAACAGCACAGCCCATGCGAATGACGCGACGGGCGTCCGGTGCAAGTACGGCGCAGCCGGCCTCTGGTGGAAGTACGGCGCAGAGGGCCTGTGCCCACTCCTGGCGAGGAATGGGGGTACTGACAGGATGTGTACCCAGCTGTGACGCCCTGTCGAAGCACCGATGGATCCGCTCTTGCAGTGCGGCACGCTGCGCGTCTCGCTCTGCGGCGCTCCAACGGTCTTACCGTGCGGCGAGCCAGAGCCTATCAGCGTGGACGCGCCTAGCTTGCTCTGCGGCGCACCATCGATCATGTTGTGCGGCGAGTTGCAGCCTCTCGGTGCTGACATGCCTATCTTGATACGCGGCACGGAAGCGCCACGCGCCAAGGGTCTGCTCAACCCTGGCGATGACGTGCATCATGACATCGTTCATCGCATTGCCGGGGAGCACCGCGGCCTCGACGGGCCGTGGCGCCTTCTGGTTTTCCTCGTCAGCGAGGTTGATGGCAGAGGTGGCGCTTTGGTGCGTTGGCATGCTTGGAAAAGGTGGATGTGCTACAGGCTGTGCTTGTTGCCTTCGTGCATCGTGTCGCGCCTAGGTTTATGTGCAATATCGCTGGGTGGCGGGAAACAGGTGAGGAAATGGCGGGGAACGGTGGCGTGTTCATAGAACGCCATCAATTAATGGAAACTTAGCATATATAAGGAACATCGGGCTAGCACAAGAAGTAGATGATGATGAGATGAACACGGACCACCGTAGGGAACCCGTCGGTGATGAATTCATCAATCGCAAACGGTTGTACACTAGCAAGTGTTTGCCCACAACACACACGGCTTATTCCATCACAAACAGGTCGGATGGATCAATTGTATGCCACATATACACATTGTCAAAAAGTAATGTGGTAGACCTTCTTTAACATATGTTAAAAAATAAAATAAAAATAAAAAACAAGGACCTCGAGGTTAAATTAGCTGAGGCAATGGGTCATTTCGGTCAACATTTCGGCCATTTGACCGAAATGACCCATCCTATCTGTTAATTTAACATCAACACAACTTCCCATATAGTCACCCATCTGATGGCTGCTCCAGCCCGAGCACACTTAACTTGAGAGTTATTTTAGATGAGCTACTGGTGGAACAGCTAGTCCTTGCTAATATAGGATGCCTCTTTGCATCCTTATGGCGTATCCGGATGGCCGCCCATCCCCCAATGGCCAATACATGTTGTGTAGACAGATCATATCACATACGTCTTATTAGAAGCAATCGTCTGTGTTATTATCGGTCTTCGCACATTTCGATTCATGAACCTGTTTGCCGCGTATCACACACATCTTGTTATATTGAACCATTTCTGTTCTCTTATCTCAACGCAAACAGTTCATCTGAGTGAACCGCATGCCGTATATCGCACACACCTTGATCTGCCTAACCGTTTCTTTTGTGTTGTCTAATCACAAACAGTTCATCCGAAAGTGAATCAGAGTCAGATATCGCACACACCTTCATCTAGATGCCTGTTTCTTTTGTTCCTCCTCATCGCAAACAGTTCATTGAACTGAACCGTATGCCCTGCATCGAACACGCAACTAAAATCTGAACCGTGTTTGATGCATCCGTCATCGCAAACGTTTTGCACCTTTTTGACAATGTTTTACACCACCGTTTGCGATTATTGCATCGCACACAGTTTCGTCGATGGGTCTCTGATCGTAGTGTCGCGTTAGCAGCATCCTGTAGTAGTGTAGGTATGGAGATACCGACGATCGAATCTCGGGCAAGTAACATACGAATGACAAAGGGAATAACATATGTTGACATAATAGTTCGACCGATAAAGATCTTCGTAGAATATGTGGGAACCAATATGAGCATCCAGGTTCTGCTATTGGTTATAACTGGAGAGGTGTCTCGGTCATGTCTACATAGTTCTCGAACCCGTAGGGTCCGCACGCTTAAGGTTCGATGACGATATGTATTACATGAGTTTTGTGTTTTGGTGACCGAAGGTTGTTCAGAGTCCCGGATGAGATCACGAACATGACGAGGAGTCTCGAAATGGTCGAGAGGTAAAGATTGATATATTGGAAGGTGGTATTCGGACACTGGAAGGGTTCCGGAGTGTATCGGGTACAAACCGAAGTACAGGAGGGGTTACCGGAACCCCCCGGTGGAAGATATGGGCCATATGGGCCATAGGAGGGAGGCTAACCAGCCCACAAGGGGCTGGTGTGCCCCCCACAAGGGAGGAGGCTGAATTGGACTAGGGAAGGGGCGCCACCCCCCTTTCCTTCTCCTACTCCCTCTCTTTCCCCCTTTCCCCCTCCGGTAAAAGGAAGGGGGGCCGAATCCTAGTGGGAGTCCTAGTAGGACCCCCCCCACTTGGGGCGCACCTAGGCCGGCCTCCTCTCCCTCCCTCCTTTATATACGGGGGGCGCCCCTATGAGACACACCAATTGCTCTTAGCAGTGTGCGGCGCCCCCTCCATAGTTTACGCTGAGGGAGTCCTGGATTTGGGGGTCCTCAGGTGTCCGGCCTAGGAGTATGGGCCGACTTGCATGGGCCATACATGATCAAGCTGAAGATTAGCTACCATGTCCGGATGGGACTTCTCGGTACATGGACGACAAGAATAGAGTCCGGAGGTTTCCTTTCCTGATAAACTGACCTTGTACAAACCCTAGGCCCCCTCCGCTGTGTATATAAACTGGAAGGGTTATCCCGTTGGGGAGACCCTTTTTCACCATCATTACAATCCTCATAGGCTAGACGTCTAGGTTTATCCATTACGATCTCGAGGTAGATCAACTCTTGTAATCTTCATACTCGTCGAATATAATCAAGCAGGAGTAGCATTTTACCACCCTTAAGAGGGCCCAAACCTGGGTAAACACAATGTGTCCCCAGGCTTCCTATTACCATTGATCCTTAGATGCATAGCTTGGGCCCCCCTACCCGAGATCTGCCGGTTTTGACACCAACATTGGTGCTTTCATTGAGAGCTCTACCCTGCTGTCTGCAAAAAGCGATCTATGGCTCGCCTAGTCATCAACAACAATATCACTTCCTGAGGATGCCTAACTTCAGGGCGGACCCTCCGATTCGGCGGTTTCACCATGAGGGCCCGCGTGGCTGTCGAGCCTGCAACTCCCCCCATGACCGTCGGACACCGTCCTCGTTTTGGCCCCAGGTAGTCCAAAAAATTTGATCCGGCGGATGTTTCGTCTTTAAACAAACTGCTAGACCGCATCGCCGCCCTGGGAGTCTCAACGGACTATGATCAGATCGAGCTCAAGCCTGACCAGAGGGAAATTAATCACCCACCGATCACCCACTTTGTGGCAGTCGTCGAGGAACTGGCCACAGACACCTCTCACCCCATATTGGGGACCAAGTATGTTCAGGTCCCCGAATCCCCTGAGCCGGATACTTCCCCTTCGGATGGGACCTTACTCCCACCGGACTCTGGTTCAGGTGTAGGGTTGCTGGAGCCTTTGCGCTTAACCGGACCTGAACCGGTCACTTCGGAAGCCATACTGGCTCCAAACAAAGACGTGGGACAGGATCCAAAATTTAATCCACCCACCCACCACAATCTATATTCTCCAAGCAACTCAGGTCCTCCAGACATATACGACCTGATGTATGTGCGGCAGCAGTCCCAGGAAACAGTCCACCACTTTTGGGGGAGGTTCCTACTTGTTAAAAACAGGATCAAGGACTGCTCTGGCAACGACGTAGTTTTGGTCATCCACCGTAATTGCACAAATGAAGGAATATTGAATGCCCTCGACTATCGCCACATACAGAGTGTCACGGAATTATCACATGTAGTACAAAAGTACTGTGCGATGGAAAGCATATGGAAGGCCCAGAAAACTCAACTGGAGCCCGCCACCTCGACGCAGTGTGTGGCCCGGGCTAAAAGAATATATCTTAGAGGGTCACCTGACCACCGGGCTATGGGTAGGAAGAACAAACCCTTCGCGGGACACAGGTCCGTTCCTGACGAAATATTGGACAAACCCTGCCCGATCCATACCACTCCGCACACAGTCCCAACCCATAGTCTCCGGGCATGCTGGGTACTCCGACAGGTAGCAAAAGGTGGAGAGGCCATCCTCACCACGACTCTAGAAGGATACCCATCGGAGAAGGACAACTTTAAGGTCCTAACAGTCTTCCAGACTTTCTCTTCTAATAACCGGTGCAAACGGGCGCTCTGCGACCTCGCCGAAGTCCATCAAGTTACCGCACTGAGCCCATGGAACGACACGGCGATAACCTTTACGACCGAAGACGAACCAAAGGCTTGGTCAGTCCGAGCACCCGCCGCCTTAGTACTAAACCCCATAGTTGATGGTTTTCGGCTTACTAAAGTGCTCATGGACGGCGGTAGTGGACTTAACCTCATCTATGAGGACACGCTCGACAAAAAGCAGATGGATAGGTCACGCATCGAGCAAAGCAACACCACCTTTCGAGGTATTATCCCCGGTCGATAGGTACACTCCTCGGGAAAAGTCAAAATGGATGTGGTGTTTGGCACGCCTGAGAACTATAGATCCGAAGAGTTGCTCTTTCATGTGGTCCCCTTCAACAACGGGTATCATGCCATCCTCGGTCGGGATGCTTTCTCATGCTTTCAAGCTATACCCCATTATGGGTATATGAAGCTCAAAATGCACGACCCTAATGGAATCATCATAATCTCGAGCAACCCAGACAAAGCCCTTCGTGCCAAAAACAAAACTACATCCTTGGCCCTTGAAGCACTATCCGAAGCCCTAGCGGCAGAGGAATTAACCACCTTACGAGCTACGGTGGATAGGGATGATGTGATCCTTGATAAGAGATCCAAGTCCACCTCTTTCAAACCAGCCGAAGAAATAGTGAAATTCCAAGTGCACCTGACGGACTCTAAGAAAACAACATCTATCGGAGCACAGCTAGATCTAGCAGTGGACGCCGCCCTACGTGCATTTCTATGCGAGAATTGGGATATTTTTGCTGGCACCCTTCAGACTTGCCCGGCATCCCACGAAGACTGGCTGAACATAGTCTCAACATAATCAAAGGATTCAAACCCGTAAAGCAGACACTACAACGATTCTCCGAACCCAAGCGTCAGGCATTGGGAGAAGAGCTAGCCAAGTTATTGGAGGCTGGGTTTATTAGGGAAATCAAACATCCGGATTGGTTAGCCAGCCTGTGTGTCGACTTCAAGGACCTCAACAAGGCTTTCCCTAAAGATCCCTTCCCATTGTCTCGCATCGACCAAATCATTGACGCAACTGCAGGACACAACTCTTTGTGTTTCCTCAATGCCTATTCCGGATACCATCAGATTAAGATGAAGGAATCAGACCAGGCTGCAACTGCATTCATCACCCCTTACAGTCATTTCTGCTTCAACACTATGCCCTTTGGACTAAAAACACTTGGGCTACTTAACAGTGTATGATCGAAACTTTGTTGGAAAAAAATCGACAAAACAGTCGAAGCATACGTGGACGACGTGGTAATTAAGACAAAACGCGTCGAGACACTGGTAGATGATCTCCGCCTCACCTTCGACAACCTTCGGACATACGACATACGACTTAATCCGGAAAAGTGTGTCTTCGTGGTACCAGCCGGAAAATTGCTAGGCTTCATCGTTTCCCATAGAGGAATTGAGGCAAACCCAGCCAAGATCTGAGCTCTGTCATAATTGGCCATCCCAACAGACCTATAGCAGGTCCATAAGCTAGCTGGATGCATCTCGGCCTTAAGCCGATTTATCTCCAAGTTAGGAGAAAAACCATTACCACTCTACAAGCTACTGCGCCGCACTGACAACTTCAAATGGACGCATGCATCCACAGCCGGATTGGAAGAAATTAAGGCCCTCCTCACAAGCAACCCAATCCTGGTAGCACCAGGTATTGGAGAGCCTATGTTATTATATATTTCGCCAACTAATCAAGTAGTAAGCGTTGTCCTCGTCGTCGAACGAGGGGTGGAGGGACATAAATTCCTCACTCAAAAACAAGTCTACTATGTACCAGAGGTCCTTACACCTTGCAAATCCCGATACCCCACTACCAGAAGATAGCCCACACAGTCTTCATGGCATCCCACAAACTTCGACACTACTTTCAAGAGTGTTTGGTCATAGTGGCATCTGAAGTACCGCTCAATGAGATTATCAATAACAGGAATGCCACTGGCCGCATAGCCAAATGAGCCATCGAGCTATTACCATTCTAAATCATATACAAGCCACGCTGGACCATTAAAGCCCAGGTGCTGGCCGACTTTGTTGCTGAATGGATGGAAGCCGAACTCCCTAAAGAGTACATCTCATACTCCAATTCGACTATGTACTTCCATGGCTCGAAAATGCTGGCCGGACTAGGGGCTGGTGTAATTCTCACATCCCTAACTGGAGACACGGTCCGCTACGTACTAAAAATTATGTATACAGACTCTAACAATGCTGCCGAATATGAGGCGCTACTACATGGTCTTCGCATGGCCGTCTCCATGGGCATACAACGCTTGGAGGTGCGCGGTGACTCGAACCTTGCAATTTCTCAGGTCAATGGAGAGTTCGACGTAAAGGACCCAAAAATGGTGGCATATCGAAACGCCATATTAAAAATGTCCGCTTGGTTCGAAGGACTCGAGTTCCTTCACGTTGCTCGAGAAAGCAATCAGGCGGCCGACATCCTCGCTCGTATGGGCGCTAAGCGCGACCCTGTGCCACCGAACACATTTGTCGAACGGCTCTTCAAGCCATCCATAGTGTGGCAGGGTGAGAGCGGGGAAAGCAGTACGGACCTAATCACACACCTGGCTGCCGAACACAACGCAGACACCATCAACGATCTAGATATCGAGATAACACCCTCCGCCCACGAGATCATGGCGGTTATCGCCCCCTGGACCGAACCTTTCCTGGCCTACCTTAATACACAAGAGCTCACCGACGATCAAAATGAAGCTCGATGCATAGTTCGACGCTCTAAAGCTTTTAAAGTACATGAGGGTGAATTGTACAAAAGAAGCACTACCGGAGTACTCCAAAGGTGTATCTCCGAAGAGGAGAGAAGACAACTCTTGGCAGAAATACATGCCGGTCTCGGTGGTCATCACGCCGTAGCCTGTGCCCTTGTAAGTAAGGCGTTCCAGATAGGCTATTTCTGGCCTACGGCTCGAGTTAACACTCAAGACCTTGTCCAACACTGCGTGGGCTTCCATCTTTTCACCAATCAAAGCCACATGCCTCCCACCGCATTAAAAACAATCCCCATTACTTGGCCCTTTGCGGTCTGGGGGCTTTACATGGTGGGACCCCTTAAAAGGGGAAGCCACAAAAAGAAATACTTGCTGGTCATGGTGGATAAATTCACTAAATGGATAGTGGCCAAACCAGTAAGAACAGCTCAGGCCGGTGTCGGTGTCAAAACGACAGATCTCGGGTAGGGGGTCTCGAACTGTGGGTCTAAGGATCGAAGCTAACAAGAGGCAGGGGCACGATGTTTAGCCAGGTTCAGGCCCTCTTGATGGAGGTAATACCCTACTTCCTGATTGACTTTGATGAGTATAAGGGTTACAAGAGTTGATCTACCTCGAGATCATAATGGCTAAACCCAAGATGTCGAGCCTGTATGATTGTGATTGCCCCTACGGACTAAACCCTCCGGTTTATATAGACACCGGAGGGGCCTAGGGCTGTACAAAGTCGGTTTACAGGAAAGGAAGATTCATTATCTGAATGCCAAGCTTGCCATCCACACAAAGGAGAGTCCCACCTGAACACAAGGGAGGGCCTTCTGTCTTGTATCTTTGCGGCCCATCAGTCCGGCCCATGTAACATAAGCCGGCTCCCCGAGGACCCCATAATCCAGGACTCTCTCAGTAGCCCCTCAACCGGGCTTCAATGATGATGTATCTGGCGCACAGATTGTCTTCGGCATTGCAAGGTGGTTCCTCCTCCGAATACTCCAAAGCAGTCTTCAGCACATAGGCGCTGTATCCGGCTTTGTTTAATAATTACCATCCTAGGATGTAAGGGAAAAAAATACTTAAAACAAAGTAAGTCACATCCACTCGCAACTTTTTCGGCGAGGCGTTATGTCCTGGCCTTGTTTATTATTCTGAACCATTTCACAGCCCCCGCTTCACGTTTTGGGGCACCGTCATTGACACGTCCTGTCAAAGAAGAGACCGTGTCCCCTTATCATGGGATTCTCATCAATACGGGTTTGGGTAATCCAACCGTGCCGTTTGCACGTCCCCTTGGGAATAGGCGAGTTTTAAGGCTTGTGGGGGATGCTTGATATCCACTACCTTTATAACAAGATAAGGATCCGTCCTTTTACCCCACGCCTTCTTCCTCCTCAGCCCATCCGCCCTCGAGCTCCAGTGCCCAAGTTTCAATTCTTTACATCGCCACAAAACACTCTAGCCATATCCAGATCTGGAGCGTAAGGCAAGTGGATGGCCTCCTCTTTTACAGAGGAGAACGTCAAGGAACTCCGGGAAGCAGGGTACTTGGCCGTGGACATAACCCACCGGCTCCCTGCCAAGAAGAAGATCATCCCCACCCCAGAGCCTAAAGAGAGGGTAGTGTTAATCCCCCATTTCCTTCGCGGACTACGGTTCCCCATCCATCCTTTCACCTGCCATCTCATGTTTTACTATGGGCTAGATTTCCATGATCTAGCAAATTCCTTCCTCAACATTTCGGTGTTTATCGTTGTGTGCGAGGCATTCCTCCACATCCCACCCCACTTCGGCCTATGGCTCAAGGTCTTTAACATGAAGCCGAAGCTGGGCGATGGTTAACACGCGGAGTGCGGAGGCGCCATGGTGAGCAAGCTTCCTACGTCACTTGGCCCAAGGGGACCTTCGTGGAAACCATCAAGGGATGGCAGCAGGGGTGGTTCTATATCACGAAACCCCGTGATGCCACATGGGTCACCGCTCCTGAGTTCAAGTCCGGCCTCCAATGCGCCTTACATCATGGATCAACAAGGGCCTGGATTGGGCGTCACCCGACGAGGTGATGATGCTGCAGAAGCGCATCAAGGGCATGATAGAGAAGAACACCAGTCTTGCCAGCGTGATCCAGGTGATGCTTTTTCGCCGGATTCTCCCCTGCCAATGCCGGACTCAGTATATGTGCGAGTTCAACCCGGCCAGTCCTCAGACCCTGCAGTGGTTCTTCGGCACGATGCACGAAGACATTGGAAGCTGCTTTTCAAGGCTCAGAAGTCGTGCCCGGAGACGACCGAAGACCTCGGCCTTGACTGCGCTCATCCGGCCACTCCCTTAAGTTTTCTAATGACCTTTAATTTGTAAATCCAAGGAGTATATTGAGCCTTCCGTTCTTCCCGTGAGGGCTGGGCAGAAAGCGGAGCGGATCCAATATCCGCTCCGCTACCCAAAGACCAAGACATTCCTCTGCTGACGAGGATGTTGGTTCGGCCAGTGTCGGTATTTGGAGAAGAAGGCCAAGAAGAAGAGCAAGGAGGCCAGAGGTGGCCTCCGCCGTAAAGGTGCTTCGGACATTGTGTCTGAAGACACCGAGACTCTCTCCTCTCATGACGAAGATGAGGAGGAGGAAGAGAGCGATTCTCCCCTTAAAGTGGGAAAGAAGAAAAGGGCGACTTCCGTGGACCTAGAGGCGGAGGCGTCCAAGAAGGGGAAACTATCACTTTTGGATGATTCCGAATTGGACGCCGACGCCACCCCGAGTGGCACCCCAGGCCGACGCCCCTAGCCGGATCGTAAGTATCCAAAGACACCTTACATATATCAGATTTTATGCCTTGTGGTTCTAAAACATCGAATTGCGCATTGCAGTCCGGCTCGAGATCTCCCTCAATGATCATCGTCTTCTGGGAATTCGCTGGGGCCGAACGTGATGGAGAGCGAGTCGCCTCCGCAGGCCTCTCCGCCCACCGCTACGGACAACACCGAAGTATTGTCCCGAAGAACCTCTCCAGGTCACGGGGAGGTGCGGGAGGCCGTGAAGGTGGCGAAGGAGGGTAATACCTCTGTTGCTGAAAAAAGGGGGGAACCGACCCCCATGGAGACCGGCGACGGGGGCCAGGCCAAATTCGGCCAATAATCGAATACTATCCCGGAGATCCATATGGCTCCGGAATCGGGCGAGCAGCCTCCTTGGAAAGAAGGGGGCGCACCATCTCCAACGGCGACCTCTATCAATCCGGAGGTGCCGGACACTCTGGTGGAAGCGCTTCAGAGTGCTTCCATTGTGGAGGAACACCGTACCCTTATGGGTACGGTGGTTGAAAAGGTTCGGTCCGCTAAAAACGGATTGAATGAAGCCTACACCAGCCTTCTAACATGCTTTGAGGTATGTGATGTACTATATATTTTTTGACTATTTGTAAAAGGAATGCCTGTGTATAGATAGTAGCCCCTGAGACTCTGTTCGGCGTGCGTGAAGAAATGCCGAACAGGGGATCGAATAATTCTTTCACAGGAGATAACATATATATCTATTTTAATAAACAGGCTCTGATGCTAGCGGCAACCTCCCATGCCGCCAAAATGTCCGAACTAAAGCAGAAGTTGGAGGACAAGCAAGGTATGCGGTACCGAAACATATCTGTAACGATACGAGTTCTGAATTGTTATCTAAATGAGTTTTATGATTATGCTCATAGTTGATGTGTTTGAGGTCGAGACCCTCAAAAGCGCACTAGCCGAAGCCAAGAAGGAGGCGGAAGATGAACGAGCCGCCCGCCTAAAACATGAAGCGAGGTTGGATGAAGTCTAACAAGAGCTCAAGGATGCTATAAGCAAATGTGAGTCCTTGGAGTGCAAGGTGTCGAATCGATACTCTGAACTTGCTACGGCGCTCCAAAGTGCGAAGGAGGCCCAGGTTAAAGCCCAAGGCGCCTGTCGGGAGATCCGAGAGCAAAGCAGATCGCGGTGTGTAAGGCCTTTAATATGCAGAGCAAATTTGTAAGGAGAAAGTACACCTTAATGACCCGCATTTGGAGTTCTCCAGCAGCCTTTGCGGATCTGCCCCGGAGTTTTGCTGATGCTGCCGAGTTCTTCCGAGCAGAAGAGGGGAGCTCAACGGAGAAGCTGCTCTGGTCGCAGTACCTTGGGCCAGAGCATCCAAAGGTCCTCGCTGATCAGCTAAAGTACCGACCGAATCGCAGGGTGGCCGAATTGGCCATGAAGGACATTATAGTCCGTCTTTGGCCAGCCAAACCCATACCCAGCAGTTACTTCGGGCTCGTGAAGCGGCTAGTCAATGCATGTCGCCATCTTGAAGCTATAAAGCGGTCAGTCTGTATCGAAGGTGCCCGGATGGCCTTTGCCCGTGTGAAGGTGCAGTGGGCGAAGATGAGTGCCACCAAGCTTGCAACCGATGGACCGCCCGCAGGCAAAGAGCACCGCACGCCGGAGCGGTATTTTGATGAAGTCCTTGAAGGATCCCGCATTGTTGAGGGCCCGTATTCGAAGGACATCAGTTTTGAATGAATGTATCTGTGCTGCCCGAACTTTGTATTATGAAAACAAGGCTTTTGTATAATATTTTTGCTTTTTTCGTCTTAAATTCTTTCCCTCCTTTGCGGCCGTTTACTGTATCTTAGAGTTGGCCAGTCGTCGGCTTCATCCCCCACGTGGGTAGTACAGGGGTGTTCGGAACAACACATGAAGACACTTATCCCAATGACTTGGTCCTTAAAGGAGGTGTTAGTGCGGCGAACCAGGCAATCAGACTATGCGGCTTTATCACTCTCACTTAGCCATAGGAGTTTGACAATAGGATTGTAGGCGCAACCCCTGGTATTGTTCGGTTATCCGAACTTGGGTGCTGTAGACGCCTGACCAGGTGAAGACCGGTCCTTCGCGTGACACGGAAAAAATCGCAAGAGATTTATACTTGGTCACCGAATAGCTGACCAGCTCTCGCTGCATCATGACAGTCATTTTTCGGCTTCCTCTACTGAGATGTTTATCCGGATGAACCAGAAACACAATTGCAGTAGTTCTCCCTTTACTACCTTAGCCGAACAAGCGAAACGTAAGACAATAACCACAGGAGCCGGCCAACCCAACTATTGACCCAAGACATGATTCGGAGCTGATGCATACAATGCTATATTCGGGACGCCGAATTATACTATAAAAGTGTTTGGACTTTTTTTTATTTTTAAGAAATGTACGTGGCTGCATGGAGCCCCTAGCAATTTAAGTCGTGCCGAATCGTACATGACAATCGGACGAAAGAAAGAGAAAAAAAGGAATGCAGAGTAGGAAATAAGCCAATATCGAATAGGTCGGGCAAAAAACTATTTCCATTGTAGTCTGATTGATACGTCAAAACGTATTTGTACAGATAATGATGTAAGCATCGAGGCTATTTTACATGCCGAGTACAAGGGAAAGCTGTGTACATGTACTACAAAAGGAAGAGGTAACCTTTAAAGATCCTTTATATACTCTGCCGACATCTGTGCTGCTTTTCGCCTTGGTGTGTGATCCTTTGAAAGGATCAATGATCGGATTTTCATAAGGGGCCGGGAAGAAGGGATCTTGGCACCATCAAAAGGTGATGTTGGTTGCTCAGCGAGTTCCCTCGGTACACTTGGCATGTCAGAAGGCTTCCATGCAAAAATGTCCCGATTCTCACGGATGAACTCGATGAGCGCGCTTTCCTATTTCGGATCCAAGTTGGTGCTGATACTAAACTGCTTGGACGAATCGCCGGGTACGAAGTCAACAAGCTTAGTCTCAGCCGCCGATTTGAACTTTAAGGCCGGATCCTGCTCTGTGCTTGGCTTCTTTAACGGAGTCATGTCTGCCGGATCAACATTATCCTTGTAATACTTCAACTCTTCCGTGGCACAAACCGACTCTGTATAGGCCGCATCACCTTCTTCACATTCCAAAGCAATCTTGCGACTTCCATGAACGGTTATGGTCCCCTTGTGACCCGGCATCTTGAGCTGCAAATAAACATAACAGGGCCGTGCCATAAATTTGGCATAAGCCGGCCGCCCAAATAAGGCATGATATGGGCTCTGGATCTTCACCACCTCAAAAGTCAATGTCTCTGACCTGGAATCATGATAATCTCCAAAGGCCACTTCCAGAGCTATCTTGCCAACAGGATATGCTGACTTACCAGGTACCACACCATGGAATACCGTATTGGACGGTTTAAGATTCTTATCTGTTAGCCCCATACGGCGAAAGGTCTCATAGTATAAGATATTAATACTGCTTCCTCCATCCATGAGCACCTTGGTGAACTTATAAACTCCCACCTGAGGTGCCACCACCAACGGTAGCTGACCCGGATTGTCAACCCGGGGAGGGTGATCCTCTCTGCTCCATATGATTGGCTATTCGCACCAATAAATAACGAGGCATGGCCGTTCAATGTAATTCACCGCCGCCAGAAGCTTCCGGTCTCGCTTATCCAAGCTAGTAGTGAGTACATGATATTGCCTGCTATTCAACTGCTTTGGATTGCTCTGATAACCCTACTGCTGCTGCTGGTTGTAACCACCCTGGCTATTCTGATTATTTTGATTGTTATGTCCACCTTGATCACCATTGAAGCCTCGAACTGCATTTCCTCCACCATGACCCGCCCATGGAATCCGGATCCCGAGCCACCACCGATCCGTGATCATATTGGAAAGCATTAGAATTTTTGAACTCCTGCATAATATAGCAATCCTTCCAAAGGTGGTTGGCTGGCATCTCCTTTGTCCCGTGCTTTGGACAGGGCTAGTTTAACAGATAGGTCAGGCGGTCCGGGTTGGGATTTGGAGCTCCACCGCGATTCGGCGGTTTACCCTTCCGTCGCTGGCCCTTGTCCTGCGCGCTAGTATTAGCCACAAAGTCCATGCTGCCATCCGCTTTACGCTTGCCTCCGTTACCATGACCTGCCGTGTTGTGTTGCTTCCCTTTGGAGTTGCTGCTCTTCTTTCCCTTCCCTGTCTTGTCATCATCAGACTCGGGATCCTTGGTACTGTCAGAATCAGCATACTTCACTAACGCAGTCATGAGGGTCCCCATATCGTTACAATGGCGCTTCATCCATCCCAATTTCAACTTCAGAAGCTTAAACCGGCAGTTGCTTTCCAAGGTTATAACCGCGGAGTCGGCGTTGATACGGTCTGATGAGTGCAAAATTTCTGAAACTCGGCGCACCCACCGGGTTGTTGACTCTCCTTTCTCCTGGACACAGGCCGCTAAGTCCACAATCGACATGGGCTGCTTACATGTATCCTTGAAATTCTGGATAAACCGGGCTCGCAACTGGGCCCATGAACTGATAGAATTGGCCGGTAAGCTCTTTAACCAAATACGGGCTGTCCCTTCAAGCATCATGGTAAAATACTTTGCACACGCCGCTTCATATACGTCAAGAATCTCCATGGCCATCTCATAGCTCTCCACCCATGTTTCTGGAGACAAATCGGCAGTGTAATTTGGCACCTTGTGCGGGTCCTTGAAATCCTTGGGCAGGCGCACATTGCGTAAAGTGGGTGTCGGCGTTCTGGGAACGGGGGTCCCCAGACTTGCCTGCCTGTGGCCTACGGCGTGGCTCAAAGGGGGGCCCGACACGGCCCATCTTCATCAACACGAGCTCAAGACCCTCGCGAGGAGCCAAGCCTCGTGGGGCAGACGATAGGGAGCTTCCTCAGGCACGGCCTCGTCAGGCTGGCTCGCGAGGAGACGGAGAGATCAAGGCGGGGTACCTCACGAGGTGCCCATGATGCAAGCCATGACGACCAAGGGCGCCAGGCGGGCGCCAGCCCACGCAGTGTCCTCCTTTCCTCTTTGGTGCAAAGGGAGCAAGCGCAGGGAGAGCATCAAGCAAAGGCGTCCATTTCGGTGCAACAAGACCAAGACCAGTCCAACGGAAGGAAGGAAGTCATTGTGGAGCCCAAGCCAAGGCCACCACGAGCCTTTGACGCGAGGACCAACTTTAGTCAGGATAAGTGTACCAGATGTTCCCCTTCAAAATGGCCAATTGTTGGCGCCCTTCCCGCTCAATATTTGGGAAGAGGCCCAGGGCCTCTGTCTATAAATAGGACTAGGCACACACAGAGCTGGGGCATCTGGATCCGATCCGGAATAGCTTGAGCTGGATCCAAGAGAGAAAGAGAGAGAAGGCGACTGAACTCCCCCAAGCAGTTCATCGCCCCGGCCAAGAACAGACCCTCGCGAGGCTGATCTTCCTTGTATTGTTCATCACCATCAGCCCAAGAGGCAATCCACCACACCACAAACTAGAGTAGGTTATTACACCACAACGGTGGCCCGAACTAGTATAAACCCTGTGTCTCTTGTGCTGTTCCTTTCGTAGTTTAGATCCTAGCGAGGCGGCGGGGTGTAGGTAGGTAGAGGGCGCGATTTCCGCGCGCACCCCAGTGTTCGAACCTCAAGGGTCTGCCGGAACCCGAAATCCGACATTTGGCGCGCCAGGTAGGGGTGCGCCGGAATTCGTCTTCCGCCGCCCTGTTCTCCGTCGACCACCGCATCCATGTCTGACGCTCGTCGGGCCCGCGCCGAGCGCCGAGCCGCTCTCGCTTCCCGCGTCGCCCAGACGGCTCCCGTCGGCGGGCGCCCTCGTCGTTCCCCGTCGCCTGCCGTCAACGCCGCCACCGGCCCGGCGGGGAACGAGCAGCAAGCATCGCCCCAGCATCCCTCCGTGAGGCAAGACGGCCGCACTGCTACCCCCTCGCTCGCCCCGGCTGGTTCTTCGTCTCGCGCATTCTGCGTGCCCATGGAGGCTCGAGCTGCGCTCATCGCGGCAAACGAGCTCCTGCGCTACCGTCCCTCGACGACGTCTATGAAGAGTGTCTCGACCGCGTCGCCGAGCTCGTCCGCGCCGCAGGGGGCTCCCCCGCGCCATCTGTCCCGCTGCACCGCACCCCGTCCTGCATGGGCGACGAAGCTCTGGGGGCTCCTCGGCCGCCTCCCCCTCAAGAAGGCGCCCTGGCCCCAAGGCGTGTGGTCCCTAGGCGGAACCCGCTCCGTCCAACGCCAACGCGGCAAGAGCAGAGCTGCCAGGAGGTCCCTCGCCCGCAAGAAGCTGCCCGAGTGCTCCCCGCTCCAGCTCGTCGCGACCACGCTCCCGCCCCAAGACGTCAAGACCCCGCTGCTCCTAGTCAGAAGCGCATGGAGACCAAGAAGACCAAGCTCTTCGTCACCCAAGGCCCCCCGTGGCCACAGCAGGCTGCCGTGCCTTCACCCCCGAGCTGCGCAGCGTCGCGTGGCCCGGCAAGTTCAAGCCGGACCTGCCTCCTCGCTACGAAGGTACGGCCGACCCCGCAGAGTTCCTCCAGCTCTACGAGCTGGGCATCGAGAAGGTCATGGCGAACTGGTTTCCTATGGCGCTCAAGGACGGGGCCCGCACCTGGCTCCTGAACGTGGCCCCAGGCACGATCTACTCCTGGGACGAGATGCGTACCCGCTACATCGCCAACTTCCAAGGTACTCGTGACCGGCCACCCGCCGTGAGTGACATGCGCTGCATCAAGCAGCAACCAGGAGAGACCCTGCAGAAGTACATCCAGCACTTCAACAACGCACGCCTCAAGATTCCCAAGGTGACCGAGGAGGCCATCATATCCGCCTTGTCTGACGGTGTGCGCGACGTCAAGATGAAGGACGAGCTGGCGATGCATCAAGATCTGTGCACTTCCTTGGAGCTGTTCAACTTGGCGACCAAGTGCGCCAGGGCCGAGGAAGGGCGTTTCTCCCTCCTCGAACTGCCTGCCGCAGACCCAGAAGAGAAGAAATCCAAGGCCAAGGACGTGAAGCGCAAGGGGGCTGCCGTGCTCGCGGCAGAACCAGACACCAAGCGGGGCAGAGATCAGCCCGAGTCTTCCAAGGGCAGCCGGTACTGTGTGTACCACGACCTCCACACCCACAACACCACCGAATGTCAAGAGCTCCGAGCCGTGCGAGAAGGGAGGATCGGCCGACGCCCCGACCGCAGCGACCGGGGCTACGGCCGAGGAGGAGGAAGGAACGCAGGGGCCTGGGAAGACCGCGGTCCTCGCCAAGGATGGTGCGACCAACCTCGCGAGGATCACCGGGCAAGACCCGCCTCGCGAGGGGGGGCCGGAGGATCAGCCTCGCGAGGATCGCCCGCAAGGCAACGCAGGCCTCCTCCTCTTACGCCACCGCAGCGAAGGAGAAATGAAGACCATCATCGGGGCCGAGGGGCCGGGGCTTCCGAGGAGCCGCGATCGCCTGCATCCTGGGCGGAGCTCAAGCCCCAGCCTCTCAACGCATCTTCAAGCAGTTCGCCCGCGAAGTGAATGCTGTCCTCCTCAAGATCGAAGCCACACGCCCCCTCAAGTGGTCGGCGTGCACCATTGCATTCAGCTCAGCGGATCAGCTCAAGTGTGCGGCCACAGCCGGAGTCCTCCCGATGCTCTGTTCCCCAATCATCAGCAACGTGCTAGTCACCAAGACCCTCATAGATGGTGGGGCAGGGTTGAACGTCCTGTCCGTGGAAACGTTCAATAATCTCCAAGTGCCTTACAATCAGCTTCAGCCAACCAAGCCTTTCTTTGGGGTCACCGACGGCTCCACAGTCCCGATCGGGCAGGTTCGCCTCCTAGTCACCTTCGGCGGACGCGGCAACTACCGCACCGAGCTCATCGACTTCGACGTCGCCCACATTCTCCTACCATACAACGCCATCCTCGGGTACCTAGCGCTAGCCAAGTTCATGGCCGTAACCCACCACGGCTACAACGTCCTCAACATGCCAGGAAGTGGCGGAGTCATCACGGTGCCCTGCGAAGAGAAAGACGCAGTGTGCTCCCGGAGCGAGCCTTTCAGGCCGCATCACTGGAAGACCCGGATCTCAGAAGCAGGAGGCTTCCCGAGACCGCCCCTAAGAAGAAGAGGACATCGTCCGGCCCGGCCCCTTAGGAGGCAGGCCCCTCAGGGTCCGCGCCTGCTCAGGGGAACCTCCTTCTATTGCATAGGAAAGCGCGCCCGGCGCCCTCCTCAGGCAGGGCTTGGGCGCTCCTCCCTGGAGGGCCACTGACCTTGCGAAGGTCACGAGGGAGGCGCTTGGGCACCACCTGGAGGCGTGTTTCGAAGCACGTTTCCCTCAAGAAGGAGCAAGGCAAGGAGGGACAAACCCTCAGGAGTTCGTCAGCAAGATCGTTCAGGAGCTGCAAGAGTCAAGAGTCATGAGTGGCAGCCGCCGCCTACCTGCCATGGCTCCCCATCCAGGCGAGGATGGTGGGCTGCGAGTTTGCATCGACATACCAGGGCTCAACCGAGCCGCCTCTCAGAAGCGCCTCTGGCCCTCTCGCATGGGGCGCTGCGAAGGCCCACCCCACAGCTACGTTCGCATGCCTCACGGCTTGCCGAACGCTGCCTGCATCAGCGCCTCATGAGGAGCATCCTGAGGCTCAAGAGGCCAGCGTTCCGCAGCCACGCAAAGATGGAGATGGTCCACGAGGAGCCACCAGCGCCTCCGAAGCCTCCCGAGGCCCCTGAGCCTAGGGGCTCGTGAGGATCGGCTCCCGCAGCCCACCGAGTCTGCTGCACCAACCCCCTTTCGTCTTCAACGCTACCAGGTGACATCTTTCAAGTTTCATTTCCAGCTGGGAGCGCCCCCCCAGGGCTGCATTATTCCCAGTCCGCATGGGTCCGTCCCTGTGGCATGTATGCCTTTTACTTCCTGTTCCTAGCTTACCTTGTTGGGGGCGCCCTTCGGGCTGCATCATCCCCAAGTCGCTCGGGCCAGACCCGGCGGCATGTATCCTTCTTGCATTTATTTCGGGTCATGCGTTCGACCCATCATGCTTGTTATTTGATGCCAATCCATGGCACCTTCTCTTCGTTCATGTCGACCGCTTGCACGTTAAAGGGGGGGGGGGGGTACCTGAGCATCGCGACTCAAGGCTCATACTGGCTCTCCAGCCCTCACCCTCTGGCCTTGTCCACGGCATCGCGACCGCATACCAACACGGCCGAGACCAGCTCGAGGCCGGGACCCGAGGACGTAGAGCGCCGGCATCTAACCAAATCTGCAGGAACACATCACAAGATAAGGCCCAGTGCCAGGTGCAACCCGCCTTGAGGTAGGGCCCCGTGAGTCCCGCGCTGGCTCACGGGTGCCCAGATACACCTCGTCAGGCCCTACCGTGCCAGCCACGTGTCAGGGCGGGGTTTTACACGCCTGGGCTCCTCTCGGAGGGGAGCCCCTCCCACGCACTGATGGAAGCACCATGCTCTGCTGGTGGCGACTCTGCCGAGGAGCGGCTATGCCCGTACACATAGGGAAGCGCTATGCTCCAGCTGGTGATAAACAATCGAGGGTGGCCCCGGGCTGCATTAACCTCGTGGAGCCCAGAGCTCGATGTGCCGCCTCATCGCAATGCCTCCCTCGGGAGTGCCGCGCGAGGGGCTGGGCACGGGCTGCGCCTAGGTCACGCCTGCACGCACGCCACCCAGCCAGCCCCTCGGGCCTCGGGTTCGTCGCCAAGGCCCCTCCCCGAAAGCGAAGCCAAGGTATGAAGGCCGTTTGAGCGTCAAGGGGGACTCTGAGCATCGCGACTCGTGAGCCTAACTGGTCACGTAGCCCCTCACTCCTTAGTTCCGGAAGGCTAACGGAGGTTGAGGTATCTTGCGCGGGGCGGGCTCTGCAGACGAGAACGGTAGATCCACCCACATCTCACCTCCTACTTGTTGTTCATGCGCCAAGGGGACTCCTGAGCATCGCGACTCAGAGCCTAACTTGTCACGTAGCCCTCACTCCTTGGTCCCGTCCTGGTTTCCGGTCGGGGCTAACGGCGGCTGAGGTATGCGCGGGGCCGGGCTCTGCCGGCGTAGAACATAAGCAAGTAGGAAGCGCAAATTTCAAGGAATTCAAAAGAAAATATTACAGTCCATAACTGTTATCGCAACGCCAAATGCAAGTTTAAACGCCTCCCTGAGGCATGATACATGTGCAGGAATTAAGAGCAGAACAGGAGCCACAATGGAGTCACTTGTCGGCGGTGGAGCTGCCCGAAGCGGGTTTGCCTTGTGGAGCCGCAGGGTTGGCGCTACCGCCTTGCTTGGTGTCAAGGCCCGGAACTTCCCCAAATAGAGCCTCCGCACGACCCTTCACGGCCTCGGCAGCAGCGGCAAGCTCGTCGCTGTCATTGGCTCCAAAGAAGTCTCAAGGTCGACGTTGGGATCACGAAGGTAGACGTGGGTGAGGACTCGCGTCAGCGCCGCAGAAGACAAGACACGCGCCTCGGCCTCAGCCGTAGAGCCAAGGCCAAGGGCGACATCTTCAATAGCGCGAACCAGGAAGGGAAGCAGCTTGGCGGGGTTGTCTTCTGCGCCGGCCAGCGGGCTCTCCAGGCCGTTATCCTAAAGCTCCCTCAGCAAGGTGCGAGCCTTCACCTCCATATCTGTGAAGGCCACGCTATCCTCGGCAAGGACCCGTGCCTTGCCATCCAGCTCGACCTTCCTCGCCTCCGACTCTTGCTCCAGCACGCCTAGGCGTTCACGGCGCTTCTTGAGCTTGGCGTCCTGATCCTTGACGGCCACCTCGCGAGCTTTCATGCCTTCCTCCTGCTCTTGGCGAAGGCGGGCCTCCTTGGCGAGCTGGTCCCGCAGGCCCTGCAGCTCGCTCTCCAGTGCCTTGCAGCGACCTCGGACCTCGGCTACCTCCCCCAAGGCGGCGTCGCGAGCAGCTTTCACCCCAAGGACAGCTTGCTTCTCCTCGTCGCAAGCCGTCGAGGCCTGGACCAGCGCCGCCCGGATTGAAGCGTCGGAGCAAATCCAGCCATAAGCCAGCTCCAGGCGCCCGGCCACCAGACGAGGGTCGGCGCCCAAAAGATCCTGCAGCCGGTCCAGCTTCGGCAAAGAAGACGATCCGAAACGGTAGGAGGAGTCGGAGTGACAGCAGTTGGTGGAGTAGGAGGAGAGGACGGCAGTGTGACCACGGTGTCCTGAGGCGGGACCTGCTGCGCCCCAACAGCTGTGGCGGTGGCATCAGGCAGGGACACCTCAGGAGTCGCTTGGGCCATGGGGGCTGAGCTCGCCCCAGCCAGCTCCACCAGGCCTCGCGAGGATGACCGGGCAGGAGAGGCCCGTGCATCACGGTCACCTTCTTTCACGGGCGGAGGCGCTGCCCAAGATGGAACCTCAGGAGATCCCTTCGTCTTCTTTGCCGCGGGCGCCAGCCTAGCCAAGAGATACAGACGTCAAGTCTCAGCGACAAAACAAGAAATAAGATAGGAATCGAGCACTTACTGGTCGTCGCTCGCGAGCTCGAGCAACCTCCGGGCATACTTGAAGCCCGAGAGCCGGCCACAAGGATCAGCCTCAAGGAGCTCGGGAGCAGGAGGCGCGCCTGCGGATCGCCCCGATGCCGGGGCATACCCGCGGGGGACCAGCCCGGTCCTGTCCTTCTTCGGGATCAGGGGAAAGCTCCCGCTGCCCTGCTCATCATCATCCTCGTCGTCATCGTCGCTCGGTGAGAGGCGGAGAACGCGGGACTTGCGCCGAGGAAGGGGAGCCCTCGACTCTCCGTCGGTCGCCTCGGAGTCGAGCTCTCCTTCCCGCTCCCCTTCTCCCTTCTCCTCGCTGGAGTCGCCGGAGGACACATCCACCGGTTCCTCAGGAGCCTCCGTGGGCACGGGCCCATCCCCGTTGACTACGGGCATGGACTCCACTACCTGCTCCCAGTCATCGCGGAGGAACAGGGGTGTAGGAGCGCCTTCCAACCTTGCCACGTCACCCCCGACCAAAGATTGGAGAACTGCAGCCAGGTCTTCGTCGGCCAAGACCGCAGGGCTCGGGTGGGGCCTCCACATCGGAAGTGGGTACTGACGAAGCGGAGCCAGCTGGTGCTCCAGGAATTCCCTCAGCAGCGACGCACCGGTCAGCTTCGCCGCCGCCATGATGGCCGGCCTCAGATCCATGTCCATCCTCTCCAACACCGGCCTCGCGCGGGGATCCATGAGCTCCACTCGAGACCAGTCGTCGGAGTATATGGGGTGCTCCGTGGGCAAGATTAGCCGAGGGTGGATGCGCCCAACATCTACCAAGACCCACTTGCTCCTGAAGCCCTCAATCCTCTTCCCGGGGTTCGAAATGGCGATGGAGCTACCGTATGCGACGAAGCTCGCACGCAGAGAAGGAACCACGAGAGGTCCGGAGGGAGAAATAGTGGCGTAGCAGGGCCGCAGAGGGCTGCACCCCGACGTGAGCCTCACAATAGTAGGCGAAGATCGCCAGAAGGAGAACTGAGTTGGGGTGGAGATGCAGAGCTTGTAGCTTGTAATGGCAGAGGACAGAGAAGAAGAACTCAGAAAAGGGAGGCATCAGACCGGCAACAATGGCACTTACAAAGAGCGGGTAAAAGGTGCTCCCTTGGCCCTCAGGTAGGGCGGAGCCGGCCTTGAACACCTTCGCCCCGTCGATGCCCTGCGCCGCCGCCATCTAGCGCACCCGGGCAAGGCTCGCCTCTGACACATTCTGTGTGTCCAGGGCTGGCGCGTACCAAGCTCCGGCCGGGGTCTGGCGAGGTGCCATGCCTTGCTAGGGCGTGCAGTCGAAGTGAATATGAAGATTTCGGAAGCAGCAAGGAGAGGCGCAAGAAAGGGGATCTGAGCAGTAACCAGAGAAAGCAAGGGAAGCTAAGCCTAGGCCGACGCCGCTCCTTTATCAACTCGCGCGGTTGCTAAGCACCCACGTCCAATCAACCGCCACGCTGGCGCCTAAGGCCGCAGGGCTGTTAGGGGTCATGGCGCGACTTGCCCTTCGCCTCTCTGCTCGGCCAAGTCTGGCGCGCTTTGGGCCCGGGCTCTTGTCGGCGTTCGGGAACGGGTCCCCAGACTTGCTCGCTCAAGCGGCGTGGCTCAAAGGGGGCCTCGACACGGGTCATCTTCATCAACACGAAGCTCAAGACCCTCGCGAGGGGCCAATCCTCATGGGCGGACGACGAGGAGCTTCCTCGAGCACGGCCTCGTCAGGCTGGCTCGCGAGGAGGCAGAGAGATCAAGGCGGGGTACCTCACGAGGTGCCCATGACGCAAGCCATGACGACCAAGGGCACTAGGCGGGCGCCAGCCCGCGTAGTGTCCTCCTTTCCTCTTTGGTGCAAAGGGAGCAAGCGCCGACGAGAGCATCAAGCAAAGGCGTCCATCTCGGTGCAACAAGAGCAAGACCAGTCCAACGGTAGGAAGGAAGTCATTGTGGAGCCCAAGCCGGCGTCACCACCAGAGCCTTTGACAAAGCGAGGACCAACTTTAGTCGGGATAAGTGTACCAGATGTTCCCCTTCAAAATGGCCAATTGTTGGCGCCCTTCCGCTCAATATTTGGGGAAGAGGCCCAGGGCCTCTGTCTATAAATAGGACTAGCCACACACAGAGCTGGGGCATCTGGATCCGATCCGGAATAGCTTGAGCTGGATCCAAGAGAGAAAGAGAGAGAAGGCGACTGAACTCCCCCAAGCAGTTCATCGCCCCGGCCAAGAACAGACCCTCGCGAGGTTGTTCTTCCTTGTATTGTTCATCACCATCAGCCCAAGAGGCAATCCACCACACCACAAACTAGAGTAGGGTATTACACCTCAACAGTGGCCTGAACTAGTATAAACCATGTGTCTCTTGTGCTGTTCCTTTCGTAGTTTAGATCCTAGCGAGGCGGCGGGGTGCAGGTAGGTAGAGGGCGAGATTTCCACGCGCACCCCAGTGTTCGAACCTCAAGGGTCTGCCGGAACCCGAAGTCCAACAGCGGGAACAAGACAAGGCACTCCCAAAGAACTAGAAGTAACTCCTGGCTCGATCGAGGTGGTTGGACGAACCGGCGTAAGCTGACAAGCCTCATGTTGTGCTGCTAACTCGGCGTCCTCAAGGCGCTCGGGCCAGTCCACCACTTCTCGAGCATCACCCGCCGGGTTATTGCCACGGGCGCTTCACGGTTCTGTGCATTACCGAGACGGCCGGTTCATCCATCCGCCTGCGGTAACTCCAGCTCGGACGGGGGGTGGAATGAATTCGGTCACGGCTGTATGAATATGCTTCCTGCTGAACCAAGGTTGTTCGAAGAAGTTCCTTAACCCGGCGCGTCTCCACCGCTTGCGGAGAATCACCTTCAATTGGGATGGCCTCCAGCCGTAAGCGGCGGCGATAATATTGTCCATTGGATTAGAATAATGACCCGGAGGTGTCTGGACAGGCTGAGGCATGACATTGCTCTGTCGAGGCGGCTCCATCAGGCGAGGCTGAACCGGCACACTGCCCGGCGCCTCCGCCCGGTTTATCACCGATGAGTTACTAGTTCACGCCTCGGGTGTTAAAGATGTTTCAAGCGCCGAAAACCGTGGGCGCGAGACCGATGCTTCCTTTTCGTGACTTCATGCGACGCTGCTCGTCCAAGATAAGCTTATAGGCTCACATCCAAAGCGGCCCGCTTTGCGGCCACCCCGTCGTTCTCGGCTGCTAGGTCGGCCTTGGCACGAGTGATCTGTTCCTCACCTTTGCAATTTCCGCTAGGGCGCCCCGATCCGCCGGGTTAGCCTCCGCCATAAGCACAACCAACGATCAAACAGATTAGATAAAACTTTAGTCGGCGGGTGCATGTGGCCTCCTGCCTCGCCGTCACATCGCCATCGACCCGGAGAACATTGCTGCTGCGGTCGAAGAGTGGACCGCCGCCTGTGTCCCGGCCATGAATATCCCAACTCGGTTGGGCAGATCAGAGGGGTCCGGAATACTGTCACCATCGGAACAGCCCCCAATCCGGTCGTCTTGTAATTGATACAATGATTCGGTTTCTCCGGTTGAGGACTCGTTGCCGGAATAAACGACAGTCTCACTACCAGATTCCGATCCACCCTCATATTCTCCTCCGTGGATGACTCCCACGAAGGCACGCTTCACGGCCGGTTTAACCTGGGCAGATCTCGCACGCTGAGCCGTTTCGACGATGTCGGTGCAGATGTTCGGCTCAGGGCCCGGTTCACCGATCTTGCCGATGAAGACGTGTATGCCACCAAAGGGGACCCGGTACCCGTACTCAATCAAGCCGGCCTCGGGGCCCCAGCCTGCATCGTCGATGTAGAGCTTGTCATGACGACTCTTGGTCATCCGCCCTGGCGTAACCCTTGAGTCCTTCGAAGTTGCCCTCCAAGAACTTGAAACCATCATGTGATAGCCCCACGGTGGGCGCCAACTGTCGTGGTTTTGTCACGGCAGATGTCCTCATGAAAGGACTTAGTCGTGGAGCCATCGCTACGGGTTAGCTTGAAGGGGTTAAAGCGGACACAAGGACGCAAGAGAGTTTATACTAGTTCGGCCCCTTTGATGAAGGTAAAAGCCTACGTCTAGTTGTGATGGAATTGATGGGGGTTCGATGACTAGGGAACAAACAAGCTTCGCCTAAGTCTCGAGTTGTTGTCGGTTCTCCTTGAACCGCCTCCGGGTCGTCCCCTTATATACATGGGTGGCGCCCGTCGGTTCACAGAATCCCGACGCCAGTTCATAGATGTATCCGGCTCGGTCTCTCTATTCCTAACTTACAATACAAGTTACATACTGAAGCCGGTTTACGGCTACAGGCCTTAAACCGGCTATGGGCCTTAAGCCCTCATCTGCCTACTTGGGCTTTACCATATTCAACTACTGATGAAGTTAACCCGGCCTGTCTTGGCCGGTTTACACCCAGTGGTAATATCCCCAACAGGTCCCGAAATGTGCATCTAAGGATCAAAGGTAACAGGAGGCAGCGGACACGATGTTTACCTAGGTTCGGGCCCTCTTGACGGAGGTAATACCCTACTTCCTGCTTGATTGACTTTGATGAGTATAACGGTTACAAGAGTTGATCTACCTCGAGATCGTAATGGCTAAACCCTATATGTCTGGCATGTATGATTGTGATTGCCCGTACGGACTAAACCCTCCGGTTTATATAGACACCGGAGGGGCCTAGGGTTGTACAAAGTTGGTTTACAGGTAAAGGAAGATTCATTGTCCGAACGCCAAGCTTGCCATCCACGCAAAGGAGAGTCACATCCGAACACGAGGGACGGCCTTCTGTCTTGTATCTTCGTGGCCCATCAGTCCGGCCCATGTAACATAAGTCGGCTCCCCGAGGACCCCATAATCCCGGACTCCCTTAGCCGGACCAGTGGTTGACTTTATATCCGGCGTAGTCCACCGTTATGGTGTCCCGCATAGTATCATCACTCTAACTTCATAGCTGATGAGGTGAAAATTTGGTGTGCTAAGTTGGGCATCAAACTCGACTATGCATCCGTATACCACCCTCAAACAAACGGCCAAGTCGAACGGGCCAATGGTCTGATCGTAAGTGGTATTAAGCCTAGACTAGTGCGCTCTTTATCAGAATTAGACAAACACTGGGTTGAGAAACTCGATTATCTACTTTCGGGACTCCGGACAACACCCAATCAAATGACCGGATACACACCTTTCTTTATGGTGTACGGCGCGGAGGCCGTACTGCCCTGCGATATTATTCATGACTCACCTAGAGTGCGCATGTATGAAGAGAAAGAGGCCGAACTAGATCGGCAGGATGACCTAGATAGACTTGAAGAGGATCGCGACGTTGCCAAGGCTCGTTCCGCATTCTATCAACAACAGGCCATGTGTTACCAAAGCAGAGAAGTGCGAGCTAAAACATACAATGTCGAAGAACTTGTTCTACGCCTCCCGGAGAAGAAAAAGGATAACCTCAAACCTAAATGGGACGGCCCCTTCATAATATATAAAGTCCTTACTGGAGGAGCCTATCACCTTCGCAATGCAGGGGATAATCGCCTCGAGCCGAACCCATGGAACGCCACCCGGCTCCGAAGATTTTACGCATAGTTTGGCCTCCTTAGGTCTCATTTTAATCTAGGTTTTTCTATTTTCTCTCTCCTTTTACTTTTTCCCCTTTTCTTCTTAATTGTATGTCCGGATTCACTGCATTTCTAGGGGTACGCATCTTTAAATGTATACACCCCATCATACATGGGGGCTTCTTTTAAAAGAAGCATTTTATTGAAAAGCTGAGAAGCTTCTTTTGCCAGTACTATCTGTTGTTTCTGCCATTTTATGCACCTCTATGACTTCAGTTTTTGCCAAGCTGGGTTGCCTTGCTCCTGTACTTATACCCTACGTTCCCGATTGTTCGGCTAGGGTGTAAAGGGAGCACCTCTGTGATTGTTACAACAGGGTTATCCGGCCCTGTACCTCAGATGGGTGAAGCCGAAAGCTAGTGTTCTTAAGGGAATAATTGGTCGGCACATATACAACAGGCTGTCTCCGGAAAAAAAATATGAAATTGGCTGTCTGTACTTCAGATACAAGCCCAACCCAAGGAAAAGAACCCCTAACGAAACTATTTTTCTTGGAATATGTTTCTTATGTTAAACAGTAATATAACATAACTCCTCCGAACACATTTTGTCTGTTCGTGCAATATGGCCGGATTGCCTGGTTTCCAACGGTACTAAATGATTCCTAGTCAAACATAGTATAAGGAAACACTCCAACTTCTTGGTTCGGAGGTAGAAGTCGAAAGTCTGCGATGACAAATTTTTCATACAATTCAGCAGGAGATAAGTTCAGTCATAAAGTACATAGGTACATTGAATCAAATGCCTACTCCCTTTCTACGCCATCCAGTACACTATCTAATTAAAAGTCTTGTTGTGAAAATTTCGCCGTTGTCATTACTTGGTTGTATACCAAGCTTATGGGAATTTCCTTCCCGTCAGGTCCCTGCGGTCCAACTCTGGCCATATGGTCCGGGTCAAGACCGGTATAGCGTGTCTTCACCATGGCCCATGTCTCTCGAGCGCCTTCGCGGCATGCAGACATCTTCCACAGCTCGAAATGATGCCGGGCAGCCTTGAATAGATCAGCCAAACCCTCCATACTTTCTGGAGGGACTTTGGAAGGCCATAAGGCTTTGGCCATATTCTTCATAGCCTTCTGAGCATGCTCGTGCAGCTTTGCCAGCTCCTTCAGAATGTCGCTTTGTATGACGGGCATCTCCTCTTCGGGGCGGCCAGTCAACATACCTGTATCAACCGAACTATAACATTCCTCATTATATGATTATATCAATAATCCAGACGGTTCACAAGTCATACCAAATATGCCACCCTTCCGCTTCTGATTTTCCTGTTGTGCCTCCAAGAGTTGAGTCTTTAAGCTCTTTATCTCTTCAGCCTATTGTCGGTGTCAAAACCGGCAGATCTCGGGTAGGGGGTCCCGAACTGTGCGGCTAAGGCTAATGGTAACAAGAGGCGGGAGACACAATGTTTACCCAGGTTCGGGCCCTCTCGATGGAGGTAATACCCTACTTCCTCCTTGATTGATATTGATGATATGAGTATTACAAGAGTTGATCTACCACGAGATCGTAGAGGCTAAACCCTAGAAGCTAGCCTATGATTATGATTGTTGTTGTCCCTGGACTAAACCCTCCGGTTTATATAGACACCGGAGGGGGCTAGGGTTACACAGAGTCGGTTACAGAGAAGGAAATCTACATATCCGAATTGCCAAGCTAGCCTTCCACGCAAAGGAGAGTCCCACCCGGACACGGGACGAAGTCTTCAATCCTGTATCTTCATAGTCCAACAGTCCGGCATAAGCATATAGTCTGGCTGTTCGAGGACCCCCTAATCCAGGACTCCCTCAGTAGCCCCTGAACCAGGCATCAATGATGATGAGTCCGGCGCGCAGATTGTCTTCGGCATTGCAAGGCGGGTTCCTTCTCTGAATACTCCATAGAAGATTTTGAACACGAGGATTGTGTCCGGCTCTGCAAAACAAATTTCACACACCACCGTAGAGAGCATAATATTCCACAAATATAATCTGCTGACAACTTCTCATAGCGTGACATCATGCTGCGGCCCGGTCATTTATTCAAACCGTTTTCCAACCTACTACCGCACATATCGCAAGGCGGATTTATTGCCACGTCTTGTTGAAGCAGAGATCGTGTCCCCTTATCACGGGATTCTCATCAATACGAGTGTGGGTAACCCAACCGCGCCATCAACGCAGCACTTGGGGAATAAGCGAGTTTACCGGGCAAGTGGGGAGGCGCAGGATCCCTGCCGCCTTCATAAAGAGATAAGGGCTCCCCTTTTTCACCCACGCATTCTTCTTCCTCCGCTTAACCATTCTATCTCGCTCGACTTCTAGCGATCAAGAATTCGTCTTATCCGCCTGCCAAGGCCCTCCGAAAATGTCCGGATCCGGAGCAGGAGACAAGTGGATGGCCTCTACCGTCCGGGAGAAGGATATCAAAAAGCTTCGGGAGGCCGGGTATCTGGCCCAGAAAATCAGCCATCATCTCCCGACGGCGGGACAGATCGTCCCAACCCCGGAACCCCACGAGAGGGTCGTATTCCTCCCTCACCTTGTCCGTGGGCTAGGGTTTCCCCTCCACCCGTTCGTTCGCAGCATCATGTATTACTACGGGATCGATTTTCATGATCTATTCCCCTATTCCTTCCTCAACATCTCGACATTCATCATCGTGTGCGAGGCCTTTCTCCGCATCTCGCCACACTTCGGCTTATGGCTGAAGATCTTTAACGTGAAGCCCAAGGTAGTAAGCGGTGAGCACGCCGAGTGCGGAGGTGCCATGGTGAGCAAGATGCCCAACGTCACATGGCCATCAGGTACCTTTAATGATTCCATCAAAGGGTGGCAGCAGCAGTGGTTCTACGTCACCGAGCCACGCGACCCAAAATGGGTCGCAGCTCCCGAATTCCGATCCGGGGCTCCCCTGCGGCTTACGTCCTGGCCAAAGAAGGGCCTGAACTGGTCTTTGCCTGACGAATTGTCAGTGCTCCAAACGCGCGTCAAGGATATGGAAGACAAGAATATCAAACTTGTTAATGTAGTCGAGGTGATGTTAGCTCGTCGGATCCTTCCTTGTCAACACAGGGCTTGCAATTTATGGGAATTCGACCCGGCCAAGCACCAGACCCTGCTAGAGCTATTTGGCTCCTCGCATAAAGACATCTGGAAGGTGCTTTTCAAGTCCGGAAAATCATGGACGGACTCATCCGAGGACAGCGGGTACCAACTGTCCCGCCCTGCAAGTTCGGTAAGTCATCATATGTTGGCAAATCATACATTTTATTCGCATAACCCAAGGGAAATGCTTAATGTCTTTTCCACAACTCTCCTAGAGCTGGACGAAGAAAGCGGGGCGGCTCTACTATCCGGCCCTACTGCCGGAAGAACCGGCCAGCCCACTTCTGATGAAGATGCTGGTCCCGGCGCCTTACAAGGCGTCGAAGAAGAAGGCCGAGAAGGAGGCCAAAAAGACCAGGGGCGGCCTTCATCGCCGTGGCACTTCGGACACAATATCCGAAGACTCCGATGCCCGCTCTTCCTCCTGAGAGGACAAGGAAGAGGAGAAGACAAATCGCCAGTGAGGGAAGGAAAGAAAAGGACAGCCTCCACATCCTTGGAGGCCGAGTCGCCTAAGAAGGAAAAAACTCCCCTTCCGGAGGAGTCCACCGCCGCTACTGACAGCAGCCCGGAGTGGGATCCCAGGGCCCAGCCCCTGGAGAACTCGTGAGTATAAAATCCGAACACGTTTGCGCATCCAAACTCACCATGGCATGACGTTTTAATCATTAAGCCATACTTTTTTGCAGTCCGTCAAGGTCCCGCACCAAACAATCCTCATCGGAGGATTTACTAGGCTCGGATGCTATGGACAGCGGGACACCCCCGAAGGCCCCTTTTTCCCCAAAGCACGTGAACGATACCGAGGTATCGTCCCAGAAGGACCTAGGCCAAGGAGGGGGGGGGGGAGATCGTAAAGGCGGCGCCAGGAGGCCAAACTTCAGGGGCCGGACACATGGGAGAGAAGGCTCCCATGGACGTCGACGGCGGGGGCTATCTCAAATTCGGCCCCTAGCCGGACACAATTCCGGAGACCGATACGGCTCCGGAATCAGGCAGGCAGCCTCCCTCGGCTGGAGGGAGTGAACCTGTTCCACCGGCAACCACTGTCCAACCAGAGGTGCCGGATACTTTATCGGCGGCGCTGAAGAGCGCCTCCATCATTGAAGAACATCGTGCCCTTATGGGTGCGGTGATTGAGAAGATTCAGTCCGCTGAGAGTGGACTGAATGAAGCCTGTATCAGCCTTATAACGGGCTTTGAGGTATGTTTTGTGAGGTTTTCGAAGAGTGTCATAGTGTAGGTAGTAGCCCCTGATACACTGTTCAGTAAAAGAAAGAACCGGTCAGAGGATCAAATATATGTTCGCAGGAGACTTACCTTATGGCATCTATCCCTCTCTTTTTTATAAACAGACGTCTGTGTTGACTGCCGCCTCTCATACTGCGGAAGTCTCCGAACTAAAGCAAAGTCTGGAGCGGGCCGGAGAAGAACTCGGCCGAGTGAAGAAGCAGGTGGAGGATAACCAAGGTATGCAAAAGACCTTGCTCGCGTTCAGCGCGAATGAATAATTTAGTATGATAAGAATATTTTTATGATGTGCTCTAGGGGCGACGGCCGAAATTGAGGCTCTTAAGAAGGATGTGGCCGAAGCCGAGAAGAAGGCAGCCGCAGAGCAGGCTCTTCGTGAGAAGCACGAGGCCAGGGTTATTGAAGCTGAGCGAGAGCTTCAAGAGGCTGTGAAGAAATGCGAGACCTTGGAGCAGAATTTAACGGAGAAAGAGTCCGAACTCGCCCAGGCTCATCCAGCTGCACGCGATGCCCGGGGGGAAGCCCAAGGCGCCCTGAAGGAAATCCAGGAGACGAGGAAGATCGCGGCGGGTAAGGCTTTTTCTATGTAAAGCAGGTATTTGAAGGGAAAAAATCACGTTTACTAATTTGAATCGGGATTTCTCCAGGGGTATTTGCGGAGCTGCCACGCAGCATATCTGATGCCGCCCAATTCTACCGAGTCGAAGAAAGGAGCACTGCGGAGAAGCTCTTCTGGTCGCAGTATCTGGCGCCAAATTATCGAGTGCCATTTGCCGATCAGTTGAAACAGCTGATCGAACTGCATAAGGCGGCCGAACTAGCAATGAAAGATTTAATTATCTGGCTATGGCCCGCCGAGCCGATTCCAAGCAGCTACTTCAGGCTCGTGAAGCGGCTTGTGAGTGCCAGCCCTCGACTCAAAGTCATCAAGCAGTCGGTCTGTATGGAGGGTGCGCGAATGCCCTTCTACCGCGCAACGGTGCACTGGGGAAAGATGGATGCTGAAAAGTTGATGATCGAGGGACCGCCGGAGGGGAAGGAGCACCGCAAGCCTGAGTTATGTTATGATAGTGTCCTGAAAGGATCCCGCCTTGCGGCGGAGCAATGCACCAAGGACATTATATTTCCATGAATACAGTCATGTTGTCCTTTGTAATGTTGAACTAGGTCATTTCTATTATTTACTGCTTGTTATTTGAAAAAATTTCCTCCTGCGAGGCTGTTTTATATATTAATCATGAGAGTTGGCCAGTCGTCGGCTTCGGCCCCCACGTAGGAAGTACGGGGGTGTTCGGGATAAACATGAGCACTCTTTATCCTAGTTTTGGGTCCTTTAAGGAGGTGTTCAAATAAGAACGAACCGTGCAATCAGACTATAAGGCTTTATCACTCTCACTTAGCCATAGGAGTTTGACAAAAGGAAGGTAGGCGCAGCCCCTGGTGTTCGGAAGACCGCACGAGGGCTCTATAAGGAACTGAGCGGAAGAAAAGCCGATCCATCGCACGCTGCATTAGTTATCGCATAATGCGGAAGAAATCCTTAAAGATTTTACGACCTCTCGAACAGCTGACCAGCTCTCATTTGTATCATAATGATCAGATTTAAACTTTCTCTCTTGAGGCGCTCGTCCGGAAGAAGCGGGACACAATAGTAGTTCTCCCTGTGCCGCCTTAGCCGATATAGCGGAATGTAAGGCAGCAAAACATGGGAGCCGTGCAAACCCAACTATTGACCCAAGAAATGATTCGGAGCTGATGCATATAATGCTATAAGATCGGGGTGCCAAACGACCGCGAAGGTGTTCGGACTTTATTGTCGTATTGTGGGTACAATGAAGCCCCTGGCATATTAAGGCATATCATGGTGTATGGATGCCATTTGACAAAGAGTGTCAACAAGAAGCACAAGCAGATAAGCGTCATATAAAGTCATATGTTGTAATTGAATAACACATCGATGCGTACGAGTACAGGTAATGTTATAAAAAGAAATATGACTTCGGAACTTGCTGAGACTAGGCGGGAGGAGGCTGTTTGCGGATCCGGAGTGTAATCGGATGGTCGTCGAGGGAATATCTATGATTCCCTTATGCGCCGAGCTGTTTCCATGTCGCCATCTGGCCTACGCAAAGTGAACCTTCAAATAAAATGCAAGAAACATTTGTGTGCCATGGAGCGGTTGAGACGCAGTGTGTGGCCTATTCCAGCTTTGCCTCCATTTACTGCCGGAGTGTTTTAGTTGAGCTCCGGACGGGCCGGGCTATCCTGCTGCGAAGTAGTTCGGACTCCCTTGACGGTGTCCGGGAGCTTGGCCGTTGACTCGAGGTTCGATTCAAAGATGCCTTTCGTTGCATCTACTCTCAAGGCGACGGTATACTCTCCGGCACAGAGGTGGAGTTCGGCCTTGACATTAACTGTTATGACGCTGCGCGGACCGGGCACCTTGAGCTTACGGTAGGCATAGTGTGGCACCGCATTGAATCGAGTAAACACAGTTCGTCCGAGCAGTGCATGATAATTACTGTGAAAAGGGACGACGTCAAAGGTTAACTCTTCGGTACGGTAATTGTCTGGTGATCCGAAGACTACCTCTAGAGTGACGGAGCCTGTACAACGGGCCTCCACACCTGGTATAACACCTTTAAAGGTGGTTTTAGTGGGTTTGATTATCGAAAGATCAATACCCATCTTGCGCACGGTGTCCTGATACAGCAGGTTTAGACTGCTGTCTCCGTCCATAAGGACTCGTGTGAGGTGGAAACCGTCAATTATTGGGTCAAGGACTAGTGCGGCTGAATTGCTCTGATTTGTATTGGCCGGTCGATCCGTACGGTCGAAGGTGATTGGCTGTAGTTTATATTGTGGGGTGACTGGCTCCGTTAAGTCGACATCCCTAAGAGTGCACGTCCGTTCCAGCTTGGGAATGTGGGTGGCGTTTATCATGTTCACCGTTTTCATTTGCGGGGGAAATTTCTTTTGCCCTCCTGTGTTCGGTGATCGGGGCTCCTCGTCGTCGTCATCGCTTTGAGACCCCTTCTCCTTGTTTTCGGCACCTGACCTGTCGGCTTGTTTGAAGACCCAGCATTCTCTGTTGGTATGATTGGATGGTGTTCCTGGGGTGCCATGAATTTGGCATGGACGGCCGAGTATGCGGTCCAGACTGGACGGGCCCGGATTGTTCTTTTCGAATGCCTTTTTCCGCTGACCGGACTTAGAGCCACTGAATCCGGCATTGGCGGCCGTGTCTTCGGTGTTATCTCCATTATTGCGACGCTTGTGTTTGTTGCGTCGGGGCTTGCCTTTGCTATCTCTGGCCTCTGATGTGCCAGGATTGCTTGTTGTGCTATTGCTACGAGCCAACCAGCTATCCTCACCCGCACAAAAGCGGGTCATGAGTGTCGTGGGGGCTGCCATGGACTTCGGCTTTTCTTGGCCGAGATGTCGGGCAAGCCACTCGTCACGGATGTTATGCTTAAAGGCCGCTAGGGCTTTGGCATCCCGACAATCGACAATTTGGTTCTTTTTAGTTAGGAACCGAGTCCAGAATTTCCTGGCCGACTCTCCGGGCTGTTGGGTTATGTGACTTAAATCATTAACATCCGGTGGTCGCACATAAGTGCCCTGGAAGTTATCCAGGAATGCGTCTACCAGGTTCTCCCAACTTCCAATGGAGTTCGCCGGCAAACTATTCAGCCAATGCCGAGCCGGTCCCTTGAGTTTTAGTGGGAGGTACTTGATGGCGTGTAGATCATCCCCGCGGGCCATGTGAATGCGGAGAAAGAAATCTTCTATCCATACTGCAAGGTCTGTTGTGCCATCGTATGATTCAATATTCACGGGTTTAAACCCTTCTGGGAATTCATGATCCATTACTTCTTCAGTGAAGCATAGGGGGGTGCGGCGCCTCTATGCCGGGCTACATCACGACGCAGTTCAAATGAGTCTGATCTGTTGTATTCGGCCCGGCCGGATTTGTATTTAGTGTATCCGGCGTGACGGTCATCGTTACGCGTTGGGGCGCGCCCCCGTGATCCGTAGATCGATCTTGATTGTCCTGCTTTGTTTTCCAATTTTTCTCGCAGGTCGTGCGTGTAGCCCCGGGCCTTCATGTTTTTGTTTGATTGGTGAGGGGGTGCGGGCTGGTGTGCTGCTTTGTCTCGGCCACGGAGTGGCCGGTCAGTCGCATCTTGCGCTGGTAGTGAGGGCCCTAGTGCCTCCTCCTCGAGTTGAGGTAACAACCTGCGCTTTGGGTAACTTTTGGTTGGGCGCTCGAGTCCGTATTCCTCGGCTGCCAGGACCTCAGTCCATCTATCAGTTAGTAGATCTTGATCAGCTTGAAGCTCTTGCTGCTTTTTCTTCATGCTTTTTGCAGTGGCTATAAGCCGGTGCTTGAGGCGCTCCTGCTCGACAGGGTCCTCAGGCACGGCGAATTCTTCATCGCCGAGGCTTGCCTCATCTTCGGGGAGGGGCATGTAATTATCATCCTCCGAGTCTCCATCCATTGCCTGTTCATCAGGGCTAGCTTGCCCATCTTTCTATCCGGCTTGCTCAATACTTGGCTGGGCGGGATTGTTTTCGTCTTCGGCATTATCCGGAGTACTATTGTCTCCTGTGTCGGTATTGCTATTTTTGCTATGGCGGGGCTTAGAGCGGCGCCGCTGACGTCGGCGCTTAGATTGTTTCTCAAGGGGGTTGTCCTCCGTTGCCTCATCGCCATTGCTTCCTTTGGGTGTGTCCACCTTGTATATGTCATATGACGAGGTGGCTGTCCAGCGCCCTATGGGCGGTGGTTCGTGTTCTTCTCCTGCATCGTCGTCCATACCGTCGATGTCTTCGGAGTCAAAATCAAGCATGTCGGTTAGGTCGTCGACAGTGGCTATTAAGTGGGTGGTGGGTGGGGAACGAATTTCGTCATCCGCTTCCCACTCAAGCCGGACATAGTTTGGCCAAGAGTCTCCTGATAGGGAGAGAGACTTTAATGAATTTAGCACGTCACCAAAGGATGAGTGCTGAAAGATATCCGCGGAGGTAAACTCCATGATCGGTGCCCAATCAGATTCGATAGGCAAGGATGCACGCGGTTCGGAGCCTATGGCCGAAGACGAGTCCAAGGGTCCGATGACACAGACCTCATTGGAGGGGAAGTCTGTGTTCGGCTCTACCGCCGCTGAGTGTGCGGCCTCCATCCACCAGTCCTCGGACGGCACGATCTGCTCCGGATAAAGAGTCGGGGCAACTGCAGGTGTGATTTCCCGAACACCGTCCGATGGCAGATCTAAGTCATGCTCATCGTGATTGAGCAGCGCACCTGTCATGGGCTCGAATCCGTCGAAGATCAAGTCTCCGCGGATGTCGGTGGTGTAGTTCAGGCTTCCAAACCTGACCTGACGGCTAGGGGCATAGCTACCGATCTGCTCCAGATGGCCAAGCGAGTTGGCCCGCAGTGCAAAGTTGCCGAATACGAAGATCCGTCCGGGAAGGAGAACCTCACCCTGGATCGCATCGTTGTATATGATTGAAGGAGCCATCAAGACTTACCGTGACGACACAGTGGAACTCTCAATGGAAGCACCAATGTCGGTGTCAAAACCGGCGGATCTCGGGTAGGGGGTCCCGAACTGTGCGTCTAAGGCTAATGGTAATAGGAGGCGGGGGACACAATGTTTACCCAGGTTCGGGCCCTCTCGATGGAGGTAATACCCTACTTCCTTGCTTGATTGATCTTGATGATATGAGTATTACAAGAGTTGATCTACCACGAGATCGTAGAGGCTAAACCCTAGAAGCTAGCCTATGATTATGATTGTTGTTGTCCTACGGACTAAACCCTCCGGTTTATATAGACACCGGAGGGGGCTAGGGTTACACAGAGTCGGTTACAGAGAAGGAAATCTACATATCCGAATTGCCAAGATTGCCTTCCACGCAAAGGAGAGTCCCACCCGGACACGGGACGAAGTCTTCAATCTTGTATCTTCATAGTCCAACAGTCCGGCATAAGCATATAGTCCAGTTGTCCGAGGACCCCCTAATCCAGGACTCCCTCACCTATTTCTTCACCTCTTCTTCTAGTTTTTTTCTTTGCCGTAATACATTGGGGCACTCTTTATTTCTTCAAGCTCGGAGACAGCGACATTTAGTCGCGGTCCGCTTGCCTCGAGCTCCTGGGTCAATGCACTGTTCTTCTCCTTGAGAACCTTCTGCCATCAAACGATCCTCAAATCGGTTTTGACCACCCACTTTAAGCTCGGGGGCTACTACTATATATCCACTAAGTTCATAAAGATCTGTACCTGCATATCCTTTGAGAACAGGTGAGCAACCCCGGTGAGTCCATCCCGGGCAGCTCGGATATATGCACCTACAGTGCTTAGGGCGGTAAACTCCAGCTCTGTTAAGGCAGGGGCGCGCAAGGCTTCTTTTAAGTGACGATGATTCATCGCACTCTCGACTTTGGAGTTAGTGACGGACATCTCATCCAGCTCTCCGTGAAATGAATGAGTCTGTCCGCATCAGCATGTGCCCCCGTCCCAGTTGGCATCTCCGGTGCCGTATTAGCCACGGCTCGGCTGGCTGGGATCTTGCTCACGGTTCACCATATACATCTCCTGCGATGATAGAACGAGGATGCGAATGACAATTCGGCTTCACGCCCGAATATTAAATAAGAGGAATATACCTTTTCGGTGATGGAGCAGGTTCGGTGGTGCTTCCGACTTCCTTTCGTTTTGCACGACACTTCCGTGAAGGAGCTGACCTTCTCTTGGTCGCCCGCCCCTAAGTACGGCTCGCTAAGAGCCGATCCTGCGAAGCATGGTCCAATGCAGAAGATAAAGAGACGAGCAGAAGTATCTCTCTTCCCCGATAATACAATTTCCGAATACCTACCTTCACGAAAGGATAGAGGTCGGGGTAGTCAGCCGCAATGGCTACTTCCGAGCCGTCAAGGCTCGCCTGATAGTATAATCAAGGAAATATGCCCTAGAGGCAATAATATAGTTATTATTTATTTCCTTATTTCATGATAAATGTTTATTATTCATGCTAGAATTGTATTAACTGGACACTTAGTACATGTGTGAATACATAGACAAAACATATTGTCCCTAGTATGCCTCTACTTGACTAGCTCGTTAATCAAAGATGGCTATGTTTCCTAACCATAGACATGTGTTGTCATTTGATGAACTAGATCACATCATTAGGAGAATGATGTGATGGACATGACCCATCCGTTAGCTTAGCATTATGATCGTTACAGTTTCATTGCTACTGCTTTCTTCATGACTTATACATGTTCCTCAGACTATATGAGATTATGCAACTCCCGAATACCGGAGGAACACTTTGTGTGCTACCAAACGTCACAACGTAAAAGGGTGATTATAAAGGTGCTCTACAGGCGTCTTCGAAGGTGTTCGTTGGGTTGGCGTAGATCAAGATTAGGATTTGTCACTCTGTGTTTCAGAGAGGTGTCTCTGGGCCCTCTCGGTAATGCTCATCACTATAAGCCTTGCAAGCATTGTGACTAATGAGTTAGTTGCGGGATGAAGTATTACAGAACGAGTAACGTGACTTGCCGGTAATGAGATTGAACTAGGTATGATGATACCGACGATCGAATCTCGGGCAAGTAACATACCGATGACAAAGGGAACAATGTATATGTTGTTATGCGGTTTGACCGATAAAGATCTTCGTACAATATGTAGGATCCAATATGAGCATCCAGGTTTCGCTATTGGTTTCCTGTGTAAATAGTTCTCTCATTTTTGCTATTCTTTCATTAATTTGCTTTCTTCAAGAAAAACTAAAAACTCCAAAAATATTTCAGTGTGTTTCTCTGAAATTCATTTCTTTTGTTGAGTCATACTAAGGAGAAGACCACAATGAAAATGTTGAGTGGCTCTCATATGCATTATTGTTGATCTAACAACGATCCCATATTATTATGTCTTCTCCTTTGAATAAAATGTTTGCAGATTCCAGCTTAGTCCATGGCACTCTTGCACTATTATTATTTTCATATTATTTGGTCATGCAAGTGAAAGACAATAATGACGACATATGATGAAGTGATTGAGGCAAATAAAGGTAGGTATGAACTAAACTTGTTTTTGTTTTTGTAAATATGTTTAACTCAATATCCATGATACAACTTATTTTGATTAAACATGTTTATGATGACAATTAGGGATTATAGTTGCCCATGACATGCTTAAGTATCTTAGAGTGGATAATGATTTGTTTTAGATGTCAACATGCATTAAAATGGTAGTGATGTAGTATGATAATATGGTAACCTCCTCTGAATGTTTCGAGTGGCTTAACTTGGCACATGTTCACACATGTAGTTGATTCAAAACCAACATAGCCTCCACGATATTTATGTTCATGGTGTTTATATCCTACTCATGCTAGTAATCAATGTTAATTATTCATAACACATGTTTATGACCGTTTTCGCTCTCTAGCTGGTCGCTTCTCAACCCATTTGCTAGCCTTCGCTTGTACTAAGTGGGAATACTGCTTGTTCATCCAAATCCTTAAACCAAAATTATTCCAGATTAGTCCACTATATCTAACGTATATGTGGTATTACTCTGCCGTTCCAAGTAAATTTGCATGTGTCACCTCTAAAATTTCAAATGAACACCTGTTTTGTGTGCCCGTACAGCTCATGGAGCGACACGGGGTGGTCAGTATCTTCCATGCTAAGCAGGTTATTCTCATGATGAGTGTTTCTTTACTCCTCCTTACATGAGAGGGGCTGGTAATCGGGATGCCCAGTCCCATGATCAAAATTGCAACAATAATAAAACAAACTCCCCCGGGCTGTTCCTGGTATGGAGGGCACCCGAGGATTCAGCTAACCATGGCTTGTGTTTGTTGGTGGAGAAGGAGTAAACTTTACTTTTACCGCTTGGGAACCGCCACCAATGTGTTTAGCATGAAAGATATTTATAACTCTTGGTCGTAACGTTGACAGGAAAGGTATACTGATAATCCCCAAGTGCATTGAATCATCGTAGCAATTTCCAAAGGTGGAAGTGATAAGTATGGAGTGTCGAACCCACAAGGAGCTAAAGGTAAGATCAATATTCTCTCAAGTCCTATCTGCCACTAATACGACTCTACGTACACCGAACGTTTGCTTCCAACTAGATACGAGAAATAAAACTACGTTGTGGGTATGAAGAGGATAACTTTGCATGATATCGGGGAGCTAAAATATAAAAGTAGGTGTCGTTATCATAAAGTTAGAATATATTACTAAATATTATAAATAGTGAGTGTGGAATAATGATGGATCGGTAAAAGGAATTATCCTAGGCAATTGTTAACAAGACCGGTAGTCGTCATTGCAATTTCATATGAGGGAGAGGCATAAGCTAACACACTTTCTCTTCTTGGATCATATGCACTTATGATTGGATCTCTAGCAAGCATCCGCAACTACTAAAGATCATTAAGGTAAAACCCAACCATAGCATTAAAGCATCAAGTCCCCTTTATCCCATACGCCACAACCCCCTTACTCGGGTTTATGCTTCTGTCACTTAAGAAACCCACTATAAGCGAATCATGAACGAATTGCAACACCCTACAGCGGGAATCCCTCATGCTTGCGCGACACGAAGGGCACAATAGGACAGCACCAAAATAAAACATACAACTTGTACCAATCTAGATCATCAATCAACCCAAAGACAAAAGATATCTACTCAAAACATCATAGGATGGCAACACATCATTGGATCATAATATGTGGCATAAAGCACCATGTTCAAGTAGGGATTACAGCGGGGTGCGGGAGAGTGGAAAGCGTAAAAGAGATGAGGATGGTGATGATGATGGTGATGTTGATGAAGACAATCACCGCGGTGATGATTCCCCTCCCGATGGCACTCCGGCGCCACCGAGAGAGAGGAGGAGAGGTCCTCCCACTTGTGCTTCCTCCTCCATGGCCTCCCCCCTGGATGGGGAGAGGTTCTCCATCTGGTCCTTGGCCTTCATGGCGATGATGGCCCCTCCGGGATCCTCCTCCATGGCCTCCGGTGATGATGGCCCCCTCTGCCAGGGTGCCAGAGAGGGCCTAGAGTGATTTCTCCTGGCTACAGAGGCTTGCGGTGGCGGAACTTCCGATCTAGGTTATTTCCTGAAGGTTTCTGTATTTATAGGAGAGGTTGGCGTTGATTTCACGTCAAGGGGGTCTCCGGGCTGTCCACGAGGCAGGGGGGCGCGCCCCCCACTCTCGTGGGCAGCCCGGGACTCTTCTGGCCGAACTCTTTTACTCTAGGGGCTTCTTTTGGTCCATAAAAAATATCAAAAATTGGCACGTCGATTGAACTCCGCTTGGTACTCCTTTTCTGTAAAACTCAAAAACAAGGAGAAAACAGAAATTGGCACTGGGCTCTAGGTTAATAGGTTAGTCCCAAAAATCATATAAAATAGTATATAAATGCCTATAAAAAATCTACGATGGATAATATAATAGCATGAATACTTCATAAATTATAGATACGTTGGAGACGTATCAGCATCGCCAAGCTTAATTTCTGCTCGTCCTCGAGTAGGTAAATGATAAAAGAAATAATTTATGAAGTGTGAATGCTAGCAGGTGCACAAGTTTGATCAATGATAATTTCAATCACCTTTTCTAGCATCATCATATGTCTTAACAGTAGCTCATCACATAAACTTTTCATGATCAAGTAACAAGCTATTCACATGTTAAAGTATAGATCATAAACTTTCTTGAAAACTAACAAACAATGCTCTTAGTCATCAAACAATTGCAATTCATCTTATTTTCAGGAAGGGTCTATGTAAGAGCTTTGATTTAGCAAATCACACATACTCAACTATAATATAGTCTTTCACAATTGCTAACACTCATGTGATATTTATGGGTTCAAAGTTTTAATCGGACACAGAGAAAGATAGGGGCTTATAGTTTTGCCTCCCAACCTTTTTACCTCAAGGGTAAAGTCAACAATAATAGTTCATGATAACTTACATCAGATTGGATATGTATATATCAGGATCTTTCCAACACAATGCGCTTGCCAAAGGATAAAATGTAATAAGGAAAGATGAAGATTACCAAGACTCTTTTATAAGGTAAAAGACAAGAATAAAAGGTAGGCCCTTCGCAGAGGGAAGCGGAGGTTGTCACGTGCTTTTAAGGTTGGATGCACAAAATCTTAATGCAAAAGAACGTCACTTTATATTGCCTATTGTGATAGAGACCTTTATTATGCAGTCTGTCGCTTTTATTTCTTCCTTATCACAAGTTCGTATAAAGCTTATTTTCTTCGCACTAATAGATCATACATATTTATAGAGCAATTTTTTATTGCATGCACCGATGACAACTTACTTGAAGGATCTTACTCAATCCATAGGTAGGTATGGTGGACTCTCATGGCAAAACTAGTTTAAGGGATATTCAGAAGCACAAGTAGTATCTCTTACTTGGTGCAAAGAATTTGGCTAGCATGAGGGGGAAAGGCAAGCTCAGCATGTTGGATGATCCATGACAATATACTTTATTTCGGATATAAGAAAACATAACCCAATATGTTGTCTTCCTTGTCCAACATCAACCTTTTGGCATGTCATATTTTAATGAGTGCTCACAATTAGAAAATATGTCCAAGATAGTATATTTATATGTGAAATCTCTCTTCCTTCAATATTCTTTCATGAATTGTTCAAGTGACCAGTTATGTGTTTGCTAACTTTCAATAAGTTTACTAACTGTACTTATTAGGTGTGAAGTCATTATTCCCCATGGTATAAGCATATGAAACATATATAAATTCAGATTTATGATATTCAATTCATTCAACCATTTACTCATAGGATATACGTGAAACACGTGAGTAAATGACAAACTACTCCGAAAGATATAAGTGAAGAACACCGAGTAGTCAAATAATTAACTAGCCATGTGAGGATTCTTTTTCATTCAAGATTTAAGATCCAATGATTTTATTCAAACAGCAAGTAAAAATGAAAATACGCTCCAAGCAAAACACATATCATGTGACGAATAAAAATATAGCTCCGAGTAAGGTATACTGATAGTTTTGAAGACGAAAGAGGGGATGCCTTCCGGGGCATCCCCAAGCTTAGGCGCTTGAGTCTTACTTGAATATTACCTTGGGGTTCCTTGGGCATCCCCAAGATTAGGATCTTTCCGCTCCTTATTCTCCTCATATCAATATCTCACCCAAAGCTTGAAAACTTCAATCACACAAAACTTAACGGAACTTCGTGACATAGGTTAGTATGATAAAGAGTAAACCATTCACTTTGGTACTATCAAAGACAAGGTTCATAATTGTTCTCACACAATTCCTACTGTACCATATCATTTCTACAATTTATATTGAGAAATATAAGCCATGGAAACTAGAAAACAAGCAAACTATCCAATGAAAACAGAATCTGTCAGAAACAGAACAGTCTGTAATGATCTGAACAACAACCATACTTATGCTACTCCAACAATTATGAAATAAATTTTTGGACGTGAGGAATTTGTATATTAATCATATGCAAAAAGAATCAACCTAAAAGAACTCTCCAGTAAAAAATGGAATCTATTCTCGTGAGCGCAAAGTTTCTGTTTTTTACAGCAAGATTGCAAAGACTTCACCCATGTCTTCCCAAAGGTTCTACTTGGCACAAACACTAATGAAAACATAAAACCACATCTAACCAGAGGCTGGATGAATTATTTATTACTAAACAGGAACAAAAAGCAAGAAACAAAAATAAAATTGGGTTGCCTCCCAACAAGCGCTATCGTTTAACGCCCCTAGCTAGGCATGATGATTTCAATGTGGCTCATATAAAAGATAAGAATTGAAACATAAAGAGAGCATCATGAAGAATATGACTAGCAAATTTAAACCTAACCCACTTCCTATGCCTAGGGATTTTGTGAGCACATAATTTATAGGAACAAGAATCAACTAGCATAGGAAGGCAAAACAAGTATAACTTCAAAACTTTAAGCACATAGAGAGGAAACTTGGTATTATTGCAACTCCTACAAGCATAAATTACTCCATCATAATAATTTTCAGTAGCATCATGAATGAATTCAACAATATAACCATCACATAAAGCATTCTTTTCATGATCTACAAGCATAGAAATGTTTCTACTCTCTACATAAGCAAAATTCTTCTCATTCGGAATAGTGGGATCACTAATTCCTAAAGTTGACACTCTTCAAACCCACTTTAAATGATAGTATTATTCAAACTCCAAAAGATATAAGTGAATTTAATGGATCATTATACAATTAATATAGACTAACGACTATCCAAGCTCAAAATATGTAAGTGAAGCACACGAAGCATTCTATAAGACCATACTCAAAAGATTTAAGTGAAGCACAAAGAGCAATTCTATAAGATCATACTCAAAAGATATAAATGAAGCACATGAAGTAATATATAAATCAATTAAGGGCTAACTCATACTAGCATGGTTCTTAAATAAAAAAATAAAAACACAAAGGACACAAATCATGTGAACAAAACAAAAACCGAGGTATACGGATATTTGTTGAAGAAGAAAGATGGGATGCCAACCGGGGCATCCCCAAGCTTAGATGCTTGAGTATCCTTTGAAATATTTACTTGGGGTGACTTGGGCATCCCCAAGCTTGAACTCTTACCTCTCTTTATTCTTCTCATATTGATAGCTCCTTGATCTTCGAACACTTCATCCACACAAAACTTTAACAAAAACTTTGTGAGATCCGTTAGTGTAATAAAGAAAACTACCCCTTTAAGGTACTGTAATGAACTCATTCTTTATTTATATTGGTGTTAAACCTACTTTATTCCAACTTCTCTATGGTTCATACCCCCCGATACTAGCCATAGATTCATCAAAATAAGCAAACAACACGCAAAAAACAGAATCTGTCAAAAACAGGACAGTCTGTAGTAATCTAGAAGTTTAGTAAACTTATGTAACTCCAAAAATTATGAAATAAATATGAAAATTTGAAAATTTTGTACAGAAGTAATGTTAAAAAAGTTTGAGACCCATTTGACCTTCCAGTACAAAAATTTAAAATCACGCGCTACAGCCAAAGTTTCTGTTTTATTCTGCACATAGTAAACAAGCAATCTAAGCATCCTAAAACCAAAGCTTGGCACATTATTTTTATAATACAATGGATATTTACAAGGGGATAATTATTTACAGAGAAAATTCCATGAAAAATTCTACATTGTTTCCGTGAGCATGAACGCAAGTGCTCAAGGTCGACCCACACTTCTTAAATGCATAATTTTCCAATCACTTCTCTTTTTGAAAAACTTTTTTAGGCATGAGAGGCAAGTAATTTTTTTTATTTTCATTCTTTAAATTTTTTTGTATGTTTCACCCACAACTAAACATAAAAAAAAGGAAAAACAAAATCTACTTAGTGAAGAAAGCAAACAAGCACACACGAGAATATCAGCCCCACGCTATTGCTCCCCGACAACGGCGCCCGAAAAGAGCTTCATAATCCCCAAGTGTAGGGAATCATCGTAGCAATTTCCAAAGGTGGAAGTGATACGTATGGAGTGTCGAACCCACAAGGAGCTAAAGGTAAGATCAATATTCTCTCAAGTCCTATCTGCCACTGATACAACTCTACGTACACCGAACGTTTGCTTCCAACTAGATACGAGAAATAAAACTATGTTGTGGGTATGAAGAGGATAACTTTGCATGATATCGGAGAGCTAAAATATCAAAGTAGGTGCTGTTATCATAAAGTTAGAATATATTACTAAATATTATAAATACCGAGTGTGGAATAATGATGGATCGGTGTGCGGAATTATCCTAGGAAATTGTTAACAAGACCGGTAGTCATCCTTGCAATTTCATATGAGGGAGAGGCATAAGCTAACACACTTTCTCTTCTTGGATCATATGCACTTATGATTGGAACTCTAGCAAGCATCCGCAACTACTAAATATCACTAAGGTAAAACCCAACCATAGCATTAAAGCATCAATTCCCCTTTATCCCATGCCCCACAACCCCCTTACTCGGGTTTATGCTTCTGTCACTCAAGCAACCCACTACAAGCGAATCATGAACGTATTGCAGCATCCTGTAGTGGGAATCCCTCACGCTTGCACGACATGGAGGGCACAATAGGACAACACAAAAATAAAACATACAACTTGTACCAATCTAGATCATCAATCAACCCAAAGACAAAAGATATCCACTCAAAACATCATAGGATGGCAACACATCATTGGATCATAATATGTGGCATAAAGCACCGTGTTCAAGTAGGGATTACAGTAGGGTACGGGAGAGTGAACCGCGTAAAAGAGATGAGGATGGTGATGATGATGATGGTGATGTTGATGAACACAATCACCGCGGTGATGATTCCCCTCCCGATGGCACTCCGGTGCCACCAAGAGAGAGGAGGAGAGGTCCTCCCCCTTGTGCTTCCTCCTCCATGGCCTCCCCCCTGGATGGGGAGAGGTTCTCCCTCTAGTCCTTGGCCTTCACGGAGATGATGGCCCCTCCGGGATCCTCCTCCATGGCCTCCGGTGATGATGGCTCCCTCCGCCAGGGTGCCAGAGAGGGCCTAGATTGATTTCTCCTGGCTACAGACGCTTGCGGCGGCGGAACTTCCGATCTAGGTTATTTCCCGAAGGTTTCTGTATTTATAGGAGAGGTTGGCGTTGATTTCACGTCAGGGGGGTCTCCGGGCTGTCCACGAGGCAGTGGGGTGCGCCCCAGGGGGGTGGGCACGCCCCCCACCCTCGTGGCCAGCCCGGGACTCTTCTGGCCTAACTCTTTCACTCTAGGGGCTTCTTTTGGTCCATAAAAATCATCAAAAATTGGCACGTCAATTGGACTCCGTTTGGTATTTCTTTTCTATAAAACTCAAAAACAAGGAGAAAATAGAAACTGGCACTGGGCTCTTGGTTAATATGTTAGTCCCAAAAATCATATAAAATAGCATATAAATGCCTATAAAACATCTACGATGGATAATATAATAGCATGAATACTTCATAAATTATAGATACGTTGGAGACGTATCATATACCTCCCAAAATTATATTTATCTCTAATTTAAGATACGATTTTGGCACCTCTGCTAATCCCTGCTTCCCTCTGCTAAGGGCCTATCTATTTACTTTTACGTTATTTTACTTTTATCGTTAAGTCATCACCTTCTCAAACAAGCATCAGACCTGAGAGCACTATTGTCATTCTCATGCATTTTGTATAGCTACTGTTGGGTTCATCATGGCTGGATCTCTTCTACCATGAATTAGAATGTCTAGTCGCTGCTTGAACTTTGGAGGTGCTCTGCATTTATGTTTTGCGGTCTTAGAAAGGACTAGCGAGATACCATTATTGTCATATTATATCATGACTGTTTTTACAAAGTGTTGGAATTTGAAATACTTTATTATTGCTCGCTAGTTGATTATGTCATTGATATGAGTGAATATAATTTCTAGTAGTTACCGTTTGCATGGCTAGTCATCATCTTTGTTGAAAACCTAGGTATTATTTACGCATATATATGGACACAAGAAAAAAAGAGTTCGTAAAAGTTTTTCTTTGCCACTTTCAGTTTGTCAACTGAATTGCTTGAGGACAAGCAATGAATTAAGCTTGGGGGAGACCGGGAGTTGATACGTCTCCATCGTATCTACTTTTCTGAACACTTATGCTCTTGTTTTGGACTCTAATTTGCATTATTTGAATGAGACTAACCCGGACTGACGTTGTTTTTAGCATAACTACCATGGTGCAGAAATAAAAGTTCTCAGAATTGGACGAAACTTTTTGGAGAATTATTTTGGATAAAAGAAAAATACTAGAACCAAGAACCACTGGAGGGCCCCCAGCTGCCCACTAGGCACCAAGGCGTGCCACCCCCCTCTGGCATGCCTTGTTGGGTAGTGGGGCCCACGAGGCTCCGCTGACCCTAATCTGGATACTGTAAATTCCTATTTCTCGAGAAAAAATAGGAGAGAAAGTTTCATCGCATTTCATGATACGGAGCCACCGCTACCTCCTGTTCTTCATCGGGAGGGCAGATCTGGAGTCCGTTCTGGGCTTCGGAGAGGGGGATTCGCCGCCATAGTCATCATCAACCATCCTCCATCACCAATTTCATGATGCTCACCACCGACAGTGAGTAATTTCTTCGTAGGCTTGCTGGACGGTGATGGGTTGGATGAGATTCATCATGTAATCGAGTTAGGTTTGTTAGGGCTTGAACCCTAGTATCCACTATGTTCTGAGATTGATGTTGCTATGACTTTGATATGCTTAATGCTTGTCACTAGGGCCCGAGTGCCATGATTTCAGATCTGAACCATTTATATTTTCACCATTATATCTATGCTCTTGATCCGATCTTGCAAGTTATATGCACCTATTAAGTGTTATGATCTGACAACAATTGGGATTCTTTCCGGTGACTACCGTAATTTGAGGAGTCCGTGTATTCACTATGTGTTAATGCTTTGTTCCGGTTCTCTATTAAAAGGAGGCCTTAATATCCCTTAGTTTCCTTATGGAACCCACTACCACGGGAGGTAGGACAAAACATGTCATGCAAGTTCTTTTCCATAAGCACGTAGGACTATTTACAGAATACATGCCTACATTATATTGATGAATTGGAGCTGGTTCTGTGTCGCCCTAGGTTATGAATATTATATGACGAATATTATCCAACGAAATCACCGATCCAATGCCTACGAGTTTTCCACATATTTCTCTTGCTAAGTTACTATTGTTGTTGCTACTGTTACAACTGCTACAAAATTATTGCTATCAATGTTACTGTAATTGTTGCTATCGTTACTAGTGCTATCAAACTATCATACTACTGTGCTACTGATAACTCTAGTGCAGATATTTAATCTCCAGGTGTGATTGAATTGTAAACTCAACTGCTAATACTTACAAATATTTTTTGGCTCCCCTTGTGTCAAATAGATAAATTTGGGTTGAATATTCCACCCTCAAAAACTGATGTGATCCCCTATATTTGTGGGTTATCAAGACCTTTTTCTGGCGCCATTGCTGGGGAGCATAGCTATATTTGTTGAGTCACTTGGGATTTATATCTGTTGATCACTATGAAGAACCTTAAGGATGATATAACCATGATCGCTCCCTCTAAGACGAGGGGAGGTAAGGAACTACCACCTAGCTTTGCACTTGATTCACCTTTTGTTTTCAGTAAGCTTGCAACAACAAAACCTGCTATTATTTCTGATATGTCGTAAGTAATTGATGATACCACTTCTGCTATGCATGATGCTAGAAATGATGCTATTGATGATGCTAGTACTTTGCGTAATAATACTGTGCCACTAGGTGAATTTTTGATGAACAAATTGCTAAAGCTAAAGAAACTGAAAATGCTGAAACTGATAAAATTATTGAAACTGAAAACTATTGTGCTACTGATCACTCTACTGCACATATTTAAGCTCCAGGTGTGGTTGAATTGACAACTCAACTACTACTACTTACAAATATTCTTTGGCTCCCCTTGTGTCGAATCAATAAATTTGGGTTTAATACTCCATCCTCGGAAACTGTTGTAATCCCCTATACTTCTGGGTTGCCAGAGGTACGAGGGATCGTCCATCGACGGTTCAAGGGAATCCAAGTATGGTCTACACCGACACATTCTTCTTCCGCTACAACTCAATGACGGTAATGATCGTGATCCCAGCCCGTTATGCATCTTCATATTGATCTTGGGTGATCGTAGGCATGAAATTTTTGTTTCTAACTACGTTTCCCAACAGCCCACCCAAACCCTTCCCGAACCCTATGACTCCATCCTTGTCATTTTCTCTCCTTTCTTCTTTCTCTCTTGCCTTCGCCGCCGCTCCACCACCCTGGCCACCACGCCACACCCCTGCCCGAACTCTACATCTCTGTCACCTCCAGCGCTCCAGCAGGGCTCCACCCCGCTTCTCCTCCATCTCCGTTCAACCCCTATCCTCCAACCTCCCCGCCAGGTACCATCCACTACTGCTATTCTCACCATGCCCAATAACTACTCGATCAATCCCCGGAGCTAAAAAAATAGTTGTCCCTTCTTCTTTCTAGCAATGGATTTATATTTGGAGTACATATACGAGCAGTCGTACGACAAGTAGGAGTACTCCAATGAGACAGCGATGATGCAAGCGGTCCTTGAAGACGCGGAGCGTGCGGAGGAGCATATTCTCAATTTCAAGGGATCGATCAGGGTAACCGAGTGCTCAACCTCGACAGGGCGCGCGCGTGGCCATTTGACACTGATGGCCGACTACTTTGCCCCCAATGCAGTATTCGCTAACCATTTTCGCTGGCATTTTCGGATGCGCAAGACTATCTTTGATCGTTTGTACCATGGCATCTGGTCCTAGGCCGGAGATGGATGCCGTGGGAACTATTGGTTTCTCTGGTTATCAAAAGTGCACGACCGCACTCCGGATGCTTGCATATGGCACGGCCGATGATTCATGGAACGAGTACCTACGGATGTCTAAGAGCACATGCGAAAATGCCATGGTCAGGTTTGCAACTACAGTGGTCAAGGTGTTTGGACCTCAGTACCTAAGAGAATCAACTGTGGCAGACACTGATACGTCTCCAACGTATCTACAATTTTTTATTGTTCCATGCTATTATATTACCCCTTTTGGATGTTTATGGGCTTTATTTTACACATTTATATCATTTTTGGGACTAACCTACTAATCGGAGGCCCAAATTTCAGACATCGCTTTTTTTTTGCCTATTTCAGTATTTCGAAGAAAAGGAATATAAAACGGAATCCAAACGGAATGAAACCTTCGGGAGCGTGATTTTTGGAACAAACGTGATCCAGAGGACATGGAGTGCAAGCCAAGAAGCAGCCGAGGTGGCCACGAGGGTGGTAGGCCCGCCCACCCCTACAGGGCGCGGCCCCTATCTCATGGGCCCCTCGGACGGCCACCGACCTACTTCTTCCTCCTATATATACCCACGTACCCCGAAAACATCCAGGGAGCCAACGAAAAACAATTTCCACCGCCGTAACCTTCTATATCCGCGATATCCCATCTTGGAGCCTTCGCCGGCGCTCCGCCGGAGGGGTAATCGACCACGTAGGGCTTCCACATCAACACCATAGACTCTCCGATGAGTTGTGAGTAGTTTATCACAGACCTTTGGGTCCATAGTTATTAGCTAGATGGCTTCTTCTCTCTTTTTGGATATCAATACCATGTTCTCACCCTCTCTTGTGGAGATCTATTCGATGTAACTCTTTTTGCCGTGTGTTTGTCGAGATCCGATGAATTGTGGGTTTATGATCAAGTTTATCTATGAGAAATATCTGAATCTCCTATGAATTATTTTATGTATGAATGAGTTATCTTTGCAAGTCTCTTCGAATTATCAGTTTGGTTTGGCCTACTAGATTGATCTTTCTTGCAATGGGAGAAGTGCTTAGCTATGGGTTCAAACTTGCGGTGTCCTTACCCAGTGACAATAAGGGTTGCAAGGCACGTATTGTATTGTTGCCATCGAGGATAAAAAGGTGGGGTTTATATCATATTGCATGAGTTTATCTCTCTACATCATGTCATCTTTCTTAATGCGTTACTCTGTTCTTATGAACTGAATACTCTAGATGCATGCTGGATAGCGGTCGATGTGTGGAGTAATAGTAGTAGATGCAGGTGAGTCGGTCTACTTGTCACGGACGTGATGCCTATATACATGATCATGCCTAGATAATCTCATAATTATTCGCTTTTCTATCAATTGCTCGACAAGAATTTGTCCACCCACCGTAATACTTATGCTATCTTGAGAGAAGCCACTAGTGAAACCTATGGCCCCCGGGTCTATCTTTTATCATATAAGCTTTCAATCTAGTTTTATTTGCATCTTTACTTTTCCTATCTATATTATAAAATACCAAAAATATATTTATCTTATTATACTATCTCTATCAGATCTCACTTTCGCAAGTGGTCGTGAAGGGATTGACAACCCCTTTATTGCGTTGGTTGCGAGTTCTTTGTTTGTTTGTTTAGGTGCGTGGGACTTTTGAGGAGCCTCCTACTGGATTGATACCTTGGCTCTCAAAAACTGAGGGAAGTACTTACGCTACAATTGTTGCATCACCCTTTCCTCTTCAAGGAAAACCAACGCAAGCTCAAGACGTAGCAAGAAGGATTTCTGGCGCCGTTGCCGGGGAGGTCTTCGCTCAAGTCAAGACATACCAAGTACCCATCACAAACTCATCTCCCTCGCATTTACTTTATTTGCCATTTGCCTCTCGTTTTCCTCTCCCCCACTTCACCCTTGCCGTTTTATTTGCCCTCTCTTTCCCAATCTTCTCCTCTCTCTTTCGTTTGCCTTTTTTCTGTTTGCTTGTGTGTTGGATTACTTGTTGCCATGGCGCAAGATAATACCAAATTGTGTGATTTCTCCAATACCAATAATAATGATTTCCTTAGTACTCCGATTGCTCCTCTTGATGATGTTGAGTCTTGTGAAATCAATACTACTTTGCTGAATCTTGTTATGAAAGATCAATTCGCCGGCCTTCCTAGTGAAGACGCCGCTACCCATCTAAACAACTTTCTTGATTTGTGTGATATGCAAAAGAAGAAAGATACGGATAATGATATTGTTAAACTGAAGTTATTTCCATTTTCACTTAGAGATCGTGCTAAAGGTTGGTTTTCGTCTTTGCCTAAAAATAGTATTGATTCTTGGAATAAGTGCAAAGATGTTTTTATCTCTAAGTATTTTCCTCCCGCTAAGATTATCACTCTTAGGAACGATATTATGAATTTTAAACAACTTCATCATGAGCATGTTGCCCAATCTTGGGAAAGAATGAAATTGATGATTCGCAATTGCCCTACTCATGGTTTGATTTTATGGATGATCATACAAAAAAATTATGCCGGTTTGAACTTTGCTTCTAGAAATCTTTTAGATTCGGCCGCGGGAGGCACGTTTATGGAAATCACTTTAGGAGATGCTACAAAACTTCTTGATAATATTATGGCTAATTATTCTCAATGGCACAATCGAAAGATCTACTAATAAAAAAGTGCATGCTATAGAAGAAATTAATGTTTTGAGTGGAAAGATGGATGAACTTATGAAATTGTTTGCTACTAAGAGTGCTCCTATTGATCCCAATGATATGTATTTGTCTACTTTGATTGAGAATAATAATGAATCTATGGATGTGAATTTTGTTGGTAGGAATAGTTTTGGAAACAATGCTTATAGAGGAAACTTTAATCCTAGACCATTCCCTAGTAATTCCTCTAATAATTATGGAAATTCCTACAATAATTCTTATGGTAATTTTAAAAAGATGCCCTCTGATTTTGAGAATAGTGTGAAAGAATTTATGATTTTTCAAAAGAATTTTAATGCCTTGCTTGAAGAAAAGTTGCTAAAAGTTGATGATTTGGCTAGGAACGTTGATAGACTTTCGCTTGATGTTGATTCTCTTAAACTTAGATCTACTCTTCCTAAGCATGATATCAATGAGTCTCTCAAAGCCATGAGAATTTCCATTGATGAGTGCAAGGAAAGAACCGCTAGATTGCGTGCTAAGAAAGATTGCTTTGTAAAGGTGTGTTCTTCTAGTTTCCGTGAAAATAATGATGAAGATCTTAAAGTTATTGATGTGTCCCCTATTAGATCTTTGTTTTGCAATATGAATCTTAATAATAATGGGATTGGAGATGAGTCAACTTTAGTTAGAAGGCGTCCCAATAATTCGGAGTTTTTAGATCTTGATGCTAAATTTGGTAAAAGTGGGGTTGGAGAGGTCATGACTTTAAATAGCATTGAACCCACTATCTCGGATTTCAGGGAATTTGATTATGATAATTGTTCTTTAGAAGGTTGTATTTCCTTGTTGCAATCCGTTGTTAATTCTCGTCGTGCTTATAGTCAAAATAAAGTTTTTACCAGACATATCGTTGATGCCTTGATGCAATCTTATGACAAAAAACTTAATTTGGAAGTTTTTATACCTATAAAACTTAATGATGAGTGGGAACCTACTATAAAGATTAGAATTAAAGATCATGAGTGTTATGCTTTGTGCGATTTGGGTGCTAGTGTTTCCACGATTCCGAAAACTTTATGTGATATTCTAGGTTTCCATGATCTTGATGATTGATTGCCCTTTAAATTTGCACCTTGTGGATTCCACCATTAAAAAGCCAATGGGAAGGATCAATGATGTTCTCATTGTTGCAAATAGAAATTTGGTGCCCGTAGATTTTATCGTTCTTGATATAGATTGCAATCTTTCTTGCCCTATTATTCTTGGTAGACCTTTCCTTAGAACAATTGACGCGATTATTGATATGAAGGAAGGGAATATTAGATTCCAATTTCCATTAAGGAAGGGCATGGAGCACTTTCCAAGAAAGAAAATTAAATTACCTTATGAATCTATCATGCGAGCTACTTATGAATTGAGTGCCAAAGATGGCACTACTTAGATCTATCTTCGCTTTTCTGCCTAGCTAGGGGCGTTAAACGATATCGCTAGTTGGGAGGCAACCCAATTTTATTTGTGTTTTTTGTTTTTGTTTATGTTTAGTAATAAATTTTGCATCTACCTTCTGTTTAGATGTGTTTTTATGTTTTAATTAGTGTTTGTGCCAAGTAGAACCTATAGGATAACCTACGATGATAGTTGATTTGATTCTGCTGAAAAACAGAAACTTTGCACGCACGAAATTAGTTTTGTTAAATCACAGAAACGTGCTTTTTCATTTATTCGTTTTTATTTAGATCAATAGACAAATTTTCCAGGACTTCCTATTTTGTTAGGATATTTAGAGTTCCATAAGTTTGCGTTAGTTACAGATTGCTACTGACTGTTCTGTTTTTCACAGATTCTGCCTTTCGTGTGTTGTTTGCTTATTTTGATGCATCTATGGCTAGTATTGGGTGGTATGAACCATAGAGAACTTGAAATATAGTAGGTTTAACATCAATATAAATAAATAATGAGTTCATTACAGTACCTTATGTGGTGGTTTTGCTTTCTTTCACTAACGGAGCTTATGAGATTTCCTGTTGAGTTTTGTGTTGTGAAGTTTTCAAGTTTTGGGTAAAGATTTGATGGACTGTGGAATAAGGAGTGGCAAAAGCCTAATCTTGGGGATGCCCATGGCACCCCAAGATATTCAAGAGTAGCCAATAGCCTAAGCTTGGGGATGCCCTCGGAATTCATCCCCTCTTTCGTCTTCGTTCATTAGTAACTTTACTTGGAGCTATATTTTTATTCGCCACATGATATATGTTTTGCTTGGAGCGTCGTGTATGATATTAGTATTTGCTTTTTAGTTTTACACAATCATCCTTGCTGTACAGACCTTTTGGGAGAAGCCCACTTGATTGAAATTTATTAGAATACTCTATGTGCTTCACTTATATCTTTTGAGCTTGATAGTTTTTGCTCTAGTGCTTCACTTATATGTTTTAGAGCACGGCGGTGGCTTAATTTTGTAGAAATTTCTAGTCTCTCATGTTTCACTTATATTATTTTTAGAGTCTCTTAGAACAGCATGGTATTTTTTATGGTTATAAAATTGGTCCTAGAATGGTAGGCATCCAAGTTGGGTATAATAAAAACTATCATAGGAAGTGAATTGGATGCTATGATCAATTTGATACTTGATAATTGTTTTGAGATATGGAGGTAGTGATATTAAAGTCACGCTAGTTGGGTGATTATGAATTTAAAGAAGGCTTGTGTTGAAGTTTGTGATTCCCGTAGCATGCACATATGGTGAACCGCTTTGTGATGAAGTTGGAGCACAATTTTATTTATTGATTGTCTTCCTTATGAGTGGCGGTCGGGGACGAGGATGGTCTTTTCCTACCAATCTATCCCCCTAGGAGCATGTGTGCAATACTTTGTTTTTGATGACTTGTAGATTTTTGCAATAAGTATATGAGTTCTTTTGACTAATGTTGAGTCCATGGATTATACGCACTCTCACCCTTCCACCATTGCTAGCCTCTCTTGTGTCGCGCAACTTTCGCCGGTACCATACACCCACCATATACCTTCCTCAAAACAGCCACCATACCTACCTATTATGGCATTTCCATAGCCATTCCGAGATATATTGCCATGCAACTTTCCATCGCTTCGCTTATATGACACGCATCATCATTGTCATATTGCTCTTTGCATGATCATGTAGTTGACATCGTATTTGTGGCAAGGCCACCTTCATAATTTTCATACATGTCGCTCTTGATTCATTGCATATCCCGGTACACCGCCGGAGGCATTCATATAGTCATATCTTGTTCTAAGTTTTGAGTTGTAAGTAAATAAAAGTGTGATGATCTTCATTATTAGAGCATTGCCCCAGTGAGGAAAGGATGAAGGAGACTATGATTCCCCCACAAGTCGGGATGAGACTTCGGACTTTACAAAAAGAAAAAAAAAGAGAGAGAAAGGCCAAAAAGAAAAAAAGGAAGGCCAAAGAAAAAAAAGAAAAAAAAAAGAATAAAGAAAAATAAAGAATAAAGAAAAAATGAGAGAAAACAAGGGAAGGGACAATGCTACTATCCTTTTACCACACTTGTGCTTCAAAGTAGCACCATGATCTTCATGATCGAGAGTCTCCTATGTTATCACTTTCATATACTAGTGGGAATTTTTCATTATAGAACTTGGCTAGCTTGTATATTCCAATGATGGGCTTCCTCAAAATGCCCTAGGTCTTCGTGAGCAAGCGAGTTGGATGCACACCCACTTAGTTTCTTTTGTTGAGCTTTCATACATTTATAGCTCTAGTGCATCCGTTGCATGGCAATTCCTACTCACTCACATTGATATCTATTAATGGGAATCTCCATAGCCCGTTGATACGCCTAGTTGATGTGAGACTATGTTCTCCTTTTTGTCTTCTCCACAACCACCATTCTATTCCACATATAGTGCTATGTCCATGGCTCACGCTCATGTGTTGCGTGAAAGTTGAAAAAGTTTGAGATCACTAAAGTATGAAACAGTTGCTTGGCTTGTCATCGGGGTTGTGCATGATTAAATACTTTGTGTGATGAAGATAGAGCAACAGCCAGACTATATGATTTTGTAGGGATAACTTTCTTTAGCCATGTTATTTTGAGAAGACGTGATTACTTTGATTAGTATGCTTGAAGTATTACTATTTCTTATGTCAATATGAACTTTTATTTCGAATCATTTGTATCTGAACATTCATGCCACAATAAAGAAAAATACATTGAGAAATATGCTAGGTAGCATTCCACATCAAAAATTCTGTTTTTATCATTTACCTACTCGAGGACGAGCAGGAATTAAGCTTGGGGGTGCTTGATACGTCTGCAACGTATCTATAATTTTTTATTGTTCCATGCTATTATATTACCCCTTTTGGATGTTTATGGGCTTTATTTTACACATTTATATCATTTTTGGGACTAACCTACTAACCCGTGGCCCAGCCCGTATTGATGTTTTTGCCTATTTCAGTATTTCGAAGAAAAGGAATATCAAACGGAGTCCAAACGGAATGAAACCTTCGGTAGCGTGATTTTTGGAACAAACGTGATCCATAGGACTTGGAGTGCAAGCCAAGAAGCAGCCGAGGCGGCCACGAGGGTGGAGGGCACACCCACCCCTACAGGGAGCGCCCCCCTATCTCGTGGGCCCCTCGGGCGGCCACCGACCTACTTCTTCCTCCTATATATACCCACGTACCCCGAAAACATCCTGGGAGCCAACGAAAAACAATTTCCACCGCCGTAACCTTTTGTATCCGCGAGATCCCATCTTGGAGTCTTCGTCGGCGGTCCGCCCGAGGGGGAATCAACTGTGGGTGTACTAGGGTAAGGGTACCCTAGTATCCCGTACTCGTGCACGCACAGTTGCAGCACCCTGCGGCAAGGTTCGCCTCGTCACCGCCAATCTCCTCCGTGGCTCCCTTGGAGCCATTCAAGAAAAAAGTATTAGATTGAGAAGACAAGGTCCCGACAAGAGGAGCTTGTCGGGAAAGCCGCTCCAGGCACGCAGAAGACAAGGCCCCGGCAAGAGGAGCTTGCTGGGAAGGCTCGGGGCGCGACAAGGCCCCGAGCGCGACAAGGATTCGGCCGCGGGAAGGCGCTTGCCGCGGCATGCAGCTTCTCTCCGTCTCCGCTCCAGCTCACCCAGCGATGTGTCGCCATGGGACCGTTCCATGGGCACGTGTCGAGCGGCTGTGCAGCCAGCGGAGAGCAGCGACGTCTGTGCCGATAAAGCTCGCCATCGTGGCGGCGGAGGCGCACTGACGGTCTCTCACATCGCTTTGGGCGACAACGACAAGCATTTATTGCTTTTGTCCCTTGCCGCCGAGTTAGGTATTTTGCACCGCATAATCGCTCAAGTAGGTGTACCAACCCCTGTTTTACATTCGTACCCCCGCCTATGTTGCCACCTGTCGGAGACCCCTTGAGCATATAAAAGGAGGCCCGAGTGCAACGTAGGGGGGGTTCGATTCGTTCGGTTCGCATCTTCCGCAAGGTTCGACCCACTCGAGACTAGACACACTCGCGCTAGGTTTTGTAGCCCGCATTGCTCCCTAGCAAGAACACAATAGATCAAACAAGCAGCAGTAGGAGTTTTATCTCTCCGGAGAGCTCCGGCTGGGTAAACCGCCGTGTGCATCGCCTCGATCCGCTCTTCAGGCGACCTCCGCCCTCCGAACCACAAGGGACCCGCTCCGCCGGGCCCCATAGGTGTCCGGTGGTACGATCAGCCTCCCGACATCTCCGTGCGCCAGGTAGGGGCGTCGAGGCCGTGTGAATCCGATCCGGTGTTCACGCGAGCAGCGTCATCAACATCTTCCTCAACATGCCACCGAAGAAGAAGGCTTCTGCGGCAGCAGAGCCGTCCGCGTCGTACCCACCCTCACCGCAGCAAACGGCTGGTGGTACAGACGCTGGCGGAAGAACGGGCGCCGACGAAGGTGCTCGCGACGTTGCCAAGTCCAAGGACAAGGCACCGCAAACCTCGGCGTCACAAGATCCCCCGCGCCCATCTCAGAGACGCGGGACCAACAACGCCATGGCGTTCACAACGCCATACGCTCGCTGGATCGAGACCCTCAAGACCAGCATGCGCGCCAACATGCCGGGCGCTAGTGAGATACGGTCGCCGGACGGGCGCTGCTCCTTCTAACGTAGTTAGAAGTCCGGCGTGTCCCGCCTCGCACCGCTTCTCCAATGCCGCCTACTACTCCAGCAGCTCTGGCGAGAGCTCAATCGCTCTCGACTACCTCCAACGGCCGACAAGGTCGACGAGTGGAGGGCCACTATCGAGCCTCATCGGCTTTGCCAACGGGCGACGCTCGCGGCAACCAACGCCATCGCGTTGCCGCGGCGAGACGACAAGGCACGAGCCGGTGGCGACGAGACTGTCGGAGGTGCAACCACCGTGCACTCTCCGCCAAGAAGGCCAAGATCGCCGACTCACCGGATCCACCTCGACAGCGACTCCACTGCGTCGTCGGATCCGCGAACTCGCCGCGATCAGCGCCAAGTTCTTCATGAGCGACAACAAGAGGACGCTCGAACTCGCATCGAGCGTCGAAGAGAAGCGCGACGTCAGTCCGACAAGCGCCGCTGGGCCTTCTGTTGACATGCACGCGCCCGGAGGGGCCAGCGACTTGTCAGACGCGGTAGGTTGCCATGCGTTCACTCGTGAGCTGCGGCAAGTCCAGCGGCCCAGCCAAAAACTTCAAACCAGACGTGCCGGAGAAGTATGATGGCCGGACGCACCTGTCGGAGTTCCTCAGCATCTACACCATCGCGGTGCAGGCTGCGGGGGGACGGGACGACAAGATCCTCGCCAACTACTTCCCGCTCGTAATCAAGCCCAACGTCAGATCTTGGCTCATGCACTTGCCGGACAGCTCCATATCCTCTTGGGCGGATCTGTGCCATCAGTTTGTTGGCGCCTTCACAGGTGGCCACAAACCTCATGGCCAAGAGAGCGACCTTCACTTGCTCGCCCGGAAGGAAGGAGAGTCCTGCGCAAGTTCATTCAGAGATTCAGCCGTGTGCACTACAACATCCAGCACGTCCACCCGCCGCGGTGATCGGCGCATTTCATCGTAATGTGCGGAACCGCAGGATGAGGGAGGAGATGGCGATGTGCAAAGTCAAGGACGCCGATGAGCTGTACGCCTTGGCCGACAAGTGTGTGCTACCGAAGAAGGGAGGAGACTCCAGAGAGAATCTGTACAGGATCTCGACAAGGATTTACACCGCCCGGCAAAGAAGGGCCGGTGGCGAGGCGACAGGAAGAAGAAAAGCAGAGAAGTGCTAGCTGGCGAGCAGTCCGGCAACGGAGGCGGCGATAAGAACGCCAAGGCTGGTGTCTCCGGCAAGGAGGTTGCCGCCGACGCCAACCACCAGTCGGTGGCGGCCGCCGACAAGCAGGACAGCTCCGGCAAGCAGTATTGCAAGATCCACCGCACCAAGGGCCACGATCTCCGTGAGCTGCAAGAAGGTCGAGCAGCTCGTCGAACAGCGTAGAGCTGAGTACGAGCGGCGAGACAAGGAGAAGGCCCAGGAAGGTGCCGGGGAGCAAGCAAGAAACGCCCGGCCGGGAGGACGCCAAGGCAAAGTCAAGCAGCGACAAGGAGATCGACCTCCCGGGCCGCGACAAGGATGAAGATGATGATGACGACGAAGATATGGAGGACGACAGCGCCCGATGAGCAGCAGTTTGAAAGCCACAGAGGTTCTTCTGCGTTGACGGAGGTGCTTCGCATACCTCCCACCGCCAACTCAAGCAATGGATGCGGAGGTCAATGCAGCGGAACCATCCGTAGAGTCACGCAAGCCTCTGAAGTGGTCTGAAGACGCCTATCATTTTTGATATTGAGGACCACCCCGATCGCATAATCGCGGTCGGGTGCTTGCCGATGTTGGTCTCTCCAACCATCCGCAACCTCAAGGTCACAAAATGTTAGTTGACGGCGGGCCGCTTGAATCTGATCTCCTCCGCGGTGCTCCGTGCTTCAAATCCTCGACAATGAGCTCGAAGAGACCGGAACCTTCCAAGGAATCAACCTGTGGAGGAGCAAGCCGAAGGGAAGATTACGTTGCGGTCACATTTGGCGTGGGCTGAACTTCATGATCGAGAGGGTTACATTTGACGTTGCCGATTTCCCATTGCCTTACAATGGGATACTTGGCCGTCCAGCACTCGCCAAGTTCATGGCGGCCTCTCACTACGCTTACAACCTTCTCAAGATGCCGGGCCCGATAAGTGTCATCTCTGTCCATGGCGACAAGAAGGATGCCCTTATCTGTGCCGACAAGATCTACCGGGATGCAGCAGCCGCGACAGACTTCCCAACACTTGCCGCTGAAGCTCCCGGGGGGAAGAAGACCAAGTCAAAATCCGGCAAGGGCTCTAATGCTCTCTCCGGCAAGCGCACCTCTTCGGAGTGTTGCGCTACCGTCGAGGACGCACCATCGAGCTCCACCGGCAAGTGCAAGAAGATGGTGGCTCCGCCGAAGACCAAGAAGGTGCCCACCGAGGAGGACAGCGCTGGTGGTACCTTCACCATCAGTGCCTCTCTCGACCCCAAATAGGAAGGCGCACTCGTTGCTTTCCTCATGGGCGAATGTCGGCGACGTGTTTGCATGGCAACCGTCTGATATCCCCGGTGTTCCTGTGAAAGTGATTGAGCACCGCTGGCTGTTTGTCCTCATCGCGCGCCCGTCAAACAAAAAGTCGTAAAGCAAGCAAAGGAGCGCCAAGAATTCATAGTCAAGAGATCAAGAAACCGGAAGCAGCAGGCCTTGTCAGAGGGGTGCTCCATCCTACGTGGTTGGCCAATCCTGTAGTCGTGCGCAAGGCAAATGGGAAATGGAGACTTTGTATTGACTTCACGGATGTTAATAAAGCATGTCCCAAAGATCCGTTTCCCTTCCCGCGCATTGACCAGATTGTTGACTCCACGACTGGATGTGATTTGCTTTCGTTTCTTGATGCCTACTCAGGATACCATCAGATCTTCATGGCTGAAGAAGATGAAGAGAAGACCGCATTCATCACACCATGTGGCACATACTGTTTCATACGGATGCCTTTCGGTTTGAAGAATGCTGGTTCGACATTTGCAAGGGTAGTCCATGACGCTTTTGAGCCGCAAATGCACGTAAATGTAGAAGCCTACATGGATGACATAGTGGTCAAGAGCAAGGACAAAGCAACTTTGGTTCAAGATTTGGGCGAGACCTTTGCAAATCTGCGCAAGATCAACCTCAAGCTCAACCCCGAGAAGTGCGTGTTTGGAGTCCCTTCCGCAAGCTTCTCGGGTTCTTCGTGGTCTCAGCGGGGATTGAAGCTAATCCCGACAAGATCAAGGCCATTGAGCAGATTGAAGCACCAAAGCGCCAAAGATGTACGAAGACTTGCGGTTGCGTGGCTGCTCTCGGCAGGTTTATTTCTAGGTTCTGCTGAGCGCGCCCGCCATTTTTCAAGATCTTGAAAAAGGCAGGTCCAAGAAATGGACTCCGGCCGGAGGCTGCGCTGCAGGACTTGAAGAGATACATGTCCTCCACTCCAACACTTGTCGCGCCTAGGCCACAAGAGAAGTTGTCAGCTGTATATAGCGGCAACCAATCAAGTGGTTAGTGCTGCGTTAGTGGCGGAGAGGAGGCGGATGACGAGCCAAAGAATCAAGGCAAGCACGCCTAGCGACAAGCGGGGGCTTCACGACAAGCTCTGGTCCCGACAAGGACGAGTCCGCGAAGACACATGAACAGACATGAAAAGGATGGTGCAGCGCCTGTCTACTTTGTCGGGCCTCCCTCGCAAGGGGCTAGGTCAAGGTACTCTGGTGTGCGAAACTGCCGGCCTCCTCATGGCTCCTCGAGAAAGCTGCGCCATTACTTCCAAGCACATGAGATCACAGTTGTCACTCGCTTTCCGTGAAGAGGATACCGCAGAATCCGTAAGCAACAGCAGGATTTTCGAGTGGGCATCGGAGCTGTCAAGCTTTGGTCTCAAGTTTGAAAGCACATCAACTATCCAAAGCGGGCGTTGGCAGAATTCATAGCAGAATGGACGCCAACACCGGATGAAGAGATTCCGAGACGAGCATCCCGTCAAAGAAGCCAGCAAAGAGTGGCTGATGTACTTTGATGGTGCCTTCTCGCTGCAAGGCGCCGGTGCCGGCGTGTTGCTTATCGCACCCACCGGAGAGCACCTCAAGTACGTCGTCCAGATGCACTTTCCCAAGGAGCAAGCAACAAACAATACTGCAGAGTATGAAGCTTTGCTTGCCGGTCTAGGGATCGCAGTGGACCTTGGGATCAAGAAGCTTATTGTCAGGGGTGACTCGCAACTCGTCGTCCGCCAAGTTAACAAAGATTACCAGAGTCCGTTGATGGAAGCCTACGTTGATGAAGTGAGGAAGCTAGAAGAGCACTTTGACGGCCTGCAAATGGAACATGTTCCAATAGCTCAGAACGATATTGCCGATGGTCTGTCAAAGTGCGCCGCACTCAAGCTACCTGTGGAACCAGGGATCTTTGTGCTCAAGCTGACTCAACCAACCGTAACACCATCGACCGACAGAGCAAGAAGAGGAAGTTGGCCTCTGGTGACTACTTTCCGAGAGAGCTTCCCGCCGTCGTTGCAAAGGTCCCCAAGATCAACACCAACAAGGCCGAGGAGCAGTCTGCTCCGGCTGCACCCCTGTGGTTTGTTCCGTTGAAGCAACGCCTCGACAAGTCTTGCTCCGGCAAGCTTGTCGGGGAGCAGTCTGCTCCAACAGACCCCAGGGTTTGTTCCGTTGAAGCAAATGCTTCCGACAAGTCTTGCTCCGGCAAGCTTGTCGAGTAACATCAAGCTCCGGCAGAGCCGCAGGCTCTTGCCGTAGAAGCTGATGTTCCCGCAGCAGCAGATGTGCCTTTAGTCCTTGTTTTCGAGCCACAAGCTCCAGCATGGGCGCAGCAGATTGTACATTTCCTTCAGACAGGAGAACTTCCCGAAGGGCAAGAAGAAGCAGAAAGAGTAGCCCGGCAGTCAAGTATGTACCAGTTTGTCGATAGCATACTGTACAGAAGAAGACTCAACGGTGTGAAATTGAAGTGTCGTCAGCCGCTGCTCCTCATCAGCCGCGGCCTTCTCAAGGATGAAGGTCGTGCGCTCTTCTGCAAGCTGCGCCCGCGCGTCTGCCACATCGCGGAGCGCTTCTTTGTTGGCGCTCCGGAGCTCCTCGGCGCGCTTCTCTATGTCCGCTCCCGCCCTCGCGACAAGGACTTCCCGGGTCTCCAACTTGGCCTGACGGGTGCGGTAGAGGGACAGCAGCTTCTTCAGCAGCTGCTCCTCCTCGGACTCGCCGCTGCTGCTGCTTGGCGCATCCACCAGCGTCAACCCAGCGGACGCGAGTAGCTCGCCGTCGAAGGTCTCGCCCTCGACTGGCGCCCTGGAGCTCGGCTCCCAGGGGAGCTTGATGAAGACGCCTTCGCCGGCCTTCAGGTAGGCACCGGGCTGGGGCTCCTCGGAGCCTGGCGCCGCGACGGCAGCGGGGGAGTCGGCTGTCGGTGTAGCGCTTGCCGCTCCTGCGGCCTCAGGGCCGTCAGTACGACCGTCCGACCCCTCGCCAGCCTCTGCGTCGGCAGCCTCGGTGGCCTCCTCGCCAACAGGCTCGTCGGCGACGGCCTCTTCCTCCGTGACGCTGACCTCTTCTTCCTCGACGGCGGCCTCCTCGGTGTTGCCGCGCGTTTCCTCCTCGCCGGCGGCCTCGACCTCCATCGGGTCTGCGTCGGACGAAGAAGGGGCAGTCAAGCAGATGTTCAAAAAGAGAAACAAAAAAAGCAAGCCCAAGAGAGATTTTCGTAAGGGAGTTACTCGCAACGGGATCCGCAGCCATGGCCTCGACCACTGGAGGGTCGCTGGCGCCGCCCCTTGCCGGGTAGCCTCCCTTGCCGGAGTGGCCTCCCTTGCCGGGGTGGCCTCCCTTGTCGGAGGGAGCTCCCTTGCCGGGGAGTCCTCCCTTGGCGGCGTAGTGGCAGCGGGCAGGATCTCGGAGGCAGCTTCCGAGCCCTCCTGATGAGACTGCTCTGCTCCTGCACAAGCTCACAGTCAAATGTCAACAAAGAAGGGGCACCCCCGCACGCCCAATAGCAAGAAGGAAACTGCACACTTACTCTGGGGGCTGTGTTGGGGGCTGCTCCGGGGAAGGGTTGCCGGGTCCGGCAAGGCGGTCTCAGACGCGTCCCCCGTCGCCACGGGAGAATCGTCCTCAACGACGACCGTCGGGATCTTGGCCCTCTTCGCCGCTCTCTGGGCCAGCGACCTGAAAAGGAAAGAGTCCAGAACGAAGCAAATCAGATTCAAGATGAAGCAATAAAAATTGAAGACATACAAGCACAATCTCGAGAAGCTTACTCTTCGCCTTCCTCCTCGGAGCTGAGCGCGGAGAAGTCAAACTCCGGCCCGCCTCTGGTGCGATGAGGCGGGGGAGTGGCCTCTCTTGGCCGCTTGGCGGAGGCGTCGGCGGCAGCTTGAGAAGAGTCCGCCCCGGTTGTCACTGCAGTTTGGGGCGCTCCCGCGGCAACCTCGCTTGCCGCGGTGGAGCAGCGTCGGCGCTGCTGTAATGGGCCGACGGTCGCCCGGCTCGCTCTCCAGCCTGCGAGAGCGCCTCCTCGGCGGAGCTGGGCTCCAGCGGCAAGTCGCTTACGGCGGGGAAGGAGCGCCCTCGGCGGGTCCACTCGTCCCGCCTCGAGCCCGACAAGCTCGTCCTCGCCCGGCGACCTCCCTCGCTCAGCGGCGCTTGCCGCCCGCGTCCGCCTCCTCCACGGTGAACCCGAAGGCTCCAGCGGCAGCGGCTGCTACCGCCTCCTCCGCTCTGGTAGCGATCCACGCCATCTCCTGCTCGGTGGTGTCTCGGGTGAGCCTCCAATCCTTGCCGCGTGCAATTGGGGTTTGGCGCACGGCGGTGAAGGGCTGTGAGTCCTCCTCTACGACCCAGCACCAGTTGGCTCTCCACTCCTCCCACTTGTTCCGGAACTCCCCCTCTAGGTAGGCCTCTTTCTTGCCGATCCTAGAGACCGTGCTATCCCTCCGGAAAGGGGCTCTCCTCTCGCTACACGGAGAACAAATAATTGGCGTATGTGTGCCACGTTCGGGTGGACCCCGACAAATTTTTCGCAAAATTGTGCGAAAACGGCCATGGTCAAGATGGCGTTGGGGGTGAAATCAAGGAGGTGGAGGCCGAAGGTGTTCATTATGTCGCAAAAGAACTCGGAATACGGCGGGCAAAGACCGCAATAGAAGAAAAGGGCGAAGAAAGGGTACCCTGTTGGGGCCAGATCAGCGGCGGAGGCGGGGAGCACCCTCGTGCGCGGATGCGCCCGAGTCTCCGTCGACCAGAAAAGATAGTAGACGTCCCGCAGCTCCCGTGCGCCGAGCTGCGAGGGGAAGACGGCCCGCTCCTTGCGCAGCGCCGCAAGCCGCCAAGGCCTCGGCCGACTTGACGCCCTTCTCCTTATCGGCCTTCGGGCCATGCCGAGGGGGGCGGAGGAGGTCGACGGCGGTGAGTGTGCTTGTGGCGAAGGGGCGGGCGCGTTGCTCTTCGCACCGGAGAAGACGAGGCGGCGGTGGTTTCGACAAGACGGCAATGGAAGGAGTGGTCGGCCTGCCTGCTTCCTCCGCTTATAAAGGGGAGGAGGGGGCGGACGCCCGCTTATATTAATAAAGAACCCCCACGACCGCCGCCACGATCTTCGCACGACGCCACGTCCGGTGCGTGCCGTTAGTGGGGATCGTGGTGGGTCCGGGCGGGTTGCGGCGTGGTCGAGGCCGCGCGTGTCCGCTGCGATTACGGGCCTGGCCCGACAAGCGCTTCGGCACTGTACGGCCCAGGCCGGTGGCTCTGTCGGTGTACTAGGGTAGGGGTACCCTAGTATCCCGTACTTGCACGCAGACAGATTAGCACCCAGCAAGGTTCGCCTCGTCACCGCCAATCTCCTCCGTGGCTCCCTTGGAGCCATTCAAGAACAAAGTATTAGATTGAGAAGACAAGGTCCCGACAAGAGGAGCTTGTCGGGAAAGCCGCTCCAGGCACGCAGAAGACAAGGCCCCGACAAGAGGAGCTTGCCGGGAAGGCTCGGGGCGCGACAAGACCCCGGGCGCGACAAGGATTCGGCCGCAGCAAGGCGCTTGCCGCGGCATGCAGCTTCTCTCCGTCTCCGCTCCAGCTCACCCAGCGACGTGTCGCCATGGGACCGTTCCATGGGCGCGTGTCGAGCGGCTGTGCAGCCAGCGGAGAGCAGCGACGCGCGGCGCTGACAGGCTCGCCATCGTGGCGAGCGGAGGCGCACCTGACGGTCTCTGTTACACTGTTTGGGCGACAACGACAGGCAACGTAGGGGGGGTTCGGTTCGTTCGGTTCGCATCTTCCGCAAGGTTCGACCCACTCGAGACTAGACACACTCGCGCTAGGTTTTGTAGCCCGCATTGCTCCCTAGCAAGAACACAATAGATCAAACAAGCAGCAGTAGGAGTTTTATCTCTCCGGAGAGCTCCGAAGCTGGGTAAACCGCTCGTGTGCATCGCCTCGATCCGCTCTTCGTGCGACCTCCGCCCCCCTCCGAACCACAAAGGGACCCGCTCCGCCGGGGCCCATAGGTGTCCGTGGGTACGATCAGCCTCCCCGACACGACCATGGAGGGCTTCTACATCAACACCGTAGCCTCTCTGATGAGTTGTGAGTAGTTTATCACAGACCTTCGGGTCCATAGTTATTAGCTAGATGGCTTCTTCTCTCTTTTTGGATCTCAATACCATGTTCTCACCCTCTCTTGTGGAGATCTATTCGATGTAACTCTTTTTGCCGTGTGTTTGTCGAGATCCGATGAATTGTGGGTTTATTATCAAGTTTATCTATGAGAAATATTTGAATCTCCTCTGAATTATTTTATGTATGATTGAGTTATCTTTGCAAGTCTCTTCGAATTATCAGTTTGGTTTGGCCTACTAGATTGATCTTTCTTGCAATGGGAGAAGTGCTTAGCTTTGGGTTCAATCTCGCGGTGTCCTTACCCAGTGACAATAAGGGTTGCAAGGCACATATTGTATTGTTGCCATCGAGGATAAGAAGGTGGGGTTTATATCATATTGCATGAGTTTATCCCTCTACATCATGTCATCTTTCTTAATGTGTTACTCTGTTCTTATGAACTTAATACTCTAGATGTATGCTGGATAGCGGTCGATGTGTGGAGTAATAGTAGTAGATGCAGGCAGGAGTCGGTCTACTTGTCACGAACGTGATGCCTATATACATGATCATGCCTAGATAATCTCATAATTATTCGCTTTTCTATCAATTGCTCGACAGTAATTTGTTCACCCACCGTAATACTTATGCTATCTTGAGAGAAGCCACTAGTGAAACCTATGGCCCCCGGGTCTATCTTTTATCATATAAGCTTTCAATCTAGTTTTATTTGCATCTTTACTTTTCCTATCTATATTATAAAATACCAAAAATATATTTATCTTATTATACTATCTCTATCAGATCTCACTTTCATGAAGTGGTCGTGAAGGGATTGACAACCCCTTTATTGCGTTGGTTGCGAGTTCTTTGTTTGTTTGTTTAGGTGCGTGGGACTTTTGAGGAGCCTCCTACTGGATTGATACCTTGGTTCTCAAAAACTGAGGGAAATACTTACGCTACTATTGCTGCATCACCCTTTCCTCTTCAAGGAAAACCTATGCAAGCTCAAGACGTAGCAGACACCGAGAGACTCTTGGTAATCCCAGAAGCAAGAGGGTTGTGACACCCCCTATTCAATGTACACTAATCATACACACAAATGTGTACGATCAAGATCAGGGACTCACAGGAAGATACCACAACACAACTCTAGACACAAGTAAAATAATACAACTTCATATTACAAGCCAGGGGCCTCGAGGGCTCAAATTCAGAATCTCGATAGCACAAGAGTTAGCGGAAACAAACATATCTGAGTATTGACAGAAGTTAAACAAGACTACCTTAAGAAGGCAAGCACAAAAGTAACAATGATCGTAGAGGCAATGCCTCCTACCTGGCACCTCCTAACTACTCCTGGTCGTCGGCGGTCTCCACGTTGAAGTAGGCACCCTCGGGGGTAGTAGCAGTCGACAGGGGTGGCATCTGGCTCCTGGGATCCACCATAAATCGCAGCAACCAGAAAGAAAGAAGAAGGGGGGAAAAGGGTAGCAAAGCAACCATGAGTACTCACCCAAAGAACTCGCAAGCATTAGATCTATACTAAGTATGCATGAGTATCAAATGGAAGGGGTGTATTTTTGGACTGAACTGCATAATGCTAGAAGCGAAGGGAAAACCTAGCTTATCGAAGACTAGCATCTTCAAGAAGCTCCAAGCATCTTGCAGCATTCAAAAGAGTACAGAATAGCATTTTAATATTTAACAAGCATGTGATACGTCTCCAACGTATCTATAATTTTTTATTGCTCCATGCTACTTTATTTACTGTTATGGACTATATTGGGCTTTATTTTCCAATTTTATATTATTTTTGGGACTAAGCTATTAACCGGACGCCCAACCCATAATTGCTGTTTTTTTGCCTATTTCAGTGTTTCGAAGAAACGGAATATCAAACGGAGTCCAAACGGAATGAAACCTTCGGGAACGTGATTTTCTCACCGAACGTGATCTAGGAGGCTTGGACCCTACTCCAAGGAACAAAAGAGGCGGTCACGAGGGTGGGGGGCACCCCCCCTAGGGCGCGCCCCCCTGCCTCGTGGGCCCCCTGTTGCTCCACCGACGTACCCCTTCCTCCTATATATACCTACGTGCCCCAACCGATTAGAACAGGAGCCAAAAACCTAATTCCACCGCCGCAACTTCCTGTATCCACGAGATCCCATCTTGGGGCCTATTCCGGAGCTCACCGAGGGGCCATCCACCATGGAGGGCTTCTACATCATCACCATAGCCCCTCCGATGAAGTGTGAGTAGTTTACTTCAGACCTTGGTTCCATAGCTAGTAGCTAGATGGCTTCTTTTCTCTTTTGGATCTCAATACAATGTTCTCCCCTCTCTCGTGGAGATCTATTCGATGTAATCTTCTTTTTTTGCGGTGTGTTTGTTGAGACCGATGAATTGTGGGTTTATGATCAAGTTTATCTATGAACAATATTTGAATCTTCTCTGAATTCTTTTATGTATGATTGGTTATCTTTGCAAGTCTCTTGAATTATCCGCTTGGTTTGGCCAACTAGATTGGTAGTTCTTGCAATAGGAGAAGTGTTTAGCTTTGGGTTCAATCTTGCGGTGTCCTTACCCAGGATGTAAAGGGTTGCAAGGCACGTATTGTATTGTTGCCATCGAGGATAACAAGATGGGTTTTTATCATATTGCATGAAACTATCCCTCTACATCATGTCATCTTGCTTAAGGCGTTACTCTTCTTTTTAACTTAATACTCTAGATGCATGCTGGATAGCGGTCGATGAGTGGAGTAATAGTAGTAGATGCAGGCAGGAGTCGGTCTACTTGTCTCGGACGTGATGCCTATATACATGATCATACATAGATATTCTCATAACTATGCTCAATTCTGTCAATTGCTCAACAGTAATTTGTTCACCCACTGTAGAATACTTATGCTCTTGAGAGAAGCCACTAGTGAAACCTATGGCCCCCGGGTCTATTTCCATCATATCAATCTCCATCACTTTAATACTTGCTTTGTTTTTACTTTGCCTTTTGCTTTACACTTTGCATCTCTATATCAAAAATACCAAAAATATTATTTATCATCTCTATCAGATCTCACTCTCGTAAGTGACCGTGAAGGGATTGACAACCCCTAATCGCGTTGGTTGCGAGGAGCTATTGTTTTGTGCAGGTACGAGGGACTCGTGCGTAGCCTCCTACTGGATTGATACCTTGGTTCTCAAAAACTAAGGTTAATACTTACGCTACTTTGCTGCATCATCCTCTCCTCTTCGGGGAAATCCAACGCAGTGCTCAAGAGGTAGCAAGAAGAATTTCTGGCGCCGTTGCCGGGGAGGTCTTTGCTCAAGTCAATACATACCATGTACCCATCACAATCCCTATCTCCCGCATTACATTATTTGCCATTTGCCTCTCGTTTTCCTCTCCCCCACTTCACCATTGTCTTTTTATTCGCCCTCTCTTTCCCAATCTCCTCCTCTTTTTTTCCGTTTGCCTTTTTCACGCTTGCCTTTTGTTTGCTCGTGTGTTAGTTTGCTTGTTTGTCGCGATGGCTATACCTAGATTTGGTGATCTTCACCTTAAAAGGTTAGAGGAGATCGAAACCAATGTCGGGAAGTTTATGGTTTTGCAATTTGGACATAATAATTTCTTTAGAAACGAGCTTAAGGAACAAAAAGGTTTTATGAGTTATATGAATAAAGAGCTTGATGATATGTCTAAAGAATTTGATGGTATAAGATCCCAAATTGCTCGTCTTGGAAAGTTGACCGCCGAAATTTCAGATACGCAGGCTACCTTAGTCAATAAGATGGCCGCTAAACCGAATTCCTATGAAAATCAAGATGAAGATCTAAAAGTTATTGATGTGTCCCCCATTAAATATTTGTTTTGCAATATGAATCTTGATGAAACTGAATATGATCTTCCTTTACCTAGAAGGCGTTCCAAAAATTTAGAGTATTTAGATCTTGATGATGAAATTGATAAATGTGGGATTGAAAGAAATAAAAACCTAGATGTTGCTAAACCCACTATATTGGATCTCAAGGAATTTAATTATGAAAATTGCTATTTAATTGATTGTATTTCCTTGTTGCAATCCGTGCTAAATTCTCCTCATGCTTATAGTCAAAATAAGGCCTTTACTGAACATATTGTTGATGCCTTGATGCAATCTTATGAAGAAAAACTTGAGTTGAAAGTTTCTATCCCTAGAAAACTTTATGATGAGTGGGAACCAACTATTAAAATTAAAATTAAAGATCATGAGTTTTATGCTTTGTGTGATTTGGGTGCTAGTGTCTCCACTATCCCCAAAACTTTGTGTGATTTGCTAGATTTCCGTGACTTTGATGATTGCTCTCTAAACTTGCATATTGCATATGCCACTATTAAAAAGCCTATGGGAAGAATTAATGATGTTCTTATTGTTCCAAATAGGAATTATGTGCCCATAGATTTTATCGTTCTTGATATAGATTGCAATCCTTCTTGTCCTATTATTCTTGGTAGACCTTTCCTTAGAACGATTGATGCAATTATTGATATGAAGGAAGGGAATATTAGATTCCAATTTCCATTAAAGAAAGGCATGGAACACTTTCCTAGAAAGAAAATAAAATTATCATATGAATCTATCATGAGAGCCACTTATGGATTGCCTACCAAAGACGGCAATACTTAAATCTATCCTTGCTTTTATGCCTAGCTAGGGGCGTTAAACGATAGCGCTTGTTGGGAGGCAACCCAATTTTATTTTTAGTTTTATGCTCTTGTTTCTGTTTAGTGATAAATAATCCATATAGCCTCTGTTTAGATGTGGTTTTATGTTTTAATTAGTGTTTGTGCCAAGCTAGACCTATTGGATCTTCTTGGATGATAGTTATTTGATCTTGCTGTAATTTCCAGAAACTTTGCGCTCAGTGCCCGAATTATTAAAAATCACCAGAACGTGATAAAATACTTATTACAATTGCTGCTGATCAATAAACAAATTGTCTAGGTCGTCTAGTTTTTGTAGATTTTTTGGAGTTCCATAAGTTTGCGTTAGTTACAGATTACTACAGACTGTTCTGTTTTTGACAGATTCTGTTTTTCGTGTGTTGTTTGCTTATTTTGATGAATCTATGGCTAGTAAAATAGTTTATAATCCATAGAGAAGTTGGAATACAGTAGGTTTAACACCAATATAAATAAATAATGAGTTAATTACAGTACCTTAAATTAGTCTTTTGTTTTCTTTCTCTAACGGAGCTCACGAGATTTCTATTGAGTTTTATGTTGTGAAGTTTTCAAGTTTTGGGTGAATTATTTTGATGGATTATGGAACAAGGAGTGGCAAGAGCCTAAGATTGGGGATGCCCATGGCACCCCCAAGATAATCCAAGGACACCAAAAGTCAAAGCTTGGGGATGCCCTGAAGGCATCCCTCTTTCGCCTACTTCCATCGGTAATTTATTTGGAGCTATATTTTTATTCACCACATGATATGTGTTTTGCTTGGAGCATCTTGTGTTATTTATGCCTTTTCTTGTTAGTTTACCACAATCATCCTTGCTGTACACACCTTTTGAGAGAGCCATACATAAATTGGAATTTGATAGAATACTCTATGTGCTTCACTTATATCTTTTTGAGCTTGATAGTTTTGCTCATAGTGCTTCACTTATATCTTTTGTGCGTGATAATTTTTGCTCTAGTGCTTCACTTAGATCTTTTAGATCACGGTGGTGGATTTGTTTTAAAGAAACTATTAATCTCTCATGCTTCACTTATATTATTTTGAGAGTCGTTAATAGCATGGTAATTTGCTTAATATTAATATACTTGGTATTCATGATATGTGAAACTTTCTTTTGAGTGCGTTGAATACTAAGAAAAGTTTGATGCTTGATAATTGTTTTGAGATATGAAGATGGTGATATTAGAGTCATGCTAGTTGAGTAGTTGTGAATTTAAAGAATACTTGTGTTGAAGTTTGTGATTCCCGTAACATGCACGTATGGTGAACCGTTATGTGATGAACTCGGAGCATGATTTATTTATTGATTGTCTTCCTTATGAGTGGAGGTCGGGGACGAGCGATGGTATTTTCCTACCAATATATCCCCCTAGGAGCATGCGCGTAATACTTTTCTTTGATAACTTCTAGATTTTTTGCAATAAGTATATGAGTTCTTTATGACTAATGTTGAGTCCATGGATTATACGCACTTTTTCCCATCCTTCCACCATTGCTAGCCTCTCTAATATCAAGACACTTTTCGCCGGTATCATACACCGACCATATATTTTCCTCAAAACAGCCACCATACCTACCTATCATGGCATTTCCATAGCCATTCCGAGATATATTGCCATGCAACTTTCCACCGTTCTGTTTATTATGACACGCTCCATCATTGTCATATTGCTAGCATGATCATGTAGTTGACATCGTATTTGTGGCAAAGTCACCGCTCATAATTCTTTCATACATGTCACTCTTGATTCATTGCATATCCCGCACATCACGGAGGCATTCATATAGAGTCATACTTTGTTCTAAGAATCGAGTTGTAATTGTTGAGTTATAAGAAAAATAAAAGTGTGATGATCCTCATTCTTTAGAGCATTGTCCCAAGTGAGGAAAGGATGACGGACACCATGATTCCCCCACAAGTCAGGATGAGACTCCGGACAAAAAATAAAAAAATGAAAAAAGAAAGAGGCCATAAAAAAAAGAGAAAAGGCCCAAATAAAAAAATGAGAGAAAAAGAGAGAAGGGACAATGTTACTATCCTTTTGCCACACTTGTGCTTCAAAGTAGCACCAATATCTTCATGATAGAGAGTCTCTCATTTTGTCACTTTCATATACTAGTGGGAATTTTTCATTATAGAACTTGGCTTGTATATTCCAATGATGGGATTCCTCAAATGCCCTAGGTCTTCGTGAGCAAGCGAGTTGGATGCACACCCACTTAGTTTCTTTTGTTGAGCTTTCATATACTTATAGCTATAGTGCATCCGCTGCATGGCAATCCCTACTCACTCACATTGATATCTATTGATGGGCATCTCCATAGCCCTTTGATACGCCTAGTTGATGTGAGACTATCTTCTCCCTTTTTGTCTTCTCCACAACCACCATTCTATTCCACATATAGTGCTATATCCATGGCTCACGCTCATGTATTGCGTGAAGATTGAAAAAGTTTTGAAAATGTTAAAGTATGAAACAATTGCTTGGCTTGTCATCGGGGTTGTGCATGATTTAAATATTTTGTGTGGGGAAGATGGAGCATAGCCAGAATATATAATTTTGTAGGTATAACTTTCTTTGGCCATGTTATTTTGAGAAGACATGATTGCTTAGTTAGTATGCTTGAAGTATTATTATTTTTATGTCAATATGAACTTTTGTCTTGAATCTTTCAGATCTGAATATTCATACCACAGTTAAGAAGATTTACATTGAAATTATGCCAAAGTATCACTCCGCATCAAAAATTCTCTTTTTATCATTTACCTACTCGAGGACGAGCAGGAATTAAGCTTGGGGAAGCCTGATACGCCTCCAACGTATCTATAATTTTTATTGCTCCATGCTACTTTATTTACTGTTTTGGACTATATTGGGCTTTATTTTCCACTTTTATATTATTTTTGGGACTAATCTATTAACCGGAGGCCCAGCCCAGAATTGTTGTTTTTGCCTATTTCAGTGTTTCTAAGAAACAGAATATCAAACGGAGTCCAAACGGAATGAAACCTTCGGAAACGTGATTTTCTCACCGAACATGATCCATGAGACTTGGACCCTACTCCAACGAACAAAAGAGGCAGTCACGAGGGTGCCCCCCCCCCCGCTAGGGCACGCCCCCTGCATCGTGGGCCCCCTGTTGCTCCACCGACGTACTCCTTCCTCCTATATATACCTACGCACTTCAAACGATCGTAACAGAGCCAAAAACCTAATTGCACCTCCGCAACTTCCTCAGATCCACGAGATCCCATCTTGGGGCCTGTTCCTGAGTTCACGTGAGGGGGCATCCACCACGGAGGGCTTCTACAGCATCACCATAGCCCTCCAATGAAGTGTGAGTAGTTTACTTCAGACCTCCGGGTCCATAGCTAGTAGCTAGATGGCTTCTTCTCTCTTTTGGATCTCAATACAATGTTCTCCCTCTCTCGTGGAGATCTATCCGATATAATCTTGTTTTTATGTGTGTTTGTTGAGACCGATGAATTGTGGGTTTATGATCAAGTTTATCTATGAACAATATTTGAATCTTCTCTGAATTCTTTTATGTATGATTAGTTATCTTTGCAAGTCTCTTCGAATTATCCTTTTGGTTTGGCCAACTAGATTGGTAGTTCTTGCAATAGGAGAAGTGTTTAGCTTTGGGTTCAATCTTGCAGTGTCCTTACCCAAAGGATGTAAAGGGTTGCAAGGCACGTATTGTATTGTTGCCATCGAGGATAACAAGATGGGGTTTTTATCATATTGCATGAATTTATCCCTATACATCATGTCATCTTGCTTAAGGCGTTACTCTGCTTTTTAACTTAATACTCTAGATGCATGCTTTGGATAGCGGTCGATGAGTGGAGTAATAGTAGTAGATGCAGCAGGAGTCGGTCTACTTATCTCGGACGTGATGCCTATATACATGATCATACCTAGATATTCTCATAACTATGCTCAATTCTCATCAATTGCTCAACAGTAATTTGTTCACCCAATAGAATACTTATGCTCTTGAGAGAAGCCACTAGTGAAACCTATGGCCCCCGGGTCTATTTTCATCATATCAATCTCCATCACTTTAATACTTGCTTTGTTTTTACTTTTCCTTTTACTTTACACTTTGCATATCTATATCAAAAATACCAAAAATATTATTTATCATCTCTATCAGATCTCACTCTCGTAAGTGACCGTGAAGGGATTGACAACCCCTAATCGCGTTGGTTGCGAGGAGCTATTGTTTTGTGCAGGTACGAGGGACTCGTGCGTAGCCTCCTACTGGATTGATACATTGGTTCTCAAAAACTAAGGGAAATACTTATGCTACTTTGCTGCATCATCCTCTCCTCTTCGGGGAAATCCAACGCAGTGCTCAAGAGGTAGCAGCATGTTGTAGCATTAACGCCTAGAGATCCGTCCTTAACTCCGTGCGAGAAAGCAACCCCTCTACTTATTATAGGTTGGTTCGTGATCCATTTCTAGTTGTAATAGATCAGGATACCACTCCGAGCGTCCATTACCATGGACACGGCTATTCTAATAGATAACTTCCTTGCCCGGGTGCACCAACTTATCCAACAGGCTTGATTACTCTGGCTGGACACACTTTCTGGGGTCAATGCCCGACCTTGGAAGATCAACACGTCGCAGCCCTACCTAGTCTCAACAGAGAGGTCCCCGTCGGTCTACATCCTAAGCACTCCGGGGTCTTGGGCCCATCGCCCGTTGCACTCCGGGTCATTGTGTGCAAGGGGATACTAGCACCACCTCTGCCTTGATGGCGCGATTCCGCCTGGCCACAATGCTGAACTGGACATCTAACAAAGCTTCGGCTGATACTACGATGCCGAGTGCCCATAACTGTTCCCGCGTGGTGGTTAGTGCGCATCGGCCAATGGCCAACTCAGAACAAATACCCAAACCTATTAGTGCATTAACAATTAAAAGTGACGGCTTCCAGGACAAGTCCGAAGCTACCACCCCCTCCTAGGTGATACCGCTAAACAGCCAGCCACCACCGTAACATCTCGCGGGTGCTCTCCGGGCCCACCCGACTTTCACAGGTGCCAGAAGTAAAGACAAGGTAATCGTGTGTCCAAAGCATCAAGGGGAAAAACCCGAGGAATCACCTTCGATGGATTCCACTCAATGTAATCATCAAGGTGAACGTGTGAGGAATTACCCTCGAGGTCCACACGTGAGGTGTTGCACAACAGAGTTGTATCAGGAGTGGTGAAGGAGGAATCACCCTCGACAGACCACGATCGATTAGCTATGCTACAGAATTATCATCGGCAGTACGTTACGAGGTATCACCCTCGGCACTCGATAGTAGCTCTGCAGAGTCGTACAACTGAAGGGGGGTGAGGTGATGTGTCGGGCCCTGGACGTCGATCACGTTGATCGAGTCATCGGTCAACAAGCCAGGGCAACTGGGACAAGGAGAGGTGTCATTGATGAATTACTAACCAACCTATACTAAGTAGTTTAGGAGAAGCAAGTAAGGTTACAATAGCAGGTTACAAAAACAGGATATGCATCAGATAGGAGCAAACAATGACAGTAGCAAAATCTAATGCAAGCATGAGAGAGAATGAAGTGGGCGATATCCGAATGATCAAGGGGGGTTTGCTTGCCTGTAAGCTCTGCTGAAAGGGGAGGAGGGTCGTCGGCGATGTACTCGATCACAGTGGCATCAGCAGCGGTCTCGGAGTGTACCGGATAGAAGAGGGGGAAGAAATAGTAAATACAACCAAACAGATGCATGACATGACTACATGCAGAGCTAGGGGTGTTCTAACGCAGTGTTACACGATATCGGCGAAGGGGGAAACATCCGGGAATATTTTCCCGGAGTTTGGTATTTTCGAAAGACGAACAGGAGGGCGACGGTTCCATGTTCGCTATGCTAGGGGCATGTGACAGATGAACAGACCGCGTATTCGGATTCTTCATATTTTTCTGAGCAACTTCCATGTATAAAACTTTTTTATCTGAGTTACGGATTAATTTCTATGAAATTTCAAAGTTTAATAATATCCTGCAAATCCCTGAAATTCTGTCAAGTCTGAGAATTCCTCAGTTTTTAACATCACTTAACTGTTTACAAAAGGCTACAATTATTGTTCTATACATCCTATGGGCTAGTGCCTTATATCAATATTGAGCATTCTCTGTGGTCTACAAGATAGTAGCACTTGCATCTCTGTTAGAGTCCATTAACTTGCTCAAAACTTTAGTTGAAAACTGCCACTTGATACTAATTCCAGAAATGTTATAATTTACAAACTTTGTTGGATGATTGCCATTGATCTATAGTTCTAATGGAGACACTTACTGTAAGTGTTTTACACTACAATAAAAGTACTAGTAGGATATACCCTCTGATGCCATGAAAGACTCCTGTAGCTTGTAGCTTGTTCATTTCCAACTCTAAATTAGCTATGGCAGTATCTCTATTTTTATGTTTTTTTCAGTTAACAGAACATAGCATTTTGCGATTTTCATAGGATTTAATCCATGCATCTAACAGATTTGGTCCAATGAAAACAGTTGAGCCTCGTCTTGTCAAGTGTACTACCTACTCATATTATTTTCACTCATGTTAGTAGTTGTTTAGCCACTGTTTAGGGGCTATCTAGAGGGTTAGTCATTGTAGAAATAGAAAAGCTAGCTAGCGCAACTACAGTAACATTCAGCAGAGCAGCAACGACATGCACACGATTTGGGCGCGGGGCGCGACGCTGCACGGCGTGCGCGTATGCACAACCAAGCGTAGGCAGCCGCTAGCGCACGCGGCGAGCGCAGCCAGAGGCGCAGCAGTGCACGCACAGGAGCGAGCGCATGGACAACACCGGGTGGAGCAGCGGCAACCTCGTGTGCGGGGCAGGTGCGGGGTGCGGCCGACGGCCTACGGCGACCGGGTCGGGCGCCGGGAACGGTGGCTTGGGGCGACGCGAGAGAGGAGGCCGGAGGCAGGAGGCTACAGCGGGAAGCGCCGGCGGCGAGGGCCATCCATGGCTACAGGAACAAGCGGCTGCCGATGGCAGGCAGTCACAACAGCAACGACGGGACTAGCAGCTGCGACAGCAGCGGCAGGAGGGGCGCGCAGGCGCGTGAGAGGGCGCGGCCATGGCACGGTGGGGGGGCTAGCACGGGCAGGCGAGCCAGGGCGCGGGCTGGGCCGCAGCGGGGATGAGTGGGCTGCGGTAGCCGTGGGCGGCTGCAGTCGTGCGAGCATGCGAGGCGCAGGGACGCGCACGTGGCTGCGGTGACCGCAGTCACTGGTGGGAATCGGACGGCACCGACGGTGTACGGCGGGGATTCGAGGGAAATAGGAGGGAACGGGGGGAGAGCTCAGCGAGGAACACAAGGAGGCTCGGTGGTCAAGCAGGAGCGCAGGGAAAGCCGAAGCTATTGGGGAGGCGGCGACGACCCAACGAGGAAGACGGGGTGGATCCGGTGCTGGGAGGCTCATCGGCTCGCGCGCGTCAACGTAAAGCTAGCAGCGGATGCCGACGGAGGTGTTGGACCAGTCGGAAGAGCACGGGGGGAGGCGGTCGCCGCAGTGGGCGACGACAGGGGGCTCGGGTGCTTCTTCCCCTCGACAAAGAGGACAAGTGAGGAGGGAAGAGAAGCGAGGGAGGTGGGAAGTGGGGTGGCAGAGGAGGGAAACCAGGGGTAACCGAGGCACCAGGGGGCGGCCTTATCCCCCAGTCCTCGACGCCAGCGAGGTGGTTGGGGCGGGACGAGCCCCTGTAGCGACTGGTCGGAGGAACAAGGCGATCGACCGGGGTGGGGTGGGGTGGCTGGATCGGTCTATTGGGCTAGGCCCAGAGGGAGTCGGTTTTTTTTTTCCATCTTTTGTTGTTTCAGCTTTGTTTTTCTCTACTATTTTCTATTTATTTTAGCTACCAAATGAACTTTGTTAAATGTGCCACTTAGCAAATAAATACTAGACAGTATTATAAGGCAGCGCACAAAGTTATAATTTATTTTGAAAAGGTTAGATATTTATTTAAATTGAAACGGTCAATTTAATTGTTGCTAACCCTATTTTAAAATAGGTTAGGGGCACTTTATTAATTCAATATATGTTGGATAATTCATGAAAAATAGTTAGAGGATATTTTCAACCTAGTCTACATTTTTATTTTACTATTTCAGAATTTAATAATTTGACTTGCATTTGAATTTGAATCTGATTTTGATTTTCGGACAAGTGGCAATTAGCATAGTGAGGGAGTCCTGGATTAGGGGGTGTCGGACAGTCGGTCTATATACTTTGGCCGGATTGTTGGACTGTGAAGATACAAGACTCAAGACTTCGCCCCGTGTCCGGATGGAACTCTCCTTTGCGTGGAAGACAAGCTTGGCGGTCCGGATGTTAGATTTCCTTCTTTGTAACTGACTCTGTGTAAACCCTAGCCCCCTCCGGTGTCTATATAAACCGGAGGGTTTGGTCCGTATTGGGACGATCATAACAATCATAATCATCATAGGCTAGCTTCTAGGGTTTAGCCTCTACGATCTCGTGGTAGATCAACTTTTGTAACACTCATATCATCAAGATCAATCAAGCAGGAAGTAGGGTTTTACCTCCATCGAGAGGGCCCGAACCTGGGTAAAACATTGTGTCCCTTGCCTCCTGTTACCATTAGCCTTAGACGCACAGATCGGGACCCCCTACCCAAGATCCGCCGGTTTTGACACCGACATTGGTGCTTTCATTGAGAGTTCCTCCGTCGTCAGCCGCAAGGCTTGATGGCTCCTTCAATCACCAACAACAACGCGTCCAGGGTGAGACCTTTCTCCCGGACAGATCTTCGTGTTTACGGCTTTCAAGATCACGGGCCAATTCGCAGCCATCCGGAGCAGATCGACATACGCCTCGACCATCGTGTCAGTTCGAAAACTTGAACTACACGGCCGATACCCGCGGAGACCCGATCTTCGACAGATTCGGGCCTACGCCAGGAGCGCCGAACAGTCACGATGAGCACGGCTTAGACCTGCTGTCGGACAATACTCGGGATACCGCGCCTGCAGGAGCCCCGGACCTGAATCCAGGGCACGTTGCATCGTCCGAGGACGGGCGGATGGACCCCGCCCCGGAGGCCGCATACTCATCGGCGGTAGAGCCGAACACAGACTTCATCCCCAAGGAAGCCAGTTTCTCCGGACCCTTGAACTTGTGTCCGGTTGTAGGTCCCAGGCCGCTCGCCCCCGAGCCCGCCAATTCTGGCTGGGCTCCAGTAATGGAATTTGCCGCTGTGGATATCTTCCAGCACTCGCCCTTTGTTGACATGCTGAACTCATTAAAGTCTCTCGCCTTGTCAGGAGACTCTTGGCCGAACTATGTCCGGCTCAAGGGGGAAGAAGGCGGCGAAGAAATTCGTTGCCCACCCACCGCCCACTTCATAGACACTGTCGACGACTTAACAGACATGCTTGACTTCGACTCTGATGACACCGACGGTATGGACATCGGCGCAGGAGACGATTCAGAACCACCACCCACGGGGCGCTGGACTGCCACCTCATCATATGATATATACATGGTGGATACGCCTAAGGAGGATGATGGCGACATAACGGAGGATAAAACCCCCGGACAAAAGCCAAAACGACGGCACAGACGCCGCTCTAAGTCCAGTCACAGTAAAAATAGCGATAATAGCGCTAGAAAGATCGACACCCCAGTCAACTCCGAAGGCAACAACGACCATATGGACCCAGCGATGGAGCAGGATGAGCCAGGTCACGCCAACCACAGCCCGGAGCAGATGCCCGATCATAGTGATCCCGAGGAACGAACTCATCAAACTGCCCCGGGACAGGATCACAGTCCGGACGACGACGCATTCATCATCCCAGAAACACGCTTGGAATGAGATAACCTCCACAGAAGGCGTATGGCCACTGCGAGAAGTCTAAAGAAGCATAAGCAAAAGCTTAAAGCCGCACAGGAAACGCTCAATCGCAGATGGAATAAAGTACTAGACACTAAAGAAAAGTACAGCGACGATCGCCAAACAAAGAGCTATCCAAAGCGCAAGCTACTACCAGAATTCGACGACAAGGCCGTTCCACCGAAGAACAATATGGCCAGTAGGCCGAACCAACCACTTCGTAACCGCAATAGAGCAGCTACTGACGCCGCACACGATTTACGTGAGCTCCTGGATAAAAAGCCAGCGCGACCAGATCCATCTATGGATCTAGAGGACATGCCCCGGCGCAGGACTATGGTCACCAAAACAATCAGACTGATCGGATACCAGTTCGAATCAAGATCGACACAACAATGTACCGACGGCATGCCACAACACGTCCAGATACAGAGGGGCTGCTCACCCTCTGTGCTTCACCGAAGAGGTACTGGACCACGAATTTCCACAGGGTTTTAAACCTGTGAACATAGAGGCATATGACGGAACGACAGACCCCGGGGTCTGGATTGAGGATTTTATCCTGCATATTCACATGGCTCGTGGGGACGACCTCCACGCCATCAAATATCTTCCCACAAGTTGAAGGGACCAGCTCGGCACTGGTTGAAAAGCCTCCCCGAAAATTCAATCGGAAGTTGGGAGGAACTCGAGGATGCTTTCAGGGCCAATTTTCAAGGGACCTATGTCCGACCTCCGGACGCGAACGATTTAAGTCACATAATTCAACAACCCGGAGAGTCCGCCCGCAAGCTTTGGAACAGATTCCTCACTAAGAAGAATCAAATTGTCGACTGTCCGGATGCCGAAGCCCTAGCGGCCTTCAAGCACAGTATCCGAGACGAGTGGCTTGCCAGACACCTCAGCCAAGAAAAGCCGAGGACAATGGCAGCCCTAACAAGCCTTATGACCCGCTTTTGCGCGGGTGAAGACAGTTGGTTGGCCCGTAGAGGCACCAGCGACCCAAGTACATCCGAAATCAGGGATGGCAACGGGAAGCCACGGTGCAATAAAAACAAACGTCGAAACAAGGAAGAAAGTCCGGACAACACAACGGTCAACGCCGGATTCAGGGGCTCTCGACCCGGTCAACAAAAGAAGCCACTTAAAGGCAGCAAAGAAAGACCATCCGGCCTGAACAAAGTCCTGGACAGACTGTGCCAAATCCATGGCACCCCCGAAAAACATGCGAACCACACTCACAGAGAATGCTGGGTCTTTAAGCAGGCCGGCAAATTAAATGCCGAACACAAGGGAAGGGAAACACCAAGTGAAGACGAGGATGAGCCTTGCCAGCCGAACACTGGGGGACAGAAAAAATTCCCACTAGAGGTAAAAACAGTAAACATGATCCACGCGACTCACAGAGACGCATACGCTATAGAGCCCGTCGCACCCGAACTTAACCACTGGTCGGCCTGCCCGATCACTTTTGATCACAGGGACTACCCGACTAGTATTCGGCACGGAGGATCATCTGCCTTGGTGCTCGACCCAATAATCGACGGATACCATCTCACTCACGTCCTCATGGACGGCGGCAATAGTCTTAATCTAATATACCAGGACACTGTCCACAGGATGGGGATAGACCCATCCAGAATCAGCCAAAGTAACACCACCTTTGAAGGGGTGATACCAGGGGTTGAAGCCCACTGCAGGGGCTCCCTCGTACTAGAGGTAACATTCAGTTCCCCAGGCAACTCTAGAAGCGAAGAACTACTCTTCACCATCGCCCCCCTCCAAAGCGGTTATCATGCATTGCTTGGGAGAACGGCCTTCACCCGCTTCAACGCAGTACCGCACTACGCCTACCTTAAACTCAAGATGCCCGGTCCACGTGGCGTCATCACCGTTAACGGAAACACATAGCATTCCTTACGCGCGGAAGAATACGCGACGGCTACAGCAGCCGGACTCTAAGCGGCCTCTAATACCAGAAAGGATGATTGGTCGTTAAGACCACGGACACGGTTAGACGAGTCTGGCAGCCCAGATAAACCTGATCTAGGCGCCACACATGTAATCCCATAGAGGACACCAGGGGCTATAGATAGTTAATAAAGCCCAATTCTCGGCCTGGCCTTATTAACAGGCCAATGTCTTACACTTTTACTATCCATTAGTGATAGCCAACTTTTCGCACGCTTACATCATACTCTTCTACCTGAGTTTTTCTTCTTACAGAAACCATTCGTGCGACACCCTCCCAGGACACGGCACAACAGGGACAAAGGCGCAGATGTGCAGCAGGGCCCCGCTCAAAGGTTTCTCTTTAGATGAAGCCCCTGTGTAGACCTTCTTTATTGTCCCTTGTTGCTTACACATCCCATGGGTACTACAACCACAGAGGATACTGCCGTTATTGGCATTTCGCCACGACAGCATCGGGTGCACGCACTGGAAATAGTGGTTCATAATAAAGGGCGTTACTCAGCCCAAAGATATGTTATAAAGTCCGAATACCTTCGGGAGTGTTCGACGTCGCGAGTTTGACCTTATATCCATCAGCTCCGAATCATGTCTTTGGTCAAATGTTGGGTTTGCCCGGCTCCTGGGTTTGCCGCCTTATGTTCCATTCTTATCGGCTAAGGCGGCCAAACGAGAACTACTGCGACTGTGCCCACCTCAGTAGAGAAAGCCGAAAACTGACTGTCATGATATAGCGAGAGACTTTTCAACCACTCGAAGACTTATCGGAACCTTTAGGGTTCCTCCGCATTAACGAAGGACAGTTTACCGGTCATGTACACACGCACCCGGATTCGGATGCACGCAAAGGTACAAGGGGCTACATAGTAGCCCCACCGTCAAACTCCTATGGCTAAGTGAAAGTGTTAAAAGCTATATAGTCCGGTTGCCTAGTTCGACGTGTGATCACCTCATTAATGGACCAAGACGTTGGATCAAGTGTGATTACGCATATTTTCGCGAACACCCCCGCATTATATGCGTGGGGGCTGAAGCCAACGACTGCTAACTTTCAAGATTGCATATATACATAAAACGGCCGCACAGGAGGCACAATAACACTTTTGGGCGAAAAGTATAAACATAGCCTCCATAATTAAAATAACATTGTTTTTACAATGACACGATTTGTCACTCGAACATGACATTTTTCGAGCACTGAGCCTCTATTAAGCGAGCACCTTCTACTACCTGCTCCAAATAGTGCTCGGCCGGATCCTGGCCTCCCACCGGATTCTGGGCCGCAATGATGGTGGCCTCCATATCTGTCCAATATGCTTTAACGTGGGCAAGAGCCATCCGTGCACCCTCTATACACGCCGACCTCTTCATGGCATCGATCCGCGATATGGCACCAAGGAATTGTTGCACTAAACCAAAATAACTGTCCGGCTTAGGCCCCTTCGGCCATAGATGGTCCATCACAGACCACATTGCAAGACCGGACAGCCTATGGAGCTCGGCCACAGCAGCCATCCTCTCACTCAACGGCAATGTGTGCGTTGGAGCACTGAATTGCGACCAGAACAACTTTTCCACTTCATTATCTTTTTGATCCTCGAAAAACTTGGCCGCATCAGCCGTACTCTTCGCCAAATCCGCATAGGCATCTGCAGGACTCCAGCGTCGATCCAGAGGAGCGTACTTCGGATCTAAAAACTTCATCCGCAACAAATAAGGGTTTCCAACTGCGATTTCTCCGGCCTGTCGAAGCTCCTTCCGCGCATCCCTAATCTCGGAACGCGTCTCCTTGGGCACATCAAGGGCCTTTTTCAGGTCAGCCGAATTAGCCTTATTATCTTTTTCAAGGAGCTCATACCGGTCGGCGGCATTTTTTAGCTCCACAGCCATTTCGGCTATTTTGTCTTCGCTTCGGCGATGAGCAGCCTGTTCGGCTCTCAACTCTTCGGCCGCCTTTAGGGCAGCCGCATTGCTAGCCCGGCTTGTTCCTTGGCGAGGCAAGTTCCGCCTCGTGGCTTCCACGGCAGCAGCAGCTCCGCTTCATCCAGGCATATAACATTAACATTATGCTCCTCTTGGTTTTTCCTATAACAAATAAGGAAAGCAGAGAACGTACCTTGTGACTCGTTAAGCCGCTCGTTCACAAGTGTGATATCGGCATCAATAACTCCAATTTGTCGCCTCAGTTCAGCGACTTCAACGGACCGGTCGGCTGCCAGACCCTTAGCCACCTGTGCATAAAACACAATATGATCATTATTCAATGATGTGATCCTCCGTTTGCCGCCTTGGGCTGGCAACCAGAGTCTCAGGGGCTACTATCCATATGGAGCACACCTAGCGCGTGCGCCATAATCAAGAATTACGTATTTCGTTACATACCTCAAAGCCTCTGAGCAGGCTCGTAAAAGCTTCATTCAACCCGCTTGTGGCGGATGAAATCTTCTCAAGCACCGTGCTCATTAGTGAACGGTGATCCTCCGAGAGAGCAGCTCGCCTGTAAGGCCCGACAGCAGATCCGCCGGTCGCCAAGTGTGTCGGACCTTCCAGACGCTTCGTGGGAGCCGAACGCTCTGGGCTCAGGGCGGCCGAAGTACTAGCTTCTGGCCTCGGCAAATCTGGACTCCTCTGTGACGACACCTCGGGGTGGCCCGCCCCATGAGGCGGAGAGGTTGGTGGGGTTTCACTCTCCATCATCTCCGGAAGGAGATCCCCCGAAGACGAACTCTGTCGAGAAGAGCTGCTAGTTGGACTGCAAAGAACGGGTCCTGGTTATGGTTCTTGGAGGAGGAAGCACTAGCTTTGTATTTACAATTGACTTACAGCTCGGGTGAGGGCTGGCCCGTTTGCGGGCATGGCGCGGTGAAGACGCCCTTCGGGGCAGGGCCCCCTGGTGAATTTTTCTTCCCTTGTCTGGGCACCTCCGTCTCCAGGTCTTTGGAGGCAGCCCTCTTCTTCCCGCAAGGAGAGGAGACCTTAGATTCCTCTCCCCGACTATACTCCTTTGGGGAGGTAGCAATTCCCCCAGTTTGGATGTGCAATGTGTGAAGTTCCGCTTCTCTGTTCTTCCCTTCGCCTTTCCCCGAGGGCACTTTACTTAGCACACGACCAAGCATCTTGGCTATGGCGGGACTAGGCGAGCCTTTGGAAAGTGGCGCTGGACACCTGATTCTCTTCGCCTTGCTGAGCCATTCCTGGTCACGGAGGATTTTCAGAATAATGTTATGAGAAATATAAACGAAGTGTTCGGTTTCTAGGTTACTTACTTGGGTATCTGGGCGATTGCAGCTCAGGCCCGCATCCTCGATGGTGTCCGGACACATTACTTGTGGTCCAAAGAATAACCTACACATCCCTTCGAGCGTCAGGCCGAAGAAGTGCAGGATAGTCCGCGGACCTTCCGGATTGAACTCCCACATCCGGAGAGGCCGGCGTTTTTACAGAAACATTCGTCAGACTAGCATTACCTGAATTATGCTGACAAGGCTAATGTCCCTCTCAAGAAGCTCCCGGATACGGCTCTGCAGCGTCGGTACATCATTAGCAGACCCCCCCAATCCCATCCTATATTGGTACATGACGCCAGTTGAGGAGGAGGGCCCGAACGGAAGTCGGGGGCAGCCACCCACTTTGTGCCTCTGGGAGCCATGACGTAAAACCACCTCCGCTGCCATAGATCGGACACCTCTGGGAAGGAGCCCTCTGGCCATGGGGCGTCGGCGTTCCTGCTTATTACAGCACCTCCACACTCTGCGTGTCGCCCCTCAATCATCTTCGGCTTCACATTGAAGGTCTTGAGCCATAAGCCGAAGTGCGGAGTGACGTGGAGAAAAGCTTCGCACACAACGATGAACGACGAGATGTGAAGGATGGCGTCCGGAGCTAGATCATGAAAATCTAGCCCGTAGTAGAACATGAGCCCTCTCACAAAGGGATCAAGGGTGAAGCCTAAGCCGCGGAGGAAGTGAGAAACAAATACGACACTCTCGTTGGGCTCGGGAGTAGGGTTGACCTGCCCTGGAGCAGGAAGCCTGTGCTTGATATCGGCGGTCAGATATCCGACCTCCCTAAGCTTCGCAATGTCCTCTTCTGTGACCGAGGAGGCCATCCACCGGCCTTGAAGGTTGGATCCGGACATGATTGAGGATCCAAAGTGCTTGAGCTTGGGCTTCGGGTGTTAGAACTCGAGATGCGAAAAGGCGCAGGAGTGGTGGAAAAGAGGGATAGGCCTCGGCCCCTTTATAAAGGGGGTGAATATCAAGCGTCCTCAGTGTAACCGCTTGGGACTTGCCTAAAAACACGGAGTCATACTAACAGGCGTCGTGGGGTTGCACGCGCCCGTATTGATGGAAGATCCCACAATAAGGGGAACATGATCTCTGCTTTGGCAAGGTGCGCCAATAAAACCGCCTCACCACGCGTATCGAGGCAGGCCAAGAAAAACCGGTTCGTATTGGGCCGGGCCATGATGCAGGAGCACGCCGTACAAAAATTGTCTGCAGATCAGATTTATGAAGTGCTATGCTCTCTACGGTGATGTGCGGAAATTATCTCGCAAAGCCAGACACAATCCTCAAGCTACTTTGGAATGTTCGGAGATGGAACCCGCCTTGCAATGTAGAAGACGATCTACGCGCCGGACTCATCATCATTGAAGCCTGGTTCAAGGGCTACTGAGGGAGTCCTGGATTAGGGGGTATCCGGACAGCCGGACTATATACTTTGGCCGGATTGTTGGAATGTGAAGATACAAGACTCAAGACTTCACCCCGTGTCCGTATGGGACTCTCCTTTGCGTGGAAGACAAGCTTGGCGGTCCGGATGTAAGATTTCCTTCTTTGTAACCGACTCTGTGTAAACCCTAGGCCCCTCCGGTGTATATATAAACCAGAGGGTTTGGTCCGTATAGGGACGATCATAACAATCTAGGGTTTAGCCTCTACGATCTCGTGGTAGATCAACTCTTGTAACACTCATATCATCAAGATCAATCAAGCAAGAAGTAGGGTTTTACCTCCATCGAGAGGGCCCGAACCTGGGTAAAACATTGTGTCCCTTGCCTCCTGTTACCATTAGCCTTAAACACACAGATCAGGACCACCTACCCGAGATCCGCCGGTTTTGACACCGACACATAGTAATCATGATGACATGGCCACCATTAGGGGGAGACTACTGTAGCATGATTCTCGGGGTGTTACAAGGGTGGCCAGGTTTACTTGGATCTCTTAACTGCATGCATTGGAAATGGAAGAACTACCCGAAGGCTTTACAAGGGCAATATTAGGGTCATCTTAAGAAGCCCACCATCATTCTTGAAGCAGTTGAACATAGGATCTTTAGATTTGGCACACTTTCTTTGGCATGCCCGGTTCTCACAATGACATCAACGTGTTGTAATGATCACCGTTGTTTGCGAGGCTGAGTGAAGGAAAAGCGCCTCCTTACCACCACTGGACATGAGTACAATCTGGGCTACTACCTGGTTGATGGTATCTATCCTCCGTGGGCTACCTTTGTCAGCAGCATCTCAAATCCAGTTGGCCAGAAAAAGGCTCACTTTGCCCAAAGATAAGAAGCAGCTAGAAAGGATGTCGAGGGGGCATTTGGAGTTCTGGAGGCCCATTTTGCAGTTGTACCTGGACCTTCTAAACAAGGGGGATCCAGAAACCTTGTGGGAGGTGATGACATGTTGTGTGATCATGCACAACATGATCATCGAGGATGAGGGTGACGATGCCACCGCAGCTCTGGAATTTCAGAACATGGGTGATCCTATCCAATTTCCAGAACAGAATCCGGCCACATTTGAAGAGTTTATTCAAATGCATCAAAAATTCGACATCAACCAACTCATGAGCACCTGAAGGAAGATCTAATTGAGTATCAGTGGGCAGTGAAAGGGGAAAACAATGTTGGGAAGTAATATTTGAACTTTTTAAATTTGAACTAGTGTGGCATGCGGCTATTTGAACGTATATACCCTTTGCATGCGGCTATTGATTGCGCGGACTTGATAAAAAAAGAGGAAGGCTGGATGTATGCGGTTATGGTTGGATGACGTCCTCCCGCGTCCGTGTCCGAGGACTGGTCCCCCTGTCCAAGGAGGAATGCGGGAGGAAATTTTTGTGTTTCATTAAAGATGGCCTTATAAAAATAGCCCACAGGGTTTCAAGAGCCACCGTTGTCTTCCCGCACCACACTCCAAACAAAATGTGCCACAGCATTAACGCACCGAAAAAGAATGTGGTCGCAAGTTTTGTTTCCCACATCACACACATTTACAATTCCCAAACCATTGCGTTTATAGACTTGATCCTTATTAGGAATACGATCCTAGGCCACTTACCGGGGTCTCTTTTCTTTGCCGGGATATGAGCCTTCCAAATGTCCATGACATTACAAACCTCGGATTCTTGAAAATCTCTATAAACAGAGCCCGTAGGGAAGTGACCCGGTGGCTCTAGATTCCAACTCGCTAGGTTAGGTCCTGCAGAAATATTCACCAATCTCAACGCACCCTTTAGCTTGTACCATTCTAGCAGGTCCAAGGAACCTAGAGATCGCATCAAGCAAGGGTCCCGCCTGCTCCCAACCCAAAGATGGGTGACCTTCGGCTCAACTCTTCCACGATTGCAAAGAGTCGAGGGAACCTACTACCAAAGGGCTCATGCCTAAGCCGCGCATCATTCCAAAAGATCGTCATCTACCCGTCATGGACCTTGAACACCAAGCCATGGTAGATGTTGAACCTTGCCAATTGCCTTAGTGAAGTGAGACTTGCGAGAATCAATTCCGTCCTCCATTGGAGATGTACTTATTTATGGTTTTTCTTTTCCTTTTTATAGGTATTTTTGGGATTTGGCTGAGTGTAATATATACCAGCAAATACTATACAATATGTGTGTAAACTATATTAGAGTACGAAAACTGCACCGGAGTATGAAAATTGCACTATGTTTATTCTTTGCATATTACAAAAAGTTGTGTGCACGTTTTGTTTTCCATTTTCTTTCTTCTTAAAGGATAATACCAATGATATTAACCAATTCTTAGTTTGAAAACTTCATTACCTTATTTTTTTAAGTTTAATACCAATGCCACTAATCCAGTCTTTCTTAGGGAACTTTTATTTCTTTCTCAAAAAAATATCGCTATTTATATATTTATTATTGCATATGAAAAATGTGATTTCTATGTGAATTGTGTGTAAATTTTATCATACAGGTGGTGCTGGCTTGTTTGGTTTTGATGAGAACGAGATGCGATCTAGCCCACAGGAACCTTATGTCGGCATGGAGTTTGACACGCTGGTAGGCGACTTGAATGCTTGGTGAGGCGACCTAGCACTCCGCGATGGGCGAGTTGGTTGCTTGGAACCGGTGATTCTAGGGGGCATGTAGTTTCTCTTAGGTGACTTGAACGCTTGGTGAGGCGACCTAGGATACCACAATGGGTGAGTTGGTTGCTTGGAACCGGCAATTTTTTGGGGCATGTAGTTTTTCTTAGGCGACTTGAACGCTTGGTGAGGCGACCTAACACACCACGATGGGCAACTTGGTTGCTCCGAACCGGCAATTTTGGGGGCGTGTAGTTTTTCTTAGGTGACTTGAATGCTTGGTGAGGCTACCTAGGACACTACGATGGGCGAGTTGGTTGCTCGGAACCCGTGATTTTGGGGGCGTGTAGTGTTTCGTAGGCGACTTGAATGCCGGTTGAGGCGACCAAGCATGCCATGGTGGGCGAGTTGGTTTCTCGGAACCAGCGATTTTGAGGAGGCAGAAAACACATATTTGACCTGAGGACGAAATCAATTCACGAACTGAATTGCTCTTGAAACAATTTCACAAACTGACCGTTTTGTGTGGCGCCTGACAGCCGGGCGCTGCACTCCACCATGTAGCGCCTTTGGCTTAGGCGTCGCACTCTCGTCCAGCGTGGCAGTTGGGGGCCAGGCACGGCCCCACAGCCAGCCGTGCAGCGCCTAAGCCTAGGAGGCACACCTGTAATGTGTAGCACCTAGCACTTAGGCGCTGCACAGTGACTTAAGCGCATCGGCCCAGCCCTCCCAGGCAGTTCTTCCCCCTCTCCAGGAAGTTGTTCTCTGGACAGAGAGTAGTGGCGGCGCCCCCATCGGATCCCCCCCCCCCCCACACACACACACATCCCTTTCAGATCTGAAGATTTTATCCGTGGATTCGATCTCCAATCCCTCCTACTAGGTAAACTCCTTCGTTCCCTTTCTTTTCCTCCGTAAATTCATTGCCATTTTAGAGATTTGTCCAAGATTTGGTGGAACCCTTGATTTGCTTGATTTGCCTGATTTAGGATGTGTAGTCATAGTGGTACTACCCTAGTGTTGTTCATTAATTAACAATATATGACTATTGTTAGTGAAAACCTAGATTGTTTAGTTTTTTAGATATATATGAGATCCCTAGTTTTGTAGATAACTATGAGATGTTGAGTTTTGTAGACATATATGAGATGTTTAGTTTTTTAGATATATATTAGATGTTGAGTTTATTTGAAAAATGAGATGTTGAGTTTATTTGAACACATATGACATACGAGATATAGATGAGAATTTACAATCATTTATTCATTGTGTGAGAAGGAGATGTTGAGATTCTTGTAGTTGAACACATATGATATGTTTATTGTATACTGATATTTGAGATGAAGATGAACTCATATATGTTTATTGTTTGAACTTCGTAAGGATGGTTTGGCTTCTTGACGATGCCTACGACACACGACAGCGGGCCTACATGATGCGCGAGAAGGAGATGGTAATAATGAGTAATCTAAATATTTTGCAAATTTGCCTTTATTTGAAATTGACATGCCCTAAGATTTGGCATTACTTGTTTTTTGCAGAAGCTTGAACCTCTGAAGATTCGGTATCACGGGGTCTCTGGTCCTGCCATGCCCTACGATGAGCGGTACACACCCTACATCCAGCAGGCAGGACTCCTCTCGTGGATTCATTTGGTTAGCCGGTCCACGCCGAACCTCAACGCTCCACTAATGACCTCTCTTGCTGATCGGTGGAGGCCGAAGACGCACAGTTTCCATCTTCGGACTGGGGAGATGACCGTGACGCTCGAGGATGTCGCCTTGATCACCGGACTTCCTATCTACGGGAGGCCTCTATGTATGAGCCCCGATTCTGGTGGGTGGCGCGAGCAGATGATTGCTCTTATCGGTATGGCTCCTACCGAGGCTGAGGCTAATGTAGGGGAGGGAGAAGAGCAGAAGAAGAAGGAAAGGAAAGCAGCCGGAGCTGCTTTTACGTGGATTCAAAGGAACTTTGCGCATTGCCCTGTGGATGCCACTGATGATGTGATACAGACACAGGCTCGTGTCTATATGTGGTACGTTGTCTCGAGGACTTTGTTTCCTGACTCCACAGGCAAGAACGCTCCATGGATGTGGCTGAAGGCGTTGACCGTCTTCGATAGCGGATGGAGCTGGGGTTCGGCAACTCTTGCCTACTTGCACTGACAGGTAGTTGGTTTGTTTTGTTATCAAGTCATTACTTCATTAGCAATGCAACCTTGCTGCCAAGTTAACATTGTTTTCTTTCATATGCAGCTGGATGATGCGTGTTACGGGATCACAGGTAGTGCAGGCATTGGTGGTAATATGATTCTACTTTCTGTATGGAGCTGGGAGCATCTGCCTATTGGACGCCCGAAGAGTGTCAAGTTTAATACTTGGGATGAAGATGGCGAATTACGACGCCCCACTTGGGCTTACAAGTGGGATGTGGTATCCGAGATGATGAACAATGTCAATCTCATGTACCAAAAGTATATTGCCGAGTTGGACACAATTACGCCTGAGTAGGTAACGAGGACATTACTTCAGTCATTTCTCATGCTTGCCTGAAAAATAGTCATCAATGTTGCATTGTTGCCCTATTTCATAGGTGGTATGGCAACCATATGGCGCCAATGACAGAATTGGGTACACCAAGGAGTTTGTCATCAACCCGATGTGCTTGCGGGATAGGGATCTCTGGCTTATGCGGTAACCACTAATATGCAACTGGGCGGTTGAGTTTCATTTGCCACATCGTGTGTATCGTCAGTTTGGTCTGTTCCAGCCTCACCCGCCGGAATGGGTGGACACGGACAAAGCAATAGGTAAGAGAGCATGAACCGTATTGACTAAGCATCGCCACTCCTTCTTGATTATGCTAATGTTTGGTTTTGTACCATGCAGGTTGGACATGAGAAAGCAGCGGAAGATAACGGACTGGGACAAGCATCATGCATCCTATGTACCCATTTCCATCTTAGTGTGGAGCAAGCTCGTAAGAGTGCACGCGGCCAGCTTCGTGAGCATAGCTCACTTGCTTTCGATAATTACCTACAATGGTTTCTTGAAAATGCTTGAGTTGAGATATGCCCGCCGGCATACAACGATGATATTCTTGAAGAGCACGTAAACTTTGAGGATGTATCGAAGTGGCGGTACAACAAAGATGTTAGGGAAGGGCTAGGAATCCCTGCTATTCTGGTGATTAACTATGTGGTAAAGTGTTCCCTTCTTTACTTTCTCGTTGGTCGTAGTACACATGTTTGAATGGCTAACGTGTTACTTCGTTCTCATCCGCAGCATAACCAGATCAAGAAAGCAGATGATGAAAGCCAGTCTATTCTTGAGAAGACACCGGCTGGAGAAGGCAATGATGAAGGTCCACTACTAAAATTTCTCAAGGTACATATCGCACTCAGGTGTGTCCATGTTACATATCTTGAGGAGTTTGGTATCTTATACACTTGTTCATGTTACAGCATCAGGCCCAAAAGTTAAGGCAGTTATCGAACCTTCTCGGTTGCCGTGACCCGGAATATGATGAACCATCTGCCTCTAGGTCTGGTACATCATCAGACCCCTTATCTCACCATCAGGGGGACGATGTAAGTTCCTCATATGCTTATCTGGATGATGAGGGTGCGGTCACCCAAGAGGTATGACTAATCCTTTAGATGTGATTCTCACTTGATTACAACGCCAGTCTTTACCATATTGTTTGATTGTGTGATAGGGCCATGACCTTGATGATGACATGACTTTGGCAGACGCTCAAGTTCGGTCCGCATATATGTTGAAGCCTAGGCAACCCATATGCCGGTACACGCCCACCTACTTTGACAACAGAGGCAACCCAAAGGTGGTCGTAGGGACCTCGTGGATGGCTAGCTTGGATGATGAGGTGGAGGAGGAAGTGGAGGAAGAGGAGGCTCGTCCTACCAGGAAGAAGATTGCCTCCAGGCGTGGCACCAGGAACACGCGCGGAAAGCATTAGTGCTTGTATTTTTTATTATGGAAGTGCTCTTGTAGATGTTTCATTAGGTTGATGCACTTGTGAAGTTATGTCATATGTGTTTGCGAACTTGTAGTAATGTTGAATTGTCCTAAATTATGTGATGTTGAAGTTATTAGTTCCCTTTGTTCAGTTTCTGCAGTTTACAGCACTACATTCTACTATACTTGTGAATTCAGTTTGTAGCCAAAAGTGCATATGTTTCTGCAGTTTAGCACACAGCACTGGAGCGCCCATGACTCGGGCACCGCACTATACTGTGCAGCGCCCAACACTCAGGCGCTGCATTATACAGTGCAGCGCCTGTCCTCTGGGCGATGCACATCTGGATGTGCATCCGCAGAGCCACAGAAGCTTTGCAGCACTGATCTTGCCTAAAAATTGCTAAGTTAGTGTGCAGCGCCTAAGGGTGAGCCGCTGCACTATACAGTGTGACGCCTCGCCCTTGGGCGCTGCACTGTAGAGTGCAGCGCCTGTCCTCTGGGTGCTGCACTGCTTTTTACTGCAAAAACAGAGTTGACAGCAATTTCAATTCACTTGAACATCACAACACTTACAATAACTTGAGCATCACAACAATTTGAACAAACACAAGTAATGCCGATGAGTTCATCACTTAAGAAAATTCAAACATTACTACGACATAGGTCACGACACATTCATTACAAATGAAAAAATTTCCTAGTACGACATAGTTGACGACAAATGGCATCTTGCCCTAGAAGAAAGTTCATGACAAATACGACATGGATACATCTAGTTTCATGACGAGTGCACCGAAGCGAAGTCCCTACTGAGTAGAGCGAGGCCATTTCCCCTTCTTGTCATGTGTCGAGTCCTCCTCTTGCGCCTCGCAAGCCTTTGAAAGCTTTCTTGCCCTCTCCTCCTCACGTGCAAGTTTTGCTTGGCGTGCCCTCTCCTCCTCTCGTTTCTTCCCCTTCATCCTCTCCTTTTGACGACGCTCTTCCTCCAAGCCTCTTTGAAATGATTCTTTGAACCACCGCTGGCGCCTAAGACAATCTTGATATTGGTCCTTTTGGACATCTTCTGGCACTTCATGATCTATCCACGTGAAGTACTTGCATAGAGGAGGCGGTGATTGCATACAAATTTTTTATTAGTGTTGACACACATTTGAGAGTAACATTTTACTTCTCGAGCTTACCGGTGGTTGGTCATAGGCGTTAGTTGGAAGTGCACGATCATAAGCATAGTTTGGGCATACAAAATATCTCCGCCCTTCCGTCCATGACTTCTTTTGGTCGGTGGAAACCTTCACCTTGCAATTATCTCCACACCAACATGGCGGGATGTTGACATCTTCCTCCTTCACCTTGTCCAAAGATGCATCCTCCCACTTGTTCGGCATGTCTTCTTGGTTAGCACACGGTGGCCTCGTCATGGAACCGGATGAAGCCATGCCTACAAAACTAGGGTTTCCCCACAAAGTTCAACACATTGACATGTACATAGGTAAATGCATGAACGCATTCAAATGCCTAACCCTAGCCAAAACTAAAGTTTCCCAACATATTTCCACACAATTTTCCAAATCCAATCACCAACTAGGGTTTCCCCAAACTAGCAGGATTTGAAGTAATGTGAGAATTCATGTGGATGAAAACGAGGGGATCGGAGGAGATTACATTAAAGGAGGGGTTGGCTTCGATATCCACGGACAATATCTCTGGATCTAAGAAGGGCAGAGGGGAGGCACTGAGCTTCGGGTTTGTGTGGGGGTGGGGGTGGGTGGGATGGGGTGGATGCAGCCTAAGTGATGTCCATATGTGCAGCACCTAAGATCTAGGCACTGCACATTAAAAGTGTGATGCCTAGCCCATGGGCGCTGCACTGCTCAAATAGCCGATGGAAGCGTTCTGTTGCTCTCTGGACTGGCATGTCCAGATGTGCAGCGCCTAAGAAAAGGGCGATGCACTAGACAGTGGAGCGCCTCTCTCCTAGGTGCTGCACATATGGACATGCCAGTCCAGGGAGCAACAGAACGCTTCGAGTAGCATTTCCAGACCAAAAATTCGCTAAGTCAGGGTGCAGTGCCCATGAGTCAGGCGCTGCACTGCATAGTGCAGCGCCTCTCCCTTAGGCGCTGCACATCTGGACATGCCGGTCCAGAGAGCAACAGAACACTTCCAATAGCTTTTCCAGCCCAAAAATTTTCTAAGTCAGGGTGCAGTAGCAATTTGGGCGTTACCTTGTCTGCTGTTTTCAAATACCAAGTGTTGTTTATGTTTTGTAGTTCGCATAGATGTCACATAATCATAAGTGATATCACATATAGTAGTCCAAAACACAAAAAGAAGACATCGCACATAGAGTAGTCCAAAACACATAGTCATACACACATAAAGGAGTTATAGCACATAGATTTGTCCAAAACACATAGTCATTTAGGACTCATAGCACATAGTAGCACACATTTTGGTTCACAAGGTCACATAGTAGTACGCATTTTAGCACACATTTTGCATCGAGTAAGGCCCTCTCTTCTTCTTCTTCTTCTTCGATCCCAAAGACTGCATCTCACCTCCCCCCTCCGTGTCATCCACCCCCTTCATTGTTGCCATACCTATGAAAATGGCAACTTAATAGTTAGTCACACTATGCAAAATGACAATGACAACATAAATAACAAGATAATAGTAAGTCACATACGACAATGGTCCATTGAGCCAAGAAAACATTCCTCCACTACGACCGCCGCCAAGGCCAAGATCACCACCACGGCCATAGCCACCACCAAGGCCTAGGCCATCACCACGACCTCTACCACCACCGTGGCCTATACCACCACCATGGCCTAGACCACCACCACGGCCTCTACCACCACAACCACGGCCTCCACCACCATCACCACAGCCAAGACCGTCACCACGGCCTCTACCAACACCACGGCCAAGACCGTCACCACGGCCTCTTCTAAGACCTAGTTGACTCCCTCTTTGTTGCCTAGTTCCTCGTTGGCTTGGTTGTTTTGATTGATTTGGCACTTGGGCACTTGTTTGACTTGGTTGGCTACCATTTGCTTGGCTTGTGCTTGCATCATTTTTCTTTGATCTCTTTCTTGGTTTGGTACAAGTTCTTGTGTTGTGTCCCCCACCATTGCACTCCCCAGAACGGGATTGCTCATGAAGCTCTTGGAATTGGCCGGTGCCGGTTTCTCGACCGGCACCACGTCCCCATCCGTCCATGTCACCTCTAAGACGCTTTGTCTTACATCTTCCCCGTCTAACAACCTTCAATTCCGGGTCTGGCCATAGTTGAACTCCATGATACTCCAGCCATTGTGATTGGTCCAGGTATGGCTGAAACCGGGGAGCCCATGTATTCTTGACAGTCATGATTGAGAATCGGACACCCGCACAGTAAGAGGGTGATTGACTTCCACATTCCTAACACGAGATGCGTTTAACAAGTGCGAGCATGGGAGATGAAGCAAGGATGGCCTCATGCAAGTGCAATCACACCGTGTTAGGGAGACCTTGAAAGCCCGACCTCCGTGTTGGTGGCCATAGTTTGTGGTTCCTCATGCTCTTTCACTTCATACATCCAATCGTTGTCGTCATATAGTACAGCTTCTTGGGATTCTGCCTTCCGTGATTGAAATTCCAACCATTCTTCAACCTTTGGTGGGAAATTGTACTTGTGCTTTTCCTTGTTCTCACTAGCAATCTGCTTACCGTCTCCGTTGAGTACTTTAAAAAGTATGCCTTCATCTTGTCAAATGTGTATTGAACTATTGTCGTCATGGGTAATGCACATACACCCTTGAGCACCTTATTGAAGCATTCCGCCATATTGCTTGTCATTTGACCGTACCTCTGGCCATCTTCATCAAAAGCACGTGCCCACATATTCCTTTCGATAATGTTCTTATTGAGAAATTCAAGAGCACCGGGGTCAAGTTTCTTGTGTCTGAGCAATGCATTGAACAATGTGGCAAACCGCTTGTCGGGGAAAGCGAGACAACAATCTTGAAGAACATCGACCAACTCCTTGATACCACATGCCCTATAGAAGTTTGCACAAAAGTGCCTCATGAACCATCGATGGTGCAACTTTGTATGTCCGGGAATGTCAACCACCACCACATTTAGGATTCCTGGATGGCGATCCAATATGACACATATTTCCCTTTAAGCCGGTAATACCCTTGTTCTCAATTGACACAAGAACCACTCCCAGTTATCATTGTTCTCCACCTCAACCAAAGCGAAAGCCAAAGGCAACACCCGGTTATTGGCATCACTTGCTATTGCAACCGATAAAGTGCCCTTGTATTGTCCGGTCAAGAACATGCCATCAATGGCGATGACGGGCCGACAATGCTCAAAAGCCCTCACACATTGCTCAAAGGCCCAAAATGCATGGCCAAATACTCGGACGATCCTCCCGTTGTGAATCAATGTTTGGTGCCCATGAGGCTCAACCACGTAAACCATGCATGGGTTTGTGGCGGCCATAGCTAACAACAACCTAGGTAGTCGGCTATATGCTTCCTCCCAATTGCCATACAACATCTTGAATGTGGCTTGCTTCACCTTCCATGCCTTGCCATACTTCACCTTGTAATGAAAGATGCTTTCACAAGGTCACTGACACTCTTGATGCTCATTGTTAGAAGTGTGGATATTTGGTTGGAAAACCTGTAAGCGATGAACTCGGACGTGAGTTGTCTGTGTTGTTGGTACACAAGCTCGCCATCCGCATTCTTGTGTCGGCACATGTGACTTGGTACACAACTCACTATGCGCCAAGTGGGACCTCCTTTCCATGGCCTTGCACACACAATCCATGGACATCTTGGCACTTCACATTTAACCGTGTAATGCACATTGACATCCGAGTTGGCCACTCTATGTGGACTATAATGCATAACTGAGTAGTTGTCGAGCCACATCTTCGATTCCAAGAAGGATTCAAACTCACAACCGGGATATATCCCGTTCTTGTCATCTTTCAAATCACGGTGAGAACTTGACCTAGCTCCAAGAGATATACATTTGCCACCATCTACAACGGCTTCATCCGCGAGACTAAGATCCTTGATCAATGGTGTCTTGTGATCCCGCCCGAATATCTTCTTAAATGCTTGGGCCTCCTTGGGCGTGAACCCCTCCTCATCAACTTCTTCATCGGGACCATCGTCGTCGGAGTCTGATGCATATGCACGGGAAAAGGGATGGATTGGTCCATTGTCTCTTGCACATGATATTGCTCGAGATCACCCACACTGTTGTCATGGAGATCAACTTCGTTGTCATCCTCCTCGTACTCATAATTGTCCTCTTCAAAAGCTTCATTTTGGTTGTTTGAAACCGGGCTCAATGTTGGCCAAACTTGTTGCGTCAAATGAGGTTCACTAACTTGATCTTGGTTCATGGGTGGGGGAGTACTAGCAATCAACGGGGAGGAGTTCCGATTCAAGTCCAAATGCAAACTAGACTCAACCTTCTTGGAGGCAAATAACTTAAGAGCCTTGTCTAGAGATTCCGCAACCGTCTCCTTGTATGCAACCCAATGTTCCTCGGAGTTCACACGCATTGTCTTCCAATGAATGTGAATTCCAAAACCAACATTATGCCTTCCCTCGAACTCAACAACGTCACTTGGGTCCATCCAATTCAAATCCTTCCTCACTTGTTCCAACTCTCAAACACCATGTCAAGCTCATCCGGGTCCGGCTCAACATTGCCTTTCAAAAAAGCCTCTTTATCCACATGATGAACATAAACACATGTCTTCCCATCCCTACAATAATCAAAAACACACATATATCAAGTAAGTACTTAACAAAATATTTGCGGAAAATACATAAGCCCTAACATATATATGAAACAATAACCCTAACCCCCACTTAACAATAACCACAACCCTAACCATAGCATAACCCTAACACCAATATAAAACACACATAACCCTAACCCTAGCATAGTATGAAGCCTAACCATACCAAATTAGCAAAGAAACATAACATGATTCAACACAAATTTCCAAATCCAAGCCAAAACTAGGTTTCCCCAAACTAGCAAGATTTGAGCAAATTTGACAGTACCTATGGATGAAAAAGAAAGGATCGGAGGAGATTACCTTAAGGGAGGGGTTGGCTTTGAAATCCACGGTCAAATACTCCAGATTTGCAAGATTTGAGAAGGATTTGAGAGGGGGAGAGAGGAGGGGCGCAAGGCTCAGGGTTTGGGTGGGGTGGGGTGTGTGGGGTGGGGTGGGAGGGGTGAGAGGGTGGGGCCAGCCTAAGTGACAAACAGACTATGCAGTGCCTAAGGCACGGGCGCTGCACATTGCAGGTGTAGCGCCTGCGCCCTAGGCGCTGCACATTACAAGTGTGAAGCCTATGCTTTAGGCGCTGCACGGCTGGATGTGGGGCGGCCCTGGCCCCAGGCTGCCACGCTGGCTGGGCATGCGGCGCCTAAGTCAAGGGCGCTGCATAGTGCAGTGTAGCGCCTGGCTGTCGGGCGCCACACAAAATAGTCAGTTTGTGAAATTTTTTCAAGACCAATTCAGATCGTGAATTGATTTCGTCCATAGGTCAAATATGTGTTTTTTGTCGCGTGTAGTGTTTAGTGTTTCCCAGGAGACTTGAACGCTTGGTGAGGCGACCTAGGGGGCTACGATGGGCGAGTTGATTGCTCGAAACTGGCAATTTTGGGTGTGTACTGTTACCTAGGCGACTTGAGCGCCGGATGAGGCGACCTAGCATGCCATGATGGGCGAGTTGGTTGCTCAGAACCGGCAATTATTTTGGGAGGGGGTGTAGTGTTTCTTAGGTGACTTGAACCCCGGGTGAGGCGACCTAGCACGCCATGACGGTCGAGTTGGTTGCTCGAAACCGGCAATTTTGAGGGGCGTGTACTGTTTCCTAGGCGACTTGAACGCTTGGTGAGGCGACCTAGGACACCACGATGGGCGAGTTGGTTGCTCAGAACCGGCGATTTTGGGGGGGAGGGGGTGTAGTGTTTCCTAGGTGACTTGACCGCTTGGTGAGGCGACCTAATACGCCATGATGGGCGAGTTGGTTGCTCGGAACCCGCGAGCCTAGGAGACTTGAACGTCGTGTGGCGCGACCTAGCACGCCACAACGGGCGAGTTGGTTGCCCTGGAACCGGCGATTTTGGGGGCGTGTAGTGTTTCTTAGGCGACTTGAATGCCGGGTGGGATGACCTAGCATGCCACGATGGGCGAGTTGGTCGCCCCGGAACCGGCAATTTTGGCGGCGTGTAGTGTTTCTTAGGCGACTTGAATGGCGGGTGGGGCGACCTAGCATGCCACGATGGGCGAATTGGTCGCCCCGAAAACCGGCGATTTTGGGGGCGTGCTGTGTTTCCTAGGCAACTTGAATGTCGGTTGAGGCGACCTAGCATGCCATGATGGACGAGTTGGTTGCTCAAAACCGGCGATTTTGGGGCGTGTAGTGTTTCTTAGGCGGCTTGATCGCATGGGAAGGCGACCTAGCACGCCACGATGGGAGAGTTGGTCGCCCCCAGAAACGGCGATGTTGGGGCATGTAGTGTTTCTTAGGCGACTTGAATGCCGGGTGAGGCGACCTAGCACACCAGATGGGCTAGTTGGTCTCCCCCGGAACCGACGATTTTGGGTGTGTGTAGTGTTTCTTAGGCGACTTGAATGCCAGGTGGGCCGACCTAGCACGCCACGATGGGCAAGTTCGTCGCCCCGAAATTGGTGATTTTGGGGGCGTGTAGTGTTCTTAGACGGGTTAGGCGAGCTAACACACCGGGGTTAGAGATTATGGTTTACGGGCGGCAAAAACCGGTCATATTTGGGTGCTTGTTGTGTTTTTAGGCGACTTGCTTGATTTTTGGGTGCTTGATGTGTTTTTAGGCGACTTGATAGATGGGTGAGGTGACCTAGTACATATGGATGCCGACTTTTTTTCTGGATGTACAAAGGCAACTAAGTGTGCTATGGTTAGGCGATTCGGTGGGTGATAAGACTGACTTTTGTTGCTGTTGGTACTACTGGTTGTGTGTGTATGTGCCTAAAGAATATGAGACAAAAAATTGATCATAATCCTTACTGATAGAGAAAAATAAAACATAGCGGGTGGGGGAGACTTGCCTGTAATTTCTCTATAGAACCCATCTGCTTAGATCTACAGGCATTGTTGAAGCCTCAATCTTCAGTATTCCTCCCAGTCAGTATGTTTTGATTAGATCCTTCCGTTCCTGCTCCAGGCTATTGTTAGGCTTAACCAGCCTTGCGGGCGATGCTCTATTCCTTCCTTCCTGAACCTGCTTCCTCCAAGGGTGCCTACGACCTTATAAAACCCCAGTATTGTTCCCAGCCGTGATGCATGTTCTTACTGCTCCCTGTTGAGAAAAAAAAGACATAAAACCACACATGAGAAGCACAAAAAGAGAGGGAGGTGGAGTTTTTAGGCAGGGAAGAGAGAGAAATGTGTGAGGTTGCCTGATTCTGAAAAAAAAAACTGAATTAATTACCTACATGTGGGTGATATTGACTGATTCTATGCCTAAGACATGTAAAAATGTTGTGGAAAAACAAATAGACCAAAAGGATAATGTGGTCTGTACCTCGCCATATTGATCTGGAAAGTCCTCTATCTTAAACCACTATAAAACTTGCCTGCAAAAAGAAAAGAGGAAAAGGTCACTGAGAAAGTTGTAAAAAATAAAAATAAATAAAAAGCTTGCTCCTCAAATACTGCTGGAGAAACTACTGCTACAAAAGTATGTAAAGAGCTTGCTAAAGTCAGAAAAAGTAGCAGATGATCAGAGAAAAAATCAGCCTAAAATCAGTTTGATCTGCCCCCCTCCTTCCTTGAAAAATAGCCTATTATGGGTACAGCTGGTTGGGCAGATGCTGGCTCCTAAAAATGCTGAACAGTATGTAAAGAGTTTACTGTGTTTTTGACTGCTATGCCATAAAAAACCTATATAGGCATGTAAAATACATGCTGGGTTAAAAAAGCCAACACAAAATGCTGAAAACACAAAAAGGCGATGTTGAGCATGTATGTTACAGTATTTGACTGCTTAACATATATAATGCCTGCCACAACCCCCCATATTATGTTGCTCAACTTAGAATATAAGCTTATATGAACACATGAATTACAGGAGTAACATATAGGAGTATTAGGTATTTGCACGGTGTTGCTAAGCAAAAACATTTCAGATGTGGATTTGTCTGTACTATTTTACACAAACATTACCCGAATGTTGAAAAAAATGTTCTATATAGCCAACTATATGAAGAAATTATAATAAATAGGTAGATATACATTGCCTGTGAAGATATAAATTGCCTATAGAATTTTAAAAATGGAAAAACATGCAGTATTGCCTATAATTATAATTGAAATGCCTACAAAATCAAAATCCACTACAATTGTTTTGCCTACATAAGCACACAAAGAAAACAGACGCGTAGAGATGATTGCCTACAAAAAAACTCCTCTGAAATGACTATCCCATGTGAAATTTGCCTACATATGTGTTGGTTGTCTGATTTAGTTGCCTATACAACCAAAACTGGACCCCCAATACTGTGAACTTGCCTCTCTGGGCAAAAATTGTAGCTAAACTTGCCTACTCCTGGTTGACAAATTGAGCAACCACTGATATATATATATATATATATATATATATATATATATATATATATATATATATATATATATATGACAGAAAAATGAAATTGGCCCCCAACTTAAGCAAGGACACAGATACGTGATCTCTCCTGTGCAAATGAAAACCTGCATTTCCACTGGAGGTATCTCTCTGCTCTCTGTTTCCTTAGGGCATCTTCAACAGTTTGTATGTTAGCTTGTTGGTAAAATGTGCTACTTGCTTTTGCACAACAAACAGAAAAAGAAGCATAAGTATTTGTGTGAGTAATCTGTGTATAGTAAAAACTGGTAAAAAAGCTATAGTAGTTGCTTACAAACAAAGCTTGGAGTGAAGTTTATTGCCTACGAAAACACAAACTGACAAACTGGCAGTACACAAATTTCATGCATCCTGTAAAAAGCTGCTCATTGAGTTTGGTGTGTCCTGGTGATTTTCTAAAAAATATCACTTATGTCGCTTACGTATTAATTTCTTCCCCCATTTTGTCCACTAAAATGTGCAGATGGCCGGCCTTGATCTCAATGAGCTCCCCGATGACTTTGCTGATTGTGATGGTGCCCCCTGTACTGCACACAAGCCCAGCCTGAAAGGGTCCCCATATGTACCGAGGGGGTGGGCGTCGCTGATTTGTGTTCCGCTCCTGTCCAAGATGTCCACGGTGTGGGGTTTCATGTTCCGGCTGCTGCTACTACTGGTGCATGTGATGCAACGGCAACTACTGAAACTATCACGCCCGCCCCTGCCATGTTCAGCCCGACTGCAACTCTGCCTAGCAATGGTGCGCAAAGGTCATACAGGTGGCGCTGGCTTGTTTGGTTTTGATGAGAACCGGCGATTTTGGGGGCGTGTAGTTTTTCTTAGGTGACTTGAACGCTTGGTGAGGTGACCGCCGGTTCAGGTCGCCTCACCTCTGTTTTTGGGTGGTCGGCCACGTGGCACGATCTCGCGTGGAGATATCCTGGTTTCGAACCCACAACCATTTAGTAGCGAGGGCTTCGAACCAACCACTAGGCTATGCCTCCCAAGTTGAGTGATTGACCTTGTTTTCTGTTGTTATTTAGTTCGGTTTTGCCTTTTGCTTTTTGGTTTTTGCTTTTTTTCTTTTACTTTTTTTCTTATCCTTTTCTGTTTTCCCTTTTTGTTTTCTGTAATGCGTGTTTTTTTAAAATCCTTGAAGATTGATATACTTTTTTTTTCAAATTCAAAGAACTCTTTTCAACTTCAATGAACTTTTTTTAAAAATTCAATGAACGTTTTCCAAATGTATGAACTTTTTCAACTTCGATGAACTTTTTCCAATTTCGATGAACTTTTTTCATATCCGATGAACTTTTTGGAAAATTTGATGATCTTTTTTGAAAACTTGATGAACATTTTTACAAATTAAGTGAACTCTTTTTGAAATTTGATGAACTTTTTTCAATCCGATGAACTTTTTGGAAAATTTGAAAAACTTTTTTGAAAGTTGATGAACTTTTTTAAAAATTAAGTGAACTCTTTTTAAATTCGATGAACTTTTTTCAATTTCATGAACTTTTTTTAATTCTTCTACTTTTTTAATACATGAATTTTTTTCTAATTTATGATGTTTTTAAAATCTGCGGACATTGAAATTTTGCTCACGTTTTTGCTTGAAAAGAAATCATGTTTTTTTAAATAGCGCGGTTACTGTTTTGTTCTTTAAATGTACTTGCACGAATATTACAGCTAAGGTGTTGTGCACAAGTGGTCAGCCGCCCTCGCGCTGTTTAAATGCTGCAGGTTCGACTCCTGCCAGTAGCGATTTTTTTGGGGTGTTTTTTCGCGCTATTTAATACTTTTTGCGTTGCTGTTGATGGGCCGGCCCACTGGCGTGCCGCAGTGAGCGCCAGTTGGGTCAACTGGCGCCTGAAGCGCTGATTAGGAGGTCCATGTACTGTACCCTACGTACACATTACATGGAGGGGCCGGGGCGGCCGCCCCGTTCGCCCCTGTCAGGGCCGGCTCCGTCTCCGAATTCGATTCCAACTGAATCAAGCCCCAGGCACAATAAAAATCGAGTCTTAGGCCTCTACTGCTTGCAGACAGTCAAGAACTTACTCGTACGGAGGAGCAGATCAGAGAACACAGATGTCTAAGCGACAGCGGGGACAGGAGAAGCAGGCGAACTGCGCCTGCAAAAGGTCACGGCCTGAACCCGATCGGAAGCACCTCTATCTGGTACTCGATGACTGGGAAGACGGGTTCAGCATCCACAAGATTGACGCCGCCGACGGCGACGCGGACCTTGGCCAGCCACCCGTCCTCCGGTTGGTGTCGCCGGCACCTGCTTATCCAATGCGCTTTGCGGTCCTGGGCAGCAACATCGTCATCGTCACCGACCCATATTGCGGTGAGGCTCCCACGCTTGTCTATGACACGAAGAGAACAGGACTCGCCGTCGGCCCTCCACTCCCCGGTCCACTGGTAGGTGACTTCCACGCCTCCGTGGCCACTGCGGAGATGCTGTATGCGCTGAGTTTTCGCAAGTGGGGTCAGCAGCACTCCTTTGAGGTGATGTCTCGGGCACCTCCAAGTCCTCGTACCATGGGCTGGTCATGGAGAAGCGTGCCCTCACCACCCCCGTTCGAGGAGCATGAATGGATCACCTCCTACGCCGTGCACCCGGACGGACGCACCATCTTCATGTCTGTGCTCAACAATCACACTATGAAACGCCGTACCTTCTCCTTCGACACCGGGCACTCCGAGTGGAGGTTCCACGGGGAACGGGCCTTGCCTTTCCAAGGCCAGGGCTACTACGACAGCACGCTGGACGCGTGGGTCGGCCTTCGCGAGGATGGCTACGTCTGCGCCTGCCAGGTCGCGCCCCGCAGTGGCGCCATGCGGCCGGAGTGGAAGATCGTCAAGGAGAAGATGTTCCACAAGGTCCCGGAGAGGAAGCAGGCTGCGTCGTATGCCACTCTCACGTACATGGGCAACGCCACGTTTTGCCTTGTGGAGTCCGTTGTACGTGAGGAAGTGGAGTATGAGGATGCCTTTGGTGATTGTGATGGCTGCATGCTCCTTATGACCAGGTTTGGCCTCAGGTACAGTCATAAGGGAGAGCTGCAGACCACCATCGATTGTACCACCAGCTCTTATCCGTTGTGGAAGCATTTCACAGATTTTTCTCCTGTGGCGTTCTGGATGTAGCTAGGGACTAGCTGTCTAGCTGGTGGCTGGTGGTTGTATGCAATGAAATGGAATACTAAGCCCGTTTGAGTTTCTGGATGTAAATTATGAGGGAGCGACTGGACGTCAATCGACTGACCATAATACTTGAGTCAGTCAGTTTTTGCATGTTTATGATTTTTTGGGCCGTGATCATTGGCTGAGTAACGCCGCAGCCGTAAGAGTTGATGCATGCAACGGCCATTCTCCTGCATGTTGTCGCGTCAATGCCTAAGCAAGTTAATTGCTGTTTACAGATGCATGCATAGACGGAAGACAACTCAATATATATACTCCCCATCGACGTATATATGTATGTACACATATGTATGTAAACAAAAAAGAAAATAAAAATTTGTGTCATTGGTATTGCCCTTAAAGAAGAAAGAATAAGAATAAAATAAATGAAAAAATGTGCACACAATTTACACACAAATTGTGTTTTTCTGTAACACGCAAAAATAAGCATATAATAGTGGTATCTTCACAGAAAAGGAAAAATCTAAGAAGGGGAATGAATTAATTGCAACGGTATTACCAGTAAAGAATAAAAGGAAAAGAAATAAAACCAAACCAAAATAACAAGCTTTTCTAGAAATAAAGAAAAAGAAAAGTAATAGTGCAATTTTCACAGTCTAGTGTAGTTTACACACATTATTGTATAGTACTTGCACATATACTTACACACAGAAAAAAAATCAAAAGAAAAGTTGTCTAAGAAAAAAAATGAATTAGCGGCATTAGTATTCCCTTTTAAAAAGAAGAAAAAAATGTCAAAATTTGCACGCGGTTTATACAGAAATTGCTTTTTTATAATATGCAAGAATAAGCATATAATAGTGGAATGATATTGGTATTACCTCTAAAGAAGAAAATGAAATAAAATAAAACAAAAACAAAATCAAAATAATGAACTTTTCTATGGAAGAATGAAACCCTTTAAGAAGAATGAAAAGGAAAAAAAACTAAATCAAAATCAAAATAATAAAGTTTTCTAGGCAATAATGAACCCCTTTAAGAAAAACGAAAAAGATAAAAAAATTGCACACAAGTTTTCACGAATTGGCACTTTTACTAACATGTAAACAATGAACATATGGTATTGCAATTTCGCACTCTAGTATAGTTTACACACATGTTGTACAGTACTTGTGTGTATACTTATTTAAACACACAAAAATATAACATGTTCTAAAAAAGAATGAAGTAGTGGCATTGGTACCACCCTTTCAGAAGAAAGGAATGAAAAAATAAATCATGATAAAATTTGCACATAATTTACACATAAATTGCACTTTTTATAGCTATGCAAGAACTAACATATACTGGTAAAATTTACATTAAAAAATAGGTTTCAAAGAAGGAATGAAGTGTCATTGGTATTACCCTTAAAATAAGAGAGAAAGTGAAATAAATACTTGAACTAAAAATTCATCAAGATTAGTACAAAAATTGAACCTTTTATAATATGTAAGAAGAAACATATAGTAGTGAAATTTCCATACTCAAATATAATGTATACATGTAGTACTCGTGTGCTTATATTTACACACACTCAACATCCAAAAATACGCATAAAGAAAAATAAAAACTCAACAAAAAGACAAAAGCTAAAACCCACAAAAAACAAAAAATAACCAATAAAAGGAAAGAAAAAAGAACAGGAAAATACATAGAAACAGAAAACTAGAATAAAAAATAAACCAAGAATACCCACAAAATAAAGAATGAATATGTGGCATTGGTATTACCATTTAAGATCAAAAAAATGGGGAAAAATTCTAAAACAAACACTGACAAAATTTGCACGAAATATGCATAAAATTGTGATGTTTAAAAATATGCAAGCATAAACATATAAAAGTGGAAATTTTGCAAAAGCAAAATCTAGAACAAATGAATAGTAGCATAGGTATTAACCTTAAAGTAATGTAGTAAACATAAACAATATCAAAATCATGATTTTTTTCTGAAAAGGAATTAAATGGTGGCATTAGTATTTCCATTAAGAAGAGAATTTTTTTTTAAAAAAATCTGCGCACAATTTTGCACCGAAATTGCACTTTATCGTAATATGCAAAAGTGATCGTATAATCATGAAATTTTGGCTCATATATAATTACACTCAGCCAAAAATCCAAAAAAACAAAAAATAACCAATAAAGAAAAGAAAAAAAAGGAAAAAGAAAAACGCAATCCAGAAGAACAAAAATGAGCCCAAGAAGCAATTCGACTAACCCAAAATAGGGGTCAATCGATTCCATACAGCCCAACCCAACAACAGAAGTAAACAGAAAAAAAAATGAAAACAACACAGATCTCAAAGGCGCATCCAATGAACAGAAAATCGACAGACCATAATATGAAAAGTCAACTGACTGAAAAGTAGCTAAAGTGAAACTATGATTTGCATCGATAAGAAGTTTGCTTCTCGGTGATTAATCTTGTTTTTTTTCATGTCTGTCCTGGAAAACTCTTGAGATACTGATAGGTTTCAGGTATGATACATGCCATATGTCATACTCAATGTGGATTCATGGCAAGATTCAAATCATTCTCAATCGGTTTTCGCCGGGTTTTCCGTAAATTAACTGGGCAACTCTCTTCTTCTTAATTAAACGATGAGGCAAATGTTTTGCCTCCGTTTCAAAAAAAAATCATTCTCAAGAAAAACGACTTCAATATTTCGTCACTACAGATATGAAATGATATCATTCTAAAAAATTGATATGTTTACAAACTAACTTGACCAGTGATCGCGTAGGCCTCTTCACCTTAATAGCTTGTTTTGTTCTAGCATAAAAAGGAATGCATATCTAAAACAGAGGGTCTGATCATAGATTTTTTTTTGTTGAAAAAAGGTATGTATTGACTTCCTGGGTTAATTCACAACATGCTCCCTTACTATTAGATTTTGGAATTAATCAACCAAAAATTGTAAAGCCCTTTAACTTTGAATTATGCTGGTTTTTAAGGGAGGATCTAGAAAGTGTTGTTTCTAAGGTTTGCAATAGTGCTTATTGCAGTATAGAAGTATAAAGGATCAATGGCATGAGGAGAAAATATATTAAAAGGGTGGAACTTGAACTATAAAAAAAGAGTAATTGGTAGATGCTATTAATGAGATAGATAAATATAGTGAAATTCATGGTCTGAGTAGAGATAAATATCTTCAACGTTGAGAGGAATGTAGGCACATAATTTTTGTATCCCCGGATTATTGTTCTCCAACTGCCTCCCGGATGGCTCGAGGGCGACTCCGGAGGCCGCCGCCGCCACTCCTAGAAGCCATCACCACTGCTACTCCCTCCCTCTTCGTCGTCGGAGGAGGCCCCTGGGCTAAGCCTTGCAGTGGAAAAAAGCGGCAAGGACGTGATCTGCCTCACCTTGGCGCCTCCAGCCCCTCCCTCAGATCCAAGGTCTCGGAGTCACTATCTGCTCTCCGATCGGCGTGTGCTGACCCTTAGATAGCTGCTCGCGCTCATCGTCGCCAATGGCGAGGGCTTCCGATCTACTAAGCCGCAGTGGTGCAATGCTGGCCCGATAGTGGCCTGCAAATCCTAGACCGAATGGGTTGCTGATGACTCGGACTCCATGTGCGGCCGTTCGAGGACGTGTGCGCCTCCTACATGGCATGTCTGGATCACCTTGGCATCCCTGCCAGATCTCAGCCTCGCCGCCTCGGTGGATCCGGTGCGGTGTCGCGACGAGGCGAGTTGCGGCGCCACAGACTGATCTACCTTCCACGGGTCTGGGTAGGGCTATATCCGGTGAAAATGGTAGCCGGTGGTGATGTGCTTCGCCGTCGGTGTTGTGGAAACCCGGGCCTGTGGCGGTGGCCTCGCTATGGATTGTGGTGCCATCAAAAGGTATTTGCGAGGGTTCCTCTCTCTCCAAATCTATGGACGGCGTCTTGACACAGAGGGTATGGTTGTACAACCGAGCGATCAGTTTTCTAGTCATGCGCATGCGACTTCTAGGATCATGGAAAAGAGCTGACAACATAGACATTGCTCTATCATTGGTGGGGGCTGCGGGGGGCAACAAATTTTGACGAATTGTGGGGTGCCCCACCGTAAAACAGCTCCCCATAAAGAGGGGGGTCATGTCCCTCTTGCAGGAACATGGTGTTTTTCGCATGTGTTCTCTCCGAAGAAAATTCGGAAGGTCCCAGAACATTTTCGGCACCCTCCGAAAAATTCCAGACGTGTTTCAAAACTTTTCTGGGATGATGGTTCAATCCGAATTGTTTTTGGTTTTTCCGAAACACTTCTAGTTCTCTATCTGAAACATTTTCAGTGTCTCCGAAACTTTTCTGGTGACTTCTCTCAGACTCCTTTCCCAGTACACATCAGATAGATGACTCTTAAGGGTGTGACCCCATAGGTTGGGTGAAATATTGACATGACGGGAACTCTTTTCAGTCAATGGTCAATAGCGGAACCGTGGACATTCATATTGATCCCTACACCCACACGAATGGACATCCATTTGAGCCAATAAAGTTCACAAATTTTTGTTGGAATGTGTGTTTTATGTTTGGCTTCGCACAGATGACTTATCGATATAGTTTATAACAAATGACAAGTTCTAAACTATAGGTTATGTGGCATCCTAGCCAATATAGGCGTCATCCTAGGAATAGGATTTGTGATGCAAGAATTGTATCGGTTTATGCCTATGTTTTCTGTCCATTTTTTCACCAAATTTGGTACTTGTAATGAATCAGTTTTGAATCTGAAGCATGTGCACTTCGTTTATACTCCCTCCATATCAAAATATAAGACATGTTTGGACACTATATTTTGATACGGTGGGAGTAAAAGAACCGTGACACACGTGTACAAATGTAAGATCTTGATATAAGACCAAGAAGGCCATACAAACGCATACAATCCATTACGATGTTGTTTTAATTATCATAACACGCACACCGTCCTACAGTATATTCACAAGATAGTAGTTCAGTCTCATTTTTGTTTTTCACCGGGACCGCACACATTGCACTTGCACCCCTCGGGGCTGCACTCAGCAGTCCAAGCACTCAGGGCAAATATGGAGAGCCTGACGACAAACGAACAGGCAACCTGGGCGATCACACGGTAAAGGCATCGGTTTAATTGCTCCTGCGCAATAACTCGACACCTTTATTATGGCTCCTGAAAAATATTTAACATTATAACAAACTAAACGAGTCACACATCATGGCCATGGTTTTCTTGGTCGAGTTGTTGAAGCAACACACATCACAGAAATAATACCTGGTGATAGCATGAGGAAGGCAAGGATCAGGAGCAGCGTCTGTGTAGTCTTCACCTTAGCTAGTACATGTGATGATAGGAACTCTTATCTCCTTTGTATCGCTCTAAGCTGCAAACTAGTACAGATCAATGGCAGGCCTTCTCATAGTGACTGATGTCAATACATGACATTTTTAACCATGAATTGGATCAATACCAATTAACAGCAATTAAGAGAACTGGTAATTCTCTGTAAATGCAACCCATATTTAAGGCCCTGTTCGGATCAGAGGATAAGAATACATAGGTTTAGAGAAAACAAAGGAAATGAGACGGAAGAGAGGTGCAAAACAGTGGAACTGAAAATGCCGCAGGAAGCTAAAGAGTTGGCGTTCGATACGCAGGAGAAGAAATCCCACGAAATCAGCTCATGCGGGTCCCATTTTGCTTGGGTTCTTGTGTATGTGGGCCTCAAGGTGTACAGATCAACTACTTTTACAGCCGATGTGGGTCCCTGCTTGCATGGGATAGGTAGTCTTTTCCCTTCCACAGCCTCGGCCTGTGTGAAAAAATTGGGTAGAGGTGGATGTTTGCTTTTCCCGTGAAAACACATGGTACGAAAACTTTCCGACGGATTGGAAAGAAGAGATTCCTTTATTCCGAACGGTCAAACGGAAAAGAAATCCTTAGGAATCACTTTCCTTTGAGTTTCCTGCAGGTTTCTTGCGTCCCGAACAGGGCCTAAGAGTATAGGGGCCTGTTCGGTACGCAGGAAAACCAGAGGGAAAACGCAGGAAAGTCGTTCCTATGGAATCGCTACATTTTAGCCCGTTCGGTACAAAGGAATACGTCATTTCCAATCCAAAGGAAAATTTCAATACACCGCGCTTTCACAGAAAAAGAACATCCACCCCAGGCTCATGTTTTCGCGTCGGCCCGAGGCAAGGGAAGAGAAAGCTGACCTGAACCAATCGTCTGGACCCATGTGGGGTTTATCTGTGTACAGTCTGGACCCACATGGCTTCTCCTTTTGCATTTAAAAATCACTCTATGGGACCCACATCAGCCGATTTCGTGTGATTCCTTTCACTCCGTTCCGAACGGCAACTCTGCATGCACGTATGTCAGCGATCAAGCCAGTGGAAGTGCATCAGAGGAGCGCGAGAAGCTAATTCAAGCAACGGGCCGGCCCAGAAGGGAGCCTCGTTTACCAGCTCGGCTCGCTGGGCCGGAATGGGCTTAGTAACCCGTTACTACTTAAGGGAGTGTTGGTGTGCGTGTAGAGGCAGGCGGTGGCAAACGGCTAGTTGGCCGAGAGGTTTGCGTGTGTATCTGTATCTTCTTCCCCAATTTCCCTCTCTTCTGAATTGTAGCTCGAATTTGAAATCAATGGAGTAATAGAGAGAGAGAGATCCCCTAACAATCTGGCATCAGAGCCACCTATCCTGGAATTTCCTCGCCACCCCCACCACACCCGCTTCGCCGACCGCCGCCGCGCCGAGGCCATGGATCGAATTCCACCGGAGACGAAGGCGTTGTACGAGCTGTTGCGGGCAGATTTCGACGCCGCTCTCGCTAAGAGCTCCTCCGAGCGGAACGAGGCGACGGTGACCGCGCTCGCTAAGCTCGACACCAAGCTGGATCAGCTTTCGGGGCGGATCGAGGACGTCAAGCTCTCCCTCAGCATCGACCTCGATGAGATCCGTGGAGAAATTGGGGCCACACCGCCTCCATCGTCACGAGATCCGTCTGCTAGCAAGCAGCCGGTGCAAGGTACCACATATGGGCTTGATGGATCGGCCCCCAAGTATGTTCCCCTCAGGTCCGAGGTATGAATTCAGAGCACAACTCCCCTAGACATGTCAGTCCGTCTCAGGAGAGTTTCCGTCAGTTTCCTGTTGAAGCTCTTGGATTAGGGCCCCGGATTGAGTTGCCTAGGTTTGATGGATCTAACCCGAAGTTATGGCAGACTCGTTGTGAGGATTATTTCTGTTTTTGGAACACACCGCAGAATCAGTGGGTATCCTTTGCTTCGTCTCTGTTTGATGGGTCAGTTGCTCGTTGGTTGGAGTCAGTTCAGCGTAGAGCACCTAATGCATCTTGGTCTGAATTCTGTAGTTTGTTGATGTCTCGCTTTGGTCATAATAAGCATCAAAACTTATTGCGTCAGTTGTTTTCTATTCGTCAGACTAGCACTGTTGAAGAGTATGTTGAGCGGTTTTCAGAACTGTTTGATCAATTGACTGCTTATGAGGATCACCCAAATACTGTGCATTATGTGACCCGTTTCATGGAAGGATTGACACCTGCAGTGCGTATGTTGGTTGGCATTCAGCAACCACTTGATTTGGACTCTGTATATGCTTTGGCTTTGTTATCAGATGAATTAACTAGCTCTTCGACACAGCCCCTTCCGTTTATTCCTCGTTCAACATCGTCAGTAATGTCTGGATTGAGTCGGCCAAATTCAAGTCAACTCTTGGAAGAGAAGAAAGTAACTGATTCTGCTAAATTGTCTACAACTGATGATAGATGGTCAGCTTTGCGTGCCTTTAGGAGATCCAAGGGATTATGTTTTGTGTGTGGTGAACGTTGGGCCAGAGACCATAAGTGTAAACAGGAAATTCAGTTGCATATAGTTCAGGAAATGTTGGAATGTGTGCAATGTTGGCCTGATGAGACTAGTAATTCAGAGGAAGAAATGGTTGGTGAAGTTAATGCTATGACATTGTCTGCGGCTGCTATTGGTGATCATACTGTCCCTGCTGTGTCAACCATGAAGCTCAGAGTTCAGTTACAGGGACGTACATTGTATTTTTTGGTGGACTCTGGTAGTAGTCACACCTTCCTTGATGCAGTTGTAGCTGATTCCGTGCCAGGTGTTTCTGTAATGCCAGTCTCTATGGTCAGAGTGGACGATGGAAAATTAATTCCTTGCTCTAGTCAACTGAAAACAGGGCAGTGGTCTTGTGCTGGTTATACTTTTACTAGCCAGTTTAAGGTTTTTCCCTTGGAAACTTATGGCATATTGGGCATGGATTGGCTTGCTGCTAACAGCCCTATGCAGGTGGATTGGGCTGAACATTGGATTTCTTTTCAGAAAGATCAGGTGTTAGTTACTTTGCTTGGTGCGGATGCTAGTCCTCAGTTGTGTGCAGTAATGGAAATGTCAGCTTTGCTAGTTACTGATACGTCCATTTTGCATCATGCTTTTATATCGATATTTATCGCATTATGGGCTGTTATTTCACGTTATGTCACAATACTTATGGCTATTCTCTCTTATTTTACAAGGTTTACATGAAGAGGGAGAACGCCGGCAGCTGGAATTCTAGGCTGGAAAAGGAGCAAATATTGGAGACCTATTATGTGCAACTCCAAAAGTCCTGAAACTCCACGGAATGTCTTAAAATAAATAAAGAAAAATCGTCGCCAAAGATGAAGGCCAGGGGGCCCACACCCTGCTCACGAGGGTGGGGGCGAGCTCTACCCCCTGGGCGCGCCCCCTACCTCGTGGGCCCCCTGGTGGCTCTCCGATGCCCATCTTCTCCTATATGAAGTCTTTCGATGAGAAAAAAATAAGAAGCAACCTTTCGGGACGAGACTCCGCCGCCACGAGGCGGAACCTTGGCGGAACCAATCTAGGGCTCCGGCAGAGCTGTTCTGCCGGGGACACTTCCCTCCGGGAGGGGGAAATCATCGTCATCATCATCACCAACGCCTCCTCATCGGGAGAGGGCAATCTCCATCAACATCTTCACCAGACCATCTCATCTCCAAACCCTAGTTCATCTCTTGTATCCAATTCTTGTCTCCAAGTCCGGATTGGTTCTAGTAGGTTGCTAGTAGTGTTGATTACTCCTTGTAGTTGATGCTAGTTGGTTTATTTGGTGGAAGATCATATGTTCAGATCCTTTATGCATATTATTACCCTCCGATTATGAACATGAATATGCTTTGTGAGTAGTTACGCTTGTTCCCGAGGACACGGGAGAAGTCTTGCTATTAGTAGTCATGTGAATTTGGTATTCGCTCGATATTTTGATGAGATGTATGTTGTCTAGCCTCTAGTGGTGTTATGTGAACGTCGACTACATAACACTTCACCATTATTTGGGCCTAGAGGAAGGCATTGGGAAGTAATAAGTAGATGATGGGTTGCTAGAGTGATGTAAGCTTAAACCCTAGTTTATGCGTTGCTTCGTAAGGGGCTGATTTGGATCCATATGTTTCATGCTATGGTTAGGTTTACCTTAATTCTTTTGTTGTAGTTGCAGATGCTTGCAATAGAGGTTAATCATAAGTGGGATGCTTGTTCAAGTAAGAACAGCACCCAAGCACCGTCCACCCACATATCAAATTATCAAAGTACCGGGTTTAATCATATGAACGTGATGAAAACTAGCTTGATGATATTCCCATGTGTCCTCGGGAGCGCTTTTCCTATTATAAGAGTTTGTCCAGGCTTGTCCTTTGCTACAAAAAGGATTGGGCCACCTTTCTGCACCGTGTTTACTTTTGTTACATGTTGCTCGTTACAATTTACCTCATCAAAAAACTATCTGTTACCACTTATTTTAGTACTTGCAGAGAATACCTTGCTGGAAACCGCTTATCATTTCCTTCTGCTCCTCGTTGGGTTCGACACTCTTACTTATCGAAAGGACTACGATAGATCCCCTATACTTGTGGGTCATCAAGACTTTTCTCGCGCCGCTTCCGGGAGTGTAGCGCCTTTGGTAGGTGGAATTTGGTAAGGAAAAATTTATATAGTGTGCTGAAATTTTCTGTCACTTGTTACTATGGAAAGTAATTCTCTGAGGGGCTTGTTCGGGGTATCTTCACCCCTTCTAGTAGAGCAAAGAGTTGCTCCTCAACCTTCTGAACCTATTGAAAATGAAACTCCTTTTGAATTTTCTTCGGGTATGATGGAAAAACTGCTAGCTAACACTTTTGCAGGAGATGGAACAAAGCATCCTGACGAGCATCTACGCTATGTGGATGACATTTGTGGACTATTTAAGCTTGCAGGTATACCCGATGATGTCGTTAAGAAGAAGGCTTTCCCTTTATCTTTGGAGGGAGACGCATTGACATGGTATAGGCTATGTGATGATACGAGATCATGGAACTATAAAAGATTGAAATTGGAATTTCATCAAAAGTATTACCCTATGCATCTTGTTCATCGTGATCGCAATTATATATATAATTTTGGCCTCGCGAAGGAGAAAGCATCGCTCAAGCTTGGGGAGGCTTAAATCAATGTTATATTCATGCCCCAATCATGAGCTCTCAAAAGTGACAATTCTTCGTAATTTTTATGCTCGCTTTCTCGATAACAACCGCACCATGCTCGATACTTCTTGTCTTTGGCTCTTTTATGATGAAGACTATTGAATTCAGATGGAATTTATTGGATAGAATTAAACGCAACTCTGAAGATTGGGACCTCGATGAAGGTAAGGAGTCGTATGACACCTAAGTTTGATTGTGTTAAATCTTTTATGGATACCGATATTTTCCGTAAGTTTAGCACTAAATATGGACTTGACTCTGAGATAGTAGCTTCTTTCTGTGAATATTTTGCTACTTATGTTGATCTCCCCAAGGAGAAGTGGTTTAAATATCATCCTCCCATAGAAGTAAAAGTAGCTGCACCTATTAAAGTTGAAGAAAGGACTGTTACTTATAATGATCCTATTGTCCCTACCTCTTATGTTGAGAAACCACCTTTCCCTGTTAGAGTAAAGGATCATGCTAAAGCTTCAACCGTTGTTCGTAAAAGCAATATTAGAACTTATACACCTCCTGAGCAAGTTAAGTAGAACCTAATATTTCTATTGTTAAAGATCTCTTGTCTGATAATATTGATGGGCATGTTATTCAATTCTATGGTGAAACTGCTAGAATTGCTAAACCGAGTGCTAAAGATAAACATAGACCTGTGGTAGGCGTGCCTGTTATTTCTGTTAAAATAGGAGATCATTGTTATCATGGCTTATGTGATATGGGTGCTAGTGCTAGTGCAATACCCATTGATTTATACAGAGAAATTATGCATGATATTGCACCTATTGAGTTAGAAGAAATTGATGTCACAATTAAAATTGCCAACAGAGATACTATTTCACCAGTGGGAATTGTTAGAGATGTTGAAGTCTTGTGTGGGAAAACCAAATATCCTGCTGATTTTCTTGTTCTTGGTTCTCCACAAGATAACTTTTGTCCCATTATATTTGGTAGACCCTTCTTGAATACTGTTAATGCTACGATAGACTGCAAAAAGAATGTTGTTACTATTGGCTTGGATGATATGGTTCATGAGTTCAATTTCTCTAAATTTAGTAAACAACATCGTGAGGAAGAATTGCCTAGTAAGGATGAAATTATTGGTCTTGCTTCTATTGCCGTACCTCCTAGTGATCCATTAGAACACTATTTGCTAGACCATGAAAATGATATGTTCATGAATGAAAGAAGGGAAATAGATGAAGTATTCTTTAAACAGGAACCTATTCTGCAACACAATTTGCCTGTTGAAATCCTAGGGGATCCTCCTCCACCCAAGGGCGATCCCGTGTTTGAGCTTAAAACATTGCCTGATAATCTTAAATATGCTTATCTTGATGAAAAGAAAATATATCCTGTTATTATTAGTGCTAACCTTTCAGAGCATGAAGAAGAAAGATTATCGAGAACTCTGAAAAAGCACCGTGCCGCTATTGGATATACTCCGTATGATCTTAAGGGCATCAGTCCCACTCTATGTCAACATAAAATAAATTTGGAAGCTGATGCCAAACCAGTTCGTGATCCTCAATGACGTTTGAATCCTAAAATGAAAGAAGTGGTAAGAAAGGAAATACTCAAGCTTACGGAGGCGGGTATAATTTATCCCGCTGTCGATAGTCGCGGGTAAGTCCTGTCCATTGTGTCCCTAAGAAGGGAGGTATTACTGTTGTCCCTAATGATAAAGATGAATTGATTCCGCAAAGAATTATCACAGGTTATAGGATGGTAATTGATTTCAGCAAATTAAATAAAGCTACTAAGAAAGATCATTACCCCTTACCTTTTATTGATCAAATGATAGAAAGATTATGCAAACATACACACTATTGCTTTCTAGATGGTTATTCGGTTTTTCTCAAATACCGTGGTCGGCTAAAGATCAATCAAAGACTACTTTTACATGCCCTTTTGGTACTTTTGCTTATAGACGTATGCCTTTTGGTTTATGTAATGAACTTGCTACCTTTTAAAGATGCATGATGGCTATATTCTCTGACTTTTTTGAAAAGATTTGTGAGGTTTTCATGGACGACTTTTCCGCCTATGGTTCCTTCTTTGACGATTGCTTGAGCAATCTTGATCGAAGTTTTGCAGAGATGTGAAGAAACTAATCTTGTCTTGAATTGGGAAAAGTGCCACTTTATGGTTAATGAAGGTATTGTCTTGGGGCACAAAGTTTCTGAAAGAGGTTTTGAAGTTGATAAAGCCAAGGTTGATGCTATTGAAAAGATGCCATGTCCCAAGGACATCAAAGGTATAAGAAGTTTCCTCGGTCACGCCGGATTTTATAGGAGGTTCATTAAGGACTTCTCAAAAATTTCTCGGCCTCTGACTAATTTATTACAAAAATATGTACCATTTGTCTTTGATGATGATTGTGTAGAAGCATTTGAAATACTTAAGAAAGCATTAGTCTCTCAGACCGTTGTTCAGCCACCTAATTGGAATTTACCCTTTGAAATTATGTGTGATGCTAGTGATTATGTCAGAGGTGCTGTTCTAGGGAAAAGAGTTGATAAGAAATTAAATGTTATCCATTATGCTAGTAAGACTCTAGACAATGCTCAAAGAAATTATGCTACTACCGAAAAGGAACTTTTAGCAGTTGTGTTTGCTTGTGATAAATTCAGACCCTATATTGTTGATTCTAAAGTAACTATTCACACCGATCATGCTGCTATTAAATATCTTATGGAAAAGAAAGATGCTAAACCTAGACTTATTAGATGGGTTCTCTTGCTGCAAGAATTTGATTTGCATATTGTTGATAGAAAAGGAGACGAGAACCCTGCTGCAGATAACTTATCTAGGTTAGAGAATGTTCTTGATGACCCACTACCTATTGATGATAGCTTTCATGATGAACAATTAAATGTCATAAGCACTTCTCGTAGCACTCCATGGTATGCTGATTATGCTAATTATATTGTTGCTAAATTTATACCACCTAGCTTCACATACCAACAAAAGAAAAAGTTCTTTTATGATTTACGGCATTACTTTTGGGATGACCCACATCTTTATAAATAAGGAGTAGATGGTGTTATTAGACGTTGTGTGCCTGAGCATGAACAGAATGTATCCTACGCAAGTGTCACTCCGAAGCTTATGGAGGACACCACACCGGAGATAGAACTGCACATAAGGTATTGCAATCCGTTTTTATTGGCCCACTCTCTTCAAAGATGCCCGTAAGTTTGTTTTGTCTTGTGATGAATGTCAAAGAATTGGAAATATTAGTAGACGTCAAGAAATGCCTATGAATTATTCACTTGTTATTGAACCATATGATGTTTGGGCCTTTGATTATATGGGACATTTTCCCGCCTCTAATGGATATACACATATTTTAGTTGCTGTTGATTATGTTACTAAGTGGGTAGAAGCTATTCCAACTAGTAGTGCCGATCATAACACTTCTATTAAAATGCTCAAGGAAGTTATTTTTCCGAGGTTTGGAGTCCCTAGATATTTGATGACCGATGGTGGTTCACACTTTATTCATGGTGCTTTCCGTAAAATGCTTGCTAAATATGACGTTAATCATAGAATTGCATCTCCTTATCACCCACAGTCTAGTGGTCAAGTAGAATTGAGTAATAGAGAGCTCAAATTAATTTTGCAAAAGACTGTTAATAGGTCTAGAAAGAATTGGTCCAAGAAACTTGATGATGCATTATGGGCATATAGAACTGCATATAAGAATCCTATGGGTATGTCTCCGTATAAAATAGTTTATGGAAAAGCATGTCACTTACCTCTCGAACTAGAACATAAGGCATATTGGGCTATTAAAGAGCTCAACTATGATTTCAAACTTGCCGGTGAGAAGAGGTTATTTGATATTAGCTCACTTGATGAATGGAGAACCCAAGCTTATGAAAATGCCAAGTTATTTAAAGAAAAAGTAAAAAGATGGCATGACAAAAGGATACAAAAGCATGAGTTTAATGTAGGTGATTATGTATTGTTATACAACTCTCGTTTAAGATTTTTTGCAGGAAAAATTCTCTCTAAATGGGAAGGTCCCTACGTTATCGAGGAGGTCTATCATTCCGGTGCCATAAAAATCAACAACTTCGAAGGCACAAATCCAAAGGTGGTAAACGGTCAAAGAATCAAACATTATATCTCAGGTAATCCCATAAATGTTGAAACCAATATTATTGAAACCGTAACCCCGGAGGAATACATAAGGACCACTTTCCACTGCTTGCATTCTAAAAGGAATAGGTATGTGGTACGGTAAGTAAACCGACTCCAAAACAATTTTTAAGGCAATATTTCTCTGTTTTGGAATATTTAGAAAAATAGAAAAATAAGTGGCAGTCCGGGAAGACACAAGGACTTCACGAGGGTGGAGGGCGCGCCCTACCCCCCTGGGCGCGCCCCCTACCTCGTGAGCACCTCGTGTGCCATCCGGACTCCGTTTTCTTGCACGATACGTATTTTGGTCGGTAAAAATTCATTATATATTCTCCGAGAGGTTTTGACTCCCGTATCACGCAAATATCCTCTGTTTTTGTTTCAAGCTGTCCTACTGCAGGTTAGATCAACATGTGGTCTCAAGATTCAGAGGACGATTGCCCAGCTTCTTACCGGCCTTTAGATAAAAACATATTCAAGGATACCTATCCATATATATGGTACCCCGATGAGGAAGATGAAGATGAACCAGTTCCCCCTCGCTTCAAGCAAGAAAGCAAAGAGGCATTATGCAAAAGGATAATAAAGCTTGAGATCGAGAATCATGAGTTGAGGATTGATAATTTCACCCTCAGACGTAAGTTGGAGAAAGAGAAGGGCAAGCCCGCATCATCTACAACACCTCCACCTTCTTCACCAACAACAAAGAAGGAGATATAATCACATGGGTATGGGCACTCCCCTTGGCAACTGCCAAGCTTGGGGGAGGTGCCCCGGTATCGTATCACCATCACAACTCCTATCTTTACCGTTTTTCTTAGTTCAATCCTTTAGTAGTATCTTGATTTAGCAGAATAAAGTCATGGCATGATCTAGTTTTGAAGTTTTACTTTATGATTCCTCTATGTAATCTAGTCCGTGAGCTATATATATAATAAAGATTAGTGTTGAGTCAAGGGCTTGATTGTTTTTCCATGATCTTGGGTGGATAATAGAAAGAAAAAGAAAAAGAATAAAAAGAAACAAAGAGTTCATATTGATCTTATTGAAAGTAATGACTTCACATAGAAAGAGTATGATGATTAAAAGTTGTTGGGAGTTGGCAAATATAGCTTTGGTCATCGTTGCAATTAATAGGAAGTAATAAGGAGAGAGAGGTTTCACATATAGATATATTATCATTGACATCTTTTATGATTGGGAGCACTCATTAAAATATGACATGCTAAAGAGTTGATGTTGGACAAGGAAGACAACATAATGAGTTATGTTTTCTTGTATCTGAGATAAAGTATGTTGTCATGGATCCTCTAACATGTTGATCTTGCCTTTCCCCCTCATGCTAGCCAAATTCTCAGCACCAAGTAGAGATACTACTTGTGCTTCCAAATACCCTTAAACCAGTTTAGCCATGAGAGTCCACCATATCTACCTATGGATTGAGTAAGATCCTTCAAGTAAGTTGTCATCAAGGCAAGCAATAAAATTGCTCTCTAAATATGCATGACTTATTAGTGCAGAGAAATAAGCTTTGTACAAACTTGTTGTGGAAGTAATAAAAGCGACGGACTGCATAATAAAGTTCCACATACAAGGCAATATAAAGTGACGTTCTTTTGCATTAAGATTTTGTGCATCAAACCATAAAAGCGCATGGCAACCTCTCGCTTCCTCTGCCAAGGGCCTATCTTTTATTATTATCTTCTATCTTATGCAATACCACGGTGATCTTCACCTATCGTTTTTCATTTTATCCTTTGGCAAGCCCGGCTTGTTGGAAAGAGCATGATATATATATCTAATTGGATGTAGGGGAGCATGAATTGTTATTGTTGACATTACCCTTGAGGTAAAAGGTTGTGGGGCAAAACTATAAGCCCCTATCTTTCTCTGTGTCCAATTAAAACTCCGTAACCACAAGTATTGCGTGAGTGCTAGCAATTATGAAGGACTAAGTGATAGTTGAGTATGTGGACTTGCTTTTAAGCTCTGACACAGACTCTTTCTGATGTTATGATAAATTGCAATTGCTTCAATGACTAGGTTAAAATTTGTTAGTGCCCAATAAGGTTTCTGATTCATACTTTTGCATTGTGAAAAGATCATCACATGAACATAAGTAATCATATGACAAATCTATATATGTTGCTGTTATGAGAATAATCATGATGCCTTCATGTCCAGATTTTATTTTTATCGACGCCTCTACCTCTAAACATGAGGACATATTTATTGTTATCGGCTTTTCGCTTGAGGACAAGCGAGGTCTAAGCCCGGAGAGTTGATACGTCCATTTTGCATCATGCTTTTATATCGATATTTATCGCATTATGGGCTGTTATTTCACGTTATGTCACAATACTTATGGCTATTCTCTCTTATTTTACAAGGTTTACATGAAGAGGAGAATGCCGCACTGGAATTCGGCCGAAAAGAAGAAAATATTGGAGACCTATTCTGTGCAACTCCAAAAGTCCTGAAACTCCACGGAATGTCTTAAAATAAATAAAGAAAAATCGTCGCCAAAGATGAAGGCCAGGGGGCCCACACCCTGCTCACGAGGGTGGGGGCGCGCCCTACCCCCCTGGGCGCGCCCCCCTACCTTGTGGGCCTCCTGGTGGCTCTCCGATGCCCATCTTGTTGGAAATATGCCCTAGAGGCAATAATAAATTAGTTATTATTATATTTCCTTGTTCACGATGATCGTTTATTATCCATGCTATAATTGTATTGATATGAAACTCAGATACATGTGTGGTACATAGACAACACCATGTCCCTAGTAAGCCTCTAGTTGACTAGCTCGTTGATCAATAGATGGTTACGGTTTCCTGACCATGGACATTGGATGCCATTGATAACGGGATCACATCATTAGGAGAATGATGTGATGGACAAGACCCAGTCCTAAGCCTAGCACAAAAGATCGTAGTTCGTATGCTAAAGCTTTTCTAATGTCAAGTATCATTTCCTTAGACCATGAGATTGTGCAACTCCCGGATACCGTAGGAATGCTTTGGGTGTACCAAACGTCACAACGTAACAGGGTGACTATAAAGGTGCACTACAGGTATCTCCGAAAGTGTCTGTTGGGTTGGCACGAAACGAGACTGGGATTTGTCACTCCGTGTAAACGGAGAGGTATCTCTAGCCCCACTCGGTAGGACATCATCATAATGTGCACAATGTGACCAAGGGGTTGATCACGGGATGATGTGTTACGGAACGAGTAAAGAGACTTGCCGAAACGAGATTGAACAAGGTATCGGGATACCGACGATCGAATCTCGGGCAAGTACAATACCGCTAGACAAAGGGAATTGAATACGGATTGATTGAATCCTCGACATCGTGGTTCATCCGATGAGATCATCGTGGAACATGCGGGAGCCAACATGGGTATCCAGATCCCATTGTTGGTTACCGACCGGAGAACGCCCTGGTCATGTTCGCATGGTTCCCGAACCCGTAGGGTCTACACACTTAAGGTCTGGCGATGCTAGGGTTATAAAGGAAGTTTGTATGTGGTTACCGAATGTTGTTCGGAGTCCGGATGAGATCCCGGACGTCACGAGGAGTTCCTAATGGTCCGGAGGTAAAGATTTATATATGGGAAGTCCTGCTTGGTCACCGGAAAAGTTTCGGGTTTTTCCCAGAACGCATCTGGGACCACCGGAGGGTCCTGGGTCCACCAAGTGGGGCCACTAAACCCGGAGGGCTGCATGGGCCAAGTGTGGAAGGGGACCAGCCCTGTGGGCTGGTGCGCCTCACAAGGGCCCAAGGCGCCTCAAGAGGAGAGGGGGCAAACCCTAGAGGCAGATTGGCCCTACGGCCCACCCTAGGTGCGCCCCCCCGCGCTCTCCCCCGTGGCCGCCACCCAGATGGGATCTGGGGGCTGCCGCCACCCCGAGGGAGGGAACCCTAGGTGGGGGCGCAGCCCCTCCCCTTCCCCTATATATACTTGAGGTTTGGGCTGCCCAAGACACATGAGTTTCTCCCTCTATTGACGCAGCCCTGCCTCTCCTCCTCCTCCTCTCCCGTGGTGCTTGGCGAACCCCTGCAGGATTGCCACCCTCCTCCACCACCACCACGCCGTTGTGCTGCTGCTGGATGGAGTCTTCCTCAACCTCTCCCTCTCTCCTTGCTGGATCAAGGCGTGGGAGACGTCACCGGGTTGTACGTGTGTTGAACGCGGAGGTGCCGTCTGCTCGGCACTAGGATCTCCGGTGATTTGGATCACGACGAGCACGACTCCTTCAACCCCGTTCTCTTGAACGCTTCCGCTTAGCGATCTACAAGGGTATGTAGATGCACTCTCCTTCCCTCGTTGCTAGTTTCTCCATAGATAGATCTTGGTGACACGTAGGAAAATTTTGAATTTCTGCTACGTTCCCCAACACATCTTCTCCTATATGAAGTCTTTCAATGATAAAAAAAATAAGAAGCAACCTTTCGGGACGAGACTCCGCCGCCACGAGGCGGAACCTTAGCGGAACCAATCTAGGGCTCCGGCAGAGCTGTTCACTGGGACACTTTCTCCGGAGGGGGAAATCATCGTCATCATCATCGCCAACGCCTCCTCTCACCGGAGAGGGCAATCTCCATCAACATCTTCACCAAGCACCATCTCATCTCCAAACCCTAGTTCATCTCTTGTATCCAATTCTTGTCTCCAAGTCCGGATTGGTACTAGTAGGTTGCTAGTAGTGTTGATTACTCCTTGTAGTTGATGCTAGTTGGTTTATTTGGTGGAAGATCATATGTTCAGATCCTTTATGCATATTATTACCCCTCTGATTATGAACATAATTATGCTTTGTGAGTAGTTACGTTTGTTCCTGAGGACACGGGAGAAGTCTTGCTATTAGTAGTCATGTGAATTTGGTATTCGTTCGATATTTTGATGAGATGTATGTTGTCTAGCCTCTAGTAGTGTTATGTGAATGTCGACTACATAACACTTCACCATTATTTGGGCCTAGAGGAAGGCATTGGGAAGTAATAAGTAGATGATGGGTTGCTAGAGTGACAGAAGCTTAAACCCTAGTTTATGCATTGCTTCGTAAGGGGATGATTTGGATCCATATGTTTCATGCTATGGTTAGGTTTACCTTAATTCTTTTGTTGTAGTTGCGGATGCTTGCAATAGAGTTTAATCAAAAGTGGGATGCTTGTTCAAGTAAGAACAGCTCCCAAGCACCGGTCCACCCACATATCAAATTATCAAAGTACCGAAAGTGAATCATATGAACGTGATGAAAACTAGCTTGATGATATTCCCATGTGTCCTCGGGAGCGCTTTTCCTATTATAAGAGTTTGTCCAGGCTTGTCCTTTGCTACAAAAAGGATTGGGCCAACTTGCTGCACCGTGTTTACTTTTGTTACTTGTTGCTCGTTACAATTTACCTCATCACAAAACTATCTGTTACCACTTATTTCAAGATTTTGCAAGAGAATACCTTGCTGGAAACCGCTTATCATTTCCTTCTGCTCCTCGTTGGGTTCGACACACTTACTTATCGAAAGGACTACGATAGATCCCCTATACTTGTGGGTCATCAGTTACTGACGAAGTTAATCTGTCCGAATTACCTCAGGAAATTCAAGAGCTTATTGAGAAATTTGCTCCAGTTTTTGCAGCTCCTACTGGATTAACACCTAGAAGAAAATATGACCATACAATTCCTCTCATTCCTGGAGCTGGTCCTGTTGCCATCAGACCCTATAGAGTTGCTCCTGCTTTGAAGGATGAATTGGAGAAACAAGTAAAAGAAATGTTGGACTCTGGTGTGATCAGGCCTAGTAATAGTCCTTTTTCTTCCCCAATGTTGTTGGTTCAAAAGAAGGATCACTCTTGGAGGCCTATTTTTGATTATAGGCATCTTAATGCTATAACTGCTAAGTGTAAATATCCAATTCCAGTAATTGATGAGCTTTTGGATGAATTGGCTGGGGCCTTTTGGTTTTCTAAATTGGATTTGAGATCTGGTTATCATCAGATAAGGCTTGCTCCTGGAGAGGAATACAAGACTGCATTTCAAACTCATAATGGTCATTTTGAATTTCAGGTCATGTCCCAAGGTTTGACTGAAGGGCCTAATACTTTCCAATTTGCTATGAATAGTGATTTGTCCCCTGTGTTGAGAAAATGTGCAGTGGTTTTCTTTGATGACATTTTAGTTTTTAGTGCTACTTATGCACTTCATTTGCAGCACTTGGCAGAAGTACTTCAGCTGTTTCTCCAGCATCAATGGCAAGTCAGATTATCCAAATGTGCTTTTGCACAGCCAGAAATTGGATATTTGGGTCACATTATCAGTGGTGAGGGTGTGTCCATTGATCCTGCTAAGATTTCTGCTATCCAGGATTGGCCAGTTCCTGTGTCTGTTAAAGATGTCAGGGGATTTTTGGGTTTGGTTGGCTATTATAGGAAGTTCATTAAGCTTTATGGAGTTATCAGCAGACCTCTCACTGTGCTGCTCAAGAAAGGAGTGTATTTTCATTGGACAGATGTAGAACAACAGTCCTTTGTGGCCCTTAAAGAAGCCCTTGCTTCAGCACCAGTGTTAGCACTTCCAGATTTCTCCAAAAAGTTTGTTGTGGAAACAGATGCTTGTGATGTGGGCATTGGAGCAGTTCTTATGCAAGATGGTCACCCCTTGGCATATGTTAGTAAGGCTTTGGGCCCTCGAAACCAGGCTCTTTCTGTTTATGAAAAAGAATACTTAGCTATACTTCTTGCTGTAGATCATTGGCGACAGTATTTGCAGCTGTCCGAATTTGTTATTTAGACTGATCAAAGGAGTTTAGCTAGTCTGTCTGACCAGCGTTTGCACACAGTTTGGCAACAGAAAGCTTTAACTAAGTTGCTTGGCCTTACTTACACCATTTGTTATAAAAAAGGGGTTGAGAATAGAGCTGCTGATGCTTTGTCTAGGAGACCTCACACGGCCAATGAAATACTCGTTGAACTGCATCACATTTCTTCTGTGCAGCCATTATGGTTGGAAGATATCATTCAGAGTTATGTTGATGATCCTTTCTCTGCTGCCTTGTTGCAACGATTGGCGCTTGATTCTCAATCTGACAAGAAGTTTTCCTTGAGAGCTGGCATTTTGCGCATTGATCAGTGTATTTGGGTGGGTAATAAACCTCAGTTGCATCATAAGTTGGTCAGTGCTTTCCATGATAGTGCCATTGGTGGACATTCAGTTTTTCCTGTGACTTACAAATGTGTTCGACAGTTGTTTCGATGGGCAGGCATGAGAAGTTTCATTAAACAATTTGTGCAACATTGTTTGATTTGTCAGCAAGCTAAGCATGAACGTATACCATACCCTGGACTGTTGCAACCTTTGCCAATTCCAACTTTGCCTTGGGAAATGGTGACTATGGATTTTGTTGAAGGTCTTCCCACATCTGGTAGGTATAATTGTTTGTTGGTGGTCATTGATAAGTTGACAAAGTATGGCCATTTCATCCCTATGCATCATCCCTTCACTGCCCTGTCTGTAGCTGAGGCGTTTCTGAATGCAGTTTATCGTCTCCATGGCATGCCATTATCTATTGTGTCAGATCGTGATCGGGTGTTTACTAGCCTTTTTTGGAAAGAGTTGTTTGCTAAGACAGGTACCATGCTTCGTATGAGTTCTGCTCGGCATCCACAGACGGATGGCCAGACAGAGCGTGTGAATCAGCAAGTGGAATGCTTTCTCCGCTGTTTTGTCAGTGCACAGCCCACTCGTTGGGCGCAATGGATACCTTTGTGTGAATTTTGGTACAACACAAATTGGCATTCAGCTACAGGGCAAACACCATTTGAGGTTGTTTATGGGCATGCTCCCCGTCACTTTGGCATTTCTGTTGATGATACTATTCAGTCTGAGGATCTGAAATAGTGGCTTGACCAGCATAAAGTGATTCTTGCCTCAGTTCAGCAGCATTTGTCTCGTGCTCAGCAACGAATGAAGGTCCAACCTGATAAGCATCGGACTGAGCGCTCGTTTGAAGTTGGGGACATGGTGTTTCTTAAGTTGCAACCATATTTGCAGTCTTCTGTTGCTCCACGTGCTAATCACAAGTTGGCCTTTAAGTTTTATGGCCCCTTCCAGATTATTGCTCGAGTGGGTGAAGTGGCTTATGAGTTGGCCTTGCCTACTTCTAGCAAGGTCCATCCAGTTTTTCATGTCTCGCTGTTGAAGAAGGTCTTGGCTCCTGGTTGTGAAGCGTTTCCACAGTTACCTCCTTCTGATGCTCATCTTCAGGTGCCCGTGGAGATTTTGCAACAGCGAGTGATCAAACGTGGTTCTAGCTCTGTGGTCCAAGTTTTGGTTCGTTGGAGTAATTCTTCTGATGATCTCGCTACTTGGGAGGATAAGGAGACGTTGAAGCAAATGTTTCCGAGGGCTTCGGCTTGGGGACAAGCCGTTTCTAAGAAAGGGGGGATTGTTAGCGATCAAGCCAGTGGAAGTGCATCAGAGGAGCGCGAGAAGCTAATTCAAGCAACGGGCCGGCCCAGAAGGGAGCCTCGTTTACCAGCTCGGCTCGCTTGGCCAGAATGGGCTTAGTAACCCGTTACTACTTAAGGGAGTGTTGGTGTGCGTGTAGAGGCAGGCGGTGGCAAACGGCTAGTTGGCTGAGAGGCTTGCGTGTGTATCTGTATGTTCTTCCCCAATTCTCCTCTCTTCTGAATTGTAGCTCGAATTTGAAATCAATGGAGTAATAGAGAGAGAGAGAGATCCCCTAACAACGTACAATAATTTTCTTTCCTATGTTTTGTACCTCCTCTCTTTCCATTTCCTATAGTTCCTTCTGATCCTACGTTTTCACTGGTAGAACGCTCGTGCGTTGCCACGGGCCTTTCAAATTTTCCTACTTACATATATAATATAATGCATGTAATTTTGTGCATGTATAGGAAAACATAGCCCGCAACCATTAAAAAGCAATTGAAATCCACTTCACCTGCAATATATTTTGATTAAAAATGTATTTGAATTATGTATACGTATAGATAATGATTCAACTAAGAATATGTTACAAACTAAGATCTGTTTGATGTGCTTAAGATATTCCCGTCATTCTCGTACGCCGAAATACGCACACAACCTGGCCACCTCTAAACGTAGCCGCCACTGGAGCTTGGGTTTCTTATGCCTCCCATAGGAGCCGCCACCGGTCTGCGACGTCCTCTGTGGCCTTAGGGCCATGGAGGCGCGGTGGATCCCTGCTCGTGCCAATGGGAGGGCTACGTTTTTTCATGTTTTTTGTTTGTTTTATTAGGGTTTGTATCCTACTCAGAGAGGCAAGGACGAGGCTGTTCTCTGAAGATGGAATAAGGTTCTCTTCGCCTACTGATGTGGCTGTTGTTGAGGGTCCAATGCTAAACAAAGAAATATCTCCTTGGAATGGCAGAATATCTGCTTTAAAAAATAGGTTAGTCCCATCTGCTATAGCTTGAAGCAGGCCCAGGGGCCAGCAGGACTAATACGTTGTTGTATTGACGCAGATATTTCTTTTTCTAAGCATACAATTGCGAGTACTTCTAGGTTTTATTAGCAGAGAAGAAGTAGTAAATTGGGGCTTATTGGGACCGATGTTACGAGCTTCTGGAATACAATGGAATCTTCATAAAGTAGATCCTTATGATTCTTACAACCAATGTGATTGGAAAGTCCGATGGCAAAAAGAAGGGGATTCGTTAGCTCGCTATTTAGTATGTTTGTGAAATGAGAAAATCCATCAAATTAATTCAACAAGCTGTAGAAAATATATATTCCCGGAGCCCCTGTTCTGGCGGTGCTTCTAACATCGTCGGATGGCATGTGGAGGTTTGTCTTCAATGGATCTCGTGGGATTCAATCATCGTTTGTCTTTGATGGGTCCACGTTGAAAAGGTATTCATTCATGAGTGGTCGTGTGCCCACAGGTTAGATCCTTCCAATCTACGTTTCTCTTTGTCGCCGGTGATTCCTGTTCTGGTGCATATACTTTAGGAAGGCATAAGCCACAAAACCATGAGATATATAGAAAGGTGTGACAACTCATACTTGTTGCACAGGCTACAATGCATATAATTTAGGAAGTATCTCTGGTCCAAACTCATAATCCAATTATGCCCCTTAATCACATATTATGTGTCTTAGGACCTATTATAGGTTTTCTCATGTGGGTGCTCGCTGGTGACCGACATCTTATCATGAGATCATAGCATTCTTATCTTTACTTTTAAATTTTGGTTTCCATTTCTTTCTTTTTCCTGTACAAGTGTCATGCTCTCACCCTTCCTCTATCAATGAAAACACACCTCTCATGTGTACTTACACTCAGCCGAATTCCATCTAGCAATGCACTTGTCCCATTCTCATGAATGAACGATTCCTCTCAATCAATAGTATACAGTCCATCAGAAACTTCAAGAAAACACCCATGCTCCATACAACTCAAGATGTTGGCCTTTTTACTTCTCTGGCGACCAGCCAACGTTACTTTCTGCCTTCCAATGTGCATGCATACAATGGAACAACTGAAAATACGAAAGAAATAGATTGTAAGAAACAGATATATTCAACCTATAATCTGTTGTGTATTTCGGATTTGGACGACCATTTACCCATAATAATGCATTTAATGATTGATTGCAAAAGAGCTATGGAGGAAACTTCACAAGCACCGTACTCATTAATTCCACTCACAAGCCTTTTCTCGTAGAATTTCACAACTTTATAAGACATCTTTAAAAACCAGCCATCAGTAAATAGATCTCTCAATCCAGAAATGGTATGCATATATTAAACATTTCACTCCATTCGGGTCCATATTATGTTTGAAACAAGTCAAAAGGCTTGTCATTTTCATTGAAATAAGATAAACAATTTAAGAATCACTCTCGCGGCATTATATTACACAAATATTTCGTCCGGCAAGGCACCCCGATGATGCCTCCGCTTTCATGTGCCACAAGCACAACGACCGGAGTCGCATTGTTGTGGAACACCCGAGCATTTCGCTCATTCCAGATTTCTCAAGAGATAGGAATAAGGGAAACAAGCGGCCTTCAAGATTACGACCTCCCTTAAGTGTTGCTGCGCCACCACTCCTTGATGGAAACCATGCCTCCCCAGTCCATAGGATGAACATCATGTAAACCAAGCCATGTTTTGACAATTGCCCAAACTCTGGCTGTATATTCTGTATAAAAGGATCAAGTAGACATGGAAGTATGCTCATATATCGTTGAATCCTGTAAAACATTTAAAAGGTAATCTGCCACATTTTAACAGCACTCTGTTTCTTAAATAAGTGATATTTTACTTGCCAGTTTGCAAGGTACAAACTGAAACATAAACTATAGTAAAAACATAATCATAAAGTCAAAAATAAATTTATAGAATCCCTCTATCAATATTCCTGTAAAATTTATTGTGTTTAATGCTATGAAGAATAGCAACTTGGATTTCCACGAGGACAAGTATATATAGTTATATACACATGCAGGTCTGCGCTTTCAAATTTAGCGAAGCATGAACCAAAATAACTTACGGAGTGGTGGGTATTTTTTCGCTTGTTGGTGTTCTATGTGTCCCGACCACACTGGCGCTCAATTCCTGCAGGAGTGCTGAAGACCGGGAGGAGGCGATTCTCCCAAGCATGACCTACTGCCCAAGCAGATGTCATTTATTTATGGAGAAGAGGGTATTACATACAATTTTTTTTGCGAGGAAGTTCAGTTTAATTGAAAAAATATACCCTAGACAAGATGTTGCAATGGCAAATGCCTCACATAATAAATTATGTTCTATAATGAGAACACAATCCAATCCTTGATGAGAAGACATTTTTTCAATGATTCCCTTGTACCATCAACAAATCAATTTGAAGAACAGAAAAAATATTATTGTGAGAGTGCATATTGAAAGAAAAACGTGTACCAACTGGTAAAAATAATTACCCATTTAAATGGACTAAGAAAGAAGCATCGAGGACTCGGAGATTGGAGTCAGCATAATTGAAGAGGAAATGCAGGAAATGGAATACCCGCTGGCCTCACCGAATAATAAGTCCCTCGGTTCATTGATTCATCACCTTGAGGTAAATATCGTAGCACCGCCTGCTCCTCTTCTTTGAATCATTATTTTATGTTTGTAAACATAGCCTTTAGCCATAGTCTGTAGTCTGTACAGCCCATTGAGACCAACACGACACATAGTCAAATGTTATAGTACGCATAATCGAGGATACATGAGGAAAAATGAAAGGACTTTGCACTTGTGCATTGGCAAAAAGCTTCCAAGGCATAAGCCACACAACCATGAGATATATAGAAAGGGTTGTGACAACTCTCAAGTGTAGTACACCGAATTTCGAAAAACACTGAAAAAACATGATAAAACAAAATCCAAAAAATCTGAAATTTTGAGACAAAAATAATTATCAAATGCTTGAGCTTCTTGCAAAATTTGAGCGAAAAATAACATCCGAGGAACTCTCACCATAAAAAACAAAATCACTGCTCAAACCGTGCATAAAACTTTTAAGCAGGACTTATTGATCTTTCATGTTACTCTACCTGGAAAGGGTAAGAACAAACGCACCGCAAATGCAAGAAAAGCAGTCCACAGCCATATTCACTCCTAAATTAGGAATCGACATGATAGTATAAGTAGGCCAAAAGTAAGTGTTCTTGTCTCAAAAAGAATAAACATCCAGTAGCTATAGCAAGGAAAGGGGAAAATGTATCATCAGATAATTCTCTGGGCCAAATAGCAGAATCTTACTTTGATTCGTGAAATTACACTGCTAGGTGCTTGCAGAAGAAACAATGGCACAAGGAAAGATTTGTGTATGCATGTGCCTTTAGCAAGCAATAGCAAGAGGCAACAGAATAATAATAAATAAATGCTAAATAATAATCCTTGAGAGGGGGGGGGGGGGTTACACTGTATTTCAGAATAATCCATTCATTTTATGATAAAACCAAATATGCAGCAGAATAAAAAATTCTACAAGGTGAGTAGTAGTAGATGAGTTTTCAAAGAATGGATAACTTTCCTACCACAAGGACTGCTGAAAAACAATGATAAAATATTATAAAGCATTCCTGTTCAGGTCCTAGGTATTGTAAAATCCCTTCTTTCCATGTATGTATTCCTATACACATACAACCTAAAATGCGGTAGTTAACAAAGGTCAAAACACTACAAAAATATATTAAAAAAAACTTCATCATAATAGTCTCGGTATTCAATTGCTATGTTCTGATGACATCTGGGTCATTGTATGTTCAAATCGCAAACTGACAATGATTACACCATATGTCCACTGAATAAGTAACTGCAAGAACTGCCTGTTCATACATCTCCATTTGTCCATATTCACAAGGATTTCGTTGTCATAGATGTAGAGTATTTACTATTTACAGTGATTAGGCACACGCACACACCCTAAAATCAGACACAAGGATCAACAAAAACACCTTATCTTCTTTTACTTCCATCACATTCCATTTCTTTTGACAAAAGCTAGCGAGTTCTTGCAGTTTCAATAACAAGCAGGTAGCTGAAACTCACATCAAACTAATGTTTCAACTATACAAATAAACAATTAAAAATGAAAAATGGATATGCGTAGCTTGTTCAAATAAAAAAAAGTCACATAAACTAAATTTTCCTAATAAAACCTTCTTGGATAGCTTATTCTAATTAAAATGTTTAATATCACGTGAGCAACATGTTCCAGGATAATGATAATTAAATTAAAGCAATTGGCTAGTTAATAAGAAATATTAGAGCATTTAGATCACTACTTTAGTATTCTAAATGCTCCTATATTTCCTTACAGAGGATGTACATACAGTTGCACGAAGGTAAGTGTGCATATACAGGACAAAACAAGAAAATGTTCAAAAGGTTAGGGCTATGAGATTAACATACCAGCTCTATCAACTGTTATTTCTAATTCAGTAAATTTGGTACAAAGCTTTTATAAAGAAGCCCTTAGGACAACAAGTATGAGTTGTCACACTAAATAACCCCCTTCATGGTACATGTGTTGCACATTTCATGGGCACCACAGAATGAGGGTCGAACAAACAAACTACTCACCTCGACACCCCGTCCGCCCGGGACCGGACGAGATGGAATCATGAGATTTGATCTCATCTCATTTCCTATCCATGTATACTCAAGAAACCACTGCCGGTAGGACCGCATCGACATCGCCAATTTGTTCCTTCACCCAAAACTTTGTCAAGAACAAACAGTGATCAATACTCCCACCCCGCCATAACTAAATAACTAACAAACGAGGTGCAAAACAGAGGATGGATTATTGAATCAACTTGCTAATGTAGTTCTTTTTTCAAGACGACCCTTGAGAGCATTTTATTCTTTCGAGTGAAACTTATAGACTTGACATGAGGGACCTGGACTTGACCTCTTGACACAACTAATATATTAAATAGCTTCAGAATAACCGGACACATAAATGTGTTCATCTTTTCAGAGTCTCCACACATACATGTGCCCATCTGCTCTGTAGGATCCTGTGCAATACACAGATGTTTCCACTGTCATGCACAACACAACTTTAAAAGTGTTTGTCATGTATTATCTGAAAGTCAAACTTACGTCTACGCATATCCTGTAACATGTAAGTCGAAACCCAATGTATCCCAAGGTTTCGGCCTTGCAATCCCTATGCAACATTGCATCTCCCATTTGATGTTGCTGCTGCCATGACATGATGCGTCTATAGCGTAAATCTCACCGGAATGTGGAATCCTCTTCCGTGAAAAATCGTCTCATGGCTTTCTCCGACATAGGAGCTGAGAGGAGAAACCTCGAAGCTTATGAGGGAAAGGGATCATGAGAAAGATGATCATAAAAGTTCTATGTTGAAAGGCCTGACTTGTAATTTAATTCTACAAGTTTCGGGTACAGAAATGGTGAGAAATTACCCATCCGCTATGCAGTTGGAGTAGCATCAGTGTCATAGGTTGTGCCATTCGCGTTCTTCATCAAGCAAATTCCTCTTCGTGTAGCACCTGAATTTTCAGATATGCACCGATGAGTATCTCAAGGTTTTAAAGCTCACAAAAAACAGGAAAAGAAGAGGGAGCAGAAGATGCTATATTAGGGCAGATTTTTGAAATTCGAACCTCAAAAAGTGTCATGGACAGGGATTAAATGGATATGACGAATATGAACTGCTCAAGCTTCAGGCCTATCGTACATCCATGAATCAAAGGTACCTAAATGCCAGGTGCTGCAACAGAACATGATTTATGCTGGAGCATGGCAATTGCCAAGTAAAATTACTTGCCATGACATGCCTAGCAGATCCTTAAATCACAAATCTGTAGCTCTAGATGTAATTCCCATTCTCCTAGGAAAATTTAAGAAATACAAGCATTAAGAATCAAGTAGGTAAAATAGTAATGATCTACTGTTAAAACCAGATTAGTTTGAAAGAGACAAACACAGGAGTGGCCTAAAAACATTGGATTTGAAGGTGACGATGCTACTAATAATAGATCCATTCTGCTTGGATCTTCAAAATGTGAGGAAAGGAAACGTGCCTGAGTTTGCTTATATCACTCCAATAAATCACCTTTGTTCTCACCCCGCACTCCAAGATCCATCATCCATGATGCACACCTGATTCTTTCTTCTTCTAGCAGCTGTGATTGATTCATCAATCAATCAATCCATTGCACCTGCAAATCTTTCTTAGTTAACTCATTGGTTTTATCTTCTTCTGTAATTAATAGTAAAGTAAATGGTACAGATACTTCAAGAGGTAATTGTCGTGGATTTGTCACGTCAGATGTCCTTAGTGTCAGGACTTAGTCGCGAGGCCAACGCATCTATGTGGTAGCTTGAGAGGGGTTGAGCGGAATCGAGAGACGCAACACAAGACAAGAATTTAGACAGCTTCGGGCCCCGGGAAACATCATCCGGTAAAAACCTTACATGCTGTTTGAGGCTAGGTCTCATTATCATCACGAGGGAGTCGCCGTAAACTGGCTCTCCTCTTTGTGTCTAGCCCTAAGATTGTTTTTTCTTACTTGTAACTTGTCCCTCTTTGGGGAGCCCTACCCCTCCTTATATATGTTGAAGGGGCGGGTTACATGTGGAGTCCTATTAGGATTAGGACTAGTCTATCTCTAATACAAACCGGATACAAGTCAAGATCTTAACTCCTTGTAAGACAAATATTCCTTATTCCTTTCCTCTTAAACCGGCTCACCTTAGTATGAACTGCCTTCATGAACCGCCTGCTGGGCCACCAGGTCTTGTCGTTCCTCGCACCGCCGCCGGATTACAATGAGTCGTGAACCGCCAAGTCTCGGGGTCTCAAACAAACATAAGTCCGCCGGGTAAACTTCCGGCGGTTTACACCAAGGGTATATCCTCGACAAAGAATGGTATGAAAGGGTTGCATATGGAGTCAAGCCAAAGAAAATGATCAACAACTCAAGAGGTAAATACTTCTTCACCTCGAAACATAATAGAGCCTTGCAAGTCAAGAATAATGTAATCTTGACTCTTCAGGTAGAGACCATTGACGTTGCACAATCTGAATAAAAAAAGGAACTACAAAGAAAAATGCAGACTAAAGAGCTTAGAAGCTTATTAACTGCTTTTGATTCTTCTAACTAAAGGGATGAAGAAATCATTATGATTAAACAAACATGCATTTGACATTGGCATAGTCAATGCTGACGCCAATTGCCGGAGGATATTCAGTTCAAAAGTACGTAGTTATTTATTAGTTCAGTACATTCGAAAGATGCAGGTTGCTCCCATCCTAGTGTGAAGTCCTGCTCATGCATGTAAAACGAATTTAAAGTAAGACATCAAGGCATCAGGCACTTAGCAGTTAAATACTTTGCGTCACAACATCACAGAAGTTTGCTCATCCTTAAGAATGTACTTTTATGAGAAAAATGATGGACCAAAACAACTGCATGTTCAGAAGAAAAAAAGTAACACGGAAGAGGAAGGTACCACGGTGGGGGGAAGGAGTGACACTGCTCGCGAGGATCGTGGGCATGGTAGGTCGGCGGCGGCTGAGCCGAGGAGCGTCGGAGGCCGTTGACGCTGCCACGCCTGAGCCCACATGCAAAATTTAAAATACGTAGTGCCTGTACTGTATTTCTCCCCTTCCATGGTGTTAATTCTTGCTCCACTATGTATATCAATTGCTTAACAGGCAAAGAAAGTGCAGCCCTGAAAAACTGAAAGCCTAAGCCAAGAAAGTGCATCCAGTGGAGCGGAGATGCGAGGAGCTTGGGTCTTTACCAGGAAGGGTGTGACGAGGCACAATCAGATCGACCTTTCAAGAGCCGCCGTCACGCCTCATTGCCACACACGGAGGCTGTCTCCTCGCCCGATCGGGTCGGAGCGGCGCCCCAAGAGACAAGACGCACACGTTGCCGCCGCCTCGACCTACCTCTCGGCGCAGCCCATCTCGACGAGATGTGGCCGTGGCGGATCTGGCCGCTGCCCGCTGACTTGCTCGACTCGATCCGGGGCGCCCCGCTGAAGAATGTATAGGTGAGTGGAGGGCAGCGCCGGCGGGGAAGAGAGCGGCGTGGGCGGGGAAGACGGCGGCTCGGGGTGGGAGGGAAGAGGGCGGCTCTGGGTGGAGCCGCGGCGGCGAAGGGATGAAGGGCGGCGGCGAAGGGATACCTCGCTCGAGGGCAGGTGTCGTCGATCGTACGTGCGGGCGATAGGTTTAGGTTTTTTTGTCGCTGGTTAGTTTTAGTAGGTCTTTTTTCGTTGGTTAACCAATCATAGGTCTTTTTTCGGTCGTACGTGCATAGGTGCGGGTTGGGGCCTCAGCACGAGGTTTTTTCGGTTCGTGGTGGCTAAGTCTGAGGTGGGAGGAGGTACCAAAAAAACCATGGGAGATGGGACGAAAATTGACCGGTGGAGACTACCAACTGCTCCACTAGGAGTAGAGATTTTCATTAAACCGAACATGCCCTAGATATACATTCCACAAATGCACTCTAAAAAATAAAAGTGTATAATGTCCGAACTCTAAAGATTGTTGCTGCACCAAGTCTTTTTGTCGTTCATCTTCTATGTTGGTTATCATTTTTAGTAAACAGTTTGACTTCATTAATGCACTACACAAGCTACATCGGATCAAAGAAACTAAAAAACCGAACCTCAAAAGGTTTTGAAAATCCACATCAGTGGCCCAACTCTACCCACTCCATTGATTATCTAGCAGAAGAAATATGCAGTGAAGGAAAGACCATGTAATCTTTATTTTAATAACTAATAATATGCAGTGAAGGAAAGACCGTGTAGCACACTACTCTTTGTGCAGTAGCGTGGACACTGCCACTGTAAAGCTGATTCACTCCAACCAGGAGAAACGCCGAACAATTAACACCATGGAAGGTTGAGTTAGCACAGTTAAACAATCTAACCTAAACACACACTGTTCGACTCTGACCCTAATTTTATCTGAATCACCAACTTTTGATCTTAAAATTTGCCACTAGTATTTTCTTCTGAAACAAATAATGATTTTTTTGGAAATGGAGGTATGCCCCCGACCTCTGCATCACGACGGTGCATGCAACCATCTTATTAAAAATCCATGAAATACCGAAACAGTCATAATAGTCTTACAGCTCATGAAATAAGCAAAGCAAAGTAAAAAAGGAAAATTGCATGCTGACAAAGGCAACCGATACGGTAATATGAGGGATAAGCTCCCTAGACTCCTATCATGTTATGCGAGCGCCATCCGAACTGGTTGAATATAACCCGTACTATCATCTTCCATTGGTTGCATCCAGTAACCAAAGGCTCCCTGGAGTCCATAGGAGTGAGTAAGGACCACGTACGGATCCAAGCTGTACCTTTGAAGATGACCTGCAAGAAAGTTAAAGTGTGTTGTGTGTTAAAAATCATATCATTCCTCCAATTCCACATAGCTCATAATAGCGCATATATTCCAATCCGAATACAAGCCGCAGTAGTCTGTTCAATCCCAACTAACCAGGTCTCAAACAATGACGCAATATCGACTGGAGGATTAATGTTGAAAGCTATATGAATCATTCTCCAAAGTAACTTGGCAAGTGGGCATTCAAGAAATAAGTGTTGTATTGTTTCATCATGATCACAAAAATAGCACCACGAACTTCCTACCCATCGCCTTTTGACTAAGTTGTCCTTTGTGAGAATCACTCGCCAGGACGAACCACATAAAGATTTTAATGCTAAAGGAACCTTAACCCTCCAGATGTGCAATGATCTTGAGATTGGGCCTGAATTAATCAAATTCATATAGAATGATTTCACCGTAAAAATCCCATTCCTAGTTAGCTTCCATTGTGTGGAATCCGGCTGGTCGGAGAGTTGAACCTCTGTCAGTCTCCGAACCAAATGCATCCAGGCAGTCCATCTCTCACGAACTAACACACGTCTGAACTGAATGTTAAGGGAATTGTTTGAAAGACTGTGCCTACGTAATCCTCCTTACGTTGCACAATATTATAAAGGTGGGATATTGGACGGTCAGGGACGTCTCTTCTAACCACGTATCCTTTCAAAATCTTGTTGACATCCCATTGCCAACCAAGAATTTGACCCTACGAAACAAATAATGATTGGCCATTTGAAATTGAAAGGAGGCTGAAGCACAAAAATAGATAAGATATTGTATAATGCAAAAGCATCAGTTTATTGACCAGAACGAAAATAAATAGGGCGAAACTAACTATTGATTGCTAAGCCCCAAATATAGCTCTTCCGGTAACGATAAATCCTTGTGTTTCAATTCGATCTGCTGTTGAAAAACACAAATCATACTTCTTCCCGAGCTTTGGGGCTCTTGAATCGGGTAAATCAAGAAAATGGGGAGGGAAACGTGGGTCTCTCAGAGAGGGAGGACCGGCTGGCTACGTACTAGAGCAGGATGATGCCGTGGAGAGGGTGCCGCTCGAGGACGTCGAGTCGGTGATCGTAGAAGTGCGGCGGTCGGTAGAGCTTGGAGGCGGAGGAGAGTCGGGCGTTGCAACTGGACTCCGCACACCGTACTTCCTTGGGATAAGCAGTGGGGTGTCGGGGCGGCGCTAGGGATGGAGGTCGGAGCGTTGGGTGGGGCGGCAAGCAAGCTGGGTGCGGATCCTTGATCTGGGTTGGGGCGACGGCCGTGGAGGCTGCGCCAAGAATTGATTGGGATCGTGGCGATAAACTGGCGCGCAGGAGCTCTCGTGAGGAAGATGGGATGGGAGATGGCTGAGGAGGATCGGGAAGAATCTGCTCTATCCATTGATGATGATCCTTGCAAGGCATGCCTTATGGGCGCCGACCGGGCCGAGTGGTCGGTGCATGCATTATAGACTTGCAGTCCCAAACTAACAGACCATCGTCGTAGTTATCACGCACTGGTGCGTGCCTACCGTGGTGGTTGGAGGGCGAGGAAAGCATGGAGCTCAAGCATGGTGAGAGGGTTGCAACGCTTTGCCGTTTAGAAAAAGGCGGAGGGAGACTCAGCCCGAGCACACGAGCCTAGCAACTTTGGAAGATTACATGTACGAAAATGTTAACGCCCACACGTGTGGGCGTTTGCACATCGCTCACACGCCTCCATCACCACTCATTTTGTCACGTATGAATAGATGACATCAGCAGAATTTTTTTTGGTTTTCGGCTTAAAAATGTTGTATCTCCTAAATAAAAAAGCGAACTAAAAATCCGTTTTCACCATTAAATCCGTCTCGACGAGATCTTTAAAACTAGACCCCATGCTGATATGTTTCGACGAATTTTTTTTTTTGCCAGAAGTTGCCACGATGTTTACACTGCAGTTGCCATAGGGCTTAAACTGAAGTTGCCATGTGGCAATTTTAGTTTGTAGATCATGGCAATTTTAGTATTTTGATGATGGCAACTCCAGTATTTTGACCATGAAAATTATTTTTTGTATGAACCATGGCAATTTTACGTGCATGTATCATGGCAATTTTAGTTTATGGTTCATGGCAAGTCTAGTTTCTTAATTTCCCGTTTTATAAATGTCAAAATTTACTTTTAAATGTAGAAGAAAATAGCTGAAACATATCATGACAACTTCAGTGTAAACATCATGGCAATTCATATGCAATAGACATGGCAACTTTTAATCCAAAAAAAATTCATCAAAACATATCAACATGTGATCTGGTTTCGAAGATCTCAGCGCGAAGGATTTAATGGTGAAAACGAATTTTTAATCGGATTTTTCGTTTAAGAGATAAAACATTTTAAAAACTGAAAATCCAAAAATATCATGGATGCGATGACGTAGCAATCTGTTTACATTAAAGACACGTGGTGCGTCTTCCTTTCTGTCACACGTGTGGCAGTTAGCGCGACCCTATATGTAATGTACTACGTGCCCGGTTGCTGACTCCAAAGCCAGGCTCAAGCTTTGAGCCGTACGTACGTACAAATTAAAACATAAGCATCACCGCAGATTTTTTCTAGTCTAGCTAAAAAAAATGCTCTTGTTTGGTACGTACGGGCATGTTGGCAGGCTGGCAGCGCAAGCTACTGTGTGCGCGCGCGCATGCGTATCTTATCTTGGTGTGGCTGTCCACGCCTTTTTAGCGGCCACGACCTGCTGCTTGGCCATGGATTTTCTTCTAGACGTCCGTCCGTTCATGCATGCCCGAGTCCCACAGCTGTGCGCCTCTCTACTCCACTGTGCCATCCGTGCCTTTCTTTTTTGGTGCGCTTCACTGCCCCCGCACGAACCGCCTACTATAAACCTGCGGAAATCGGTCTAGCAATACGGAGGAGTTGTGTGCGACCGGAAGAATATAACCGCAAAAGGGTTTCCCCGCTTTGTATTATAAAGCAACCAACCAATACAGCCAACGATAAATACTGAGGGGAAGCAGCACAATCACACCTAAAAAACGAAAAAGTAATAACAAGAGAAAAAAATGCCGACAACGGCGGATCGACGGAAACGAAGAAGCTTCACGACCATCGCACCCAATCAAGACCTCCCACCAAGCTCCAAGTCTTCGAAGCACCGGTACCAATCAACACCTCCAAGAAGGACCGCGACGATAACGACGCTGCTGCCAAGGGTTTCCCCCGGTACGCAACGAGGCGAGAGGAAGGGTCGTCCCCGACGCCCTCCAGGAAGGTCCGGCGGCACCCACCGGCGTCGCCGCGTCGGTGTCGGACAGGCCGACAGGGGTTTCCCCCAATCTCAACCTTCACCTCAGATGCTCCAGAGCCTGCCACCAAACCGACCACCATCTTGCGCCACCGCGGTCATGAAGCCTCCACGCCGTCTCACCACGGCACCACGAAGTGAGGCCTGCACAATGGGGAATAGGAGCCGGGACTAGGGGCCGCAGCACCGTCGGCACGCGGGAGGGCACAACCTCCACCGCCAACGCATCAGAATGACCGACACAATAGCAGGAGCATACCAGCCCGTGGCCCACACGCCCGGCCGGGACCTCCACGCCCGTAAAGCTCCCGCCATCGCGCTGCAGCAGGCATGCCGTCGGCGTCGCCGCCCCCCATCCGAGTTGCTCCTCCTCCACACCACACGGACGACGACGAAGCCACGCCGGGGGGCCGGCCCGCTAGGACCCAGATGGGGCCCGCAAGGCCTAGATCTGGGCCGGGGGCGCGCCGCCAGCCAACCTTCGCCACCACGCCGTCTCGCCATCAAGGGGCCACGCCACCACCTCGCGCGCCGCCGCCACCGCCGCCGTCGTCGGGATCACCGTCGCCGCCCCATGCCCCGGGCAGGAGCCGCGCTACCGACGGGCAACACCGCCACCAACACCACCCGCCAGCACCGGGCGCACTGGGCGGTGGCAGAGAGAAGGGAAAGGAGGGCGGCCAAGAGGGAGAGTTACTCGCCCGCCACCTCTCGGGAGGCGGCACGGGCGGATACTGGGAGGGAGATGGGGAGGGCGGGGGACGGCGGCGGGGGAAGGGTGGGAGGAACCCTAGAGAGCCCGCGGGGGGAGGGTAGATGGGGCTTCTCCTAGTGACCGGGAGAATATCAGGTGCTCCCGGAGCATCTAGACTTAGGTGCTCCCGGAGCACCTAGGCTTAGGTGCTCCGATGCGACCTCGATCGTTGGATCGTGATCCGATGGGAAGCACCATGGGAAGTGGACCAAGCATCATTTCAGAAAATGTTCGGGGCGTTTTCTGCAAAACATTCATGCTGGATTTATGTTTTTTGTTTCTCAATGTGTATTTTGAATTTTGATTCGAAATTTTCAGGGATTGTACACTCATGTGATGTGAACATCCACAATCTTTTTGGAATTTTTTGAAACATTTAGATGCGCATTTTGAAAATTTAAAGCATGGGAGCACTAGATATTCTCCCGTGTATGACCCTGCCCTCATTCACACACTAGCAACAACCGCCGCTGGGCAAAGTAGTAGCAATAGATTCAATCCGATCGAGTAGCCAAAGATGTGGTGATGCGGATGGGTGAGGCGCCGAGGAGTCGTGGCCTCGTGGGCACACGCACGCAACACAGGGGCCATGTGAAATGCGCGCCATGAAGGCCTATAGACAAAACGTGAGAGGTTTGCGGTGCTATGCTACTTTGCCGGGTCTGCCTTTTGGTGCCTGATCTGGCTTATGCCTTGTCGGGTGTGCTTCCATTCGGGCCACCAGGTGAGTCACTGCTCATACCGGGGACATGAGGTGGTGGCGACCTCGTTCCTGGAAAGAACAAAATGGCCATCATTGATGCTGCAGTTTCTTAAGTAATTGTCTCTCGTAAAAGGATGGAGTTTTGAAGGCTGATTTTTTTATATAAAAAATAAAACTTTTCATCCTTTTTGAATGTTGGTAGTTTATCAACCAAATTCATTGATTAACAGGGGAAACAAGTACAAGGACAAGAGCAAGGCCACACGGGTAAGCACCATAAAACCAGAAAACTAGGCGCAGAAAGAAGAAAAGGAAATGGCTAGCAACTCAGCCCAGGTCGAACTGGATCCCCCGCTCCAGCCATATTCCACATTAAGATTTCATCCTTAATTCTACTAGTTGACTGCCCATGCGTTGCCACGGCCCATTCAAATATAGTTTTTCTTGTAGCGTACATAAACATAGTGATGTAAAAACACATGTATCAAAAAAATTGCCACTTCCCCACAAAAAAGAAGATAGATTTCAAAAACAATAAAAGTCAACTTTGGTTGGAATATATATTTCAATAAGATACTTTAAAAGGTGTAATATGCATAGAAAGTTGTAATCCAACTTAATAGTTTTTATTAACTACTCCCTCTGTCCCATAATATAGGACGTTTTTTGACACTAGTGTAGTGCCAAAAAACGTCTTACATTATGGGACGGAGGGAGTAAGATCTACTTGAAGCGTTTACTATTTTTGTTTTTGACAAAACACAGTCAGCACTACATTTTTGTTGATAGGGTAGAGAAAACCAATCACAATTTAATATAGGAATAAAAAAAATAAGCTATCAGCAACCGGCTACAGCAGCAAGACAACTAAAAGGATTAAAGATAAGGAGTGATGGGCCTCTGCTAGGGTCGATGGGGCTCACTTGTTCAATTTTCATGAACATTAGGTGATGCATATGAATTCAAAACAGCCTTCCAGACTCTGGAAGGGCACTACGAGTACAAGGCCATGTCCTTCGGCCTCAAGGAGCACCAGCCACCTTCTTGGGAGACATGAACGCCACTCTCAAACAAACCCCTTCTGCAAATGCGTGCATTCAGAGTCTGCTCTCTTCAGCGGTTTTCTGGAAGACAAATACTAAGGCTAGATAAGGTTTTACTTGAGTCACCAGACACGATCAGTTCAGCAGGGAATTTGTGTCCGCAGAAGAAATTGCTTAAGCTGTCTGTTAGTCGACTCGTTTGGCCTTTTTCCTGGCATACATACAAAGAAATATGAGATAAAAATTGAATGGTGATTGTTTTGGAATTTTTTTATAACATCTCATACTTTCAGATGAAGAATCTTCATATTTAAATGGGAAACTGAAGTTCAGAACTTGCTGAAGTTCCAAGTAGCTAGTGCTCACCGCTGAAAAAACATCCATGATAATTTGAGCACTCATCTTAATGCTTACAAACAGGTATAACCATGGCCGTGGAAAAACCAGATGCTTATTTTTATGTTTGTTTTACCAAGATGTCAGATAGACTATAGACTAAAATGGTTAGCAATTTATAATTCAAACTACAAAAAATTTCTTTCCTTGCCCGGTGTTTACTATTTATTTGCTTATTTGAGGTTCCAAAAAGAAACACTATTGCATAGCAGGTAAAGTGTCATTTTGTCAAGCATATCACAGATTGAATTGCATATGAGACTGGTAAAAAACATCTCTTGCAACATGCAAGCTACAACTCATATGTTTCAATCTCTTGTATGCGCCACAAGAAAGCATGCCTTGAGTTATTTCCAATGAAAGTACTAAAGCAACTGAGATATTAATTGATGATGATTGCAATACAAAAAAAATTGGTTTAATCTAGAGAATACCTTGAGGTTACTGGATTACGGAAACTATAACACCGAGGAATCACCTTATCAAAGAAAATCTATTATAAATATATAAAGCAACTATTTTGCTAGTTAGTAGTTACTTATACGTACCCCTTGCTTAACTTAATGACATATGAAAATCTAATATAAATATATAAAGCAACTTTTTTGCTAGTTACTTATACCTGCCACCTTGCTTAAATTAATTACATAGGATACCACCACATACTTGCCAATTTTAAAAATGTAATAGCCCAAATACTTAATGTGATAAAGCATAGAACGACATGTATTCTCTTCTCTCACACCATGCATCGCAAGACTTGAACACAAATCTTAGGAGATGAACCCGTGTCAAAACAAACAAAACAGCCGCATGTCCGCAATCTGCACATGTCTAAAGGAAGGGACTTGAACACAAATAAGGATAATAGCTTGTTGGTGTTCTATGTGTCCCGACCACACTGGCGCTCAATTCCTGCAGGAGTGCTGAAGACCGGGAGGAGGCGATTCTGCCAAGCATGACCTACTGCCCAAGCAGATGTCATTTATTTATGGAGAAGAGGGTATTACATACAATTTTTTTTTTGCGAGGCAGTTCGGTTTAATTGAAAAAATATACCCTAGACAAGATGTCGCAATGGCAAATGCCTCACATAATAAATTATGTTCTATAATGAGAACACAATCCAATCCTTGATGAGAAGACATTTTTTCAATGATTCCTTGTACCATCAACAAATCAATTTGAAGAACAGAAAAAAATATTATTGTGAGAGTGCATATTGAAAGAAAAACGTGTACCAACTGGTAAAAATAATTACCCATTTAAATGGACTAAGAAAGAAGCATCGAGGACTCTGAGATTGGAGTCAGCATCAAGAGGAAATGCAGGAAATGGAATACCCCGCTGGCCTCACCGAATAATAAGTCCCTCGGTTCATTGATTCATCACCTTGAGGTAAATATCGTAGCACCGTCTGCTCCTCTTCTTTGAATCATTATTTTATGTTTGTAAACATAGCCTTTAGCCATAGTCTGTAGTACTGTGCCAGCCCATTGAGACCAACACGACACATAGTCAAATGTTATAGTACGCAACTGAGGATACATGAGGAAAAATGAAAGGACTTTGCACTTGTGCATTGGCAAAAAGCTTCCAAGGCATAAGCCACACAACCATGAGATATATAGAAAGGGTTGTGACAACTCTCAAGTGTAGTACACCGAATTTCAAAAAACACTGAAAAAACATGATAAAACAAAATCCAAAAAATCTGAAATTTTGAGACAAAAATAATTATCAAATGCTTGAGCTTCTTGCAAAATTTGAGCGAAAAATAACATCCGAGGAACTCTCACCATAAAAAACAAAATCACTGCTCAAACAGTGCATAAAACTTTTAAGCAGGACTTATTGATCTTTCATGTTACTCTACCTGGAAAGGGTAAGAACAAACGCACCGCAAACGCAAGAAAAGCAGTCCACAGCCATATTCACTCCTAAATTAGGAATCGACATGATAGTATAAGTAGGCCAAAAGTAAGTGTTCTTGTCTCAAAAAGAATAAACATCTAGTAGCTATAGCAAGGAAAGGGGAAAATGTATCATCAGATAATTCTTTGGGCCAAATAGCAGAATCTTACTTTGATTCATGAAATTACACTGCTAGGTGCTTGCAGAAGAAACAATGGCACAAGGAAAGATTTGTGTATGCATGTGCCTTTAGCAAGCAATAGCAAGAGGCAACAGAATAATAATAAATAAATGCTAAATAATAATCCTTGAGAGGGGGGGGGGGGTGGGTTACACTGTATTTCAGAATAATCCATTCATTTTATAATAAAACCAAATATGCAGCAGAATAAAAAATTCTACAAGGTGAGTAGTAGTAGATGAGTTTTCAAAGAATGGATAACTTTCCTACCACAAGGACTGCTGAAAAACAATGATAAAATATTATAAAGCATTCCTGTTCAGGTCCTAGGTATTGTAAAATCCCTTCTTGCCATGTATGTATTCCTATACACATACAGCCTAAAATGCGGTAGTTAACAAAGGTCAAAACACTACAAAAATATATTAAAAAAAACTTCATCAGAATAGCCTCGGTATTCAATTGCTATGTTCTGATGACATCTGGGTCATTGTATGTTGAAATCGCAAACTGACAATGATTACACCATATGTCCACTGAATAAGTAACTGCAAGAACTGCCTGTTCATACATCTCCATCTGTCCATATTCACAAGGATTTCGTTGTCATAGATGTAGAGTATTTACTATTTACAGTGATTAGGCACACACACACACCCTAAAATCAGACACAAGGATCAACAAAAACACCTTATCTACTTTTACTTCCATCACATTCCATTTCTTTTGACAAAAGCTAGCGAGTTCTTGCAGTTTCAATAACAAGCAGGTAGCTGAAACTCACATCAAACTAATGTTTCAACTATACAAATAAACAATTAAAAATGAAAAAATGGATATGCGTAGCTTGTTCAAATAAAAAAAAGTCACATAAACTAAATTTTCCTAATAAAACCTTCTTGGATAGCTTATTCTAATTAAAATGTTTAATATCACGTGAGCAGCATGTTCCAGGATAATGATAATTAAATGAAAGCAATTGGCTAGTTAATAAGAAATATTAGAGCATTTAGATCACTACTTTAGTATTCTAAATGCTCCTATATTTCCTTACAGAGGATGTACATACAGTTGCACGAAGGTAAGTGTGCATATAGAGGACAAAAGAAGAAAATGTTCAAGGTTAGGGTTATGAGATTAACATACCAGCTCTATCAACTGTTATTTCTAATTCAGTAAATTGGTACAAAGCTTTTATAAAGAAGCCCTTAGGACAACAAGTATGAGTTGTCACACTAAATAACCCCCTTCATGGTACATGTGTTGCACATTTCATGGGCACCACAGAATGAGGGTTGAACAAACAAACTACTCACCCTGACACCCCGTCCGCCCGGGACCGGGACGAGATGGAATCATGAGATTTGATCTCATCTCATTTCCTATCCATGTATACTCGCAAACCACTGCCGGTAGGACCGCACTGATTACTGCCAATTTGTTCCTTCACCCAAAACTTTGTCAAGAACAAACAGTGATCAATACTCCCACCCTGGCCATAACTAAATAACTAACAAACGAGGTGCAAAACAGAGGATGGATTATTGAATCAACTTGCTAATGTAGTTCTTTTTTCAGTACGACCCTTGAGAGCATTTTATTCTTTCGAGTGAAACTTATAGACTTGACATGAGGGACCTGGACTTGACCTCTTGACACAACTAATATATTAAATAGCTTCAGAATAACCGGACACATAAATGTGTTCATCTTTTCAGAGTCTCCACACATACATGTGCCCATCTGCTCTGTAGGATCCTGTGCAATACAGATGTTTCCTGTCATGCACAACACAACTTTAAAAGTGTTTGTCATGTATTATCTGAAAGTCAAACTTACGTCTACGCATATCCTGTAACATGTAAGTCGAAACCCAATGTATCCCAAGGTTTCGGCCTTGCAATCCCTATGCAACATTGCATCTCCCATTTGATGTTGCTGCTGCCATGACATGATGCGTCTATAGCGAAATCTCACCGGGAATGTGGAATCCTCTTCCGTGAAAAATCGTCTCATGGCTTTCTCCGACATAGGAGCTGAGAGGAGAAACCTCGAAGCTTATGAGGGAAAGGGATCATGAGAAAGATGATCATAAAAGTTCTATGTTGAAAGGCCTGACTTGCAATTTAATTCTACAAGTTTCTGGGTACAGGAAATGGTGAGAAATTACCCATCCGCTATGCAGTTGGAGTAGCATCAGTGTCATAGGTTGTGCCATTCGCGTTCTTCATCGCGCAAATTCCTCTTCGTGTAGCACCTGAATTTTCAGATATGCACCGATGAGTATCTCAAGGTTTTAAAGCTCACAAAAAACAGGAAAAGAAGAGGGAGCAGAAGATGCTATATTAGGGCAGATTTTTGGAAGTCGAACCTCAAAAAGTGTCATGGACAGAGATTAAATGGATATGTCGAATATGAACTGCTCAAGCTTCAGGCCTATCGTACATCCATGAATCAAAGGTACCTAAATGCCAGGTGCTGCAACAGAACATGATTTATGCTGGAGCATGGCAATTGCCAAGTAAAATTACTTGCCATGACATGCCTAGCAGATCCTTAAATCACAAACTGTAGCTCTAGATGTAATTCCCATTCTCCTAGGAAAATTTAAGAAATACAAGCATTAAGAATCAAGTAGGTAAAATAGTAATGATCTACTGTTAAAACCAGATTAGTTTGAAAGAGACAAACACAGGAGTGGCCTAAAAAAACATTAGATTTGAAGGTGACGATGCTACTAATAATAGATCCATTCTGCTTGGATCTTCAAAATGTGAGGAAAGGAAACGTGCCTGAGTTTGCTTATATCACTCCAATAAATCACCTTTGTTCTCACCCCGCACTCCAAGATCCATCATCCATGATGCACGCCCGATTCTTTCTTCTTCTAGCAGCTGTGATTGATTCATCAATCAATCAATCCATTGCACCTGCAAATCTTGCTTAGTTAACTCATTGGTTTTATCTTCTTCTGTAATTAATAGTAAAGTAAATGGTACAGATACCTCAAGAGGTAATTGTCGTGGATTTGTCACGTCAGATGTCCTTAGTGTCAGGACTTAGTCGCAAGGCCAACACATCTATGTGGTAGCTTGAGAGGGGTTGAGCGGAATCGAGAGACGCAACACAAGACAAGAATTTAGACAGCTTCGGGCCCCGGGAAACATCATCCGGTAAAAACCTTACATGCTGTTTGAGGCTAGGTCTCATTATCATCACGAGGGAGTCGCCGTAAACCGGCTCTCCTCTTTGTGTCTAGCCCTAAGATTGTTTTTTCTTGCTTGTAACTTGTCCCTCTTTGGGGAGCCCTGCCCCTCCTTATATATGTTGAAGGGGCGGGTTACATATGGAGTCCTATTAGGATTAGGACTAGTCTATCTCTAATACAAACCGGATACAAGTCCAGGTCTTAACTCCTTGTAAGACAAATATTCCTTATTCCTTTCCTCTTAAACCGGCTCACCTTAGTATGAACCGGCCTTCATGAACCGCCCGTTGGGCCACCAGGTCTTGTCGTTCCTCGCACCCGCCTGCCGGATTACAATGAGTCGTGAACCGCCAAGTCTCAGCGGGGTCTCAAACAAACCGCCAAGTCCGGCCGAGTAAACTTCCGGCCGGTTTACACCGCGGGGTATATCCCCGACAGTAATGGTATGAAAGGGTTGCATATGGAGTCAAGCCAAAGAAAATGATCAACAACTCAAGAGGTAAATACTTCTTCACCTCGAAACATAATAGAGCCTTGCAAGTAAATAACAATGTAATCTTGACTCTTCAGGGTAGAGACCATTGACGTTGCACAATCTGAATAAAAAAAGGAACTACAAAGAAAAATGCAGACTAAAGAGCTTAGAAGCTTATTAACTGCTTTTGATTCTTCTAACTAAAGGGATGAAGAAATCATTATGATTAAACAAACATGCATTTGACAGTGGCATAGTCAATGCTGACGCCAATTGCCGGAGGATATTCAGTTCAAAAGTACGTAGTTATTTATTAGTTCAGTACATTCGAAAGATGCAGGTTGCTCCCATCCTAGTGTGAAGTCCTGCTCATGCATGTAAAACGAATTTAAAGTAAGACATCAAGGCATCAGGCACTTAGCAGTTAAATACTTTGCGTCACAACATCACAGAAGTTTGCTCATCCTTAAGAATGTACTTTTATGAGAAAAATGATGGACCAAAACAACTGCATGTTCAGAAGAAAAAAGTAACACGGAAGAGGAAGGTACCACGGTGGGGGAAGGAGTGACACTGCTCGCGAGGATCGTGGGCATGGTAGGTCGGCGGCGGCTGAGCCGAGGAGGCCGGAGGTCACCGACGCTGCCACGCCTGAGCCCACATGCAAAATTTAAAATACGTAGTGCCTGTACTGTATTTCTCCCCTTCCATGGTGTTAATTCTTGCTCCACTATGTATATCAATTGCTTAACAGGCAAAGAAAGTGCAGCCCTGAAAAAACTGAAAGCCTAAGCCAAGAAAGTGCATCCAGTGGAGCGGAGATGCGAGGAGCTTGGGTCTTTACCAGGGAAGGGGTGTGACGAGGCACAATCAGATCGACCTTTCGCGCAGCCGGCCGCCGCCCTCATTGCCACACACGGAGGCTGTCTCCTCGCCCGATCGGGTCGGAGCGGCGTCCCAAGAGACAAGACGCACACGTTGCCCGCCGCCTCGACCTACCTCTCCCGGCGCAGCCCATCTCGACGAGATGTGGCCGTGGCGGATCTGGCCGCTGCCCCGCTGACTTGCTCGACTCGATCTGGGGCGTCCCCGCTTGAAGAACAGAAGGTGAGTGGAGGGCAGCGCCGGCGGGGAAGAGAGCGGCGTGGGCGGGGAAGACGGCGGCTCGGGGTGGGAGGGAAGAGGGCGGCGCCAGCGGGGAAGAGGGCGGCTCTGGGTGGAGCGGCGGCGGTGAAGGGATGAAGGGCGGCGGCGAAGGGAGACCTCGCTCGAGGGCAGGAGTCGTCGATCGTACGTGCGGGCGATAGGTTTAGGTTTTTTTGTCGCTGGTTAGTTTTAGTAGGTCTTTTTTCGTTGGTTAACCAATCATAGGTCTTTTTTCGGTCAGATGCGTGCATAGGTGCGGGTTGGGGCCTCAGCACGAGGTTTTTTCGGTTCGTGGTGGCTAAGTCTGAGGTGGGAGGAGGTACCAAAAAAACCATGGAAGATGGGACGAAAATTGACCGGCGAAGACTACCAACTGCTTCATTAAAAATAGAGATTTTCATTAAACCGAACATGCCCTAGATATACATTCCACAAATACAGTCTAAAAAATAAAAGTGTATAATGTCCGAACTCTAAAGATTGTTGCTGCACCAAGTCTTTTTGTCGTTCATCTTCTATGTTGGTTATCATTTTTAGTAAACAGTTTGACTTCATTAATGCACTACACAAGCTACATCGGATCAAAGAAACTAAAAAACCGAACCTCAAAAGGTTTTGAAAATCCACATCAGTGGCCCAACTCTACCCACTCCATTGATTATCTAGCAGAAGAAATATGCAGTGAAGGAAAGACCATGTAATCTTTATTTTAATAACTAATAATATGCAGTGAAGGAAAGACCGTGTAGCACACTACTCTTTGTGCAGTAGCGTGGACACTGCCACTGTAAAGCTGATTCACTCCAACCAGGAGAAACGCCGAACAATTAACACCATGGAAGGTTGAGTTAGCACAGTTAAACAATCTAACCTAAACACACACTGTTCGACTCTGACCCTAATTTTATCTGAATCACCAACTTTTGATCTTAAAATTTGCCACTAGTATTTTCTTCTGAAACAAATAATGATTTTTTGAAAATGGAGGTATGCCCCCGACCTCTGCATCACGACGGTGCATGCAGCCATCTTATTAAAAATCCATGAAATACCGAAACAGTCATAATAGTCTTACAGCTCGCGAGCGAAGCAAAGCAAAGTAAAAAAGGAAAATTGCATGCTGACAAAGGCAACCGATACGGTAATATGAGGGATAAGCTCCCTAGACTCCTATCATGTTATGCGAGCGCCATCCGAACCGGTTGAATATAACCCGTACTATCATCTCCCATTGGTTGCATCCAGTAACCAAAGGCTCCCTGGAGTCCATAGGAGTGAGTAAGGACCACGTACGGATCCAAGCTGTACCTCTGAAGATGACCTGCAAGAAAGTTAAAGTGTGTTGTGTGTTAAAAATCATATCATTCCTCCAATTCCACATAGCTCATAATAGCGCACATATTCCAATCCGAATACAAGCCGCAGTAGTCTGTTCAATCCCAGCTAACCAGGTCTCAAACAATGATGCAATATCGACTGGAGGATTAATGTTGAAAGCTATATGAATCATTCTCCAAAGTAACTTGGCAAGTGGGCATTCAAGAAATAAGTGTTGTATTGTTTCATCATGATCACAAAAATAGCACCACGAACTTCCTACCCATCGCCTTTTGACTAAGTTGTCCTTTGTTGGAATCACTTGCTTGTGGACGAACCACATAAAGATTTTAATGCGCAAAGGAACCTTAACCCTCCAGATGTGCAATGATCTTGAGATTGGGCCTGAATTAATCAAATTCATATAGAATGATTTCACCGTAAAAATCCCATTCCTAGTTAGCTTCCATTGTGTGGAATCCGGCTGGTCGGAGAGTTGAACCTCTGTCAGTCTCGAACCAAATGCATCCAGGCAGTCCATCTCTCACCAACTAACACACGTCTGAACTGAATGTTAAGGGAATTGTTTGAAAGACTGTGCCTACGTAATCCTCCTTACGTTGCACAATATTATAAAGGTGGGATATTGGACGGTCAGGGACGTCTCTTCTAACCACGTATCCTTTCAAAATCTTGTTGACATCCCATTGCCAACCAAGAATTTGACCCTACGAATCAAATAATGATTGGCCATTTGAAATTGAAAGGATGCTGAAGCACAAAAATAGATAAGATATTGTATAATGCAAAAGCATCAGTTTATTGACCAGAACGAAAATAAATAGGGCGAAACTAACTATTGATTGCTAAGCCCCAAATATAGCTCTTCCGGTAACGATAAATCCCTGTGTTTCAATTCGATCTGCTGTTGAAAAACACAAATCATACTTCTTCCCGAGCTTTGGGGCTCTTGAATCGGGTAAATCAAGAAAATGGGGGAGGGGGAACGTGGGTCTCTCAGGAGAGGGGAGGACCGGCTGGCTACGTACTAGAGCAGGATGATGCCGTGGAGAGGGTGCCGGCTCGAGGACGTCGAGTCGGTGATCGTAGAAGTGCGGCGGTCGGTAGAGCTTGGAGGCGGAGGAGAGTCGGGCGTTGCAACTGGACTCCGCACACCGTACTTCCTTGGGATAAGCAGTGGGGTGTCGGGGCGGCGCTAGGGATGGAGGTCGGAGCGTTGGGTGGGGCGGCAAGCAAGCTGGGTGCGGATCCTTGATCTGGGTTGGGGGCGACGGCCGGTGGAGGCTGCGCCAAGAATTGATTGGGATCGTGGCGATGAAACTGGCGCGCAGGAGCTCTCGTGAGGAAGATGGGATGGGAGATGGTGAGGAGGATCGGGAAGAATCTGCTCTATCCATTGATGATGATCCTTGCAGTGCATGCCTTGCGAGCGCCGACCGGGCCGAGTGGTCGATGCATGCATTATAGACTTGCAGTCCCAAACTAACGAGACCATCGTCAGAAGTTATCACGCACTGGTGCGTGCCTACTGGTGGTGGTTGGAGGGCGAGGAAAGCATGGAGCTCAAGCATGGTGAGAGGGTTAAAACGCTTTGCCGTTTAGAAAAAGGCGGAGGGAGACTCAGCCCGAGCACACGAGCCTAGCAACTTTGGAAGATTACATGTACGAAAATGTTAACGCCCACACGTGTGGGCGTTTGCACATCGCCCACACGCCTTTATCACCACTCATTTTGCCACATATGAATAGATGACATCAGCAGATTTTTTTTTGGTTTTCGGCTTTAAAATGTTGTATCTTCTAAATAAAAAAGCGAACTAAAAATCCGTTTTCACCATTAAATCCGTCTCGACGAGATCTTTAAAACTAGACCCCATGTTGATATGTTTCGACGAATTTTTTTTTTTGCCAGAAGTTGCCACGATGTTTACACTGCAGTTGCCATGTGGCAATTTTAGTTTGTAGATCATGGCAATTTTAGTATTTTGATGATGGCAACTCCAGTACTTTGACCATGAAAATTATTTTTTGTATGAACCATGGCAATTTTACGTGCATGTATCATGGCAATTTTAGTTTATGGTTCATGGCAAGTCTAGTTTCTTAATTCCCCGTTTTATAAATGTCAAAATTTACTTTTAAATGTAGAAGAAAATAGCTGAAACATATCATGACAACTTCAGTGTAAACATCATGGCAATTCATATGCAATAGACATGACAAATTTTAATCCAAAAAAAATTCATCAAAACATATCAACATGTGATCTGGTTTCGAAGATCTCAGCGCGAAGGATTTAATGATGAAAACGAATTTTTAATCGGATTTTTCGTTTAAGAGATAAAACATTTTAAAAACTGAAAATCCAAAAAGATTTCTGCAGACATGCATGCGATGACGTGGCAATCTGTTTACATTAGAGACGCGTGTTGCGTCTTCCTTTCTGTCACACATGTGGCAGTTAGCGTGACCCTGGATGTAATGTACCACGTGCCCGGTTGCTGACTCCAAAGCCAGGCTCAAGCTTTGAGCCGTACGTACGTACAAATTAAAACATAAGCATCACCGGAGATTTTTTCTAGTCTAGCTAAAAAAAATGCTCAGGACTCCGGTTCTTGTTTGGTACGTACGGGCATGTTGGCTGGCTGGCAGCGCAAGCTACTGTGCGTGTGCGCATGCGTATCTTATCTTGATGTGGCTGTCCACGCCTCTTTAGCGGCCACGACCTGCTGCTTGGCCATGGATTTTCTTCTAGACATCCGTCCGTTCATGCATGCCCGAGTCCCACAGCTGTGCGCCTCTCTACTCCACTGTGCCATCCGTGCCTTTCTTTTTTGGTGCGCTTCACTGCCCCCGCACGAACCGCCTACCATAAACCTGGGGAAATCGGTCTAGCAATACGGAGGAGTTGTGTGCGACCGGGAGAATATAACCGAAAAAGGGTTTCTTCGCTTTGTATTATAAAGCAACCAACCAATACAGCCAACGATAGATACTGAGGGGAAGCAGCACAATCACACCTAAAAAAACGAAAAAGAAATAACAAGAGAAAAAAAATGCCGACAACGGCGGATCGACGGAAACGAAGAAGCTTCACGACCACTGCACCCACCGAAGACCTCCCACCAAGCTCCAAGTCTCCGAAGCACCGGTACCAATCAACACCTCCAAGAAGGACCGCGACAATAACGACGCTGCTGCCAAGGGTTTCCCCCGGTACGCAACGAGGCGAGAGGAAGGGTCGTCCCCGACGCCCTCCAGGAAGGTCCGGCGGCACTCACAGGCGTCGCCCAGCGTTGTGTCAGACAGCCGGCGGGGTTTCCCCAATCTCAACCTTCACCTCGGATGCTCCAGAGCACGCCACCAAACCGACCAAAGATCTTGCGCCACCGCTGTCATGAAGCCTCCACGCCGTCTCACCACGGCACCACGGGCGAGGCTCGCACAATGGGGAATAGGAGCCGGGACTAGGGGCCGCAGCACCGTCGCACGCAGAGGGCACAACCTCCACCGTCAACGACTGTAGCTGACCGGACACAATAGCAGGAGCATACCAGGCCCGTGGGCCCACACGCCCGGCCGGGACCTCCACGCCCGTAAAGCTCCCGCCATCGCGCTGCAGCAGACATGCCGTCGGCGTCGCCGCCCCCCATCCGAGTTGCTCCTCCTCCACACCACACGGACGACGATGAAGCCATGCCGGGGGGCCGGCCCGCTAGGACCCAGATGGGGCCCGCAAGGCCTAGATCTGGGCCGGGGGCGCGCCGCCAGCCAACCTGCGCCACCACGCCGTCTCGCCATCAAGGGGCCACGCCACCACCTCGCGCGCCGCCGGCCACTGCTGCCGGGTCGTCGGGATCACTGCCGCCGCCCCCATGCCCCGGCAGGAGCCGTGCGCTGGGACGGGCAGTCCACCGCCGCCAACACCACCCGGCCAGCACCGGGCGCACCGTCGGCGGTGGCGAGAGAAGGGAAAGGAGGCGGCCAAGAGGGAGGAGCTCGCCGCCCTGCCACCTCTCGGGAGGCGCGGCACGGGCGGATCTGGGAGGGAGAGGGGGAGGGCGGGGACGGCTGGCGGCGGCGGGGGAAGGGTGGGAGGAACCCTAGAGAGCCCGCGGGGGGAGGGTAGATGGGGCTTCTCCTAGTGACCGGGAGAATATCAAAGTGCTAAGAGCATCTAGACTTAGGTGCTCCCGGAGCACCTAGGCTTAGGTGCTCCGATGCGACCTCGATCGTTGGATCGTGATCCGATGGGAAGCACCATGGGAAGTGGACCAAGCATCATTTCAGAAAATGTTCGGGGCGTTTTCTGCAAAACATTCATGCTGGATTTGTGTTTTTTGTTTCTCAATGTGTATTTTAAATTTTGATTCGAAATTTTCAGGGATTGTACACTCATGTGATTTGAACATCCACAATCTTTTTGGAATTTTTTGAAACATTTAGATGCGCATTTTAAAAATTTAAAGCATGGGAGCACTAGATATTCTCCCGTGTATGACCCTGCCCTCATTCACACACTAGCAACAACCGCCGCTGGGCAAAGTAGTAGCAATAGATTCAATCCGATCGAGTAGCCAAAGATTTGGTGATGCGGATGGGTGAGGCGCCGAGGAGTCGTGGCCTCGTGGCGCACGCAACACAGGGGCCATGTGAAATGCGCGCCATGAAGGCCTATAGACAAAACGTGAGAGGTTTGCGGTGCTGTGCTACTTTGCCGGGTCTGCCTTTTGGTTTAGGCAGAATCGGCAACCGGAGCCCAGGTGAGTTACTGCTTCGTCATTGATTTACCATTGTTTTTATGTTGCTAAATGTGCATACCGCACATGCCACCGCCACGGCACGAGCCTGATCTGGCTTATGCCTTGTCGGGTGTGCTTCCATTCGGGCACCAGGTGAGTCACTGCTCACACCGGGGACATGAGGTGGTGGCGACCTCGTTCCTGGAAAGAACAAAATGGCCATCATTGATGCTGCAGTTTCTTAAGTAATTGTCTCTCGTAAAAGGATGGAGTTTTGAAGGCTGATTTTTTTATATAAAAAATAAAACTTTTCATCCTTTTTGAATGTTGGTAGTTTATCAACCAAATTCATTGATTAACAGGGGAAACAAGTACAAGGACAAGAGCAAGGCCAAACGGGCAAGCACCATAAAACCAGAAAACTAGGCGCAGAAAGAAGAAAAAGAAATGGCTAGCAACTCAGCCCAGGTCGAACTGGATCCCCCGCTCCAGCCATATTCCACATTAAGATTTCATCCTTAATTCTACTAGTTGACTGCCCATGCGTTGCCACGGCCCATTCAAATATAGTTTTTCTTGTAGCGTACATAAACATAGTGATGTAAAAAAACACATGTATCAAAAAAATTGCCACTTCCCCACAAAAAAGAAGATAGATTTCAAAAACAATAAAAGTCAACTTTGGTTGGAATATATATTTCAATAAGATACTTTAAAAGGTGTAATATGCATAGAAAGTTGTAATCCAACTTAATAGTTTTTATTAACTACTCCCTCTGTCCCATAATATAGGACGTTTTTTGACACTAGTGTAGTGCCAAAAAACGTCTTACATTATGGGACGGAGGGAGTAAGATCTACTTGAAGCGTTTACTATTTTTGTTTTTGACAAAACACAGTCAGCACTACATTTTTGTTGATAGGGTAGAGAAAACCAATCACAATTTAATATAGGAATAAAAAAATAAGCTATCAGCAACCGGCTACAACAGCAAGACAACTAAAAGGATTAAAGATAAGGAGTGATGGGCCTCTGCTAGGGTCGATGGGGCTCACTTGTTCAATTTTCATGAACATTAGGTGATGCATATGAATTCAAAACAGCCTTCCAGACTCTGGAAGGGCACTACGAGTACAAGGCCATGTCCTTCGGCCTCGCAGGAGCACCAGCCACCTTCTTGGGAGACATGAACGCCACTCTCAAACAAACCCCTTCTGCGCAAATGCGTACATTCAGAGTCTGCTCTCTTCAGCGGTTTTCTGGAAGACAAATACTAAGGCTAGATAAGGTTTTACTTGAGTCACCAGACACGATCAGTTCAGCAGGGAATTTGTGTCCGCAGAAGAAATTGCTTAAGCTGTCTGTTAGTCGACTCGTTTGGCCTTTTTCCTGGCATACATACAAAGAAATATGAGATAAAAATTGAATGGTGATTGTTTTGGAATTTTTTTATAACATCTCATACTTTCAGATGAAGAATCTTCATATTTAAATAGGAAACTGAAGTTCAGAACTTGCTGAAGTTCCAAGTAGCTAGTGCTCACCGCTGAAAAAACATCCATGATAATTTGAGCACTCATCTTAATGCTTACAAACAGGTATAACCATGGCCGTGGAAAAACCAGATGCTTATTTTTATGTTTGTTTTACCAAGATGTCAGATAGACTATAGACTTGTAACACCCCGGATGTAACTTTCCATATGTCTAACTCCAACTCTTGCCATTTTCGGCATTGTGATATGATATTCCCTCCGTGGTTGGGTTTTTCTTCATTTTTTGCATTTTTTCCGTGTCATGCATTTCATATCATGTCATCATGTGCATATCATTTGCTTACGTGTTCGTCTCATGATTCAGAGCATTTTCCCCGTTGTCCGTTTTGCAATCCGGCACTCCTATGTTCCCCGGCGTCCCCTTTTACGTTTTTCCGTGAGCGGGTACTAAACTTTCTCGGAATGGACCGAGGTTTGTCAAATGGCCTTGGTATACCACCGGTAGATCACCTGTCAAGTTTCGGGTCATTTGGAGCTCGTTTGGTACTCCAACGGTTAACCGCACTCTCGCAAAAGCCTCTTTTAAGTTGCAGCCCAACACCCTTTCAAACCAGCCCGATAACCCATCTAAGTCACTTTCATGCTCTCGGTCGTTCGATTACGATCGCGTGGCCGAAAACCGCACCTCATTTGAACACTCTCCTAGCTCCCTCTATCTATAAATATGTCCTCCCCGTCCAAATTTGCGGTCTAACCCTAGCCTTCCCCTACCTCGCGCCACCGGACGAAAATCCCCGCCGCCCGGACGTGTCCGCCCCATCCGCCGTGGCCAACGGGAGCGCGCCACGTGGCGCCCGCCACCCGCCCGCCCGCTCGCTTTCGCGGGAGAACCCGCCCGGGCCTTCAAGACCGCCAGCGACTCCGCGCCGGCTTCGCCCGCGCCTCCGTCAGCAACACCGCCGCGCAGCCCGCCAGCGCTCGCGCTCCGCCCGGCCGCCTCCGCCTCCTTCCGCCCGCCGCCAGCGCGCCCCGCCCGGCGCCCGCCCCTTGCCCGGCCGCCCGCGCGCCAGCGCCCGCCGCCGAATCCGGTCGGGCCGGACGGATCCGGCCGGCCCCAGCTCCCGGCCTCCTCCGGCGCCTCCCCGCCTCCTCGGTTCGTCCCCGTCCAACTCCGGCCACCGGCGCCGCGGATCCGGCGAGGTCCGCCGCCGCTTCGATTTCCGTGCACGAGGTTGACCCCGAAATATCCCAAGTCCCCCAGATATTTTGCATAATGTTGCATGTTCATCGCATCGTATCTCTGCAGCCGTAGCTCCGTTTTGCGCGTGCAATATGTCGAAATGTTCGTCTTGAAGAGTAGATCATTTCGTCTCATTGCATCATTTTCATTTGAACTCATCTTGATCGAAATTCTGTTAGAAGAGGGCTATGTGATGTTAGTTTCTGTTTCTTAACAGAACATGCACTTTTGTCATTTTTGCCATGATTGATGTGTGCATCCTATGAATTTGAGTCCTACATGTAATATGCTATGCCATCTTTCCAGGGGTGTATGCCATGTATTTTTGTGATCTCTGTGGTGACTAGCACAAGCATGCAAACTAGGCTTCCTGATGTTGCTGATTTCAGCCCCTGTTTTGCTGATATTTTTATGCCATGTTAACTTGATGCTACCGAGAGATCCATGCATATTTTGAGATACTTCAGTAAGGATGTTTTGAACATATGGTTATGCTCTATCCATCTGTGCCCTTTTTTGCAATTATGGAGTGCCATAGCTTGAGTCAATCGAGCTCTATTTTTGCTATAAAATGTTTCCTGGCAGATTGTTTACATGTTATTCAATTTTGCCAAGGTTGTTGTGGTTGATCCGTGTAGGCTATGATGTTGTTCTTGCCATGTGTAGCTTCTATGCCATGTCTTCTTGATGGATGTATGCTTAGTTTATCATGAGATGCTCTGTAGTGAGTGCATCGAGCTCTTAAACATGCCTACTTGTTATCTGTTTTTGTCATGCCCTGTTGCTGAATCTGTTAACGAAACTTGCTATGTTTAAATGGGTGCTATTATATTTTATGATCCTTTTGGCTTATGGTCAGTAAGGGACTTTTGTTCTATGCTTTGAGTAGATTCATGCCATGCCTTGTTTTGCTATTATAAGTTCCTGTAGCATGCTTTTTCGTTGCTCTGAACATTGCTTCCTGATGCTGATTTTGCCATGTTCAGTAATTTCCGCAAGTCTGTGAAGATGATATATTTTGCACTTTTGCCATGCTTGTTTTAACCTGTTATGATGTGAATTAGCCGTATCTCAGTGTTCATCTTTTGTCAAGCATCTTGAGTAGATCACTGACATATGCTTTTCTGGTACGTTTGGGTGCAATAGCTTAATTTCTTGTTGCTTGCTAAGTGGTATCATGCTGTTAATGTCAGATTTGTGCCATTCTTGTTTTGCTTGTCATTTGCAAACCGTGCATCCGATTCCGGTGATCTTTATATAGATTTCAACCGAAATCATCTCATCTTTCCAGCGGCATACTTGGTTTCCAAGTTGATGCCTGGTTCATCATTTTCCTTCCGGAGCACGCATACGCATTGCATATCACATCCCGCATATCATGCCATATATTGCATCATGTTGCTTGTGCATTGCACCGTGATTTATTGTGTTTCCTTTGTTTGTGTTCTGCTTTGGGTAGAGCCGGGAGACGGGTACGTGAACGAGGAACCTGTTGAGAACGCTTACGAGGATCAAGCTTTCGACAACTCTGAGAACTTTGCAGGCAAGATGACCATACCCTCGAAATCACTTGTATCTTTGCTTGCTAGATGCTCGCTCTTTTGCTATGCCTATGCTACGATGCCTATCACTTGCTATATCAAGCCACCCATATTTCCATGTCAAACCTCTAACCATCCTTTCCTAGCAAACCGTTGTTTGGCCATGTTACCGCTTTGCTCAGCCCCTCTTATAGCGTTGCTAGTTGCAGGTGAAGATGAAGTTTGTTCCTTGTTGGAACATGGAGATGTTGTTCCTTGTTGGGACATGTTTACTTGTTGGGGATATCACAATATATCTTCTATAATTAATGCATCTATATACTTGGTAAAGGGTGGAAGACTCGGCCTTATGCTTGGTGTTTTGTTCCACTCTTGCCGCCCTAGTTTCAAATCATACCGGTGTTATGTTCCTTGATTTAGCGTTCCTTACGGTTGGGTGATTTATGGGACCCCCTCGACAGTTCGCTTTGAATAAGACTCCTCCAAAGAAGGCCCAACATTGGTTTTACCATTTGCCACCTAAGCCTTTTTCCCCGGGTTTCATGAGCCCGAGGGTCATCTTTATTTTAACCCCCGGACCGGTGCTCCTTCGAAGTGCTGGCCCGAATCGAGCTGATCAAGGGGCCACCACGGGAAACTTCGAGGCTTGGTTTTACTCGTAGCTAGTCTCATCCGGATGTGCCACGAGAACGAGATATGTGCAACTCCTATCGGGATTTGTCGGCACAATCGGGCGGCTTTTGCTGGTCTTGTTTTATTGCTGTCGAAATGTCTTGTAGTCCGGGATTCCGAGATCGATCGGGTCTTCCGGTAGAAGGAATATCCTTCGTTGACCGTGAGAGCTTATTATGGGCTAAGTTGGGACACCCTGCAGGGTATTCTCGTTCGACAGCCGTGCCCGCGGTTATGAGGCATTTGGGAATTTGTTAATGTGCGTTTTTAGAAAACCCGAAGTTGACCTTCATTAAAATACACATCAACTGCGCGTGTAACCGTGATGGTCTCTTCTCGGCGGAGTCCGGAAGTGAACTGATCTTTGGAGTTATGTTTGACGTAAGTAGTTTCAGGATCACTTCTTGATCGCTACTAGCTTCACGACCGTGCCTTGCTTCTCTTCCCGCTCTCTTTTGCGAATATAGCCACCATATATGCTAGTCGCTTGCTGCAGCTCCACCTCACAACTCTGTCCTTCCTTTAAGCTTAAATAGTCTTGATCTCGCGGGTGTGAGATTGCTGAGTCCCCGTGACTCACAGATTCTACCAAAACAGTTGCAGGTGCCGACGATGCCAGTGCAGATGGCGCAACCGAGCTCAAGTGGGAGTTCGATGAGGAACGTGGTCGTTACTATGTGTCTTTTCCTGATGATCAGTAGTGGAGCCCAGTTGGGACGATCGGGGATCTGTGTAGCATTTGGGGTATCTTCTTTTATTTTGGTTCCGTAGTCGGACCTTGAGTGTAATCTGAATGATGGATGTTTATTTATGTATTGTGTGAAGTGGCGACTGTAAGCCAACTATGTATCTTTTTCCCTTATGTTTTACATGGGTTGTGTGAAGATTACCTCACTTGCGACATTGCTTGCAATGCGGTTATGCCTCTAAGTCGTGCTTCGACACGTGGGAGATATAGCCGCATCGAGGGCGTTACAAGTTGGTAATCAGAGCCATCCCCGACTTAGGAGCCCCTGCTTGATTGTTTGCTGGCGTTGTTGAGTCTAGAAAGGAAAATGTTTTGAGTCTTAGGATTATATATATCGGAGAGTAGGATTCTTTTTACTCCCCAGTCTCTTCGTCGCTCTGGTGAGGTCTCCTGACGTAGAAGTTTTGACTCTCCTCTCCTCAAATTTCACTAATTTTTTTTAGGATCACGCGGGTATCTTGGGATCGTTCCGATGGTTTTGTGACGAGAACATTGTTCTTGGTGCCTCCTGACATTTAGGGGTTGTGGCAGTGTCCCGGGGAGTTGAGCTCCGAGGTGTTGTCGTCACAATTTTATCGTTCAGATTCTGGAATACCTGAGATTTGCCGACATCGAAATCTCTTTTGTGCAGTTGTTGGTGAGATAACCCGATAACCCAATCTTGAGGCGAGCTCGAGTATTGCCATGACTCGTATAACGGATGCTTTTCAAGGTCGAGGTACCACGATTTCGAAGGTTTCTTGGTTATGTGTTGACGGATGGATACAATTTGGATCTAGGTATTGTTAGTTTGGGTGATATATTTTGTGTCCCCTGTATCCCCAACACCAGATTGCATAATCAGAAAGTTTTGGGAGTTTATAGGTGGGATTCAAGTAGCTCCTAGCATTTCTTCCCGCATATATTTGGTTTGTGATTGGGTAATCCTTACCACTTATTTGTTCCAGTCGTACCTTGTTATTTTTTTCATCAACCCTTAATCAAGTGGCTTCTCACCTTAATGGGCGTGTGATGTTAGCTTTTGGAATTCATTCGTTCATCCTTGTTGAATGTTTATTGTGAAGACTATATGTTGCAATTTCTATCCGTTGATTCAACTTGTCTATCTGTCTATCAAAGTGCTAAAGGATGTCACCCTCTTCAGATGGCTCCGCCAACGCGTCTGAATCCGGATCGCAATGATGAGAGTCAGTCGAACCCTCCACCTCCACCTCCGCCTCGGAGGCATGGCAACTATCATGGCAGCCACCAATGCCAATGCTCGAGATGATTTTGCAACTCTTGCAAGAAGCGTACCCAAGGGCAAGGCAATCAAGGAAATCAAGGCCAAGGCAACAACCAGCCGCACTTTGCTACTCTCAATCGGTTCCTCGCTAATCAGCGAAGTCTTTCGGTTTACGTGTCAAGGCCACATCGCCGAAGATTGGCTTGTGGACATCTGCAAACATTTTGAATGTAGCAATGTCGCACACGAGGACTTTTTCAAGTTTGCTTCGTTTCAACTCAAGGACCAAGCTGCTTGAGTGGTTCCAAGCAATACAAAGATTCCAGAGGAGGTCGTGTCATTACAGGATGAGTTCCGCCGAGACTTCGGAGCTCACCACATTCCGAAAAGTGTTGTTGAGAGCAAGCGTGAGGAGTTCCGCAATCTCAAGCAAGGCAACATGTCTGTGTATCAATACAATATCCAGTTCCAGAAACTCGCTCGCTTCGCTAAGCAAGACGTCCCTGATGAAAAGAGTATGATCTATCAATTCAGAGGTGGTCTCAGAGAAGATCTGCAATTAGCTCTTGTGCTTTTTGAGCGGAAAAAGTATGATGAATTCTACAACATGTCATTGAAGCAAGAAGCTGCCCAGCTCAAATGTGAGGCTTCTAAGAAGAGAATCGGGGATGCAATTCAGTCTTCTTCTTCCTCTCAAGTGGCAGCTAAGCGGCGAAGTTCTACCTTCCACCTCCTCCGTTCCGTCGGCCTTATCGGCGAGAAGAACTCAGGTGGTCGTGGATCTTCCCACCCGCCCAACCCAGGCTATCGAACAAGTCAAATTCTCAAGCTCCAAGGTCAAATGCTCCTTATCACCGTCCGCTCTCGAGAGGTGACTTGCAACAAATGTCGTGAGAAAGGTCACTATGCGAACAAGTGCTTCAACCAAAGGCGCCTTCCGCCTCCTCCTCTGTGAAATCTTCCGGCAATGCGGTGGTCAAGCATAATCCCAAGTCTGCAAAGGTGAACATGATGAATGCAGCTCTAGCGGAGGAATCTCTTGATGTGATAATGGGTAATCTTCCGATTAATGATATTCTGCAAAAGTCTTATTTGATACCGTGCATCGCATTCTTTCATGTCATATCCTTTTGCATCGAAGCACAATTTTGGTACAGAGGAATTACCTAAAGCATTGCAAGTTATTTCTCCCGCTAAGCGTTTGAGCTCTAGCATGATGGTTCCGAATGTCGGTATCAAGATGGGCAACTATAAATTTCTGGCTAAACCAATTGTTCTCGGTGACTCGGATATTGATCTTATTCTTGGGATGGACTGGCTTTCTCAGCACAAAGCTCAGTTTGATTGTGCTGCCAGGGAAATTCAATTGACTCACTCCTCTAATGATGTGATCATCTATGCTGCTCGTGATGAAACCATTCGGTTGTTTTCTCTCAATGAGAAGGGCGAATTGGATGCTATCTCTCGATTCCGATCGTTTGTGAGTACCAAGATGTCTTTCCAGAAGAGCTTCCAGGAATGCCTCCTCACCGGCCAGTTGAGTTCGTTATCGATCTTGAGCCTTGCACTGAACCCGTTTGCAAGCGTACATACAAGTTGGGACCTAATGAGCTGAAGGAATTGAACAAGCAGCTCGATGAACAAGAGCGTCTGGGTTTGATCAGACCGAGTTCATCTCCTTGGGGTTGTGGTGTTCTTTTTGTCCAGAAGAAGGATGGCACGGACCCGACTTTGCGTCGATTACCGTCCATTGAATAAGAAGACTATTAAGAACAAGTATCCACTTCCCAACATCAATGAGCTTTTCGAGCAACTCAAAGGTGCTAAAGTGTTCTCCAAGCTTGACCTTCAGTATGGGTTATCATCGATTCACATTCGTGAACAAGATATTCCCAAGACAGCATTCGTAACAAGCTTTGGTTCTTATGAATATCTTGTCATGTCTTTCGGCCTTGTCAATGCTCCTCCAACATTCTCTCGAATGATGAACTTCATCTTCAACCCCTACACCAATGAATTCGTCTTGGTCTATCTTGATGATATTTTGGTCTTCTCCAAGAACAAGAAGGATCATGCCAAACATTTGCGATTGGTGCTAGACAAGCTCAGAGAGTATCAATTCTATGCGAAGTTTTCTAAATGTGAATTTTGGCTTGATGAAGTTCTTTACCTTGGTCATATCATCTCCGCCAAGGGCATCGCTGTTAATCCCCGAGTAGGTGTCCAGATTGTGAGCTGGGAACCTCCTCGAGAATGTCAACGACTCCATGATTTTCTTGGTCTTGCAAGCTATTGCCGAAGATTCGTTGAGAACTTCTCCAAGATTGCAAAGCTTCTTTTCAACCTCCTCCAGAAGCATGTGAAGTATGTCTGGTCTCTTGAGTGTGACGTTGCTTTCAATACTCTCAAAGAGAAACTCGTCACAGCTCCTGTCTTGACTCCTCCTGATGAATCCAAGCCATTCGAAGTTTTCTGTGATGCTTCTCTTCAAGGTCTCGGTCTTTGTGTTAATGCAAGAGAAGAGAGTTGTGGCTTATACCTCTCGTCGGTGAAGCCCAATGAAAAGAACTACCCCACTCACGATCTTGAGTTGGCGGCGATTGTCCATGCATTGATAACATGGAGACATCTCTTGTTGGGAAGGAAAGTGGACATATTCACCGATCACAAGAGCCTCAAGTATATCTTCACTCAACCAAACCTCAACCTCGAGCAAACTCGATGGGTCGAAATGATTCAAGAGTACAACCCAAGTATTGAATATACTCCGGTAAGGCCAATGTCATTGCAGATGCTTTGAGCAGGAAGGCTTATTGCAACAGCTTAATCCTCAAGCCCTTCCAACGGATCTCTGTGAAGCTTTCCATAAGCTGAATCTTCAAGTTGTTCCTCAAGGCTTTCTTGCCAACCTCATAGTCTCTCCTACTTTGGAAGATCAGATTCGTGAGGCTCAACTCCTGGATACCATGGTGAAAAAGGTGAAACGTGGTATCGACAAGGGCATTTCCAAGTACAAGTGCTTCCACATTGATGACAAAGATACACTTTTCTTCGAGGACTGGATTGTGGTTCCTAAGGGTGATCTACGTAAAGTCATTATGAACGAGGCACACAATTCGCTTCTATCCATTCATCCAGGAAGTACGAAGATGTACCATGACCTCAAGCAGTCATATTGGTGGACTCGAATGAAGCGAGAAATTGCTCAATTCATGAATGAGTGTGATGTCTGCAGAAGAGTGAAAGCAGAACACCAAAGACCAGCTGGTCTCCTTCAACCTCTTGCTATTCCGGAATGGAAGTTTGATCATATCGAAATGGACTTCGTGACTGGATTTCCTAAGTCCAAGCGTGGAAATGATGCTATCTTCGTTGTCATTGACAAGCTTACTAAAGTGGCTCATTTTCTTCCTATCAAAGAATCCATCACAGCAGCTCAGTTGGCAGAGCTTTACACCTCCAGGATTGTCTCCTTGCACGGTATTCCACAATTGATCTCTTCAGACCGTGGCAGCATCTTCACCTCCAAGTTTTGGGATTCTTTTCAGAAGGCCATGGGCACCAACATTCGTTTGACAGCTTTCCACCCTCAAACAAGTGGCCAAGTCGGCGAGTCAATCAAATCCTTGAAGATATGCTCGGGGCTTGTGTCATTTCCTTCGGTATGAAGTGGGAAGATTGTCTTCCATATGCCGAGTTCTCCTACAACAACAGCTTCCAAGCGAGTTCGGGCAAGGCCCCATTCGAAATTCTCTATGGCGGAAAGTGTCGTACTCCTCTCAATTGCTCGAGGCAGGTGAGCGCCAACTTCTTGGCAACGACTTGATCACAGAAGCCGAAGAAATGGTGCAAAGTCATTCGTGAGAATCTCAAAGCCGCGCAATCGCGCCAGAAGAGCTATTATGATGACAAGCACCGTGATGTGGCTTTTGAAATCGGAGACCATGTCTACCTCCGCGTCTCTCCAATGAAAGGAACTCGTCGCTTCGGTATCAAAGGGAAGCTTGCCCCTAGATACGTGGGTCCTTTCAAGATCATTGGTAAAAGAGGCGATCTCGCCTATCAACTTGAGCTTCCATCCAACTTTGCAAACGTGCACGATGTGTTTCATGTGTCATCGCTCGCAAGTGCTTCAAGACGCTCGGCGCACTATCAACTTCAAGAAATTGACCTCCAAGAAGATCTTTCTTATCATGAGCACCCCGTTGCTATTCTTGAAGAAACCGAGCGCAAGACTCGCAACAAGTCAATCAAATTCCTCAAAGTGAAGTGGTCACACCATTCCGACCGAGAAGCCACATGGGAGCGCGAGGATCACCTCCGTTCTGAATATCCGGAGTTCTTTCAGTCCTAGATCTCGGGACGAGATCCTCTTCTAGTGGTGGAGTGTTGTAACACCCCGGATGTAACTTTCCATATGTGTAACTCCAACTCTTGCCATTTTCGGCATTGTGATATGATATTCCCTCCGTGGTTGGGTTTTTCTTCATTTTTTGCATTTTACTCGTTTCATGCATTTCATATCATGTCATCATGTGCATCTCATTTGCGTACGTGTTCGTCTCATGATTCCGAGCATTTTCCCCGCTGTCCGTTTTGCAATCCGGCACTCCTATGTTCCCCGGCGTCCCCTTTTACGTTTTTCCGTGAGCGGGTACTAAACTTTCTCGGAATGGACCGAGGTTTGTCAAGTGGCCTTGGTATACCACCGGTAGACCATCTGTCAAGTTTCGGGTCATTTGGAGCTCGTTTGGTACTCCAACGGTTAACCGCACTCTCGCAAAAGCCTCTTTTAAGTTGCAGCCCAACACCCTTTCAAAACAGCCCGATAACCCATCTAAGTCACTTCCATGCTCTCAGTCGTTCGATCACGATCGCGTGGCCGAAAAACGCACCTCATTTGGACTCTCCTAGCTCCCTCTATCTATAAATATGTCATTCCGTCAAATTTGCGGTCTAACCCTAGCCTTCCCTACCGCGCCACGGACGAAAATCCCGCCGCCCGGACGTGTCCGCCCATCCGCCGCCGCCTCCGTGTGCCAGCGGCGCCACGTGGCGCCCGCCACCCGCCGCCGCCAGCGGCCGCTTTCGGCCATGAGAACCCGCTTCCGGCCGCGGCCAGCGCTCCGCGCCCGCTTCGCCCGCGCCTCCGTCGCCCGGCACCGGCCGCCGCTGCCAGCGGCGCTCCGCCAGCCACCTCCGCCTCCTTCCGCCGCTGCCCGGCGCCCCGCCCGGCGCCCTTGCCGGTAGCCCGCGCCAGCCATACGCCCATGGGCGGTCCGGTCGGGCCGGACGGATCCGGCCCGAGCTCCCCGGCCTCCTCCGGCGCCTCCACTGCCCTCCGGCGGTTCGTCCCCGTCCAACTCCGGCCACCGGCGCCGCGGATCCGGCGAGATCCGCCGCCGCTTCGATTTCCGTGCACGAGGTTGACCCCGAAATATCCTAAGTCCCCCAGATATTTTGAATTATGTTGCATTTTCATCGCATCGTATCTCTGCATCCGTAGCTCGATTTTGCGCGTGTAATATGTCAAAATATTCGCCTCGAAGAGTCGATCATTTTATCTAATTGCATCATTTTCATTTGAGCTCATATTGATGCCCGAAATGCTGTTAGAAGAGGGCTATGTGATGTTAGTTTCTGTTTCTTAATAGAACATGCACTTTTGTCATTTTTGCCATGATTGATGTGTGCATCCTATGAATTTGAGTCCTACATGTGTTTTGTAGTATGCCATGCCATCTTTCCAGGGGTGTATGCCATGTATTTTTTTGATCTCTGTGGTGACTAGCACAAGCATGCAAACTAGGCTTCCTGATGTTGCTGATTTCAGCCCCTGTTTTGCTGATATTTTTATGCCATGTTAACTTGATGCTACCGAGAGATCCATGCATATTTTGAGATACTTCAGTAAGGATGTTTTGAACATATGGTTATGCTATATCTATCCCTGCCCTTGGTTGCAATTATGGAGAGACATAGATTGAGTCAATCGAGCTCTACTTTTGCTATAAAATGTTTCCTGGCAGATTGTTTACATGTTATTCAATTTTGCCAAGGTTGTTGTGGTTGATCCGTGTAGGTTATGATGTTGTTCTTGCCATGTGTAGCTTCTATGCCATGTCTTCTTGATGGATGTATGCTTAGTTTATCATGAGATGCTCTGTAGTGAGTTTATCGAGCTCTTAAACATGCCTACTTGTTATCTGTTTTTGTCATGCCCTGTTGCTGAATCTGTTAACGAAACTTGCTATGTTTACATGGGTGCTATTATATTTTGGCTTATGGTCAGTAAGGGAATTTTGTTCTATGCTTTGAGTAGATTCATGCCATGCCTTTTTTTGCTATTAACGAAACTGACATATGCTTTTCTGGTACGTTTGGGTGCAGTAGCTTAATTTCCTGTTGCTTGCTAAGTGGTATCATGCTGTTAATGGCAGATTTGTGCCATTCTTGTTTTGCTTGTCATTTGCAAACCGTGCATCCGATTCCGGTGATCTTTATACAGATTTCAACCGAAATCATCTCATCTTTCCAGCGGCATACTTGGTTTTCCAAATTGATGCCTGGTTCATCATTTTCCTTCCGGAGCACGCATACGCATTGCATATCACATCCCGTATATCATGCCATATATTGCATCATGTTGCTTGTGCATTGCACCGTGATTTATTGTGTTTCCTTTGTTTGTGTTCTTGCTTTGGGTAGAGCCGGGAGACGAGTACGTGAACGAGGAACCTGTTGAGAACGCTTACGAGGATCAAGCTTTCGACAACTCTGAGAACTTTGCAGGCAAGATGACCATACCCTCGAAATCACTTCTATCTTTGCTTGCTAGATGCTCGCTCTTTTTCTATGCCTATGCTACAATGCCTATCACTTGCTATATCATGCCACCCATATTGCCATGTCAAACCTCTAACCATCATTTTCTAGCAAACCGTTGTTTGGCTATGTTACCGCTTTGCTCAGCCCCTCTTATAGCGTTGCTAGTTGCAGGTGAAGATGAAGTTTGTTCCTTGTTGGAACATGGAGATGTTGTTCCTTGTTGGGACATGTTTACTTGTTGGGGATATCACAATATATCTGCTATAATTAATGCATCTATATACTTGGTAAAGGGTGGAAGACTCGGCCTTATGCCTATTGTTTTGTTCCACTCTTGCCGCCCTAGTTTCCGTCATACCGGTGTTATGTTCCTTGATTTCGCGTTCCTTACACGGTTGGGTGATTTATGGGACCCCTTGACAGTTCGCTTTGAATAAGACTCCTCCAAAGAAGGCCCAACATTGGTTTTACCATTTGCCACCTAAGCCTTTTTCCCCGGGTTTTCGCGAGCCCGAGGGTCATCTTTATTTTAACCCCCGGACCAGTGCTCCTTCGAGTGCTGGCCTGAACTGAGCTGCCTGCGGGGCCACCACGGGGAAACTCGAGGCTTGGTTTTACTCGTAGCTAGTCTCATTCGGATGTGCCCTGAGAACGAGATATGTGCAGCTCCTATCGGGATTTGTCGGCACAATCGGGCGGCTTTGCTGGTCTTGTTTTATTCTTTGTCGAAATGTCTTGTAGTCCGGGATTCCGAGATCGATCGGGTCTTCGGTAGAAGGAATATCCTTCGTTGACCGTGAGAGCTTATTATGGGCTAAGTTGGGACACCCCTGCAGGTATTATCTTTCGAAAGCCGTGCCATGTTATGAGGCGGATGGGAATTTGTTAATGTCCGGTTGTAGAAAACCGAAGTTGACCTTAAATAAAATACACATCAACGCGTGTGTAACCGTGATGGTCTCTTCTCGGTAGTCCGGGAAGTGAACACGGTGTTGGAGTTATGTTTGGCGTAAGTAGTTTCAGGATCACTTCTTGATCGCTACTAGCTTCACGACCGTGCCTTGCTTCTCTTCCCGCTCTCTTTGCGAATATAGCCACCATATATGCTGAGTAAACTTGCTGCAGCTCCACCTCACAACTCTGTCCTTCCTTTAAGCTTAAATAGTCTTGATCTCGCGGGTGTGAGATTGCTGAGTCCCCGTGACTCACAGATTCTACCAAAACAGTTGCAGTGCCGACGATGCGGTCAGGTGGCGCAACCGAGCTCAAGTGGGAGTTCGATGAGGAACGTGGTCGTTACTATGTGTCTTTTCACGATGATCGATGGTGGAGCCAGTTGGGACGATCGGGGATCTGTGTAGAATTTGGGGTATCTTCTTTTATTTTGGTTCCGTAGTCGGACCTTGAGTGTAATCTGAATGATGGATGCTTATTTATGTATTGTGTGAAGTGGCGACTGTAAGCCAACTATGTATCTTTTTCCCTTATGTTTTACATGGGTTGTGTGAAGATTACCTCACTTGCGACATTGCTTTCAATGCGGTTATGCCTCTAAGTCGTGCTTCGACACGTGGGAGATATAGCCGCATCGAGGGCGTTACAAGACTAAAATGATTAGCAATTTATAATTCAAACTACAAAAAATTTCTTTCCTTGCCCGGTGTTTACTATTTATTTGCTTATTTGAGGTTCCAAAAAGAAACACTATTGCATAGCAGGTAAAGTGTCATTTTGTCAAGCATATCACAGATTGAATTGCATATGAGACTGGTAAAAAACATCTCTTGCAACATGCAAGCTACAACTCATATGTTTCAATCTCTTGTATGCGCCACAAGAAAGCATGCCTTGAGTTATTTCCAATGCAAGTACTAAAGCAACTGAGATATTAATTGATGATGATTGCAATAAAAAAAATTGGTTTAATCTAGAGAATACCTTGAGGTTACTGGATTACGGAAACTATAACACCGAGGAATCACCTTATCAAAGAAAATCTATTATAAATATATAAAGCAACTATTTTGCTAGTTAGTAGTTACTTATACGTACCCCTTGCTTAACTTAATGGCATATGAAAATCTAATATAAATATATAAAGCAACTTTTTTGCTAGTTACTTATACCTGCCACCTTGCTTAAATTAATTACATAGGATACCACCACATACTTGCCAATTTTAAAAATGTAATAGCCCAAATACTTAATGTGATAAAGCATAGAACAACACGTATTCTCTTCTCTCACACCATGCATCGCAAGACTTGAACACAAATCTTAGGAGATGAACCCGTGTCAAAACAAACAAAACAGCCGCATGTCCGCAATCTGCACATGTCTAAAGGAAGGGACTTGAACACAAATAAGGATAATAGCAAAACGGTTCGTGCCTTGGAACGGGAGAAAAAAAACATAATCTTCAATGGCCATGACCACATTTTGCTGCATCACCGAGATACACTATCACTCTCATTTTCATGAAACGGTGAACAATTTTTTTAAATCATGAATATATTTTTTAAACTCTTGAGCATATCTGAAATCATGAACATTTTCAAAGATTTTCGAACATTTTCTAAATCCATAAATATTTTTTGAATTCATGAACATTTAATACTATATGCAAACATTTTTTAAAATTGTGTACATTTTTAAAAACATTTTTCTTGAATAGGCGAACAATTCTAAAATTGGTGAACACTTTTTTGGAAATTGGTGGAACAGTTTTTAAATTCTCGAATATTTTTTTGATTTATTGGATTTTTTAATGCATGATCATTTTTGGAATCAGCGAACATTTTTTGAATGAATAAACTATTTTGTATGTCAAGAACAGTTTTTAAAATTTTAGGATATTTTCAATTCATAGACATTTTTTGAATTGGAAAAATTTTGTTCAATTTCATTAACATTTTTAATACACAAACTTTTAAAAAAATCAACATTTTTAATTTCCAGACATTTGTTACCAAAATTGCGATTTTTTTTTTAAAATCAAGAAAAAATGAATGCACAAAAATTTATGAATTATTAAAAGTTTCAGTTCAAAATTCTTAGTTTTTCTTTAATTTTCAGAACCATTGACCCAATTTATTTAAAGTAGAAAAACCGAAGGCGGGAAAGGCGAGCGTGTGTGGGCTTGCAGATAGCCTAGCAATACCTATACAGATCGTAAATGCATTAACGACCAATGTGACCAGCACTGTCATGACAATGGTTTCAATGAAGGGTTATGTGCCCGATATTCTGAATATGACCCCAGATTGGGGCATTCAATCTGTCGGAACCTGCTGGTAATGGTTCAAGATGTCGAGCAACATGCAACGAGATCTTAAGGTGAGTCACCGATGCACCATTATAAAACAAAGTTGCAACTGCAGCACGCTTTGTTTATACAATTTTTCCATTTTCATTTAACAGTTCCGAGTGCGAAGATGCGCACTCAATCAAGGGCATGAGTGGTAATTTATATCAAAAACAAAGAAACAACGAAAAAAAGATGCGCACCCAATCAAGGGCATGAAGGGCTCACATTTAAACGATCTTAGTATAAGTAGTAATTCACGTACCGTAAATTGAAATTCACTTCATTCCTATGGTGTGGCTATGGGTTCTAGTTGTACTAAAAATACAAGCATCCAAGCAGGAGGGATGATTGCATGTAGAAGAAGCCAAGTCGCGGTGTGGTGAAAATAAATGTGGACGCATCGTTTATGGAGATACTTTGTCAGCTGCTTCTGGAGCCATAGCTTGTGATGACAAAGGAGATTTCATTGCTGCTGCAAATTGGCTTATCCCACATGTACAAGACGTCGATGCTGCTGAAATTACTACTATTAGGGACAGTCCTTTTCTAGCGGCCAGCGTGGGGTGCAATTTAGGCGTGGTTGAATCAGATTGCTTATTTGCTGTGGACATCTTGAACTCCGTGGATTATTTCGGTCCTCGTGTGGCAATAGTGGCCGATTGTAAACAGCTAGCGTTGGAGTTTGGAAGCATTTCTTTCAAGCATTGCTACGGTGAGGCAAATCAAGTGGCGGATGAGTTAGCAAATAATTCTTTTATTAGTAGATCCTCTAGTTCTTGGGAATCTGTGGTTTCAGATTTTATTTCTCATTGTCTTGCAAACGACATGTCTATTATTTGAGAAACAAAGTGTATTGCCCATGAAAAAAATAAAAGAAATACAAGCATCACAGAAAAAACATTCTCCTTGCTTTTTCTCAAGTGAAAGCAAAAGGCCCAACTAGTTACGGCCTTGTGGTCATACAGTTCAGCCCTGCTTTCTTCTCGCGGTTTCCCCAGACGTTAGTCGGCGGATTTCCTATTTGCTGCATTTTGCGGCAAACAGTCAAGGCATCGCACAGATCGATTCTATGGACCAGCCCATCCAAGCGTTCGACCCACCGTTGGGACCAGATCTGTTCCGATTTTGCTGTTTCGGTTTGGGAAGCTTCCAGAAGGCTCGTAAACACTTTCTTTTTCTGGTTTTTCGATTATGGTTTTTATTTTCCGTTTTTTCTTGTTCCGTTTTTCTGTTTCTTTATTCTCTTCTTTGTTTCTTTTTTGTTTTAAAAAGTTAGAATTTCAAAAATTCTGCAACATAATCAGAAAATTTTCAAAATTTTAAAATTCTGTTCACGTTCTCAAAATTTATTCGTGCTTTTCAAAAAATGTTTGGAATTTCTAATTTTGTTCAAAAAATGTATTAATTGCTCAACATTAAGAGAATGTTCAGAAATTTTTTAAAAATCATGTTTTTCCATATTTGTTCACATTTTCAGAAAAATATTTACAATTTCAAATTTTGTTCATAAGTTTTAGAATTTGTTCAGGTTTTCTAATTTTGTTCCCATTTAAATTCATTCGTTTTTTTTCTTTTAAAATAAATGTTTGGCTTTTAATAAAACTCCGAAATTTTCAGAATTTGTTCGCCATTTCTATAATATGTTCAACACTTCGAAATAGGTTCCCTTTTTCAAATTTTGGTCTCAAATTAAAAAAATGTTTGTGTTTTCAAAAAATCTTCTAGAATTTATAAAATGTATGCGTTTTAAAAAAATGTTCAAGAGTTCAAAAAATGTCCCTGTTTTCAATTTTTGTTCAAAAATTCAAAAAATGTTCTAAAACTTAAAATATGTTCGCATTTTCTAATTTTTCTTTACAGTTTTTACAAATTGTTCATGTTTTTAAATTTGTGTTTGAATTTCAAAATTTGTTCACATGTTTCGATAAGTGCTCAAATTTCTTCAATATTTAAAAATTCTATTCATGCTTTCAAACATTGCTCAAATTTTTGAAACTTTGTTTGTATTTTCCAAGAGAATGGTCGAAAACTCTGAAAAAGATCGGATCTCCGTCTGTACATTCTTTACTGGTTCGCGCTTATTGAATGTCAGTAGGACTCGCCAGCCCGAGTGGTTAGCGAGAATGCCTCCCGAGCTAGAGGTAAGGAGTTCGATTCCCTCACCTAAATGGGCCGGCCCAGTCTGGGGTCCGTGTGTGCGTCGCGGCAGCAATTTACCGCAGAGCGCGTCACATAAGAGGTCCCGTTAGTCGGGCCGACATCGTTGGCGCGCTCGGTCACGTACGTCGTGTCCCAATCCCCTCTCGTTTCGAAGAAAAAAAATATTACTCCCTCCGTCCCATAATATAAGAACGTTTTTGCCATGCTAGGTTAATAACGCCAATTCGGAGGAAAAAGAAGGTTAACTTTTATGCCAGCGCCGGGGCATCGACTGCATCTTCTTTTGTTTTCCTTTTTCTAAAAAAAGATTCTTTTTTGCGAGAAAACTTCCAATCTATTCGTCAATTGTCAAGGTAGTACAAAGAAACCCGAGAAGTAAAAATTACATCCAGGTCCGTGATACGGTCCATTTTGCATCGTGCTTTTATATCGGTATTTATTGCATTATGGGCTGTTATTACACGTTATGTCACAATACTTATGCCTATTCTCTCTTATTTTACAAGGTTTACATGAAAAGGGAGATGAAGGAAATATGGCCTAGAGGCAATAATAAAGTTATTATTTATTTTCTTATTTCATGATAAATGTTTATTATTCATGCTAGAATTGTATGAATCGAAAACATAATACATGTGTTAATACATAGACAAAACATAGTGTCACTAGTATGCCTCTACTTGACTAGCTCGTTCATCAAAGATGGTTAAGTTTCCTAGCCATAGACATGAGTTGTCATTTGATAAACGGGATCACATCATTAGGAGAATGTTGTGATTGACTTGACCCATTCCGTTAGCTTAGCACTTGATCGTTTAGTATGTTGCTATTGCTTTCTTCATGATTTATACATGTTCCTATGACTATGAGATTATGCAACTCCCGTTTACCGGAGGAACACTTTGTGTGCTACCAAACATCACAACGTAATCGGGTGATTATAAAGGTGCTCTCTGGTGTCTCCGAAGGTACTTGTTGAGTTGGCGTATTTTGAGATTAGGATTTGTCACTCCGATTATCGAGAGGTATCTCTAGGCCCTCTCGGTAATGCACATCACTATAAGCCTTGCAAGCAATGTGACTAATGAGTTAGTTGCGGGATGATGCGTTACATAACGAGTAAAGAGACTTGCCGGTAACGAGATTGAACTAGGTATTGAGATACCGATGATCGAATCTCGTGCAAGTAACATACCGATGACAAAGGGAACAACGTATGTTATTATGCGGTTTGATCGATAAAGATCTTCGTAGAATATGTGGGAGCCAATATGAGCATCCAGGTTCCGCTATTGGTTATTGACCGGAGACGTGTCTCGGTCATGTCTACATAGTTCTCGAACCCGTAGGGTCCGCACGCTTAACATTCGGTGACGATTTGTATTATGAGTTTATGTGTTTTGATGTACTGAACGTAGTTCGGAGTCCCGGATGAGATCGGGGACATGACGAGGAGTCTCGAAATTGTCGAGACGTAAAGATTGATATATTGGACGACTATATTCGGACATCGGAAAGGTTCTTAGTGATTCGGGTATTTTTCAGAGTACCGGGGAGTTACGGGAATATGGGGAAGAAGTATTGGGCCTTAATGGGCCTTAATGGGAAAGGAGAGGCAGCAGCCAGGAGGTGGCGCGTGCCCCTCCCAAGCCCAGTTTGAATTGGACAAGGGGTTTTGTGCGCGGCCCCCCTCTCCCTTCCTTCTCCCCTCCCCTCCTTTCCCCCCTTCTCCTAGTTGGACTAGGAAAGGAAGAAACCTACTCCTACTAGGAGTAGGAATCCTACTCCCTTGGCGCGCCCCTCCTAGGGCTGGCCTCCTCCTATCTTGGGGGCAGGGGGCACCCCAAGAAACACAAGTTGATCATTGATCTTTTAGCCGTGTGTGGTGTCCCCCTCCACCATAATCCACCTCGGTCATATCATACCGGTGCTTAGGCGAAGCCCTGCGTCGGTAGCAACATCATCACTGTCATCACGCCGTCGTGCTGACGGAACTCTCCCGCGAAGTTCTGCTGGATCGGAGTTTGGGACGTCATCGAGCTGAACGTGTGCTGAACTCGGAGGTGCCGTGCGTTCGGTACTTGGATCGGTCGGATCGTGAAGACGTACGACTACATCAACCGCGTTGTCATAACGCTTCCGCTTATTGTCTACGAGGGTACGTGGACGACACTCTCCCCTCTCGTTGCTATGCATCACCATGATCCTGCGTGTGCGTAGGATTTTTTTGAAATTACTACGTTCCCCAACAGGATAATGCTGACAGCTGGAATTCTGGACTGGAAAATGAGCAAATATTAGAGACCTATTCTGCACAGAAGTTATTTTTGGAATTAATAAAAAATACTGGCGAAAGAATCCATCGGAGAGGGCCCACACCCAGGCCACGAGGGTGGGGGCGCGCCCCCTGCCTCGTGGGCCCCCTGGCAGGCCTCCGGTGCCCATCTTCTGCTATATGAAGTCTTTCTTCCGAGAAAAAAATCATAAGCAAGATTTCGGGAAGAAACTCCGCCGCCACGAGGCGGAACCTTGGCGGAACCACTCTAGGGCTCCGACAGAGCTGTTCTGTCGGGGAAACTTCCCTGCGGGAGGGGGAAATTATGCCATCGTCACCACCAACGATCCTCTCATCGGGAGGGGGTCAATCTCCATCAACATCTTCACCAGCACCATCTCCTCTAAAACCCTAGTTCATCTCTTTTATCCAATCTTTATCCCAAAGCCTCAGATTGGTACCTGTGGGTTACTAGTAGTGTTGATTACTCCTTGTAGTTGATGCTAGTTGGTTTATTTGGTGGAAGATCATATGTTCAAATCCTATATGCATATTAATACCCCTCTGATTATGAACATGAATATGATTTGTGAGTAGTTACGTTTGTTCCCGAGGACATGGGAGAAATCTTGCTATAAGTAGTCATGTGAATTTGGTATTCGTTCGATATTTTCATGAGATGTATGTTCTCTTTCCTCTAGTGGTGTTATGTGAACGTCGACTACATGACACTTCACCATTGTTTGGGCCTAGAGGAAGGCATTGGGAAGCAATAAGTAGATGATGGGTTGCTAGAGTGACAGGAGTTTAAACCTTAGTTTATGAGTTGCTTCGTAAGGGCTGATTTGGATCCATATGTTTCATGCTATGGTTAGGTTTACCTTAATACTTCTTTTGTAGTTGCGGATGCTTGCAATAGGGGTTAATCATAAGTGGGATGCTTGTCCAAGAAAGGACAGCACCCAAGCACCAGTCCACCCACATACCAAATTATCAAAGTAACGAACGCGAATCATATGAGCGTGATGAAAACTAGCTTGACGATAATTCTCATGTGTCCTCGGGAGCGCTTTTCTCTATATAAGAGTTTGTCCAGGCTTGTCCTTTGTCAAAAAAAGGATTGGGCCATCTTGCTGCACCTTATTTACTTTCATTAATTGTTTCCCGTTACAAATTACCTTATCACAAAACTATCTGTTACCGATAATTTTAATGCTTGCAGAGAGTACCTTACTGAAAACCGCTTGTCATTTCCTTCTGCTCCTCGTTGGGTTCGACACTCTTACTTATCGAAAGGGCTACGATAGATCCCCTATACTTGTGGGTCATCAAGACTCTTTTCTGGCGCCATTGCCGGGGAGTGAAGCGCCTTTGGTAGGTGGAATTTGGTAAGGAAAAAATTATATAGTGTGCTGAAATTTCATCACTTGTTACTATGGAAAGTAATCCCCGAGGGGCTTGTTCGGGTATCTTCACCCCGATCAAGAGAGCAAAGAGTTGCTCCTCAACCTCACTGAACCTACTGAAAATGTTTACTTTAAAATTCCTTCGGGTATGATAGAGAAACTGCTAGCTAATCCTTTTACAGGAGATGGAACATTACATCCCGATTTGCACCTAATCTATGTGGATGAAGTTTGTGTATTATTTAAGCTTGAAGGTATGCCCGAGGATATTATCAAGAAGAAGGTCTTCCCTTTATCTTTGAAGGGAGAGGCATTGACTTGGTTTAGGCTATGTGATGATATGGGATCATGGAACTACAACCGATTGAAATTGGAATTTCATCAGAAGTTTTATCCTATGCATCTTGTTCATTGTGATCGTAATTATATATATAATTTTTGGCCTCGCGAAGGAGAAAGCATCGCTCAAGCTTGGGGGAGGCTTAAGTCAATGTTATATTCATGCCCCAATCATGAGCTCCCAAGAGAAATGATTATTCAAAAATTTTATGCTAGGATTTCTCTCAATAATCGCTCCATGCTTGATACTTCTTGTACTGGATCTTTTATGATGAAGACTATTGAATTCAAATGGGATTTATTGGAAAGAATTAAACGCAACTCTGAAGATTGGGACCTCGATGAAGGTAAGGAGTCAAGTATAACACCTAAGTTTGATTGTGTTAAATCTTTTATGGATACCGATGTTTTCCGTGAATTTAGCACTAAATATGGACTTGACACTCTGAGATAGTAGCTTCTTTCTGTGAATCCTTTGCTACTCATGTTGATGTCCCTAAGGAGAAGTGGTTTAAATATAATCCTCCCATTGAAGTAAAAGTAGTTGCACATATTAAAGTTGAAGAAAAGACTATCACTTATAATGATCTTGTCGTTCCTACTGCTTATATTGAGAAACCACCTTTCCCTGTTAGAATAAAGGATCATGCTAAAGCTTCAACTGTGGTCAACAAAAGCAACATTAATACACCCAAACCCCCTGAGAAAATTAAAGTGGAACCTAGTATTGCGATGGTTAAAGATCTCTTGGCTGATAATATTGATCGGCATGTTATTTACTTCTGTGAGGAAACTGCTAGAATTGCTAGACCTGATACTAAAAATAAACATAGACCTGTTGTAGGCATGCCTGTTATTTCTATTAAAATAGGAGTTCATTGTTATCATGGCTTATGTGATATGGGTGCTAGTGCAAGTACAATACCTCATTCCTTATATAAAGAAATTATGCATGATATTGCACCTGCTGAGATAGAAGAAATTGATGTTACAATTAAGCTTGCCAATAGAGATACTATTTCACCAATCGGGGTTGTTAGAGATGTTAAAGTCTTGTGTGGAAAAGTTAAATATCCTGCTGATTTTCTTGTTCTTGGTTCCCAAGATAACTTTTGTCCCATCATATTTGGTAGGCCCTTCTTGAATACTGTTAATGCTAGAATAGACTGCGAAAAGGATGTTGTTACTATTGGCTTGGGGGATATGTCTCATGAGTTTAAATTTGCTAAATTTCGTAGACAACCCCGTGATGAGGGATTGCCTAGTAAAGATGAAATTATTGGTCTTGCTTCTATTCTCGTGCCTCCTAGTGATCCTTTAGAACAATATTTGCTAGACCATGAAAATGATATGTTTATGAATGAAAGAAGGGAAATAGATGAAGTATTCTTTAAACATGGACCAATTTTGAAACACAACTTGCCTGTTGAAATCCTAGGGGAGCCTCCTCCACCCAAGGGTGATCCCGTGTTTTGAGCTTAAACCATTAGCTGATACTCTTAAATATGCTTATATTAATGAAAAGAAGATATATCCTGTTATTATTAGTGCTAACCTTTCAGAGCATGAAGAAAAGAAATTATTGAAAACTCTGAAGAAGCACCGTGCTGCTATTGGATATACTCTCGATGATCTTAAGGGCATTAGTCCCACTCTATGCCAACACAAAATTAAATTGGAGAAAGATACTAAACCGGTTGTCGATCACCAACGATGGTTAAATCCTAAGATGAAAGAAGTGGTAAGGAAAGAAATACTAAAGCTCCTGGAGCCAGGTATAATTTATCCCGTTGCTGATAGTCAGTGGGTAAGTCCTGTCCATTGTGTCCCCAAGAAGGGAGGTATTACTGTTGTTCCTAATGATAAAGATGAATTGATCCCACAAAGAATTATTACAGGTTATAGAATGGTAATTGGTTTCCGCAAATTAAATAAAGCTACTAAAAAGGATCATTACCCTTTACCTTTTATTGATCAAATGCTAGAAAGATTATCCAAACATACACATTTTTGCTTTCTAGATGGTTATTCTGGTTTCTCTCAAATACCTGTGTCAAAAGCGGATCAAGAAAAGACTACTTTTACTTGTCCTTTCGGTACCTTTGCATATAGATGTATGCCTTTTGGTTTATGTAATGCACCTGCTACCTTTCAAAGATGCATGATGGCTATATTCTCTGATTTTTGTGAAAAGATTGTTGAGGTTTTCATGGATGATTTCTCCGTTTACGGAACTTCTTTTGATGATTGCTTGAGCAACCTTGATCGAGTTTTGCAGAGATGTGAAGAAACAAACCTTGTCTTGAATTGGGAGAAGTGCCACTTTATGGTTAATGAAGGTATTGTCTTGGGGCATAAACTTTCTGAAAGAGGTATTGAAGTTGATAAAACTAAAGTTGATGCTATTGAAAAGATGCCGTGTCCCAAGGACATTAAAGGTATAAGAAGCTTCCTTGGTCATGCCGGTTTTTATAGGAGGTTCATTAAGGACTTCTCTAAAATTTCTAGGCCTCTGACTAATCTCTTACAAAAAGATATTCCTTTTGTCTTTGATGATGATTGTGTAGAAGCATTTGAAATACTTATGAAAGTATTAATTTCTGCACCTATTGTTCAGCCACCTGATTGGAATTTACCCTTTGAAATTGTGTGCGATGCTAGTGATTATGTTGTAGGTGTTGTTCTAGGGCAAAGAGTTGATAAGAAACTAAATGTTATCCAGTATGCTAGTAAAACTCTAGACAGTGCCTAGAGAAATTATGCTACTACTGAAAAAGAATTTTTAGCAGTTGTATTTGCTTGTGATAAGTTCAGACCTTATATTGTCAATTCTAAAGTAACTGTTCACACTGATCATGCTGCTATTAAATATCTTATGGAAAATAAAGAAGCTAAGCCTAGACTCATTAGATGGGTTCTCTTGCTACAAGAATTTGACTTGCATATTATTGATAGAAAGGGAGCAGAGAACCCCGTTGTAGACAACTTGTCTAGGTTAGAGAATGTTCTTGATGACCCACTACCTATTGATGATAGCTTTACTGATGAACAATTGGCTGTCATGAATGCTTCTCGTACTGCTCCATGGTATGCTGATTATGCTAATTGTATTGTTGCTAAATTTATACCACCTAGTTTCACATAACAACAAAAGAAAAAGTTTTTCTATGATTTGAGGCATTACTTCTGGGATGACCAACACCTTTATAAAGAAGGAGTAGATGGTGTAATTAGATGTTGTATACCTGAGCATGAACAGGAACAGATCCTACGCAAGTGTCACTCCAAGGCTTACGGAGGACACCACGCTGGAGATAGAACTGCACATAAGGTATTGCAATCCGGTTTTTATTGGCCTACTCTCTTCAAAGATGCCCGTAAGTTTGTCTTATCTTGTGATGAATGTCAAAGAATTGGTAATATTAGTAGACGTCAAGAAATGTCTATGAATTATTCACTTGTTATTTAGCCATTTGATGTTTGGGGCTTTGATTATATGGGACCGTTTCCTTCCTCTAATGGGTATACACATATTTTAGTTGTTGTTGATTACGTTACTAAGTGGGTAGAAGCTATTCCAACTAGTAGCGTTGATCATAACACCTCTATTAAGATGCTTAAAGAAGTTATTTTTCCGAGGTTTGGAGTCCCTAGATATTTAATGACTGATGGTGGTTCACATTTTATTCATGGTGTTTTTCGTAAAATGCTTGCTAAGTATGATGTTAATCATAGAATTGCATCCCCATATCACCCCCAGTCTAGTGGTCAAGTAGAATTGAGTAATAGAGAGCTCAAATTAATTTTGCAAAAGAATTTTAATAGATCTAGAAAGAATTGGTCCAAGAAACTTGATAATGCATTATGGGCCTATAGAACTGCATATAAAAATCCTATGGGTATGTCTCCGTATAAAACGGTTTATGGAAAAGCATGTCACTTACCTCTCGAACTAGAACATAAGGCATATCGGGCCATTAAAGAGCTCAATTATAATTTCAAACTTGCTGGTGAGAAGAGGTTATTTCACATTAGCTCACCTGATGAATGGAGAACCCAGGCTTTTGAGACTGCCAAACTGTTTAAAGAAAAGGTTAAAAGATGGCATGACAAATGGATACAAAAGCGTGAGTTTAATGTAGGTGATTATGTGTTGCTATTCAACTCTCGTTTAAGATTTTTTGCAGGAAAACTTCTCTCTAAATGGGAAGGTCCTTACGTTATCGAGGAGGTCTATCGTTCCGGTGCCATAAAAATCAACAACTTCGAAGGCACAAATCCAAGGGTGGTGAACGGTCAAAGAGTCAAACATTATATCTCAGGTAATCCTATAAATGTTGAAACCAATGTTATTGAAACCGTAACCCCGGAGGAATACATAAGGGACACTTTCCAGAATGTTTCAGACTCCGAAAAGGAATAGGTACGTGGTACGACAAGTAAACCGACTCCAAAACAGTTCTAATGGCAATTTTTCTCCGTTTTGGAATATTTAAGAAAATAGGAAAATAAGACTTAGTCCGGGAAGGACACGAGGCTTCCACGAGGGTGGAGGGCGCGCCCCCTGCCTCGTGAGCACCTCGTGTGCTCTCCGGACTCCATTTTCTTGCATGATACTTCTTTTGGTCGGTAAAAATTCATTATATAATCTCCCGAAGGTTTTGACCACCGTACCACGCAAATATCCTCTGTTTTTGTTTCAAGCTATTTTTCTGACAGATCTAGATCACCATGACGTCTCCAAGTGCCCCCAAGGACAAGTTCTTCGAGAAGGTCATCAACCCCTACCTCGCGGAAGTTCTGCAACATCCTCAAACCATTGAGATGCATGAGGGGTTGCTGCACATTCGCGATGTTGAGGGACCAAGGAGGATCGGAAGCGTGGAGACAAGGCTCGAGGTAATGGAGCAACAAGTTTTCAAGTGCCAGGAGATGTTGGAGCATGGACTCGACTCCAATCACATAATGATCACGGAGTTCACCAACAACCACAAGCTGGACGCCAAGGACATTGGGGAGGCCATCTTCAAGCTTCATGAGAAAATCAAGCACCTCCAAGCCCAAATCTATGACCTGCAAAACCAAAACTGTGAGTATGAATATAGATTCAAGAGGATGAGTTTGGCTGCAGATTTAAGGATCCCGGAGACTCCATCATCCTTCTATGATGGCGAGCCTATGCCTTGGAAGAGGGACGACAAGCCTACATCATCAACAACTCCATCTCCTTCACCGGCAAAAGAGATATAATCACATGGGTATGGGCACTCCCTTGGCAACCCGCCAAGCTTGGGGAGGTGCCCTGCATCGTATCACCATCACACTCCTATCTTTACCATTTTTCTTAGTTCGATCCTTTTGGTAATATCTTGATCTAGTAGAATAAAGTTTTAGTATGATTTAGCTTTGAGTTTTGCTTTATGATCCTTCTATGTAATCGAGTCCATGAGCTATATATAATAAAGATTAGTGTTGAGTTAAGGGCTTGATTATCTTGCTATGATCGTGAGGGAATAAAAAGGAAAAGAGAAAGGATAAAAGAAATAAAAGAGATCATAGTGATCTTATGGAGAGTAATGACTTCACATATAAAGAGTATGATGAATAAAAGTTGTTGAGAGTTGACAAACATAGTTTTGGTCATCGTTGCAATTAATAGGAAGTAATAAAGAAAGAGAGGTTTTCACATATAAATCTACTATCTTGGACATCTTTTATGATTGTGAGCACTCATTAAAGTATGACATGCTAAAGGGTTGATGTTGGACAAGGAAGACAACATAATGGGTTATGTTTTCTTATATATGAAATAAAGTATATTGTCATGGATCATCCAACATGTTGAGCTTGCCTTTCCCTCTCATGCTATCCAAATTCTTTGCACCAAGTAGAGATACTACTTGTGCTTCCGAATATCCTTAAACCCAGTTTTGCCATGAGAGTCCACCATATCTACCTATGGATTTAGTAAGATCCTTCAAGTAAGTTGTCATGTTGCGTGCAATAAAAATTGCTTTCTAAATACGTATGATTTATTAGTGTGGAGAAAATAAGCTTTATACGATCTTGTGATATGGAAGCAATAAAAGCGACAGACTGCATAATAAAGGTCCATATCACAAGTGGCGGTATAAAGTGACGTTCTTTTTGTAAGTGCATCTAGTGCCACCCCTACTTTGGTTTTGGAGTATTGACGACAAACGTGGTTGAGGGACTAATGTGTTTGTGAGAATTGCAGGATAACACAGGTAGTAGTCCCTCCTTGATTCGGTTTACCTACCGGAGATGACCCCTAAAAATATATGAAGACATTGAAGATAATGGTGGTACGTGAAGATATTCACATTGAAGACTATGACAGAAGACGACATTGAGTGAAGACTATGGAGCGCGAAGACTTAGTAGTTTCGTTGTTTCTTTTCTTCTTTGTTGAGTCATAGGAACCACCGTGACTGTTAAGTGGGGTCCAAGTGAACAAAGTCAGAGTGACTGAAGTGATGCTCAACCAAAATCCTATGTCTTCGAGCAAAGACAATGAGAGCAAATCTTATCCAGAGTCGGATAAGTCAGCTTTACTTGTAGCCCAAGTCAAGCTGTCGCGTGTGTTTGAAATCTGACCGTTGTGACACGTGTCAGTTCCTTAGTGACCTGTGGTCATTTCGGACAAATCAGGTCAGGTTGCCCGGTGGCTATAAATAGCCCACCCCTACACCATAAATTGGTGGCTGCTTTCGAGTTAGTGCACGGCTTCTATCGTTGAGAGCAACCCACCTCCAAGAGTTTGAGAGAGAAATCCTTGTGAGGACAAAGCCCAAAACACCCAGAGCCCAAAGAGTGTTTGGCATCACCGAAGTCTTTCTCTGCGTGATCTGAAGACTTGTTACACTTGAGGACTGTGAATCTTCCAACCAGTTAGGCGTCACGTTCTGAGCATCCAAGAGTAATTGTGGATTGCCGGTGAACGAAGTCTGTGAAGGTTTGGAAGTCTACCTTGAAGACTTACCAGAGTGATTGGGTGGGGACTGTGTGTCCTTAGATCAAGGGGAATAAGGTGAAGACACTGTCTTCTGAGTTCAATCTCAGCCTCCCTAACCAAACGTACAGTTGTCACAGCAACCGGAACTAGTCGAACAAATCCTTGTCTTCACAACACACTGGTTCTATCTCTTACTCTCCTTAGTTACAGTTTGTTGTTGTGAAGTCATTGTCTGATTGCTCTACCTGTTTGACTTCACTGTGTGACGATTTGCTGATTGGCTTCATACTATCTTCCATTCTGATCCTACTACGTAGCTGCTATCAGTCATCATGCTTTAGCTTCATACTTGTTTGACTATGGCCTGTCTAGTGTAGTTCATCTTCCGCTGCATGTTTATAGGTCTAGTTTTCGTGTTCGTCTTCGAAACTCTCATGTTTTGAAGACTTTCATAAAAATCGCCTATTCACCCCCCTCTAGTCGATAACTAGCACTTTCAATTGGTATCAGAGCAAGGTACTCCCTTGTTCTGTGTGATTCGGTTTAACCACCTGGAGTTTTAGCTGTGTCGACTGCAGGGATAATCAAAGTCTCTGCTGCGTGCCCTGTCTTTGATGGCACTGAATATCCCTACTGGAAGAATAATATGCGTATGCATCTTGAAGCCATTGATGTCGATCTGTGGTATGTCGTCAAGAGCGGCGTTCCCAAGACTGGTGAAGGTGTCACTCCCACTGATGTCAAGAAGTTCATTCAACTCGATTCCACTGCGAAGAACATCATCTGTGGTCATCTCGACCAAAGGCGATATGGCCATGTGAGTGCTTTGGAAACATCGAAGCTAGTCTGGGACTGGCTCTCCAAGGTCAATGAAGGCGTTTCAACTCAGAGAGATCAAAGAATCAGTGTTCTACGCAACCTCTTCAATCGCTTCAAGAGAAATGAAAATGAGAGTGTCCAGCTCACGTTTGATCGCCTCACTGACATCACAAATGAGCTTCAAGCTCTCGGGGCCACTGATATCACCAAGCATGAAATCGTCAAGACGCTTCTGAGATCTCTTGACAGCTCATTTGACACTCTAGCTCTTATGATTCAAGAACGCCCTGACTTCAAGACACTCGATCCATCTGACATACTTGAGAGGCTTAACACACATGAGTACCAGCTATCTGAGAAAAGAGATATCTATGGTCCCAACTATGGCCGAACTCGCGCTTTGAAGGCAAAGGATGTTTCCTCATCTGAAGAAGAATCTGACTGCAGTTCCGGTGAAGCTGAAGACCTTGGAAAGGAGCTCGCTATGCTTGTGAAGAAGTTCCAGAAGTTCACTAAGAAGAAAGGCTTCAGAAATTCTTCACGATCCAGCTCAAGAAATGATGAAGCTTCTTCCCATGACCACAAGAAAAGAACCTGTCACAAGTGCAAGAAACCTGGTCACTACATCTCTGAGTGACCACATTGGGACAATGAGAACAAAAAGAAGAGCAAGGAATATGATTACGATGACAAGAAGAAGAAGAAATACTCAAAATCTTCTTCCAAGTCAACTTCCAAGTCCTCATCACACAAGAAAGTTAAATGCAGCAAGGCTCGTGCTTTTGTTGGCAAGGAAATGGATTCAGAGGAGGAGTCCGCTTCGAGGAGGCGAAGTGGTGGAGTCCGAGGAGGAGTCGACTACATTGCAAGTCTGGCTTTAGCTTCAGCCTACATTGCCAAGTCCATCTTCAACGCTGAAGATAATGTGTCCATCACCAACGCTGATGCCATTGACAAGGACGACTCTGCTCCCACTTACTGCTTCATGGCACGCGGTGCCAAGGTAAACTCACGCGATGCTTACTTTCAAACATCAAGTGAAGATGACTCTGATTGTGAATCCAAACCCAGCTACAAAAAACTTGCTAAAATTGCAACTGAACAACAGAAAGCTATGGAACATATTCAAAAACTATTAGACAAAAGCGATGATCTGTTGGACGCTGAAATGACCCGATCACGGTCCTTAATTGATGATATAAAAAATCTTCATGTTAAGTACCAAGAGCTTGAAGGTCGTCCTGAATCACTCTCAACAACCCATGAAAAGCTTTCCTATGATTATCTTCAAAGGAAGCAAGAACTTGAGAAGTTGAGAGTGGATCATGAAGATCTTCGAAAGGAAAATGAGTCACTTCGCGCTCAACAGATCAGTCCCGCTCAGGAAGGATTTGAACCACCATGTTTAAAATGTCTTGAGCGTGATAACGCTAATTCTATTGCTGAGTGTTCTACTGCTGCTACTGTTTCAATATCTTCAACCATCGATGTGGTAACTAACCCCTCTATGGAGGATGCTACTGCTGTTGCTAATCAAAATGCTAGATTGAAGACATTGCTTGAAACAGGAATGTACAAAAGCCTCAAGGGGCATCAGACACTGTGTGATGTCCTCAAAAAGCAGATCTTGAACCGAAACCCTAGAAAAGAGGGTGTTGGGTTCGAGAGGAAAATGAATGTTGATGGCTCTTCTTGGAAGCTTTGGTAGTACCCCAAAACCACATGCGTTCTTTGCAAAGGAACCTTCAATGGATCCATCTACCTTATCTGGATTTACTTGTGCTAACCCAATTGCTATTGATGAATCCTTTGATGCAAACTATAAACTGTTTAAGAATCAGAATGGTGAAGTGTTTGCCAGGTATATTGGTACTAACTGCAGGAATGGACCACCTATGAAGAAGATCTGGGTACCTAAACAGTATATTGAGAATCTTCCTGTGAATGTCATCATGACACCACCAAGGAAGAAGACAAACCCCAGACCTATGGCTTCATATGGCCCAAAGGCTTCATACAGATACAGGACTCACCTGAGTTACCCTAACGCCAATGTTTTGCAGGGAAACCATACTCAGTCTTATGAATATGAGCATGTGTCTTCAAACCGCTATGTTCATAGAACTAAGAACTTTTCTGCTTATTCATATGAGTATTGTTCTTCTCCTGCAAGGCTATTTGCTAGGGCTCCAAAGCCGAAATTCTCAGATGCTGCACTTAGACTCATTGCTTCTAAGCCACCCCTGAAGATGTGGGTGGTTAAGAAGAATTAACTTTCTTTTGCAGGGAAAGGTCTCCAGCCGGAAATCAAAGGCGTCCGATGCTATTGCTCGGGACCTAAAACACATTATGGAACGCAAGATAAAATGCCCAAATGGTCTTACTATGTATTTCGTTCCTGAATCGCTTGCCAGTCATACTATCTGTCCTAACCTTGATCTGAGCTTTTATAATCCTCTTGTCGTCAAATGTTTATGCTTCACAATACTCTCTGTGAAGCCTATCCTCCTAAGCGTCTTTGTAGGGTACGACACCTCGTGCTTCGTAATGGATTATGGATAGCGGATGCACTAACCACATGATTTGGTGATCGAAGTCTTCTCATGGACTCAGCCTTACGTCCATGTGATAAAAGTCACATCACATTCGCTGACACTGGTAAAAGCAAGGTATTGGGCCTAGGTAGAGTTGCAATCTCAAGGGATCAACACATGGACAAAGTGATGCTTGTTGAATCCCTTGGTTTCAACTTAATGTCCTGCCTCAATGCTTTGTGACTTAAACATGATTGTGCTATTTGGAAAATATCATTGCCTTGTACTAATGGAATCGACAAGTCTCTAGTCTTGAAGGGCACAGGAAAGATGATCTCAGACATGGTAGACTTCTCAGCAGGACCATAGATGGCCGTATGTCTTCTAGCAAAGTCTTCAGAGTGCTGGCTCTAGCATCGGAGGCTAGGGCATGCTGGCATGAGGAACCTACACACTCTCGCCAAGAAGAAGCACGTCATAGGCATCGAAGGCGTCAATTTCAAGAAAGATCATCTATGTGGTGCTTGTGAAGCTGGGAAGATGACAAGGGGCAAGCATCCCTCGAAGACAGTCATGACTACATCTCAACCTTTTGAGTTGCTCCACATGGACTTGTTTGGTCCCACTCACTACTCTACTCTCACTGCAACAACTTGTCTCTATGGGTTCGTTATTGTTGATGATTATTCAAGATACACTTGGGTGCACATAATTCTCTTCAATCTTTGAAGTGCGGGATGTCTTGAGCGCTTCGCCAATCGCGCCATGAACAACTATGGCGTCAAGATCAAGCACATTAGGAGTGACAACGGCACAGAATTCAAGAACACAAGCCTCGACCTTTATCTTGACACCTTAGGCATCACTCATGAGTTTTCTGCTCCTTACACACCTCAGCAGAATGGCATCATGGAGCGCAAGAACAGAACCCTTATTGAGATGGCTCGGATGATGCTTGACGAATACAAGACTCCAAGAAAATTCTGGCCTGAAGCCATTGATACTGCATGCCATGTCATCAACCGTGTTTATCTTCACAAGCTTCTGAAGAAAACATCCTATGAGCTTCTAACTAGTAAAAAGCCAAATGTAAGTTACTTCAGAGTATTTGGTGCTAGGTGCTGGATCAAGGATCCACATCACACTTCAAAATTTGCACCGAAAGCAGATGAGGGTTTTATGCTTGGTTATGGAAAGGACTCGCACTCCTATAGGGTATTCAACCTCTTTCACTACAAAGTGGTTGAAATTGTGGATGTGCGGTTCGATGAAACTAACGGCTCGCAAAGAGAGCACCTGCCAAATGTGCTAGATGGTGTACTTGCCAGTGAATCAATCAAGCTAATGGGAACATGAGAGATCATACCATCAGAGGCCCAGCCTAAAGAGGAACTTATCATTTCTACACCTGATCAACCTGAAGACATTGCTCAGCCTGAAGACAATCCTCCAAATGATGACAATGATCAGCAGGAGCAAAATCTTAATCCGATTCATCCTCGTGTTGCTAATGAAGTTCAGATTGAGAAGATAATTGATAGCATCAATGCACCTGGTCCACTCACTCATTCAAGAGCAACACAGTTAGCAAATTTCTGTGGGCACTTTGCATTTGTCTCAATCTCTGAACCCAAGAAAGTTGCTGAAGCCTTCATGGAACCTGAATGGATTCAAGCTATTCAAGACGAGCTTCAACAGTTTGAGCTGAACAATGTGTGGGAACTAGTCAAGCATCCTAATCCTCGCAAGCACAACATAATAGGCACAAAATGGATATATCGCAACAAACAAGACGAGCATGGTCAAGTTGTCAGAAACAAAGCACGACTCGTTGCTCAAGGATACACACAAGTTGAAGGAATTGACTTCGATGAAACATTTGCTCCAGTGGCTAGGCTTGAAGCCATTCGCATACTGCTAGCTTACCAAATCATCATAACATCCTTCTGTATCAAATGGATGTGAAGAGTGCCTTTCTCAATGGAAAGATTGAAGAAGAAGTGTATGTAGCACAACCGCCTGGCTTTGAAGACCCAAAACATCCTGATATGGTATACAAGCTCAACAAGGCATCAGATGGCCTCAAACAAGCCCCTCGTGCTTGGTATGACACACTCAAAGACTTCCTGAAGAGCAAAGGCTTCAAACCTGGTTCTCTGGATCCCACTCTCTTCACGAAGACATATGACGGTGAACTGTTTGTGTGCCAAATCTATGTGGATGACATTATCTTCGGTTGCACCAACAACAAATACAATGATGAATTTGGTTACATGATGCAAGAACAGTATCAAATGTCCATGATGGGAGAGCTGAAGTTCTTTCTTGGTCTTCAAATCCGACAGCAACACAACGACATCTTCATATCACAAGAAAAATATCTCAAAGATTGCCTGAAAAAGTTTGGAATGCAAGACTGCAAAGGATACACAACGCCAATGCCATCCAAAAGTCATCTAAGCCCCGACGCCAATGGTAAAGATTTCGATCAAAAGGTATACCGCTCCATGATTGGCTCTTTACTTTACTTATGTGCATCTAGGCCAGATATCATGCTTAGTGTTTGCATGTGTGCCCGATTCCAAGCGGCACCAAAGGAGTCGCATCACTTAGCTGTGAAGCGAATTCTTCGATATTTGGCTTTCACCCCAACAGTAGGATTATGGTATCCTAAGGGCTCAGAGTTTGATCTGGTTGGATTTTAGGATGCTGATTATGCTGGTGACAAGGTGGATTGCAAGTCTACATCAGGCACATGTCACTTTCTGGGTCGATCTCTTGTCTGTTGGTCTTCAGAGAAGCAAAACTGTGTATCACTCTCAACTGCTGAATTTGAATACATTGCTGCTGGATCTTGCTGCGCTCAGCTTTTGTGGATGAAGCAAACTCTTAAGGACTATGGCATCCATCTGAAGCATGTGCCACTCTACTGCGATAGTGAAAGCGCTATCAAGATTGCCAATAACCCAGTTCAGCACTTGAAGACAAAGCACATCGAAATTCGTCATCACTTCCTCAGAGATCATGTTATGAAAGAAGATATTGATATCATTCACGTCAAGACAGAAGAGCAGTTGGCTGATATCTTCACTAAGCCCTTGGATGAGAAAAGGTTTTGCAAGTTGCGGTGTGAGATAAATATCTTGGAATCCTCGAATGTCCTGTGATTAGGCACACATCCTAACACTTATGCATTTTGATGACTTAGATGTGCAACACACGAAGTAATGTATATCTTCAACCAATGAAGACATACACTCTAAGTGTGAATACATTAATGTGGAAATTGACTTCAGAGCGCCAAGATAAATGTGCACCGTGTCTGGGTCTAATACTTCCTATACGGTGGGTAACGCCACCACCAAACTCTTATGAAATGTTTTCTCATGGCGTCATATTTGCATAGTCTTCTCAATTAATTTGTCTTCAACATTGATTTGAATTCATGATTATCTTCACAATGTTGATTTGTTCTTGACTGAGTTATATACATATATAGTGTTCTGTCCTCTACAGCATTCACTTATGGCTATGTCTTCTTGTTTGAATCTTTTGAACTAAGTGAATGTGATGGACCCTAACCTCTCTATGCTTTCAACCTCAAGCTCTATCTCTCCAAATCATATGCATTCTGTTGAAACTGTCAAATGTCTTCTCCGCGTCCTTGTCAGCAGAAGATACAGAGACAAACATTTATATCTAGTTTTAATGACATATCCTTTTGCCTAAAACCCGGAGAATTTGGAACGACCACCCCGACAATCCAGGCGCTCGTGGGAACGTGGAACACCTCTCAATGAGTTGCATGTTAGCCACGTGTCCTTCATATGTGAACCGCCAGGGGCACCTGCGTAATTGCGCTGTGCTGTCTCTGTCCTTATAAATACCTGTCTCGTCTCGGTCAAAAATCATTCTTCCTCCTTCGCCATCTCTCCCAAACCCTAGCGTCTCCGCTAGCTCTCGACGACGCCGACGATGAAGCGCTTAGCTGCCGCATCTTCATCGACGCCGTCCTCACGCCGGCCGCGGACCTCGTCTTCTCCGCCGTCGCCGTAGGTGTCTTCCGTCGCCAAGTTAGGGCACGGGGGATCGAACTGCTCGGTGATATGTCCCCATCGTATCTACTTTTCCAAACACTTCTGCCCTTGCTTTGGACTCTAACTTGTATGATTTGAATGGAACTAACGCGGACTGACGCTGTTTTCAGCAGAATTGCCATGGTGTTGTTTTATGTGCAGAAAACAAAAGTTCTCGGAATGACCTGAAACTCCATGGGATGTCTTATAAAAAATAATAAAAAATCCTCGCCAAAGATGAAGACCAGGGGGCCCACACCCTGTCCACGAGAGTGGGGGCGTGCCCCCCTACCTCGTGGGCCCCCTGGAGCCCCTCCGACGCCAACTCCAACCCTATTTATTGGCTTTCTGGGAGAAAAAAATCGGAGAGAAAGTTTCATCGCGTTTTACAATACGGAGCCGCCGCCAAGCCCTAATCTCTCTCGGGAGGGATGATCTGGAGTCCGTTCGGGGCTCCGGAGAGGGGGATTCATCACCGTCGTCATCATCAACCATCCTCCATCACCAATTTCATGATGCTCACCGCCGCAGCGTGAGTAATTCCACCGTAGGCTTGCCGGACGGTGATGGGTTGGATGAGATTTATCATGTAATCGAGTTAGTTTTGTTAGGGTTTGATCCCTAGTATCCATTATGTTCGAGATTGATGTTGCTATGACTTTGCTATGCTTAATGCTTGTCACTAGGGCCCGAGTGCCATGATTTCAGATCTGAACCTATTATGTTTTCATGAATATATGTGTGTCCTTGATCCTATCTTGCAAGTCTATAGTCACCTATTATGTGTTATGATCCGACAACCGAAGTGATAATAATCGGGATACTTCTCGGTGATGACCATAGTTTGAGGAGTTCATGTATTCACTATGTGCTAATGCTTTGTTCCGGTTCTCTATTAAAAGGAGGCCTTAATATCCGTTAGTTTCCAATAGGACCCCGCTGCCTTGGAAGGGTAGGACAAAAGATGTCATGCAAGTTCTTTTCCATAAGCACGTATGACTATATACGGAATACATGCCTACATTATATTGATGAACTGGAGCTAGTTCTGTGTCACCCTATGTTATGACTGTTACATGACGAACCGCATCCGGCATAATTATCCATCACTAATCCGGTGCCTACGAGCTTTCCATATGCTGGTCTTCGCTTATTTACTTTTCCTTTGCTACTGTTACAATCACTACAAAATACCAAAAACATTACTTTTGCTGTCTTTACTTTTGTTACCGTTACCACCAGTATCATATTACTTTGCTACTAAACACTTTGCTGCAGATACTAAGTTTCCAGGTGTGCTTGAATTGACAACTCAGCTGCTAATACTTGAGAATATTATTTGGCTCCCCTTGTGTCGAATCAATAAATTTGGGTTGAATACTCTACCCTCGAAAACTGCTATGCGATCCCCTATACTTGTGGGTTATCAAGACCTTTTTCTGGCGCCGTTGCCGGGGAGCATAGCTCTATTCTTTGAGTCACTCGGGATTTTTATCTGCTGGACACTATGAAGAATTTGAAAGATGATCGAACTACTATTTTTCCCTCAACTACGAGGGGAGGTAAGGAACTGCCGTCTGGCTCTGCACTTGATTCACCTTCTGTTATAAGTAAGCTAGCGACACCTAAACCTGCTTCTGCTATTCGTTCCGATAGGTCGCATGTTATTGATGATGCGACTTCTACTATGCATGATACTTATGATGAAACTACTTCTATGCTTGATACTACTGTGCCGCTTGGTGAATTTCTAGATGAACAAATTTCTAGGTCTAGAGAAAGAGAAATTATTGAAACTGAATACAATGATGAAAGTGATGATGAAAATATGCCTGCTATTCCTGAGGGTTACCTTTTTGATGCTGAATCTTCTGCAGCTATTTTTGCTTGTCAGGATAGATATGAACTTAAGAGGCTGCTAGTTAAATGGAGTAAAGAATCTCTTAGAGATAGGATGAGACCCGACCTTACTTTTGCTACTTCACCTATCTGTGTTCCTGATAAGGATTATTATGATTTCTCTGTTGATCCTGATATAATTACTCTGGTTGAATCTGATCCTTTTTATGGCTATGAATCTGAAACTGTTGTGGCACATCTTACTAAGTTAAATGATATAGCTGCCCTGTTTACTAATAATGAGAGATCGCGCTACCTTTATTTACTCAAAATATTTCCGTTATCATTAAAGGGTGATGCTAAGATATGGTTTAATTCTCTTGATCCTGGTTGTGTGCAAAGTCCCCAGGATATGATTTATTACTTTTCTACTAAATATTTCCTTGCTCATAAGAAACAAGATGCTTTGAGGGAAATATACAACTTTATGCAAATTGAAGAAGAGAGTCTCCCACAAGCTTGGGGGAGGCTTCTCAAGTTACTTAATGCTTTGCCTGATCATCCTCTTAAGAAACCTGAAATATTTGATATCTTTTATAATGGACTAACTGATGCTTCCAGAGATTACCTGGATAATTGTGCTGGTTCTCTTTTCAGGGAAAGAACACCGGATGAAGCTGAAAAACTATTGAATAATATGTTGGCAAATGAAAATAATTGGGCACCTCCTGAGCCAACTCCCGAGCGAGCTCCAGATCCAATTACTGAGCCTATTCCTAAACCAACTCCGAAGAAGAGAGGTGTTCTATTTCTCAGTCCCGAAGATATGCAAGAAGCAAAGAAATCTATGAAAGAAAAAGGTATTAAAGCTGAAGATGTTAAGAATTTACCTCCTATTGAAGAAATACATGGTCTTAATTTACACTTTGTTGAAGAAGTATATGATTTCAATTCTTTATTCACTGAAGAACCTCCTGATCCCGATATCCCGACATAGGTAGTAAAGGTAAATTCTCTCTATAGATATGATAAAGCTGAAGTCCCTCCTACTAAAATTGCTAGTCAGTTCTTGGATGAGTTTGATGACTTTATGTTTAAGCAAGATGACTTTAATGCTTATTTTGGTAGACAATTAAAATAGAATACCTTTATGATTAAACGCTTGAGTGATTATATGGCTAATATTAGAGGTGAACTTAAACTTGTTAGCAAACATGCTTCTATGGTTACCACTCAAGTAGAACAAGTACTTAAAGCTCAGAAAGAAGTGCTTGATGAAATGAATAGTAAGAAAAATGATTATGCTGTTAGAGTGGCTACTAGAACTGGTAGAATGACTCATGTAGCTTTGTATCCTGAAGGCCACCCTAAGAGAACCGAGCAAGATTCTCAGAGAAATAATATTGATATACCTAGTTCTTCTAAAAGGAAGAAAAAGAAAAATGATAGGACGTTGCAAACTTCTAGTGAACCTATTCTTTGAACCACACGAGAATCCAAATGATATCTCATTTACGATCTTTGAAACACAACACAGTAATGAATATGAACCTAGTGAAAATGTTAATGATGATGTTCATGATGATGCTCAACCTAGTAATGATAATGAAGTGGAAGTTGAACCTGCTGTTGATCTTGATAACCCACAATCAAAGAATAAATGTTATGATAAACGAGACTTTGTTGCTAGGAAACATGGTAAAGAAAGAGAACCATGGGTTCAGAAACCCATGCCTTTTCCTCCGAAACCATCCTAGAAAAAGGATGATGAGGATTTTGAGCGCTTTACTGAAATGATTAGACCCATCTTTTTGCGTATGCGATTAACTGATGTGCTCAAAACAAATCCTTATGCTAAGTATATGAAGGATATCATAACAAATAAAAGAAAGATACCTGAAGCTGAAATTTCCACCATGCTTGCTAATTATACTTTTAAGGGTGGAATACCAAAGAAACTTGGAGATCCAGGAGTACCTACTATACCATGCTCCATTAAGAGAAATTATGTTAAAACTGCTTTATGTGATCTTGGAGCCGGTGTTAGTGTTATGCCTCTCTCTTTATATCGTAGACTTGACTTGAATAAGTTGACACCTACTGAAATATCTTTGCAAATGGCTGATAAATCAACTGCTATACATTGCCGGTATTTGTGAGGATGTGCCTGTTGTGGTTGCAAATGTTACTATTTTAACGGACTTTGTTATTCTTGATATTCCCGAGGATGATAGTATGTCTATTATTCTTGGAAGACCTTTCCTTAATCTTTGGGGCTGTTATTGATTCCAACAAAGGCAATGTCACATTTCATGTTAATGGTAATGAGCATACGGTACACTTTCCGAGGAAACAACCTCAAGTTTATAGTATCAACTCTATTGGAAAAATTCCATCGATTATATTTGGAGGTTTTGAATTTCCTGTCCCTACTGTCAAGAAGAAATATGATATACTTATTATTGGGGATGTCCATATCCCCGTTGAGGTAACATAGTGTTATTGGAAATTTCTCCGGTTCCATGATTATCGGAATGAGTTTGTTAACAAGACTTGATCAACCTTGTTAGTGGATTCCTTTTGATGAGCATGAGATGGATGAAACTAGAAGCACAACTGTCGGTGTCAAAACCGGCGGATCTCGGGTAGGGGGTCCCGAACTATGCATCTAGGCGGATGGTAACAGGAGACAAGGGACACGATGTTTTTACCCAGGTTCGGGCCCTCTCGATGGAGGTAAAACCCTACTCCTGCTTGATTAATATTGATGATATGGGTGGTACAAGAGTAGATCTACCACGAGATCAGAGAGGCTAAACCCTATAAGCTAGCCTATGGTATGATTGTTGTTCGTCCTACGGACTAAAACCCTCCGGTTTATATAGACACCGGAGAGGGTTAGGGTTACATAGAGTCGGTTACAATGGGAGGAGATCCACATATCCGTATCGCCAAGCTTGCCTTCCACGCCAAGGAAAGTCCCATCCGCACATGGGACGAAGTCTTCAATCTTGTATCTTCATAGTCCAGGAGTCCGGCCAAAGGTCATAGTCCGGCCATCCGGACACCCCCTAATATAGGACACCCTCAGTAGCCCCTGAACCAGACTTCAATGACGACGAGTCCGGCGCGCAGATTGTCTTCGGCATTGCAAGGCGGGTTTCTCCTCCGAATACTTCATAGAAGATTTTGAACACAAGGATAGTGTCCGGCTCTGCAAAATAGTTTCCACATACCACCGTAGAGAGAATAATATTACCACAAATTCAACCTGCTGACGTATTCCACAGCATGACATCACACCACGGCCAAGCCTTTATTCGAATCGTTTTTACTGTCCCACCTCAGCGCACTTAGCGAGGCGGTTTCCTTGGCACTTCTTTTTGAAGCAGAGATCGTGTCCCCTTATTCCGAGATTCTCATCAATATGGGCGAGTGTAACCCAACCATGCCATTAATTTACGGCGCTTAGGAGATAAGCGAGTTTTACTAGGCTGGTGGGGGCACATAGTTTCGTCCGCCCATATAAGGGGATAAGGATCCACCTTTTCCATCTACGCCTTCTTCCTCCTTTGCTTATCCATTTTCGCCAAGACTCGAGCTCCAGCGCCCAAGTCCGCACATCCCACCTCTACCTTCTCCAGCCATGTCCGGAGCGGGAGGCAAGTGGATGGTCTCCTCCACACGGAGGGACACATCAAGAAGCTGAGGAGGCCGGATACTTGTCCGACGACATCGCGCACCGGCTCCTGCACAAGGGGCAGCTCATCCCCACCCCTGTGCCCCATGAGAGGGTGGTGTTCCTCACCCATTTCCTCCGCGGAATAGGTTTCCCACTTCACTCATTTGTCCGGGGGCTCATGTTCTACTACGGCCTGGATTTCCACGATCTGGCCCCGAACTTCGTCCTCAACATCTTGGCGTTTATCGTCGTGTGCGAGGCTTTCCTCCGCATCAAGCCCCACTTCGGCTTATGGCTGAAGACCTTCAATGTCAAGCCGAAGGTAGTGGGCGGCCAGCAAGTGGAGTGCGGAGGCGCCATGGTGGGCAAGATGCCCAACGTTACATGGCTCGAGGGCTCCTTCGTGGAGACCATAAAGGGGTGGCAATCGGGGTGGTTCTACATCACCGAGTCGCGTGACCCTGAATGGGCAGCAACCCCCGAATTCCGATCTGGCATCCCCACACGGCTCACCTCCTGGAAAGAGAAGGGCCTATCGTGCGGTAATTCGGAAGAGCGGACCGGACTCCAAACCTGCGTCCAAGACCTGGTGAACAAAGAGGTTAAACTCGTCAACGTAGTCCATGTCATGCTCATCCGCCTAATCCTCCCGTGTCAACGACGGGCTTTTAACTTATGGGAGTTCAACCCGGCCCAGCACCAAACTCTGACCAGGCTCTTTGACACAATGCACGAGGATGCCTGGAAGGTGCTATTCAAGGGCGCCGAGGTTCCCCCTCCCATCACCGAGGATCGCGGATTCCGCGCGAAGCGCCAAGCCAACGTAGTAAGCTTATTTTACCCTTTACGGGATACTTGTTTTTCATAGTTTAACTCTATGCGGGATCTAAGCTCCCGTTCCTTTGACAGGAATGGCAGAAGAAGACCGGACAGATCGACTGTCCGGCTCCTTTGCCCGAAGATCCAGCAGATGCCCACTTGACGGGGCTGCTGGTCCCGGCACCTTACGTGGTGCCGGAGAAGAAGGCCAAGAAGAAGGACACGGGAACTCGAAAGAGTTCCGGCGCCAGTGGTGCCGGATTCATCGTCCGATGACTCCGAGGCGCACTCCTCCTCTGAAGACGAGGAGGAGGAAGAAGAAGCCTCTCCCCCTTCAGCGAGGGGAGGAATGAAAAGGAAGGCCGCCCCAACTGGGGGGGCCGGAGGGTCCAAGAAGGGAAGGACCCTTCCTCCGGACTACTCCACCAACACCGACGACGACGAAGAGTAGTGGCCATCCAGGGCCAAGCCCCTGGCAAAATCATAAGTATCGAGATACCAGAATAACTCATGGTGTTCCTTTACTGCACAATATCTTCTGAGGCCGAATGTAATCATGCAGTCCGCCCGCGGCCCAGCTTCCGACTGGGCGGATCCCTGGACTCGTCGGATGTGAATAGCCTTTCGCTTCCGACTGCTACCTCCCCTCGTCCTACGGCCAATGGCGAGGTGGAGTCCCAAAAGGGTCCAAGCCAGGAGGGGGTGGTCTTGGAGGCGCCGCAAGGCGACCTCCCGGACTCCAGGCACAAAGGGGATAAAACCCCCAAGGGCTCCAAGTTCGGCCCTGGGCCGGACACCGCATCGGAACCTTCAATGGTTCCGGAATCCGGCAGGCGGCCCCCTACTAAGAAGGGAGAGCCTACGACGCCGGTGACCTCCGTACAACTGGAGGCACCGGATAATCTGCTGGAGGTGCTTAACGGCGCCTCCATCAACGAGGAGCACCGCACTATTATGAGTGTGGTGATCCAGAAGGTTCAGTCCGCCAAGAGCGGGCTGATCAAGCTCGTGCCAGCCTTCTAACGAGGCTTTGAGGTATATGTTTAAGATATGTAAAATATTACCGCATAGACAGTAGCCCTCGATGCTCAGTTTGGTGTTGGAAAGAAAAGCCGAATCGAGGATCAAAAAGATATACGTGGGAGTCTAGCATAAGTATGTCAATATGGGAATGCAAAGCTGCCGATCACGACCTCTGCCAAGACCGACCGCAGAGGTCGATGCATTGAAGCGAGCCTCGGCGGTCCGAGAACGAGCTCGGCCTTGCCAAGAAGCAGCTCGAGGACAAGGAAGGTAAGTAACACCTTATGTAAGTATATAAAAAAAGATGTGGTTGCAAAAAATGACAGGACCAACATGAGTATTACAGGGGCCACAACCCAGGTGGCGACCCTGAAGGAAGCGCTGCCAAGGCCGAAGAAAATGCGGCCGTGGAGCATACCCAGCGAGAAAAGCAGGAGGCACGGGTGGCGGAGGTGTAGCAAGAGCTCCAGGCTCTCGTGAAAAAACACGAGAGTTTGGAGCTTGACTCAAAGACTTGAGAGTCCGAGCTCGCCTCGGCGCTTGAGAGCGCCAAATCTGCCAAGGCCGAAGCCCAAAAAGCCCTCCAGGAAATTGAGGCTATGAAGAAGATAGCGGCGGGTAAGGCATTCTTTATGCAAAGCAAGCACGTGAAAGTGAGCTACTTGTTACTTACCCGAGTCCGGAGCTCTCTAGGAGCATTCGCAGATCTTCCCCGGAGTGTGTCCGACGCTGCCGCATTCTACCGAGCCAAAGAGGGGAGCTCGACGGAGAAGGTGTTCTGGTCTCAGTATGCTGAGGCCGGACACCCGGTGCCCTTGAGCGACCAGCTGAAGCAGCTGGTCGAGCTCCATAAGGTGGCCGAACAGGCCATGAAGGGTCTCATAGTCCGACTGTGGCCTAGGGAAGCCATGCCTGGGAGCTCCTTCGGGCTGGTAAGGCGGTTGGTGGATGCCTGTCCAAGGCTTGAAGTCATCAAGCGCTCCGTCATCGAAGGTGCCCGTAGGGCCCTTGCCCGTGCTAAAGTGCACTGGGGCAAGATGGACGCTGAGAAGCTTGTGACGGACGGACCACCGCCGGGCAAGGAGCATCGCAAGCCCGAGATGTATTATGAGGGCGTCCTGAAAGGTGCCCGCCGTATAGCGGATGAGTGCTCCAAAGATGTAATTTTTGAGTAAACTCGCATTTGTGATCCTGTACACTGAAAAATTGTTCATATGCGCTAAGCAATGCTTTTGAATTTAAAATATTACCTTCTGTGTGGCCGTTTATTAAATTTGAGAGATGGCGAGTCGTCGGCTTCTGCCCCCATGCCACGAGTGCTGGGGTGTTCGGGATAAACTTGAGCGCTCTTTTTCCCATTATTGGGTCCTTCGAGGGAGGCGCTCAACACAACGAACAAGGCAATCGGACTATAATGCTTGAACACTCTCACTTAGCCATATAATTCTGTAATTTTAAATTTCGGCTAAGCCCCTAGTATTCGGAAGACTGAGTTTGGGGCGCTATCCACGCCTAGGCCGGACAAAGCCGACTCCTCGCTCTAAGCGGCATAAGTCTTTAGGGACTCGAAAACCTCTCGAACAGCGACCAGCTCTCGCCCCTATCATGACGGTCAGTTTTAGCTTTCTCCACCGAGGTGCTTAGCCCAGCTCAACCGGGCACAATCGCAGTGGTTCTCCCAAAGGCTACCTTAGCCGATATAACGGAACGTAAGGTACCAAACCATGGAAGCCGGGCAAACCCAACTATTGACCCAAGACATGATTCGGAGTCGATGCATATAATGCTATAAGTTCGGGGTGCTGCACTCATGAGAGTGTTCCGACTTCTCACACCATATTCTGGGGTACGTAAGCCCCTGGTGTATTGGCTGTACCAAAGTGTACGGTTTCATAATGTCATAACTGAACATATTTTTATAAAAGAGGAATGCAATAATAGAAAAAAGCTATGCATTGTTTATTCAGAAAATATGCGGAAAAAGCAGAACGATACAAATAGTGCAATAAGCAAGAGATGGGACTATTTGACATGTCCCCCTCCAGGGGCGAGCTGCGGGATGATATGTGAAACAAGTATACTGCTCGTTATAGAGACCACCTGGACACTCGACGTAGCTTTCTGCCTCCCTGGCTGTTGCATCGTGTGTTCGGCGATTGTACTGCCGGACCGGCCTTCCGGGAAGTGGAGTCCTGAAAATAAGAAAAAAAGAATGACAAAATCCGGAGCCCCTGGTGTGGTTGAGCCGCATTTTGGGCATGCCGTGGTCGTGCCCTTCCCCCTATGCCCATGGTATTTCCAGAGCGTAGTTATGTACGCGTAGTACTGGTTTCGCAATTTCGCGAGGGCTGGGGTTGGGGCCGCATTGCTACGCGTGCTCGGAACATGCCAGACGGTCTTGTTGTAGGTTACTCCGGGCGCGCTTGACGGTGTCCGGAGGTTTAATGGCCGGACTGGAGAATTGCCTTGAGAGGCTGCTTTGTACTTACACCGCGAGGGCCGCCGTATGCTCCTCCGTTCGGAGAGAGCGTTCGGTGTTTCCATTGACCGTAATGACTCCTCGAGGGCCTGGCATCTTGAGCTTGACGTATGCATAGTGCGGCACCGCATTAAACTTTGCAAATGCGGTTCGTCCGAGCAGTGCGTGATAGCCACTGCGGAACGGAACTATGTCGAAGATTAACTCCTCGCTTCAGAAATTATCCGAGGATCCGAAGACCACATCAAGTGTAACTGAGCCTGTACAGTTGGCCTCTACACCTGGTATGATGCCTTTAAAGGTCGTCTTTGTGGGTTTAATTCTTGAGGGATCTATGCCCATTTTTTGCACTGTATCCTGATAAAGCAGGTTCAGTCATGCCGCCGTCCATAAGGACTCTAGTGAGGTGAAATCCATCAATGATTGGGTCTAGAACCAATGCGGCGAATCTGCCATGGCGGATGCTAGTGGGTGGTCCTTCGATCAAAAGTGATCGGGCAGGAGGACCATGGGTTGAACTTTGGGGCGACTGGCTCCAACACATATATGTCCCTGAGTGCACGCTTACGCTCCCTTTTGGGTATGTGGGTTGTGTATATCATGTTCACCGTCCGCACTTGTGGGGGGAAGGCCTTATGTCCCCTATTGTTCGGCGGCCGGGGCTCCTCCTCGTCATCACTATGCAGCCCCTTGTCATTGTTTTCGGCGTTTAACTTGCCTGCCTGCTTGAACACCCAACAATCCCTGTTGGTGTGGTTGGCTGGTTTTTCGGGGGTGCCGTGTATCTGGCACGAGCGATCGAGTATTCGGTCCAAATTGGACGGGCCCGAAGTATTTCTTTTGAATGGATTTTTCCGCTGACCGGGTTTAGAGCCTCTGAATCCGGCATTAACTGCCGTATCCTCAGCATTGTCGCCGTTAATGCGGCGCTTTTGCTTGTTGCGACGCGACCTGCCAATGTTGTCCTTGTTATCCGAATTACCAGGGCCCTTGGTCATGTTATTACTACGAGCTAGCCAGCTGTCTACTCCCGCGCAAAAGAGGGTCATGAGTGTTGTGAGGGCTGCCATGGATTTCAGCTTTTCCTGTCCTAGGTGCCGGGCAAGCCACTCGTCACGGATGTTATGCTTGAAGGCTGCAAGGGCCTCTGCGTCCGGACAGTCGACTATTTGATTTTTCTTGGTTAGGAACCGTGTCCAGAATTGTCTGGCCGATTCCTCTGGCTGCTGAATTATCTGGCTTAGGTCATCCGTGTCTGATGGTCGCACATAGGTGCCCTGGAAGTTGTCGAGTAATGCGGCTTCCAGGTCCTCCCAACAACCAATTGATTCTGCTAGCAAGCTGTTAAGCCAATGCCGAGCTGGTCCTTTAAGCTTGAGTGGGAGGTATTTGATGGCGTGTAGATCATCGCCGCGGGCCATGTGGATATGAAGGAGATAATCCTCGATCCATACCGCCGGATCTGTTGTGCCATCGTATGATTCGATGTTCACGGGTTTGAAAACCCTCGGGGATTTGATGATACATTACTTCATCTGTGAAGCATAGTGGGTGTGCGGCGCCTCTGTATTGGGCTATATCACCACGTAGCTCAAATGAGCTTTGTCTACTGTGTTCGGCCCGGCCGGATTTACCATATCCAGCATGACGGTTTTCATCATGTGTCGTGGGGCGCCCACGTGATCCATATATCGATCTTGTTTGCCTTGCGATGGCCTCCAATATATCTCGCAGGTCTGGCGCATTTCCCCGTGCCTTGGTATTCTTTGAGCGACGCCGGGGTGCGGCTTGAGTGGAGGGCCGGGAGGCCTCTCTGTCGCGGCCACGAGGTGGCGGTCGGCCGCATCATGCGCCGGTGATGTAGGTCTAGGTGCTTCCTCCTCTAATCGGGTAGCAGCCTGCATTTTGGGTAGCTCTTGGAGGGTGTTCGAGTTCGTACTCTTCAGCCGCAAGGACATCACCATCCGCCGGCTAGCAAGTCTTGGTCAGCTCTAAGTCGTTGCTGTTTTTCTTGAGGCTGCTCGCCGTGTCCATAAGCCTGCGTTTGAAACGCACTTGTTCGACGGGATCCTCGAGGCACGACAAATTAAGCTGTCGAGGCTTGCCTCGTCTTCGGAGGGAGGCATGTAATTATCGCCCTCTACCTCTCTCTCGCCGCTCTCTCATGAGGGCTGGATTCTCCATCCTCCTGCGTTGAATCCTGCTAGAGGATTGTCTTGACCTTTGTCAAAGTGTTATTATCTCCGTGCGGAATCGCCGCTTTTCTGTGGCGGGATTTAGAGCAGCCGACGCCGGGCGCTTAGGCTGTTTCTTGGAGGGTCATCCTCCGTTGTTCCATCGCCGTTCCCTTCTTTTGGGGTGTCCACCATGTATATGTCATACGACGAGGTGGCCTTCCGATTGCCTTGTAGGCGCCGGTTCTTGGTCGCCTCTGCATCGGGCGTCCATACCGTCGATGTCTTGAGTCGGGTCGAGCATGTCGCTTAAATCATCGGCAAGGGCTACGAAGTGGGTGGTGGGTGGGCTTTGAATTTCTTCGTCGTCCGCATCCCAACCTTGCTGACCATAGTCCGGCCAGGGCTCTCCTAATAAAGAGAGAGACTTTAGTGAATTCAGAATGTCGCCGAAAGGAGAGTGCTGAAAGATGTCCGCGGTGATGAACTCCATGATCGCCGCCCGATCGGATTCGATTAGCGAGGGAGCGGAAGGTTCAGAGTTCAAGAGGAGTCGGCACCTTGAGTCACGAAGCCGCAAAGGACAGGTATGGTGTTCGGCTCGATCGCCAGAGATTGCAGCCCCGAGGCGGTGTCCAGCCACCCGTCCTCGATTGGCGATCGGCTCCGAGCTAAGGGTCGGAGCGGACATCGTGCAGCCTCGAGCGTTGTTCGGTGGCGAGCTAGATCATGCCCATCGTGACGGTCTGCGGCGCGCTTGGCTGTGGCTCGAACCCGTCGAAGATCAAGTCTCCGCGGACGTCGGCCGTGTAGTTCAAACTTCCAAATCTGACCTGATGGCCAGGGGCGTAGCTTTCGATCTGCTCCAGATGGCCAAGGGAATTGGCCCCCAGTGCAAAGCCGCCGAGTACGAAGATCTGTCCGGGGAGAAAAGTCTCGCCCTGGACCGCATCGTTGATGACGATAGGAGGAGCAACACTCAATGAAAGCACCAATGTCGGTGTCAAAATTGGTGGATCTCTGGTAGGGGGTCCCAAACTGTGCGTCTAGGCGGATGGTAACAGGAGACAAGGGACACGATGTTTTTACCCAGGTTCGGGCCCTCTCGATGGAGGTAAAACCCTACTCCTGCTTGATTAATATTGATGATATGGGTGGGACAAGAGTAGATCTACCACGAGATCAGAGGCTAAACCCTAGAAGCTAGCCTATGGTAAGATTGTTGTTCGCCCCACGGACTAAAACCCTCCGGTTTATATAGACACCGGAGAGGGTTAGGGTTACATAGAGTCGGTTACAATGGGAGGAGATCCACATATCCAGACGCCAAGCTTGCCTTCCACGCCAAGGAAAGTCCCATCCGGACACGGGACAAAGTCTTCAATCTTGTATCTTCATAGTCCAGGAGTCCGGCCAAAGGTCATAGTCCGGCCATCCGGACACCCCCTAATCCAGGACTCCCTCAACAACCTTCTGTACCCTCCTTATATTTTCTGTTATTTAGTGAAAATAAAGTAAAATAGTACTTTCCTGTCTGTCTCCTGACTTATTCGTGCAATATAAAAATATCCTGAAAATAAAAGTCCTCAGAATGCCATGCCAATTTAATATGATTTTTTCGGGAATATTTGAGGATTTTTAGTACAAAAATTACCGCGGGGGGAGCTGCCACCTGGCCAAAGGGTGGAGGGCGCGCCCCCTGCCTCTTGGGCCCACGGTGGACCTCCTCCACTTATCCCTGCACCCATGTTCTTCCTCTGCCTCACACAAACCTGAAAACCAACTCAAGCTCGTGTTCCAGCCACTTTTGCTGTGATTTTCGATCTCCTTGCTCAAAGCACCTCTCGCAAAACTGCTTGGGGAGATTGTTCCTTGGTATGTGACTCCTCCGTTGGTCCAATTAGTTTTTGTTCTAGTGCTCTATTCATTGCAAATTTGTGCTGCATAGGTGACCATGTTCTTGAGCTTGCATGTCAAATTTATATGGTTCCAAGTAGTTCTAATGCTTGATATATGCTCTAGGCACTTGTATGTGTAGTTGCTATCAGTTTTATTGAAGTTGGTTCACTTTTGTTTGAAGTTACTAAAAATTTCAGAATTATTTTTCAGAGAAAACAACATGTTTAGGAAGATGTTCCAAGGTGGTTCTTCAAGGAAGCAAGGTCCTGTGCTTGCAATGCGTGATGCTGACGAGGAACCACCAAGAGACGCTCTTGTGAGGCCCTGTGAATGGCCTTCGGAAAATTTTATGAATCAAGTGGGAATCAAAGAAGAATTTAACGCATATTTGCGTAATGCCGGTCTTGAGGATTTTGAAGCTGACAAATGCCCCTAGTATCGTGATCTCACAAGCTCATTTGTGGGGAGGTTTGAGTTTTCATCTTCGCGTAATTCTCCTTCACCATGTTTGACCTTTATGACAAATCTTATACCATGGACTTAGAGGATTTCACTTTTTCTTGCAAACTTCCATCTTGGGGTAATGTCAGGGATCCCCCTAAATCTGAATATAGAGACTTTCTTGCTAGAATAACTGTGGGGGAATCTAGAGATATAACACAAGCCACTATAGGGAGCATTCACTTTCCTGCTATACATTATTTTGCTCTCTTTATAGGTAGATGCATAAATGCTAAAGATGAAGCATGTCACATGTGTGTCCCTGACCTCAGCATTCTCAGGAGTGTTGTGTTAGGAGACCAATCTTATCATATGGGAACCATTGTAGCTCACAGGTTGCATCAGAATAGACATAGAGGTGACTTCTTTGGAGGAATTTATGCAACCGTTTAGCTAATTTTCTTGAGATAGACATTCGTAAGGGTGATATGGAGTTACCCCCTTCTTATTTAGACTTTGATTCTATGGTTTCCCACTAGTTTGTTGAGAGGACCGAACTACCTCTCCGGTATCGACTAATCTTTAACAAACGTCATGTAGTCCATATTGCTCTTCCTGCTCCTGCCTTCTTTGATTTTCAAGCAAAAGGGGGATATATTATTACCAGAGAGGAGGCAGATGAGTACGAGAGGAGAGCGGAGGCTGCTCGACGCCACGCTGCAGCTCAGGAGGCGATAGCCGCTGCATCGCAGTACGACCCCAGCTTCACCTACGGGTATCCGCCAGGCTATCCCTGGCCATAGACCAACTTACGCCAAAGGCCTAAGCTTGGGGAGTACATATTTCCCACCGACATTACATTTATGTTCACACACACTCATTGCTAGATGTCAGTGCTCATACTCTTTCATTGTAATATCCATGCTAGTTTATTTTCTTTTTCCTGCTTTCTTTTTGTGTGTTTAATAAACCTTAAGAAAAACCCAAAAAATAGTAGTAGTTTATTTTTTCCTGCTGTAGTAGTAATAATTAAAAAGAAAACCCAAAAATATTTCCCGTTCTTCTTTTGCTTGTTGGGAGCTTTCCCGTGTAAATAGTTTTTATTTCTTTTCCTTTCTTTGGGGGTCGAGAAGACTATATTGAAAATGCTTAGTGGCTCTCATAGGCATGATTGTTTATTTAACTTAGAGCCCATATTACTTGTCTTCTCTCTTGAGTTGAATGCTTGCAGTTTCCAGCTTAGTCCAATGCACATGCACTCTCATTATTATACACTTCGTTCGGTCGTGCAAGTGAAAGGCAATTATGATGATATATGATGGACTTGTTCGGATGAGAAAAGCTGGTATGAACTCGACCTCTCTTGTTTTTGTAAATATGATGATTCATCGTTCCTGAGTCAACTATTATGAAGTAAACATATTTGCAATGACATTTAGAGATTATAGTTGCTTGTGCCATGCTTGATTAGCTATGAGTTATAATGATTTACCTTGCGTGCCAACATGCTATTAGAATGATTATGATGTGGTATGATGGGATGGTATCCTCCTTTAAATGAATTGAGTGACTCGACTTGGCACATGTTTACGCATGTAGTTGAATCAAATCAACATAGCCTTCATGATATTTATGTTCATGGTGGATTATATCCTACTCATGCTTGTATTCGTGTAAATTAATTTTAATGCATGTTTACGATCGTTGTCGCTCTCTCTCTCGATTGGTCGCTTCCCGGTCTTTTGCTAGCCTTCACCGTACTAAGCGGGAATACCGCTTGTGCATCCAAACTCCTTAAACCCCAAAGTTATGCCATATGAGTCCACTATACCTTCCTATATGCGGTATTTACCTGCCGTTCCAAGTAAATTTGTATGTGCCAAACTCTAAACCTTCAAATAAACATTCTATTTTGCACGCTCGAATAGCTCATATATCAACTAGTGCTGCCCTTATCTTCCGTGTTAGGCGGGTTATTCTCAAGTGGAGTGGACTCCGCTCCTCACTCATGAGAAAATGGCTGGTAACCGGGATGCCCAGTCCCATGCTTTATGCAAACTAAATCAAAATAACTGCAAACAAAACTCCCCACAGGACCCGTTGAATGTTGGAGGCACTTTCGTTGTTTCGAGCAAGCCATGGATTGATGCTTGTGGAGGAGGGGGAGTATAAACTTTACCATTCTGTTTGGGAACCGCCTATAATTTTTTAGCATGGAAGATATCGTCATCTCTTAGTTGTCATGTTGACTATGAAAGTATGCCGCTCAAAATATAATCTATCTCTATTTCAAAATCGAGCTCTGGCACCTCTACAAATCCTTGCTTCCCTCTGCGAAGGGCCTATCTATTTACTTTTATGTTGAGTCATCACCCTTCTTATTAAAAAGCACCCGCTGGAGAGCACACTATCGTTTGCATTCATTATAATTGGTTTATATTGGGTCAGTCCTTGACTGGATCTCTTTTACCATGAATTACAATGTTTAGTCAGTCCTTGATCTTTAAAGGTGCTCTGCATTTATGTTTTGCGGTCTCAGAAAGGGCTAGCGAGATACCATTTTGTTATATCAAGTTATGATTATTTTGAGAAAGTGTTGTCATCCGAAGTTTTATTATTATGGCTCGCTAGCTGATTATGCTATTGATATGAGTAATTGTGAGACCTACGTGTTATTGTGAGAATGGTTAGTTCATAATAATTGCTGGAAACATGAATGCTGGCTTTTCATGTTTACAACAACAAGAGCAAACAGAGTTTGTAAAAGTTTTTCTTTTTCTCTTTCAGTTTGTCAACTGAATTGCTTGAGAACAAGCAAGGGTTTAAGCTTGGGGGAGTTGATACGTCTCCGTCGTATCTACTTTTCCGAACACTTTTGCCCTTGTTTTGGACTCTAACTTGTATGATTTGAATGGAACTAACCTGGACTGACGCTGTTTTCAGCAGAATTGCCATGGTGTTGTTTTATGTGCAGAAAACAAAAGTTCTCGGAATGACCTGAAACTCCACGGGATGTCTTATAAAAAATAATAAAAAATCCTCGCCAAAGATGAAGACCAGGGGGCCCACACCCTGTCCACGAGGTGGGGCGCCCCCCTAGGGCGCGCCCCCTACCTCATGGGCCCCCTGGAGCCCCTCCGACGCCAACTCCAACTCTATTTATTGGCTTTCGGGGAGAAAAAATCGGAGAGAAAGTTTCATCACGTTTTACGATACGGAGCCGCCGCCAAGCCCTAATCTCTCTCGAGAGGGCTGATCTGGAGTCTGTTCGGGGCTCCGGAGAGGGGGATTCGTCGCCGTCGTCATCATCAACCATCCTCCATCACCAATTTCATGATGCTCACCGCTGTGCGTGAGTAATTCCATCGTAGGCTTGCTGGACGGTGATGGGTTGGATGAGATTTATCATGTAATCGAGTTAGTTTTGTTAGGATTTGATCCCTAGTATCCATTATGTTTTGAGATTGATGTTGCTATGACTTTGCTATGCTTAATGCTTGTCGCTAGGGCCCGAGTGCCATGATTTCAGATCTGAACCTATTATGTTTTCATGAATATATGTGTGTTCTTGATCCTATCTTACAAGTCTATAGTCACCTATTATGTGTTATGATCCCACAACCCGAAGTGACAATAATCGGGATACTTCTCGGTGTTGACCATAGTTTGAGGAGTTCATGTATTCACTATGTGCTAATGCTTTGTTTCGGTTCTCTATTAAAAGGAGGCCTTAATATCCCTTAGTTTCCAATAGGACCCCGCTGCCACGGGAGGGTAGGACAAAAGATGTCATGCAAGTTCTTTTCCATAAGCACTCGGCATCCATCTTTGCTCCGTCTATCAGTTCTTCGTGTGGTAATAAAAGTTTACTTTTTACCGTCTTTTTGATCCGATAGATTCATTCCTTCCTACCAAAAGTGGTTTCTGAAGGAAATATGCCCTAGAGGAAATAATAAAGTTATTATTTATTTCCTCATATCATGATAAATGTTTATTATTCATGCTAGAATTTTATTAACCGGAAACATGATACATGTGTGAATACATAGACAAACATATAGTCACTAGCATGCCTCTACTTGACTAGCTCATTAATCAAAGATGGTTATGTTTCCTAACCATAGACATGTGTTGTTATTTGATTAATGGGATCACATCATTAGTAGAATGATGTGATTGACATGACCCATTCTGTTAGCCTAGCACTTGATCGTTTAGTATATTGCTATTGCTTTCTTCATGACCTATACATGTTCCTGTAACTATGAGATTATGCAACTCCTGCTACTGGAGGAACACTTTGGGTGCTACCAAACGTCACAACGTAATCGGGTGATTATAAAGGAGTACTACAGGTGTCTCCAAAGGTACATGTTGGGTTGGCGTATTTCGAGATTAGGATTTGTCACTCCGATTGTCGGAGAGGTATCTCTGGGCCCTCTCGGTAATGCACATCACATAAGCCTTGCAAGCATTGCAACTAATAAGTTAGTTGTGAGATGATGTATTACGGAACGAGTAAAGAGACTTGCCGGTAACGAGATTGAACTAGGTATTGGATACTGATGATCGAATCTCGGGCAAGTAACATACCGATGACAAAGGGAACAACGTATGTCGTTATGTGGTTTGACCGATAAAGATCTTCGTAGAATATGTAGGAACCAATATGGGCATCCAGGTTCCGCTATTGGTTATTGACCGAGAATAGTTCTAGGTCATGTCTACATAGTTCTCGAACCCGTAGGGTCCGCACGCTTAACGTTACGATGACAATTTTATTATGAGTTTATAAGTTATGATGTACCGAAGTTTGTTCGGAGTCCCGGATGTGATCACGGACATGACGAGAAGTCTCGAAATGGTCGAGGCATAAAGATTGATTTATTGGAAGCCTATGTTTGGACATCGGAAGTGTTCCGGGTGAAATCGGCATTTTACCGGAGTACCGGGAGGTTACCGGAACCCCCCGGTGACCTAATGGGCCTTAGTGGGCCTAGTGGAGAAAGAGGAGAAGGGGCCAAGGGGCAGCCGCGCGCCCTTCCCCCCCCCCCCCCCACGTCCGAATAGGACAAGGAGGGGGGGTGCCCCCCCCCCTTTCCTTTTCCCCCTCTCCTCCTTCCCCCCCAAGTCCTAGTAGGACTCCTCCGGCGCGCCTCCTCCTAGGGCCGGCCGCACCCCCCTTGCTCCTTTATATACGGGGGCAGGGGGCACCCCATAGACACACAAGTTGATCTACGGATCATTCCTTAGCCGTGTGCGGTGCCCCCCTCCACCATATTCCACCTCGGTCATATCGTCGCGGAGTTTAGGCGAAGCCCTGCGCCGGTAGAGCATCATCATCGTCACCATGCCGTCGTCTTGTGGAACTCATCCCCGACACTTTGCTGGATCGGAGTCCGGGATCGTCGTCGAGCTGAATGTGTGCTGAACTCGGAGGTGCCGTCGTTCGGTACTTGGATCGGTCGGATCGTGAAGACGTGCTGACTACATCAACCGCGTTGTCATAACGCTTCCGCTTACGGTCTACGAGGGTACGTGGACAATACTCTCCCCTCTCGTTGCTATGCCATCACCATGATCTTGCGTGTGCGTAGGAATTTTTTTGAAATTACTACATAACCAGCAGTGGCATCCGAGCTAGGTTTTATGCATAGATGTCATATGCACGAGTAGAAAAGAAGTGACTTGTGGGCGATACAAGTCATACTGCTTACCAGCATGTCATACTTTGGTTCGGCGGTATTGTGAGATGAAGCGGCCCGGACCGACATTACGCGTACGCTTACGCGAGACTGGTTTCACCGCTATGCGAGCACTCGTGCTTAAAGGTGATCATGGTGTCTGTCTCTCTCACTTTAGTTGAATCGAGTGTGGCTACGCCGGTCCTTGCGAAGGTTAAAACAACACTAACTTGACGAACTATCGTTGTGGTTTTAATGCGTAGGTAAGAACGGTTCTTGCTCAGCCCGTAGCAGCCACGTAAAATTTGCAACAACAAAGTAGAGGACGTCTAACTTGTTTTTGCAGGGCATGTTGTGATGTGATATGGTCAAGACGTGATGCTATATTTTATTGTATGAGATGATCATGTTTTGTAACCGAAGTTATCGGCAACTGTCAGGAGCCATATGGTTGTCGCTTTATTGTATGAAATGCAAACGCCCTGTAATGCTTCACTTTATCACTAAGCGGTAGCGATAGTCGTAGAAGCATAAGATTGGCGAGACGACAATGATGCTACCATGGAGATCAAGGTGTCGCGCCGGTGATGATGGTGATCACGACGGTGCTTCGGAGATGAAGATCCCAAGCACAAGATGATGATGGCCATATCATATCACTTATATTGATTGCATGTGATGTTTATCCTTTATGCATCTTATCTTGCTTTGATTGACGGTAGCATTTTAAGATGATCTCTCACTAAAATTATCAATAAGTGTTCTCCCTGAGTAACTTGCTTGAATGATCGCTCCGGCTCTGGGCTGTCTGATCTTCGGGATGCAGAATAGGGGATCGCTTGCCAACCGTTAGTTAGGACCAGTGAAAACCCACGCTTGCTGAAGGCGAAGTTCAGTTTGGAGATCTAACAATTCCTTATGTCGTGTATCCTCGATTGATGCAGCCTCGGATACTTCAATTGTAGATTTGAGTATTGAGCGAAAGGTTACACCACCTATAGGTTCTGTATTACAGGCCAATCCTACTCCACTAGTACCAATAGGCGGCATAGGGGAAAAAGCACAACACCTAGGAATAGGAATCAACAACACAAAACTTTCTCGAGAAATTCCCGGCAAGAAGAAAACGTATGCGGCGTATGAACGGATTTCGCTCCCGTCTTGCTCATCCCTTGCTTGTTCTTTCGGACTAGCACTCTTTCCCTCTCTTTGAAGTAGATTTCTCAGCTCCACGAGTCAAACGAAATAAGGCGAAAGGCCCACTACTTCTTCATTCATGGCTTATTGATTTGATTGATCCCCTTTCGTATTCATTTGACTGAGGTGAGGTTGGAACAAGGGTTTTCATAAAAAGAATGGTTCTTTTATGCAATTATGAACGGGCAGGCCTCTTGTGGATTCCTCCAACTCTATGAATGAAGGGGGGAGTATGAGGAAGGCCGATTTTCTTTCTATATGAAGATGAAAAAAGGATCCGGGTCAAACATTTCTTACTTTTGTTGAGTATGACTGAATGAGGAAGAGCTCCTTATGTGGTATCACTTTACCACCATCTGAAATGCGCGAAACTCCGATTGGTGGAAGCCAGTCCATGAAGATTCTCCCTTCTCTTAAGTGAAATTCCCCTCTTTCGGTAAGCATCCAGTATCTCAGCAAATGAACATTTCTCTAAGCTTATCATGTAGATTATACGTCGTTTGAAAGCTGCTCCAAGGATCCAACAAATAGCTAAGGTTTGTTGACGATCCCTGGCTACAATCCCAGGAACATCATAAATAGTACCTGCGACTCCTACTTTGACCACTTCGCATATTGGCTTTATATTATCTATGGCGTCAACCATAAGTTTTTATTACATCGCGTTCGATTCGAGCTAGGCGGTGAAAAGTTTTATAAACAATAGCACGAACTCTCGTTCTTTTACCATCGATCATGCAAAAGTTTACCAATTTCTTGATCAATTATTTTTGCTCACCATCAAAGTCCCCCATATAGCTGAGAATTTCCGAGCAATTGGAAGCCGCTTCGATGACGAGGCCGATAAATTGATATTACGCGATCGTTCATTGTCCATCTTTTTCAGCTCTGCTCCCGAAAAGAGAAAGGAAAGGAGACTGAGATAGGGGTTGTCCTTGGTTTTTCCAAGGAAAGCCTGATTTAGCATGTAACGTGAACATGAGCGGACACCCACACAATCTCGATTTGAAGAAAAAGTACCATACCATTGTCGTTTTTAGGGCGAAAAAGAATGGGTCATCTTTGTCAATTGATAACTGAGTGAGAGAAGACAATCACGTTCTTAAACGGTCGGTTCGCCGGATTCACAACATTCCCTATTGGCCGAACGCCTGCGTGAAACACATAGGCTCCTATCGCATTTATCGATCGAGAATGGTCTCATCACGTAAACACTTTCTATATGTTATTTCGAGATTCGAAGAAGCAAGCAAGTTTATAGGGCATATAGTTGTTTTTTTGTAGGGCGAGCCAAGATCTTATCTTATTTGCAGGTCGTATAAATGAAATGATTGGAAAAATCATATAGAATTTGGAGGTGCGTAGTGTCTTACGGGCTGGCTCACAATACAACAATTATCACTACCGATTCCGGATAGAATGTTGATACCGTGGAAAAGCACTTCTTTCTATGTATAGGGCGGTGAACTAAAAAAAGTGTCCTTTCTCGATACATAACATTGTATAAGTCAACCCAAGTCGCTTCTTCATCTCCGTGAATCCGGTAAGGTACTTTTGGAACACCAATGGGCATATTAGATTAATATTATTATATTTCAAGAAGAAAACTACACATTAATATATAAACATAAGAATGGAAGAGAAAGAAAGAACTGAGAAGAGCTTAGTTGGAACTCTTTACCGGGATCATAGGGCTATGCTCCCTCTCTCTCGTCTCCCCCAGCCAACGGCATAGCAACACCTACTCTTCCTTCTGATGCAGCCTTCCTGGATCCATAACTTGGCTTCCTCGTTTATTGATTGCTTGCAATCGCGACAACACCATTGAGTGAGCGTCATAGAATCCTCAAGGCGTGAAGTAGAAGTTCTTCGAACCTTGATTGTGTGTGTTCGTGCCCACTCCAATAGAGCATTTGGCCTGTGAGCTTTGACTACGAAAGCTACCTATGTCAATCAAGATAGCCACTAGAGGGATTGGAACAGGTATATTCCTTCTCGACAAGACTTTTAAGACAAACACGGTTCACAAGGTGGATTTTCTATCTATTAGTTGACTACGGAGCTTCCTCATCCCGACCTATCTATATGTGAAAAGCTCTCCGCCAGAATCTTCGTAGTAGTAAGTCGTGGGTTACAAGCTGTCCCTTCCTCAAACGACCCCGCAATAGATATAGGGTTTACCAACCTCGGGCATGGACATAGACACCAGATCATTTTGATCGAGGACCCATTTTAGGAATAAAAAGGATAGAGACCAGACGTAGTCCAATCGGAAGGTCGTGCTTTAGAGAAAGACTTGCGTTCTATAGGAACAGTTGCCTATGTTCACCCGGCTGCCCTGCCGTCAGTAGAACATTGTGAAGCATCCATTCTATTCAATTAGAAATAGCATCTATAACTAGTAGTAGACGGTTGCTTCGAGGTCTCACAGGTCCTGCTTAAGCGAAAATGTAGTTGTGGAAGTAGTCTTTCCCACTTTGCCTTACGCTCATAGAGATCTATAAGTATCCCTCTTGTCTAAGTAGGTAAGCACGCCGCCCAAAGATTAAACTTTAGCATTAAAGCCAGAGTCCTTCTTTTCATGAATGTTCAGGAAGAAGAGAATCCCTAAGTTAGAATTGAATGCCATCCCATTTCCTAAAGAAAGAGATTTCCAATATATGTGAATCACGAAAGAACCAATGCTGTAACTTGCTTCATCCGACATTCTAAGTAATCAATGAGATTTTCTTCCTCGAGAACAAAAAGCTACACGAGGAGAGCCTTGTTTACTAATATGTTACTAAAAGACCAGAGGTGATGGCCTCTGAATTGCAGGGTATGGAAAGTGGGTGTTAGTCAACAAGATTATCTACATTTGCGGAAACCACTACTAGAATAAAGTTAGATCTTTATTTCATTTCAAGGAAAAGTTTCAGGTTTAGCCACCACTGCATAAAGAGTGAAAAATAAAACTAACTCTAGGCGAAAGTGCACGGAGGATCTGTTATTCCTCCTACCTTATGAGCCCTTACGAAATGCCATTTTGAATGATGGACAAATCATGGGTGTCGGCGGTCTAGTCAAAGCATTTTGGAGCGCCTGAGCGGGCAAAGTAGGTTGACCTGTCCCGAGGGGGAGGGAACAAACTGGCAATTGAACACCATAGGGCACAAACGAATCGCAAGTAACGACCTGTATATATCAGGCAAGAGGTGCTACTCCGACCCGGAATCCTGCGTGATGGTTGGTCACCTTACCAATAATCTTCTTAATGTTGGAGAAAATGAGGATCATTGACTTAAATTGGAATTGATACCTAGAAAACTTGGTTCTAGCTTGCCACCCCATAAGGCAACATATTCACAAGTATAGACTATAGGTAACACTGTAGGGTACAGCCTTGGGTAGTCTTAGGGTTTTCCAAGATATGATATGATCGGGTTATTTATTAGAATTGGAAATAGCTAGACGAATAAGTAGGCTTTAGAAGGACGAATAAAGTAGGCCTTCTAACTCAAAGTACTCCAGCTTAAGGAAAGACATGCAACATTGGTGATCAACGTATGGAATTTCCGCTATTCCGTTCCGGGAAAACACTTGTTTTTTCACGTTTTTCCTTCATTGTTCTTTCCTGGATTTTTGTTGATGATTCTTCCCTAAAAAAGCTTTTCCCTATAAAAATATGTGGCCCTTTTCTTTCCGAAAAGGCATTCATTGTTAGATTACATGCTAGGAACCAGATTTGAACTGGTGACACGAGGATTTTCAATCCTCTGCTCTACCAATTGAGCTATCCTGACTATTTATTGTGCATCATCCTAGTAGAGTACTTGTATCTATGTCAATTTAAGGGACTCAAAAAGAAAAAAGTATTCTCAAATTGGACTTAGTAAATATCAGGATAATGATATGGATTGTGAATGACTTACTTAATAATAGGGATTACTTGCCTATACTATAATATGTTCATTTGTATGAATGGGATAAGATCCAAAGAAGTCAGTTCGGCTCCGCTTTTGAACGAGTAGAATAAGAAAGATAGTGAATCTTGTTTGAACCATTAATGAAAAATAGAGGTTGGTACAATAGTTAGGAAGTAAAATGGGCTTTTTATTGGGGATAGAGGGACTTGACCCTCACGATTTAGAAAGTCGACGGATTTTCCTCTTACGAGAAATTTCATTGTGGTCGGTAACGTTGGTGAATTAACAGAAACGGAAAGAGAGGGATTCGAACCCTCGGTAAACAAAAGCCTACATAGCAGTTCCAATGCTACGCCTTGAACCGCTCGGCCATCTCTCCTACATAATCTTATTATTGACCAGAAACTGAGTGAATAGCGAGTTTTCGTATCACTAAAGTACAGGTACAACCAATCACATGTTCCATAGGGAGTTTGACTTCCTTTCCAATTTCATATTTCTCAACAACAACTTCTCTCATCCCCACAGATCTATTCAAAATTCTGGAATCGTCCCATGTTTCTATTTCGATTGTATGGTGTGGGCGTATACACGTTATGCAAATGTAACGTATGGTTACTTTAGTCTATTTTCTCATGGCTTGTTAAACCTTTCTTTTTCTTTTTGGATCATAACCAAATAAAAACTTCTCGAGTTATCATAATCCATAGTCAAATTCAGTCCTTGGTTATTCAAGTTAGATGAAATAGTAATAGTTTGGCTCACATTGGTATACTACGAAATCCAATCTGATTCAAATATTGAATATCTCTCCTTGTCGGGACAATTTAAGCAGAATAAACTATCTGTTATCAATTTTTTAGAATCGAATTAGTCTGTTTTTTTGCTATTTCATACTGTATAATTCCTTTGTTTATGGGATCATTTTCCCCGAGGGTTTCCAATCAATGGGGGCGTAGTATAGGTAGTTAGAGAGTGTAGGCTCCCCAAGCTTGAATTCTTTTACCCATTCTTTGAGAGTGATAGGTTTGATTTTTCCGCATCGTAATAGAAGAGCTCGGAAGAAAGACCTAATTATATAAAAACGCCGACCATTCAAGCTAAAGATCGGAGGATCCTTAATAGGACTCTCATAGACTTGCGGAAATAGAAAATTTGGAATCGGCTTTTCTTTTGCGCTTAAAAAACTTGAGGCCTTTTCCTTATTATATGGCATATCCATACTTTAATAACCTAGTGCCTGATCGATTGAAAGCAATATTTACCGCGGATAGAGAGATGCTGATAGGAAAAAGGATGGTATTTACTTATTCTCAAGAATATATAGAAAGCGAAAAGCTTAATAGACACTATTGATCCTCGAGCAGAGCACATGATTCGGGATCAAGTGCGATGTGAAGAGGTAGCCTAGCCTTTATGAGAGTCAATTGGGAAGTGAAAAGGCAAAACCATTAGTTTAAGTTCCGGCTTTAGTCCTCTGTGAAGTTCAACAACCATTTGAGTCAATTTTGAGTAAATAGTAAGACTTGGATCGCACCATTCATAATGTTGCATCTCAATACTTGGCATCTTTTTTCCCACTTTGGCTCGAAATTCACCTTGGTTTCACCGAATTTGTTTATTTCGTTCATTAATTGCTCGATAGCTACGCAGAGGTCTTTCCTTCGACTCCGTGCTTAATACTGAAAAGAGGTTCTTGTGTGAAAAGTGCCAACCGACTATCTCCTTATTTTCTGATTGTTCTTCCGATAGGAATATTCCCTTGATCAGCTAACTCGCCAAAGCATAACAATAGTGCATTTCCCTTGATGGTACGATTTACATATCTTCTACCTCTGCTACTTACATTAGGAAGGTTAGTTTAGGCACTCCATCCCCGAGGGCTGCATCGACTTATCTTTCTAGAAATCCCAGCTATAAGCTAGATCGGTATAAATAGGGCATTAAGCGACAATAACAGAGATAGCATCCATGAGTTTTTAATCCATCCTTTAGCATCGCTTTGACTCGGACAAGGTGTTTCCTTCCTTCGCAATATCCGGCCTATGCAATGTAGCTATCCCAATAAGATATGAAAGCTGGGCCACACCGAAAGCAAGGAACTTATACATAGAAGTAACAAGAATGTGCAAGATTTGGACCGCTGCCATTTCCTTAAACCATCAATCATCAAATTGAAATAGAGATATCGGTATCTTCCAATCTGCCACAAGGATCTAGTCGCCAGTATCTTTGCCTTCTTCCCAACTTATCCCAGCATTCCTTGTAAGCGTTGCTATCACTATTTCTCCCTCCGGTGGCCTTGAGGCGTCTCGATCAATCGGTGTATCCGCCACAGGACACACCTCCTTCTCTCAACCATCCGAACAAGAAGATTTTAGCACTAACCCTCCAGCAGCTTTCTTTCCGACCAAGTACCGCTTTTCTTTTGCACTACTTTCGAACCGTATCAGAACAAGAGCTTATGCGTTGCTTTCTTTTCAGTACCGCCCCAAGGGTCATTACTTGATGAAGAGTGCTTCCCCTTTGAGCACCTTATCTTGGCCATCAATATAATTAATCCATCCTGCCTGTCTAGATATTGCTGTTAATACACGGAGTTGATTGTATGACTATGCATAGTGAGTTCGCCCCTAGTCGACATCTTGAATACTGACATCGAAGCGGGTCTATCTTATTCCGATGTAACGATTCCATTGAATATTGTGATAGCATCCTTGATTTCATCTAGCTATTCTTAGTGATATGCTTGCTCCTCTTGGATTTCATTCCATGATAAGTATGTATTGGAAGTTGGAATGCCTAAAGTATTGGTGCATTAGGGTCCTCTTAAGCCTTGTTTCCTTCTTGATCTTACCTTTCCGTTGCTATCACTCGCTCTAGCCTCTCCTGGCCAGAGCTCCCTCTATCACAACACCCTCACACGATTGATTCCCTGGATAAGTATGGCTCATATAAGGTATCCTGATCATAGTAATTGTATCATATCTCCTTCTCCTATTGTTCTTACCATCCCTCGAGTCCAAGTCTCGGGATGGCGCTTATTAAGGTCCTGTTTCCCCTTGACAGGTTCTTCCAGTTCTGGTATCCCTGAAGAGCATTTCCTAGTATGTATTTACTAACATAAAACGATAGGAGCCGTATTTAGATAGATATCCTATAAATCTATTGATTTTCATTAGCTTGTAAATTCCTTGTGTGAAATAACTCAGAAATTCATTGTGCTAAACTTGTATCTATGCAAGATCTTTGTTTAATGTGGAAGAAGTGTTTTGTTACTAACAACATAGAAACCATGGTACCAAAGGCATAAGCATGAAAAACACACTTTGTGATCAGATTGATCAAGGTTGTAGTCATTCAATTTACTACTTACGTTAAATGATGGCTGTTTAAAGGTGTCTACCATAGTTTGTTTGGACAATGTCCTTAGTAATCAGGTATGTGACCTTCTTATAACCCACGACATCGGCATGATAGGTGTTAAATACATCCGGTGATGGTGGAGCTAAATCAGCAGGTTTTATATATGGATCCCAAGGTATATACTTATACCGCATAAAGACAAAATAACCCTGCGTATACTAGAAAAGCAAAATAACCGTACACATATGACTTAGAATTCTCATCGAGAAAATGGTATTACTACTTCAACCAACTTGTTTATGATTTCACGTTTCAAAAGGGATTTCAAACCAAGACCGCTATGTGAGAATCGCTGAATAACGTCAAAAGTATCCCTTAAGTAAATATTATCGATAAAAAACAAACCTAGCGAATCATTTATTTCTTTAAACTTATCAAATATATACATTTAGATTGTCACCAGCCTACCTGAGCGTGGAACAAATATTTTATATATACATATTCCATAACTAGAGTTCCATAATTGTGAAACGTGGTATATGGTCGTACGCTAACTCCTATTTGAAAGTCGTGGCTCTCTAACAAACATGGAAAACAAACCTATCCTCGGCATCCAACTGTTATAAAAGAATGGAAGCACAATTGTTGTTGGACCTATAAACCCTATTATTTTGGCAATAAAACCATTTAGACCTCTTTGATCTAAATTGGTAAATGTTTTTATATTTTTCACAAATCTATCAATAGGTGAATTCAAGTAGGAAGTCCAACCACTATTGGAACTATCTCCACCGTTTGAACTACCACCACCCCATATAAAATGGTGGATTATACCATGATAAATCGTGCTTAGGTGCACTAGTTTTCACATTTGGATTTGTTCCATCATTAGTGGAACTAGAACCATCATTAGGGTTAGGGAAGTAGAAGTAGATGCATCATTATCGCCACTAGATGCATCATTGCTGATAGGTTCTTTAGCTCCTTCCTCATCATTATATCTTTTTCTTGGATTTCTTATTATTGTGGAGTTTTTTATCATCATCTTTTTCCCCCGTCTCTATTGTATAACGAATTAAGTATCTTCTTAATGGATTGAAAGAATTTCTTCATGATAACAGTATTTTCTATTACTCTCTTATTGGTGGATTTCCTCCGCTTAATTTCGAAATTTACCGAGCCTTTTGAGTACTAGGATCTCCCCCTTATCCTAGCAGATCGGTACCCATACCATATCCTTGGGCAGCTCGAATGTTTCTATCTTTTCGTTCAGATCACATCATCTCGAGCGCGGAATCTTATTAGTGGATCAGAAGACTATGGTGACCCGTAGATCTTCAGATGTTGATTTGCGTAGCGGGGCGGAATGCGGGATTGCATTCTTCGAAAAGTATCATATCTTCTTTCCCTAGGGAGAAAGCAGAAACCAGAAACGAGTGGAGGTTTGATCTCTCACCCAAAGCAATTGGGGCTGGTGGAATCTTCCCCTATAGACTCCGAAAAATCATCGTGCACCTTTCCCTAAATCCTTCTCCCGTGCATGCTATTCTCGTGTTCCGTGATTAGAAAAGACATGTTTCTTGTTTTCTTTGAGGTAATAAACAAGCTGTATCCCGCTTTGCCTATCTTGATGTGGAATCTATCGTTGAGCAGCCATGAATGCAGGTAGAAGGTGTTTTTCTTAACTCTTTCGGGCCTCACTTGATTGGACTTCGTCGGCTCTTGTCGCTCAGCTTCCTCTCTCCTCTCTCATCTTGTCTCTCCGTAGACGGCGTTAAAAAGTAAACAGACTTAAAGCAAAATAGGTTCGATCCTTGTGTTCTATTATATGAAGTAGAAGAAGAAAGAGCCGGGGGGATGGTCTTGGCACCCATGGGTTAATGGTGAAAGCGGTCAAGGAAATAGGGAATGGAATATTCAAATCGATCAAGTGCTATGCTTTATGTAATCAGTCAAGGCTAACATCTCATGAGTAGGCCGAGCTAGGATAAGAATTCCAATAAAAAAAGAAGTATGAATTGGGCCCAAAATCACTACTTTACTACCTATGTCGCGTGTCGCGCCACCTAGTACGATAGACTTTTTGCGGGAAAAGAGCAGGTTTTGCCCCAACTTGGACCCAGGGAAACCAAAGAAGAGCATACCATTCTATTGCAGTATTACACTACTTCTGGAACAACATAATTAATAAATTCAGCTTGCATGCTTGTTTCATGACATCTCCTGACAAGTACCAATTTGACCACCTTGGGCATCGGCTAATTATCATCTTATCACACAATTACAATTTTATTGAATTGGAAATCGAATGAACTGAGGATTCATAAAACATCATATAAACTGCAAATACAAACTACAAGTAGGCAGACACCATAACAATTCAACCGCATTTATTTTCTATGAGCATTTTACAATAACAGATCACTCATACTTTTAGATTTCAATTAAGCTAATGGTTATCTTATATTAGCTTGTTTTCCAAAGATAGTGTAACTTGAATTACGAGACTTATAGCCAATCATAGCGATACACTTATCCACCTAGCAATTTATTAAAGCTTTATCAAGCAAGTAATGAAAGCTACTAGCTATATACATTGGTTTCACAGCAGGGTGAAAATTGCAAACCATGCAAGGCAAATAAAGGCACGGGGCAAGCCAAAAACAACAGTCAACTAGAAACGAACTGAAATGAATGAAACTAACGAAGGAAACACCACCTACGCTAGAGCATGCAAAATACATGGAGCCATGGAGATTGTGTCTCACCTTCTCAAGTCGTTGGAGTAGAGCAGTCTTAAACTGCCTGACTCCGCGACCGATAGAATTCTGATCCAGCCGGTGCGCCTTTTCGAATGCGTAAAACCGACCTATGTTCGCAGCAAAAAAAAAATAGAAAAATAAAGCGAGAAAAACGCTAGAAACTTCCATTTACTTTGCAGGATGTAGTAGAAACTAGAAACCAATTACCCGAGTCCCCATTCGAGATACGTGAAACTATTCTAGCCAAACCAATTGACCATAACTATCCGATTGCAACATGATTTCAACAAAACGAAGAAAGTCTCGGAAATACCACTATCTAGTACATCTAATCTGCTCCCTCAAGTGTGAAACACAAAGGTGCTCCGAAATGAACAAGTAATACGTATGGATGATCGCCGAAAGCAAAATCTAGTGCGGACGCTTACGAACATACTCCAAAATTAGCTCTCCAAAGCAAGGAAAAATGGCAAAGCCAGAAAAGTTCTCCTGGAAATCACACTAACTGTTTTTCTGCATAGACTCGTATGATTATGAATCAAAAGCAAAACATCCTCGAAAACCACGAATCGAGGCGCGCATGTGCCCCCAAAAAAATATAAGAACAAACATTTTTGAACGTGGGAACACAAAACTTTTCCAAGTACACACAGCCTACGCGGCATTGATCCGACGCCAAAAAAATGAACCAGGAGCGCTTGCTCTACCACAAAATCCAAACCCAAACGCATCAAAACAGCATGCGAAATGCACCATACGTATCCCCGCGAAAACGAATGCACGTACAGAGGTAAGCGACTCGGGGGGCGCTCGGGCTCGATCTCGGCGGCGACGCGCAGGATGGGTGCGATGCTGCTGATCGTGGACGGGACGACCTCGTTGTTGAACACCTCCATGGAGAAGGTCGCCATGCCCAGGTGGGAGGGAAGGCAGGTGAAGAAATAGAGGTCCGGCCTTGCGTGCCCGTGGCTATTTATATGTCGATCCAACGGCCAAGATCAGCTGCTTCTCGGGAAAGGGAACCGCGGGGGAGACCGGAGGCGTCGGTGTGGTGGAAATGCTGAGCTCCGCTGCTTGGTGAGGGGTTTATCTGTCTGGACGGTGGGGCGAGCGTCGTGGCTGGCCGCTGGAACACTTCGCTGCCTTTTTATCACCTTAAAATTCGCTTACACACTAGGAAATGTTCTGCTGACAGCAGTGCCCCACAACGTTCAGCTTCGAAGAGGGTCTGTTTTTCTGTATAGAAAAGATTACAAGGTTCACACCTTTTGCTTTCTGCCGTTTCTCAGGCCCAGTGTCAGTGAGATGCAAGAATGACATGTGAGTTAGTGAGGGTGCTTGCTGGTAGGAAATATTCAGGCCCTTTTCACCCGCGACGCGATACCGGAGTTATACGGTGTCCGGCTGGACTTTTTTCCTCTTTCGCTATAAACACTACAACAATAGAAGCACCCTTCTAGAGATAAGAATAGCAAATGTTTTGAGGCACTGATGGAAGCATGCCAAGGTGAAGTTGACGATCTCTTTAGCGTTTATCCTTCTCTTCATCTTGCCCTATGTGCTCATGCTGTGAGTGCCGCAGGATGATTTAGTTCTGATCGAGTGCTTGACCCCTTGAGGAGGGCATATTCTTCAGCATCTCTCTTGTCGGATCGTATCCCCGTGACCACGTCGTCAAAGAGACAGTCTTTCTTTGGTTTGGCCCACCGATTTACCGTCATTGGTGACACTCTTCTGAGCCCCTAGATTCGCCAAAGTATGAGATCCTGAATGCATCCTTTTTCTTTCCACTTCATCTTGGGAATCTGGAATGGTTGTTTATGGCTGGGTGTGACAGATCAGACTTCGTTTAGAATCAGACCTTCTATCTATCTATCTAGCTGTATTGCCACTCCAACGGTTCTTTTTTTTTATTATGCCTCGTATCTCTCTGAGCCTATTTGATCTATTTGCTATATCCAAGTTCGAGTGTGAAGTTCGCTCCGGTTGAAGTGTAGGGCTTCCTAATTCCTGCTTCGTCCTCCTATGAATGCACTAGTATAGAAGGTTGGCCCGTCACCGTATACCATCGTAAGATGAACTGGAAATTAGTAGTTTCAACCAGTTACACAAAATAGGCAAGTTGAGGTTTGTTCAGCGTGTGTTGTGTTGCCTCCAACTATAACGAGGCCCTTTGACTTGAGGTACGATCTTACCTCTTAACGCGCTTTCCTGCTAGAAGAAGTGAGGGTGATGTCCAATGACCTGTTGAAGAAGCTTGCTGTGTAGATAGGTATCAGTTTCGTGAACCAGAACCTGTAAACTAAAGACTTCAGTCCCGGAACCGCATCCATTCAAAAAGCTATCAATCTGATTCGAAATACCAAGGTTTGAAGACCTCTGGGGCATATCAAAGTACTTTCACTTGCCCCACAACAAGAATTTCTAGGGTATGTGAGTGGTGTCGGACGCTATAGGGGTTTGTGTATTCACATCAGGAGAAGAAAGAGGCTCTCATTGCTGTTGGGATAAGACAAAACCTTCTTCCTTGATCCATGGCGTCACCGCTGCTATATTAAAAGAGTAATTCTATTGGCTGGCTATGATTCCTGCAAATAAGTCTTGGGGTCATTCCGGGCTGATGCTTCCTAATTCTTCCTAGCTTTTGCTCCATTCATCACTATGGGGCACCACATATATAAGCATTGGGAGATCGATCTAATTGCAAAAGAAATGGGAAGCAAAGTGTTGGTTATCTAGCAAGTATAGAGATGACGCAGTATCTTCATTGGCGAGACAAGCAAAGAAGTAGATTCAAAAAAGCAAAATCAAGCAAGCAGCAACATTGGTGACTTTATTGAGTCTTGTCCTAGTTGATCTGGAAATGCTCGAAGAAGCGTTTGACTCATCCAATGCTTAATTGGTTGTCCTAATTTCTTTCTTGGAAACATGTACGAAATGAAAGACTTATGTGAATAAGATAAGATCCAATTCTATGAGAACATTCACAATTGATCGATAGCTCACAAGCTACCTGCTTATAGGCGGGGCATCAGTTGTAACAAACAGGGGAGTGTATTTCCCACTCCCCTGTTGGTTAAAGCAGACTCGTATGCTTCATAGTAAAAACCTTCCTTTACCGCAGGCAAGCTCTCCTCTGTCTCTGTATGCTTGGGTGAATGCCATAAGCGGATTTATGCTTTTTTTATGGAAAACAGTTTGAAAGGGTCGACATAGCCTATCTTTGACCAGCTACCTCATATGAGATTGAAATAGAGAATAGAATGGAGTAGGAACACGAATAACTTATATGTAATCTAATATTCTTTTATTTGAATACTAGGAATCGCACCTGAATTCCATCAATCATTCTGTTAGAAGTCCTCTATTTCATCCTTGATGTTTCAATCGAAGGAGATACTCTATTTCACAATCTATCCATCTGGATTCCTCTTTTTAAAGAAAGTCTTTCCTGGATCCTGAAAAAACAAGAAAGAATGTAATGAGAACTAAGAGTTCTTTCAATGAAAGCGATTGAGGGAATGAGTAAGATACGTTTGTCGTCTACTATTCTTTCGGGAAGGAATTGAGCCTCAATCATCATACGCAAAGAAAGAAATCCTTCGATAGCGAGAACATTCAGAGTTAGTAGTTGAGTAAGTATAGATTCACTCCGATTACCAAACGGGCGACTTTACAACTTAGGGAGCAGTAGGCCTTGTGTTTGTGGTGAAGGTACTGGAATCTTTTCAATATGAAAATAGGTGGTATCCAAAAGGACAAAAACTGCATGTAGGGATCTGGTGGATTACTGTCATGAGTCACAAGGCATTGGTAGACTGACTCACTCAGATGTTTGGCTATTTAACCTAAGAAGTATGTCTGGATGGATGACTTCACAGTCCAAGATGGTAATCTCGATTGTTCATATAATTCACCAACGTGACCAACCACAATGAATGTCTTTAACCGCCTTATCAAACTTGGATTGCAGCCTTTTCTATCTCTGTATAAAGTCAGTCAGTCCCAGTGTTGGGCAGAGCCCATTGTCAAAAGATCGTTTTGCTAGGATGCTTGCTTGAATCTAGCTACTTCCAAAAAAGGCATTTTCACTCTATACGGTATGGCTACAAACCGAATGAAGAAGTCAGAAGCAATTCACCGCCTGTGGGAGCTTGCTGATAGTAAGGAAGCCATAATCTTTCTATCGGATTGCCTATTTGTCTATCATGTCGGTGAAGAGAGAATGTCGGATACTCTCAATAGGGCAAGCACCCAATACCTCGTAGAGTCCAAAGCTCCAGCTCAAAGAGTTCAGGAAGACCAACCATCCACACTTGATTAGCTCATGCACTTCACCAGAACATGGTCTATGTCCTCCACTACCCCTTCACAAACATAAAAAAACACTGAGACAGTGGGAGCAAATTCCTTGAGACAAGAAGTTCGTTCTCTGCACGGAAGTCTATTCCAATAAGCTTTCCACCAAAAAAACGGAATGCAGGGAATGACCTTAAGCTTCCATACGCAAGAGAAATGAAGACCACCTTCCTCATTAAATGGCTGGCAGACCTCCTCAGATACTTCCTTCATCCTAATCGTCAGAGTGAACAGAAGACCCCCATGTCAAAGTATCAGAACAGATGCTTCTAGGAATTGGTACAGCTGAAATTTCTCGCACCACCTCATCAGGGAGAAAAAAAGCTAATAAACTAAGATTTCAATCCCTATTAGGAATGAGATAGCGGGAGAGAGACAAACCTTCCAACAGCTCTGACATGTTGATAGGAATAGGCCTTCTATTCAATGCAGTCCCACCGAGCCAAGGGTCTTATAAGAATCGCACCGAATTACCATCTAAAATCTGCCACTGGAAGTTCTCTTTAATAGAATGACTGGCTTTACATATCTCCTTATTAATAGGAAATGAATGGGCAGCAACATAGAACCCATCCCAAGAACCCTCAAACCTCCCTGGAGAACACGGCTCCACAACGTATTTGGTAGCTGATCCACTTTTCCTTATCTGTTAACGTATACCTTTCCTCTGCCTATGAGCTAGCTAAAGATCCATCGTTATCCTTTCCGGCATGGAGGCGGAATCAATGGTCATGTCAGGTTTCAGATTCAAAGAGAGATGTCAAGCAAGCGCCGAATCTGAGCACTCAACTTGCCCGACCCGCCTCTTCCACTAGACCTCGTCTTTCAAAGAGCAGCAGCCCTGCAAGCCTAATAGAACCTTGTTTCCCTATTACTTACTTTTGCTTTGAGCGTCGCACTCCAGTGGCTTTCTTTCCTATGGCTTGGATGGGGGTCCTCAACAAGATCTATATCGGTGTCATTATTTACTTATTTAGACGATAGATGATGATAGAGAAGCGGTAGCTCGAGGAAGAATATCTTAAGTAGTTGAATCCGCTCCGCTAGGTTCAATTGTATGATCTGAATGTAGGAGGACTGCTGCTGGTGACACAATTTCTTTTGGGTCTGAAGAATGAACTCAGAGTTGCAGTGGAAGTGCAGGTGCCTAACTCAATTAGTGAAGCTGCATCTTTTTCTCAATCAAGTGCGGGAAGGAGTTTTGGAGAGAGGCAGGCACTACATGAACAAGAAGGACAGTAACTAGAATTAGAAGTCGGCTGCCCCGCAGCAGCAAGGCTATGTCTCAGTCAAAGTTCGACAGGGGGCAAAACAGTTGCTGTCCTAATAGAAGTTCATGTCGATCCAGCCAAGCCAGTGCCATCATTAGAAAGTCCGGCCATTATAGTTTCAGCCAGTTCAAGTTAGGGCAAGGAGGAAAGGAAGAGAGTAATGCAAGGATGTAAAGAATGAGGCGCTAGAACAGACTGGCCCGCAGGCTTCCAACCTGACACCGCTTTGCTACTTTTCGAAAGAGGAAGAGAAGTTGCTTGTACGAGACTGCGCCTCCCGGCTCGAAACTCCAATGGCATTTTCGGTAAATGAAAGCAAAGCGAAGCTTTACGACCAAGGAGAGATAAGCATATTTTATGAATGATAGAAGGAGTGCTCCCCGAGCACAGGCTCGCTTGGAAGGATGGCATATTGAAGGGAAGGCTATGAAAAGAATTCTAGTCTCTCGAACGCCTGGCATACTAATACGAGCCGCATACTTGAATACTAGTGACATATTGGAGGAAAGGAGATTATTGGAATACTAGATGGAGTTACGCCCATAAGAACTGCTGGCTGTAAACGCGACTTGCTCTGCTCCTCCTAAAACCCTTTTCGATAGTAAGATAGATATAGATCTAAAGGGCCTAGAAGGGAAAGCATGGACCGAATAATACACATACTCTGTCTAGATAGACGGTTTCTTCTTTCATTTCCACTCAAATAAAAGCACTTTCTTTCAAGCTTATTTGCTTGAAAAAGAGCAAAGCAATTCCAACATAAACTGACACTTTAGGATCCTCTAAGCCTTTCTATAGACCCGTAAGGTACTAAAAAAGAAAAAACTAGCACTACTAACACAGGCTGAAGAGGATGACCTCGAAAAAGAATACAATTAAAGATGTGGCCTTCCCTCCAAGCACATATATGGATATGGAGCACTCCTTTCCACCCTAAAAAAGAATAACCAGAGATGGCTTTCTTTCCGTATCAATAGGTAGCCTTCCTTGCCTATGGCTACTTTCAAATGAAAAGGTCAAAAAAGAACTTGATGTAATAGGCTCACTTCATTAATGCTTTCAAACTCGATTGTAAACTATTCCCACCTAAAAGATAAGCTTACTACTTCAAATAGGTAGATGGAAAGAAAGCCATATTTTCCATCTTATTTATATATTCCATTCCAGCCATTGACAGCAACTCACTCTTTTCAAACTGCACTTTGAAAGCCAAACCCAAGAAAGACCATATCAACTACTCTCCAAATAGCAGGATAAATCACGGAATTCAAATGGAAGACAGAAAGAGAAGGCAATTCAAACCTAATGGCCAAACGAATCCAAGACAGAAATACTTATAGCCAGAAAAGAATAACAAGAGAACGGAAACAACTCCATATTCTACTGGCCTGCCTCTCTGATCTACTATCCAACTGCCATGGAAGCACCACTGTTCACCCTAGGCTCACATTCTGGCACTTCGTTCGCTGTGTACACAAAGGACTTGCTTGTCTTTTGACTCGGGAAAAAACCGCAGGAGTGAATTGACTCGTAATTATACAAACAAATGACCCAGCTGGCCTTCTCCTATCCGGGGAATCATCGGGACATGTTTCACTTAAAGTGATTATACCACATAGTTTAGGGAAGCGAAACCATAGTTCGGGTTAGTTCGCACTAGATTATCGAAGCTTGTAACACCTGTTAGAACACATTAGGAAAGCACAAAAGATTTCTATTTGGAGTTTGCTCGTTTAGTTGCTCGATCGCTGCCATCCGCATTGGGCTAATTCAAATCCTATGCTCCATGCTCTTGCGGGTTTGCTCTATTTGAACTTGTCCACACTGGCATAACCAGTATCTCCCTGGAACTAAGAGGCATGGATACCCATCTTTCTCGATTCAAAGAAATAAATAAGTATCAGCGAGGCGGGGAATACGGGCCCGGTAGAGATAGGGATGATCGGCAAGCGCTACGAGTGGGGCCGATGTTTCGTGTTGTGGGTGGCCATCGGATTGTTCAGCATGCCCATGCGGATCCCTACCAATGTCCTAGACTACAAGTTCGACAAACTTCCGGCTTGGGTCAGGATACAAAGTTACCCGGGATGGGCTTGCCCTCTGGATCACGCTGGGTCCTTGCTTGTTCCAACGTCATGCTAGGAACGTATCACGTGCCCATGCAAACAAAAGGAAAGCAGATACAACTATTATAGATCCTAGTCCTATTTCCCATCGGAACATAAGGGAGTGGGCTTCCTTTGTAACAGCTTTGTTCTGGTCGTGGCTCACCTCACTGGACCAACGCTTCTGGTCGGAAGCTGGTCGATCGCCTGGTCGGCAACCGGCACAACACCTATGCCAGTGGGATTTCTGTTGGTTTTCGTACGATGCGCAATGAAAGTTTCCAAAAAAGGAGAGCTCTAAAAACAGCATTCTACGGGGAGAATGTGATTTTTGTATACTTTGACCCCATACTGGCATGAAACTGATCGGAAAAAGGACCTCAAAAACACCCATTTATTAGGGGAATGTGAAAATTGATGGTTTTCGCCCATACTGGCATGAAACTTTCTCTTTTATTGAGCTCAAAAACAGGCAGAGGGAGATCATAAAAAGTGTCAAATCCAATAGAACAGAGAACGATGGCCCAAACAGAACAGCTTACTTCCTCTATCCGAGTTGGCAATCAATATCAAGATCAGAGCGCGAGAGCAATGAAACAACAAGTCCACCGTCCCTTCACCAGCCAAAGAAAGGAGAAGACTAAGCAGCTCAATAGGGTCTCGAGTAGGACTATAGTACCAAATCTTGGTGCTTCTACCAGTCAAGCAATTACCACAGGTGGATATTGAATAGAAAGCCTACTTGAGTAGGTCAAACAATGGGATCTCTCGGTTCAATGGCTGGATCTCGTAATCGGCGTAGATGGGTAGAAGTAATGGGCAAACGCACCTAAGTTAGAGATTTCAACTACTACGGTAGTGATGGGGTGCCTGTTTACCTAAGTAGGCCTAGTTCTTTCTATAATGAGCATTCGCATCCGGGGACTTTGATCCAACTTCAACTGATGGGGAAACGGCAAGGGATGCACCGGTATCTGGACCCGTGATGGACCCAGTAGTAAATATTCCTTGTGGAAGGCTTTGGTTATACCTGGGTGGCAAAGCGAAGTTTCTGGTGGGTAGGTGTCTAAAACAACCCTCTGCAAGGAAGCATGCCCGTATCAATCCTTTAATCGGAGACTAGACTAGCGTTAGGAAGGACAAAGGAGATGCAGAATTTACATCGGAAAAAAGGACTTTTGAAGTTTGAGTGAGGATAATTGTCTTAAATTTCGGAGATCGGCTGAAAAACGCGGAATTGTCTTCGCCTTTGTGCGAAAATGTCCAAGAAAGCCTATCTCGCTTTTAGCCTTCATGGTGAATGGCCCACCCTTTCTTTGAACCTTGTCAATGATCGAACGAACTTACAGATATGAACCGAAGTGCCATTTGATGAGTAAGATCGAACAAGGGAGAGGGTATGGAAAGGATGAAGTAATGAAAGAGGAAGTCATTGCTAGTAGTAACGACTTGTCACGATCCATTGGTTCATATAGAATCCATGTCCTAGGTCTATCAAAAACATTCTTTTCGCTAAGCGTATATAATAAAATAGAGTGAAAGGGTCCACCCGAAACCAAGGGGTACTAACTAACATGAGTCCTCTCCGAACCGCAGGAGATAGTTGCCCATCATACGGCTCACCAACTTCACTTGCCTCTAAGGGGGCTCGCTCATGCAGGTTCGGATCACTTACTATACACGGCCCTCTGAAGGGGTTAGGAGCGTTTCAAGATGATTCTTTCTTTGTCGAGACGAAAAAGGAACCCATCTTTTCGATTGAAAAATGTGAGTCTGTTTTGCCCACTTTATCCATCCCCTCTATCAAAATGATCAAAAGGCATTTCAAATGCTTCTTATTCCCGTGTTTGATCTTATCCATCTCTGCCCGCTTCCATGTGGGCAGAGACCCTATGAGAGAATGAAGAGGAGCCAAGGATCTTACTCTCAAGAGTGCTTGATAGGCTCCACTCTCTCCCCTGAATAAGTTAGGCTCCGTTAGCTTTGGTGAGATGGGGATAACGAGTCGACGATTGAAGCCCCCAACGTTACGCGAGACCTTTGGACAGGTAAGCTCTGTAAATGTGTAGAGCCAAGTGTGGTGTAGTAGTAGGCACTTCTAGGCCCCTTCCCGGCTCTTGGATCACTCCGATTAGCCGGGTACTACGGACCCTCTGCCATCCATTGCAGCAGAGCCGTTTCATGAGCGGGGGCTAAGCGCAGTTCTTTGAATCAAAAGGTTTCATGAAATCAAAATTGATTCTTTCTTAGATATCCTCGAAGATGGATGGATCTCTCTTTCAATTCAGATATATTTTGCAATCAGCCCCAAATCCTTGATTTGGCCAGAAACAAAGCAAGCTTTAGGCCCGAGAAGCGAAGGGAATGAGCTCGGCTGCTTCTCCCCACACTTCTTTATTTCTCCGTGCCCCTTCCGCTTAAGCGCCAGCGCCATTGGCGCTTTGCTCTCCTCTTATTTCTTCATTGGAGGGTTCAGATGGACTTCGCCGTTCTTTCCCAGCGAAAATGGAAAGGGTTGTATCACATTGAGATGTCGATTCGCTTTTCCGCCCCAAATGAGATGGGGAATTAGTCACCTCTGTCCCTTCATCTTTTTGAAAGGAATCGAGGTCGGCCCGGCTCAAGGCTGCTCCAACAACCGACGGGAGCACCTCACTATACGATCGCTTGCAGAATCGGGAGTCCTATTACACCTAAGGCCAACTTCGATTCACCAAACCCAGGTTCATCTCGTGTAGTGATTGTGAACTCGTACAAGGATATGGAGTCGACGGTTGATGTATCAGACTCGACCCTGTCTTTCGTAGCATGCATTCACATCTGTGTTGCAACTGATTCAGTAATCTACGTGTCCGGTGCATGGAAAACTGCCTTCGGTCTCCCAACCTTACTCATGGCAACCTTCCGGCCCAACGACCTATAACGCTAGTCACTACTCCCACTGGGCTAGGAAGTAAGCCCCACAACCCAAAGCGGCGAAGAACAAATAGAATTTGCTACAAAAGCCGCTAACGGGGGTATTCCTGCGTATGAGAACATTGTAATGGAGAAGGTCATAGCCGAAATAGGATTCGTTTTGGCTAGAGCGCCCAAATCCGCTATATATTTGACACGGGTTTGCCGTAATGTCGAACTATAGCGAATGCATCTATCGTCTTTGATGCATAAATAAATATACCAATTAGTAGTGATTGAATTCCTTCTATGGTTCCACATGAGAAACCAAGACGAATATAACCTACATGTCCAATCGAACTATGAGCTAGAGGTCTTTTGACTTTCGTTTGGGCCATGGCGGCGGTGCTCCTAAGATCATAGAAGCAATGCTGCAGAAAAAGAAGATTTGTTGTAATATACCCCCATAGGAAGAAACAATAGAAACACGTGACATATTTGCAGAAATAGAGATTTTAGGCGCAATAGAAAGGAATCTTTGTCACGGGGTGGGTGAACCCTCATAGATATCAGGTGCCCACATATATAGAGTCAAAAGAGAGATTGAGTCCGAGGGAGAGGGGGTTTTCTTGGGGCTCGAGAGATTGAATAGATAGGTCCCCACAAGTTGTTAATTCGCCGCTGGGAATTCACACAAAAGGGAAGGACTTATTCTCAACGAAAAAAGTGCTCTACGGACCGAACGTGAAAGTTGTTTTCCATCGACGGCTGTTCACGTAACTCCACTCTCGGCTTGGATTATATATCCATTTGGTCTGCTCTCGGCCATTCCACATGCTGCCTAGCGTAGACGTGGTTATCTGAAGTGGATTCTCTCTTTTGTAGTAGATGCCGAACCTGCCGCTTTCGATTGGAGCGCAGCAGCCTACATGGACCCCTTTCTTTATGTTGTTGCGGTAGCTTTCCGGGCGAGCCGGAATTCTTTATTAGAACGTCGGCAGGCAAAGCCCGAAGGAAGGCTGCTATCCCCTCGACCTTCTTCCTTTTCGATGAAAAACAAATCGACATCTCAATCTCCGAAAGCGTTTTCCTTACCCAGCTAATATCCCCCCTTCGTCGAGCCTTTCCTTTAGTGGTAAGGTATATGCACCTTATCTGAACGTCGGCAGGCATTCCGGAATTCTCCTTTTTTGGCCCCGGGTGAACATAGGCTCAAACATGATTGGAGGGGTCCTAGCTACAACATGCGTTTAATAAAAAAAAGCAAGCCTCTGGGAAGCTGCAGGGATTACAAAAAGAGGGTGCTTTCCTATGTTTCACTGAAAAAAGGACAAAGGAGAAGACGCTCTTCGACTTTGTTTCTTCCTCCCGCGCCCGCCTAAGCCCGGCCCGCGTTAGAGGGGAAGATTAGCAAAGCGGAAAAAGACAAAGGGAGGGGGAGCTGCATCTTATTCTCTTCGCGAGAACTTCAGGATCGGAGAAGCATTCGGAAGGGGTGAGGCCTTCATTTTGTTGGCGTAAGCGAAACGATCCAATCCATTCGGGGCTTCGGGGAACCCAAAACGAACTATGTTTACTTTTTCATAGATAGATGATATATATAGGAATAATATATACATCCCTTTACTTTAGATGTCTATGTATCTATTTTGGAATCATCTCCCGATTCTCCTTTTTTTCTAATTCGCACTGCTCTTTCTCTCTAAATTGCATCAAAGAAAATAGAGAGAGAGCAGATGGATCCTATCCCCTATAACGAACACTCATTCCTATCTATTGATAGAAAAGAAAGATCTTCGTCACGGACTTTTTCTTTGTTCTTTTTTTAGATTGGAGCAGCTCCCCACAAACACCCCACCCATATGACTATGCCCCCTTTTGAATCGACAGTATAGATTGGGCTTCATAGCTACTTTCATTCTAAAGACGAATATTAGTCAATAGGCAGGCTTCTTTCAGTAGCAAACATATTCATTTTCATCGGGCTCCGCACACCTTTGGTACTTCTGGAGGGCAAGCTGTTTTATAGTGACTTCTTTCTTAGGGTAGGGCGACGAATACTTCCAATTCCGGAAAGGTCATTGGGTCGCCTTTGGAAGCTAAAGCGAAAGTTGTAGAAAGCCGGGAAAAAGCGAAGCTTGCTCGGAACGGCCTATACCCTAACCCTCGAAGCGAAGACGCATAAGCGTCACTTTTTCAAAAGGAAGGAGTTTTTTCCGATTGAATCCATCCATAAAGCCGCCAAGGAAACGAAGTTCGTTCCCTTTCATCAAGTGGGTAAGGTAGGCAAACCACTTAAGCTTTGCCTTAGACTGACGGAACAAAGCTAAGAAGTAGGTTGAATGGAAAAAGGAAAGGGACAAGAGGCGATAAATCGCTTGGCGCGAATTCTTGGTTGATGCGGTACTAAAGGTCGTCGGACTTCCAGGCGGTTTTTCTTTTGGGCTGCTGTGAACCCTTGGATCTCGCCAATACAGCCTCCTATGGTTTTCGTTACCGAGATATCTTTTCTTTTTTCCCAGGGATTTTTTGGGTAATCAGCTCCCATGCTGCAAACAGTCAAATATGAACCTTGTCGCTCTTCTTTCCTCGTGGCCAGGAAGCACACCAAGGCGTGTGTTGCGTGATTCCACCGTGTTTTTGCACTTGACTGGGTGGACAGTTGACCGGAAGATAACCCGATTCGCCCGGCCAGCAAAGCGGCGGCGTGCTTATCTTGTGTGACAACACTACAGAGCGAGTAGCTCTTCTAGTCGGGCAGCTGTGTGACACCACTCCTGAGAAAGCGGCACTTTTGTGTAACATGCTATGGTCTCAACGCCCTTATGAGGTAGTGATGAGTTTCACGCGCTCTAAGCCCGGCCCGCACGCAGTTAGGAGGATTGGCCGCTATCTGAGCGGTACCACCCACCCTACCCTACTACCTATAGGGGCCGTCCGTCCCTCTGACCGCCTCGAAAAGGAACTGCAGTAATCTTGAATAGGAATCCTACAAATGATAAAAAGAGTCCCCATAAAAATACCACTAGATCGAGCACCGGTGATTTCGTATCCGGTCAAAATCTTGGCTAATTGATCGAAGTGGGTAGCTCCAGAGACCCATAGATCATGGAATAAATAGGGTGGGTAGGCCCAACCACCACACTACACGTATAGACGCGAACCCCCCTCCTTACAAGACGTGCGACTCTCACACATACGTGCTCGCACAAAGACTCCAAAATCCATCCCGAGCTTTTATTCCACCTCTCCCTCCTCTCCAATCCTCGATCAAACTAGCCTTCCCCAAAGAAGAAAACGTATCCGCTTTAGCAACAAAGCGCTCATCCCTTTCTTGTTCTTGAGCGCAAGGCGCTCAAGACGGTGATTCTTAGCTTAAAAGGGCTAAAGCACTCCAGCTTCGAAGCTGAGAGTTTGCAACTTCAAAACTACAGGTTTTAGCCCTCCTGCTGGGTGGGCGCTTTCTTCGTCTATCGTATGTCTCGCTTGGCTTCCTCCCGAACCATGGAGGCATGATGGCGGGCGCGTGCATGTGCCGACTGCAGAGACTACAAGCCGACGCCGGAAGCGAATCGCTTCTATTCTCGATTGGATATAGATGGGGAATCTCTATAGATCGTCTTTTTTCAACAACCTCTCTAAAACGCATACGAGAAAATTGCACTTCATGGCACGGCAAAATAAAAAGAGCTTCGCTCGGTTGGCCCTCCTAGGCTTCCGCCTACTTTCTCTTCTCTTAAGTCTACAACAAGTGGGAGAGGCAGGATTCGAACCTACGTAAAAACCTTCAACAGATTCTGATACTATCGCTTTTGACCGCTCGGCCACTCTCCCTTCCCGGGATACGCCCTCCTCAAACAAAGGGTTCCTGAATAAGAAGGATGGCGGCCTTCGTTCTTAAGTTAAGAAGAGCAGATGGAACTATTAGATTTGCTAGCGTTCCGGGAGAATAAATAAGGTCATTTAGTAAGTTCATAACAATCCATTTATGTAAAGCAAGGAGGAAAGTAGGAAAGGAGGCGACTAGTCGCTTCTGGTGAAGCAACGAGTTCATGAGCAAGTGAATGAACGAGCAGCGAGTGAAGTGCAACAGTCGTAAGTAAGGCTCGCCATGTTCCTAAAAGGAGTGACCATCTTTTCTTCCCTTCTCGACACTTGAGCGAGCAGCAAGCATAGGCAATAGTTTCCGTAGGGGTGGGGCGCAAGCAAGCGTTTTCAGGCTCCGCTAGCTAGCGTACTCTTCTGCTATCAATGAAACCGAAAGAAAAAAACCAGTGCCCTTTCGTATAGATCGAGACGCGGTACTTTTTATTTAATTCTTCCATACTAGGAAGAATGGAAGGAAATCCTTCGATAACACTTCTTCCTTATTGGAAGAAATGATATCCGACGCCCGTGGAAACTCTTTCATTTCAAAAAAGTTCTTCTTCTTAAGAAGCAAATAGCATTTCCTATTTATTTGTCCCCTAGACTAGACCTATGTAGATTCGGAATTATCCGTCGCTACGCTGTTCCCAAGGACTAGCAAAATCGAAATAGCGAAATTCTTGGGTCATCTCAATGGGTTCAGAAACCACACGTTTCTCTAGATCATCATAGCGTACTTCCACATATCCACTCAGAGGAAAGTCTTTTCGTAATGGATGACCCTCGAAACCATAATCTGTTGATATACGGCGTAAATCCGGATGATTGATGGATGAAACACCTGACATATCACATACTTATCGCTCCCACCGGCCGGGTTGATGGAAATAGATCGACTAGGAGATATTCGTGTTACTTCGTCTGCACTTGTTTGTACACGAATGCGTGAGTTATACCGAGTACTCGATGAAATTATGGACAACTTCAAATCTTCGTTTCGAGAGGGATGATCCACTCATAAATATCGATCAAAACTTGAACCCTTGTATAGGTATTCCATTTTAGAAAGCACAACAATGGAAATGGGTAGTCAGTATTGGTATAAGATCTATTCCCATGTTCCGATCTTTTCATTTTATGTACCCATTTCTTGGGTAAAATCTCCCAACTATATTGGAAAATGGATTGGTTATCCATAAATGAAAATAAAGAAAGCTTTATTTTGGTTCCGCTTCTTGCTCTAAGCAGAAAGACTTGTCGGAAATCGCCGGTTGGGTTGGTCCGACCAAGAAAGGCATGGGAGTAGAGAGGCAGAAGTGAAAGACTGGCTACCAATAAAGATCCAAAACTGCACACACACTTTTTAGAGTTATGTATCGAGGATCGGCTGCATGCTCTAGTGTTGAATCGGGTATAGAACCCAGGATGCTTGGTTACAATTCCGAATCCGCTAAACCATCGCTCGGGGAAAAGTATTATACAGAGCATTAGTACTTATCCTGATCCTTTCCTTATATTTAGATTCTAGTAGTTTATTTCAGTCGTATTCGTATCCTTATCAAGCGGTTTTTAAGGGTAACAAATAAAAGTATGCAGGTTCTATTTTATTGTTCCGAGACATATGATGATAGCATTGAGAATGAGAAATCTTTGCAAAATGCACGTATTATTAAGGAGTTACGAACGATTACTACGCTAAGCTGTTGGATATTGACAAAACGAAAAAGACTTCTAATGTTGATATGTATCGTGATGATGTTAGAAAGTTGTTGATTAATGAAAAGAAGAATCAAAATGGTGTGTTTTCCGATATGAATTAATAGATTTACAGAATCAAATTGCAAATTGCACAATGAAGTTCGATGAGGATAATCTATTTAAAGTAACTCCTAACATAGTAAAGTTCTTGATTAATAAAGATCAGCCTAACGCTAAGCAATATCTAAAGGGTTGCCTACCAAGTAGCTTACCTATGCTTAATATGTTTGGTATCTATACGCTTGAGGCTATCATGATTCATGTACTAGGCTTGGTATTCAACACTCTTCAGGAATCATCCGTAGTTAAGGCAGCTAGATTTATAGATCAACTTAATTCAACTGTACGAGAACAAGCAAGGTTTCTAATATACAAAGCACCGGTAGTGGTAAGGTGGAAGCGATACTCACTAGTAAGGTAGAATCGATTAAGGATGTTGTTCAGCCCAAAGGTGCTAGCAAAAAGAGAAAAAGAAAAAATGCAAGGTCATTATGATATCGAGAAATACTTGCTCCAATTCATGATTGAAAGAAATTTTCTACATATATCAACAGATAGGGGAGTAACAAAATAAGATCCAGTGCTGGTTCTTAAGAAAGATCAAGGGTATATAGAGAATTCTTGTTATGTTATCTGCAATTTGAACATAAATCTGCTCCCTATCAAACTCAATCTTCCGATGCTTTGCAAACCCTTGGATTGGCAACCAGCAGAGAGGGGGTCTGATCCTGATACATTATCGGATCCGACAGAGGTTACTTATGCAAACCCACGGGGATATCTAGAATCACTTTCGCTATTAACTTCCCATGACTTAAACCACTTCTATATAAAGTTACATAAAAAGAATACAAGCATATGTGTGATATTTTGAATGGGCTTCAGTCTCAAGCGTTTGAAATAAACAAAAGGCTCTTGAGATTTACGGAAAAGAATCGTCAATGTTTAGTTGAGTGTGGGCTTCTTTTACCAAATGCTCTGGCTCGCGTGAATCTGACAGAAGCCTCAGACATATTGAGGGAGTGCTACTTCAATAACATCAAAGGTATTAAGAATGCTTGTAGCTATAACATACTGTTAAATAAATTATGAAAACAGGTGCAGCAGGCTAGTTATGAAGATTTTGTAATAAGACTTGCGTCAGCATACGAAGGTTATCAATTCTATTTGCCAGCATTCATGGACTTCCGTGGTAGAATCAACAGTTCAGGTGTATTGCATCTTCATGAGCGTGACTTGTCAAAAAGTTTATTACTCTTTTCTGCCGATCATCCTCAACCTCAAGCACAAAACCACCTATCGGAAAAAAAGAATCTCAGTCAACACTTAGCATGTGCTGCAGCCTTTAAGTATCCAAAGTTCTCGAACTTAGATGATGCCCCTAAATGGTATAACGAACACCAGACTGAAATGTTTACTTCAGACGAAAGTTTCATTCAATTTGCTGCGCAAGCTAGTGATCCATTTTTTCATAGCCAAGATCCTTTCTCGGGATGAAGGAGTGAGTAATTATCATCGTGTTCCAAAGTGACCCAAGATGCGAAAAGTGAGTGCATATCAAATTATGAGTTATCTCTTGCTTAACTTAGAAATGGGTAGGAGAACGAATCTTCTTCCATCTTAAGACGGTCAAATCCAAGATGTGTACATGTGCTTGCGGGATGAGCTGAATAAATTGTTTTTTACCAGATTGAATAATGTTAGTAGTAGTAATTAGAAGAAAAAACTCATAGATTCTATGTTAACCAGAAAGTTCGTCAAAGGATTGTTTATGCCATCTCCAAAGGGGTCCGTCCGGTTCTTCCTCAAATGGGTTGCCTCAATCTTTATCAAAGTTTTGGTATCTAGCTTATCCAGCTACAGTATAGTATACTCCTTCCTTGCTCGATAGAGCTCTTTGAATCCGCTTCAACTAAATGCGTAAAATAGAGTATTTTATTAAAAAGCCAGTTTCTTTTCGAGAAGGCAGGAGGCCCATAGCGAGTTACAATAGTGCCAGTTCTTGTACGGAAGGTCGTAATTCCGGTAACCTCGATTGCTCTAAGAATGATCCGGCTAGTCGGGCACATCACATCAAAGTTAGGTCATTTGTCAAAAACATGGCAAATAGCTCGATTGGTTTGGTAAGGAGCTATTCTCTCACTTAAACCACTCCCATATTAGGTATTCTATCTCGTCTTAAAGTTCCCCGCATTACCCATAACTTACCACCTGTATCTCCGAACTCAAATCGCAAAATGACAATGCTTTCGATAGTCTGTACTAAATTACTTTGTACGAATGCACATCTCGGCCGTCGGGTAGCTGATCACCATTTCAAAGTCTATATCCGTGGTTCAAGAAATGGAATTGCTATTCTCGATTCAGACAAGACACTGATTTTTTACGAACGCTCTTCATTTTATAGGATCTCCCGATCGTCAAAAGGCCGTTCCTTCTTTTTAAAGACCAATCATTTATTAATTTATGAGATAACGGAAGAAATGGCGAGCTATTTAAGAAGCTATTTAAGAAATGTGAATTCTCATTGTTTCGATGATTCTCAATGGAAGATTGGGGCGTTTTTGACCAATTCTTTTGCAAATAAAAAAAATTCCGTTCAAGAAAGAAGAAGATCAATTTTGGGTTGAACCAACAACCTGATTGTGTGCTTATTCGAATGCAGATAGAAAGTCTTCGGTCATCTTTGGAAGCTGATCGATCACAAATACCTATTCCATCCTTAGTTGATTCTACGATCCTATGGGAATCCTACAAAAGAATCACTTATCCCATCCCAGCGAATGATCCTATACAGTTCGTATATCTATTTCGTCATTCGATCATGAAAACAGTGATTCTTGAACAGAATGCGATTAGTAGAGAAGCGCAATCTCTCAGAGTCGCTTTGAGTACGGGGAAGTCCGCAGGAGGGATGAGATCCGCCTGCTACTCCACCTCTTCTTCTTCCCCAATAGACGAAGAAGAAAATAGGGCCAAGGCGCTATTGGATATGCGCAAAAAATATCCATCGGGAGATGGCGCTGACGCTGACGCTAACGCTCGCAAGGCGGTTTTGCAGGCAATTTCACAAAATAGTTTTTTTCGTTGAGCTCATAACCCGGTTTCGGCCGATTGACTCTGAGAGTGATCGAGGGGTCGCGGGCTCACACCTTGCTTTATCGCATAGGATCGAAGAGATCCTAGAATTTCATGGAAAGAGTAGCGGCTCTCTGAAAGACCTCATTGATCTGAAATTGGATTTGGAAGACGCCTCTAAAAGAGAGGAGATTCTACTTCCATATTTTTCCTCCAAAAAAGAGGCAAAGTCCTAGCGTGATACAAAAAGAAATAATGGGCAAGGGCGGGGAATGATAGGTTCATAGATGTGGAGTAATCAGTTCTTCATTTGAAGAGTTAGTTGGCTGGCCTACCGGCCCGTAGATGTAGAGAGGTTGCCCCCACCATCCTCTTGAACTGCGAAATCAAAGCGATTCCTGTTGATGGAAGAAAGGCTAATTTCGTTTCATCCGATCCGCCTATGCCATTTCGAGTCTGGAGAGTCGCTATCATCTGTTGCCTAACTTTTCTATTAGCTCATCTTGTCCGTAGTGATATTTTGGAGAAGGAGCAATTACGGAGTGAGAAAGGTAGAAAGAAGCAATCATGAAAGCTAGTGCTAGTTGTGGCTTTTTGTACTAATCTTGTTTGTTCGGTGGCTCACATCAGGAGCTTTAAAAGGAATAGAAAACGAGGCTTTTTCCACCACACCAGTGGCGGGCATTACGCTCAAGCAGGAGAAGTCAATTTGACTGCTGCTCGAGAACCTGTTTGAACAAGAAGAAGTAGCATGGCTCCAGTGAAGGCAGAGCCAATTAGCTACGACATGATGACCGAAATACAAATTTTTTCCACCACTTTGCAATTGCAAGAAAAAGAGGAATCTGATCAAGTACTTGATGAGCGATACCGAGATCGAATAGAAGGTAATGACTTACTCGATGCACATATTTAGGGCTATTTCTCTCATCTGTTTAATACGCAATTCTCTTCGATAAGAAGGGTTCTCTTGTGTTCCAGTGTTGATTAAGCGTCTGGTGGAACAGGGATACATTGTGTGAGGCCAAATTTCCTGACAAATTGATGAATATGGCTCAATATAGACTGGTCCAGGTATACCGGTCAGTCTTGAGCCACCAGGATAGCCTTCCACATATCTTGTTCCTCCCTTGAGTGGTAACTCTTTTCTAACCTTAGAATCTTGAACCAATTTGCTCCAAAGACTCTGTCATTGAAAGGAGTCCATAGGTTGATAAAATAGGTTTTCATGAAAACCACACGTAGATAGAAAAGGTAAGAGCTACACGTGCCAGAAGCGAGGAATACCGCTCGGAAGCCCGATTGAACATGTCCTCATTCACTGATATCTCCATATATTGGATGCCAAGCTTGAAAGGGTAATGGTCCGAGAGGATGGGGCCGTAGTCTTCTATTATGCACGCTACGCAGACGATATGGTCTTCAGCTTACCGAGAGGGGATAAGTCCATGCGAGTCACCCAGGGTCTCAAAAGGTCTTAGCTAGAGTCCTTAGGGAGCTCCTCACAGGGCTTCACTTCTCTTTGAAATTTCGAGAAAACAACCAGGAGGCTACAAATTATCGGCTTGCCCTGTCTCTGAAAAGTGAAGGTCAGCTCCACGTGGGTATTCCATCCAAGCGATGGGAGAAGAGGATGACACTTGTTCGTATTGAAAACCGGAGACGAAGGGAAAGAGGTTTGATTGGAACATGTTCTACAAGAACTCCTGTGTAGAACACGCCCGTGTCTATTCTATGGGCTGGCCAGCCAACCCTACCGCTGAAGTAGAAAGCATCATATTCGGTTTTCCAACACTTGATCAGAACCGGTGCAGAAATTCCTTGAAGAGAAGGGATGCCTACAACCAATGCCTAAATAAAGGCATATGTCGAAAAGTGCAACTACTAATAGATTCAAGAAAGGAAGGCCCGGAACGGGCTGAGCTCTGCCGAAATAGAAGAGGGCGACTAGAGTAGAGGAGCCTAATTCCAATCCAAACAATTGACGAGGAGTCTATTTATTTTTCCTTTCTTGATTGTTTCAATTGCACTTTCTTCATTGGAGGGTTGCTTGGAATGTGCGATAGTTACGGCGCTTGGTGTATACGGATTGAATTCTTCCTTCTTCTATAGGTCTTCCTGGGCGAGGCGGAAAAAAGGTGTAGAGAGGAGAAGGTACATAAAAAACGATTTCTAAGGTAGAAAAGAGGCATCCACCAGTCATTGAGAACAGCTAATCCCGGAATTAGCAGGCGGTATGCTTGAAGAGAATTCGGTATTGAATCCATGAGGCGGTGAAGAAAAGTCCAATATGGGTGGATTACCTTTTTACGAAGGATAAGTCTCTGGACTGACCGAACTGAATGTATAGCGTCAAGATAAGAAGCACGGTAGTCGAAGATGTACCTTGTGGGGTGGGGTACGAGTAGACTGGACCAATGATGAAAAGCATAGATCTGAGCATGGCCTCCCTGTCTCAAAAGTAGGCCGCCAAGGGTGCTCGCATGAAGCATTTCTCACTCATAAATAAGTAGTTATCACAAATTTAGAAACATGCTCTGATTTCTCTTATCGAATTTCATTCATATTTTCCAGTATTCTGAGTTGCTTGGGAAAAGGTCTAGTCAGGGTCGGTTCTGTTCGGAGTTTCGGGTTGATCGGAAAAAACACCCTAATTAAGACTTTTGTATAGTTTGTGTCAACCTGAGTTTGGTTAAGTGCCCGCCCGCCTAGATAGATACATAAGTGTCAGTTTGAATGAAGTCAAGTGTAAACCGTGTCAACAACAAGAAATTGAAGTGTAAATCTGGATGGTTTGAAGTGGAAACCTTAACATGCAAAAGTGTCTACCTCATTAGAAAAGCAAGTATCTACCGCGATATATTCATTCGAGTATCAACCGGCGTCAACCAGTTGTCAAACTCCAAATATTTCGTTCGTAGGGGCATGAAGAAGTTGCTAAACCGGTTGTAAAGTGGCTCTGATAAAAACCATCATTGCTTTATTTTTTACTTTTCATCTACTAACGTGCATGAATGGATATGGTGGGTAAGATTTGAAAACATTTCACATCAACCGGGCTCTACTTTGCTTTTACTTTACTTCACTTGCCAGGTCATTGTTGTCGATATTGAGGTGAGGACTCTCTCTTTATTCTCGTTTTATTTATCACTAAATGATTTAACCAACGCATGATTTGATTACTAAATATTGAGTCATTGAACGAATATTCGAGTAAATTCACCTTTTTCTATGAAAGCAAGGATTGGGCTGGGTTCCTTATTCGTCATCACGGAGCAACCCGGTACCTTTTCTTAGGCAAGCGACTGAGACGAGAGCTTTCAATTATACCGTTTTGGTCAAATCCCAGGGCTCTTTCTGATTTGATTAAATACTTCTATGTTGTATGATAATAGAAAGTCAAGATCTCACTCGCTTTTTCTGCTTTTCTCGGCTGTTGCCTTTTTCCACATCGATTGCTATAGGAGTTCCATCCTCAACCTATGTATGCTCAAAGAACTGGATCACGGAACTCTCAGCCCTTCGCCCCAAGGCTACGGAAACGTTTCTACTCCCTTTCCCTTCCCAACGTCATATCTTTCTTCGACAAGAAGGAAAGATCACTCTCTATCTAAATGATAGAACCACCGGCACGGTACCTTTCACATTGGTAAGTCAAATCCTGGTGAAGACATCACGAGCAATGACATGTTTAGTCAGTCCTTGATCTTTAAAGGTGCTCTGCATTTATGTTTTGCGGTCTCAGAAAGGGCTAGCGAGATACCATTTTGTTATATCAAGTTATGATTATTTTGAGAAAGTGCTGTCATCCGAGTTTTATTATTATGGCTCGCTAGCTGATTATGCTATTGATATGAGTAATTGTGAGACCTACGTGTTATTGTGAGAATGGTTAGTTCATAATAATTGCTGAAACATGAATGCTGGCTTTTCATGTTTACAACAACAAGAGCAAACAGAGTTTGTAAAAGTTTTTCTTTTTCTCTTTCAGTTTGTCAACTGAATTGCTTGAGAACAAGCAAGGGTTTAAGCTTGGGGGAGTTGATACGTCTCCGTCGTATCTACTTTTCCGAACACTTTTGCCATTGTTTTGGACTCTAACTTGTATGATTTGAATGGAACTAACCCGGACTGACGCTGTTTTCAGCAGAATTGCCATGGTGTTGTTTTATGTGCAGAAAACAAAAGTTCTCGGAATGACCTGAAACTCCACGGGATGTCTTATAAAAAATAATAAAAAATCCTCGCCAAAGATGAAGACCAGGGGGCCCACACCCTGTCCACGAGGGTGGGGGCGCCCCCCCTAGGGCGCGCCCCCCTACCTCATGGGCCCCCTGGAGCCCCTCCGACGCCAACTCCAACTCTATTTATTGGCTTTCGGGGAGAAAAAATCGGAGAGAAAGTTTCATCACGTTTTACGATACGGAGCCGCCGCTAAGCCCTAATCTCTCTCGGGAGGGCTGATCTGGAGTCCGTTCGGGGCTCCGAGAGGGGTATTCGTCAGCCGTCGTCATCATCAACCATCCTCCATCACCAATTTCATGATGCTCACCGGCCAGGCGTGAGTAATTCCATCGTAGGCTTGCTGGACGGTGATGGGTTGGATGAGATTTATCATGTAATCGAGTTAGTTTTGTTAGGGTTTGATCCCTAGTATCCATTATGTTTTGAGATTGATGTTGCTATGACTTTGCTTTGCTTAATGATTGTCGCTAGGGCCCGAAAGTGCCATGATTTCAGATCTGAACCTATTATGTTTTCATGAATATATGTGTGTTCTTGATCCTATCTTGCAAGTCTATAGTCATCTATTATGTGTTATGATCCGACAACCCCAAGTGACAATAATCGGGATACTTCGGTGATGACCATAGTTTGAGGAGTTCATGTATTCACTATGTGCTAATGCTTTGTTTCGGTTCTCTATTAAAAGGAGGCCTTAATATCCCTTAGTTTCCAATAGGACCCCGCTGCCACGGGAGGGTAGGAAAAGATGTCATGCAAGTTCTTTTCCATAAGCACGTATGACTATATACGGAATACGTGCCTACATTATATTGATGAATTGGAGCTAGTTCTGTGTCACCCTATGTTATGACTGTTACATGACGAACCGCATCCGACATAATTATCCATCACTGATCCGGCGCCTACTAGCTTTCCATATACTGGTCTTCGCTTATTTACTTTTCCTTTGCTACTGATACAATCACTACAAAAATACCAAAAACATTACTTTTGTTGTCTTTACTTTTTTTACCGTTACCACCACTATCATATTACTTTGCTACTAAACACTTTGCTGCAGATACTAAGTTTCCAGGTGTGGTTGAATTGACAACTCAGCTGCTAATACTTGAGAATATTCTTTGGCTCCCCTTGTGTCAAATCAATAAATTTGGGTTGAATACTCTACCCTCGAAAACTGTTGCGATCCCCTATACTTGTGGGTTATCACTCGACATCCATCTTCGCTCCGTCTAGCAGTTCTTCGTGTGGTAATAAAAGTTTACTTTTTACCGTCTTTTTGATCCGATAGATTCATTCCTTCCTACCAAAAGTGGTTTCTGAAGGAAATATGCCCTAGAGGCAATAATAAAGTTATTATTTATTTCCTCATATCATGATAAATGTTTATTGTTCATGCTAGAATTGTATTAACCGGAAACATGATACATGTGTGAATACATAGACAAACATATAGTCACTAGTATGCCTCTACTTGACTAGCTCATTAATCAAAGATGGTTATGTTTCCTAACCATAGACATGTGTTGTTATTTGATTAATGGGATCACATCATTAGGAGAATGATGTGATTGACATGACCCATTCCGTTAGCCTAGCACTTGATCGTTTAGTATATTGCTATTGCTTTCTTCATGACCTATACATGTTCCTGTAACTATGAGATTATGCAACTCCCGTTTACCGGAGGAACACTTTGGGTGCTACCAAACGTCACAACGTAACTGGGTGATTATAAAGGAGTACTACAGGTGTCTCCAAAGGTACATGTTGGGTTGGCGATTTTGAGATTAGGATTTGTCACTCCGATTGTCGGAGAGGTATCTCTGGGCCCTCTCGGTAATGCACATCACATAAGCCTTGCAAGCATTGCAACTAATAAGTTAGTTGCGAGATGATGTATTACGAAACGAGTAAAGAGACTTGCCGGTAACGAGATTGAACTAGGTATTGGATACCGACGATCGAATCTCGGGCAAGTAACATATCGATGACAAAGGGAACAACGTATGTCGTTATGCGGTTTGGCCGATAAAGATCTTCGTAGAATATGTAGGAACCAATATGGGCATCCAGGTTCCGCTATTGGTTATTGACCGAGAATAGTTCTAGGTCATGTCTACATAGTTCTCGAACCCGTAGGGTCCGCACACTTAACGTTACGATGACAGTTTTATTATGAGTTTAAAAGTTTTGATGTACCGAAGTTTGTTCGGAGTCCCGGATGTGATCACGGACATGACGAGGATTCTCGAAATGGTCGAGACATAAAGATTGATATATTGGAAGCCTATGTTTGGACATCGGAAGTGTTCCGGGTGAAATCGGCATTTTAGAGAGTAGGGAGGTTACCGAACCCCGGGTGACCTAATGGGCCTTAGTGGGCCTAGTGGAGAAAGAGGAGAAGGGGCCAAGGCAGCGCGCCTTCCCCCAAGTCCGAATAGGACAAGGAGAGGTGCCCCCCCTTTCCTTTTCCCCTCTCCTCCTTCCCCCAAGTCCTAGTAGGACTCCTCCGTGCCGCCTCCTCCTAGGGCCGGCCGCACCCCCCTTGCTCCTTTATATACGGGGGCAGGGGGCACCCCATAGACACACAAGTTGATCTATGGATCGTTCCTTAGCCGTGTGCGGTGCCCCCCTCCACCATATTCCACCTCGGTCATATCGTCGTGGAGTTTAGGCGAAGCCTGCGCGATAGAGCATCATCATCGCCACCACGCCGTCGTCTTGTGGAACTCATCCCGACACTTTGCTGGATCGGAGTCCGGGATCGTCATCGAGCTGAGCGTGTGCTGAACTCCGGAGGTGCCGTACGTTCGGTACTTGGATCGGTCGGATCATGAAGGCGTCGACTACATCAACCGCGTTGTCATAACGCTTCCGCTTACGGTCTACGAGGGTACGTGGACAATACTCTCCCCTCTCGTTGCTATGCCATCACCATGATCTTGCGTGTGCGTAGGAAATTTTTTGAAATTACTACATAACCAACAGTGGCATCCGAGCCAGGTTTTATGTGTATATGTCATATGCACGAGTAGAACACAAGTGAGTTGTGGGCGATACAAGTCATACTGCTTACCAGCATGTCATACTTTGCTTCGGCGGTATTGTGAGATGAAGCGGCCCGGACCGACATTACGCGTACGCTTACGCGAGACTGGTTTCACCGTTGCGAGCACTCGTGCTTAAAGGTGACTGGCGGGTGTCTGTCTCTCTCACTTTAGTTTAAACCGAGTGTGGCTACGCCCGGTCCTTGCGAAGGTTAAAACAACACTAACTTGACGAACTATCGTTGTGGTTTTAATGCGTAGGTAAGAACGGTTCTTGCTCAGCCCGTAGCAGCCACGTAAAATTTGCAACAACAAAGTAGAGGACGTCTAACTTGTTTTTGCAGGGCATGTTGTGATGTGATATGGTCAAGACGTGATGATATATTTTATTGTATGAGATGATCATGTTTTGTAACCGAAGTTATCGGCAATCGGCAGGAGCCATATGGTTGTCGCTTTATTGTATGAAATGCAACGCCTGTAATGCTTCACTTTATCACTAAGCGGTAGCGATAGTTGTAGAAGCATAAGATTGGCGAGACGACAACGATGCTACGATGGAGATCAAGGTGTCGCTACCGGTGGCGATGGTGATCATGACGGTGCTTCGGAGATGAAGATCACAAGCACAAGATGATGATGGCCATATCATATCACTTATATTGATTGCATGTGATGTTTATCCTTTATGCATCTTATCTTGCTTTGATTGACGGTAGCATTTTAAGATGATCTCTCGCTAAAATTATCAATAAGTGTTCTCCCTGAGTATGCACCGTTGCGAAAGTTCTTCGTGCTGAGACACCACGTGATGATCGGGTGTGATAGGCTCTACGTTCAAATACAACGGGTGCAAAACAGTTGCACACGCGGAATACTCAGGTTACACTTGACGAGCCTAGCATATACAGATATGGCCTCGGAACACGGAGACCGAAAGGTCGATCGTGAATCATATAGTAGATATGATCAACATAGTGATGTCCACCATTGAAACTACTCCATCTCACGTGATGATCGGACATGGTTTAGTTGATTTGGATCATGTAATCACTTAGATGACTAGAGAGATGTCTATCTAAGTGGGAGTTCTTAAGTAATATGATTAATTGAACTTAAATTTATCATGAACTTAGTACCTGATAGTATTTTGCTTGTCTATGTTTACTGTAGATATATGGCTCGTGCTATTGTTCCGTTGAATTTTAATGCGTTCCTTGAGAAAGCAAAGTTGAAAGATGATGGTAGAAATTACACAGACTGGGTCCAGAATCTCGAGGATTATCCTCATTGCTGCACGGAAAGAATTACGTCCCGGAAGCACCGGCTGGGTGCCAGCCTGCTTCTGATGTAACCGACGGCGTTAAGAACGTCTGGCGAGCAAAGCTGATGACTACTCGATAGTTCGATGTGCCATGCTTTACGGCTTAGAACCTGGCCTTCAACGAAGTTTTGAACGTCATGGAGCATATGAGATGTTCCAGGAGTTGAAGTTAATATTTCAAGCAAATGCCCGGATTGAGAGATATGAAGTCTCCAATAAGTTCTATAGCTGCAAGATGGAGGAGAATAGTGCTGTCACTGAACACATACTCAAAATGTCTGGGTATAATAATCACTTGATTCAACTGGGAGTTAATCTTCACGATGATAGTGTCATTGATGAAATTCTTCAATCATCGCCACCAAGCTACAAGAGCTTCGTGATGAACTATAATATGCAAGGGATGGACAAGACTATTCCCGAGCTCTTCGCAATGCTAAAAGCTGCGGAGGTAGAAATCAAGAAGGAGCATCAAGTGTTGATGGTCAACAAGACCACCAGTTTCAAGAAAAAGGGCAAAGGGAAGAAGAAGGGGAACTTCAAGAAGAACAGCAAACAAGTTGCTGCTCAAGAGAAGAAACCCAAGTCTGGACCTAAGCCTGAGATTGAGTGCTTCTACTGCAAGCAGACCGACCTTTGGAAGCGGAACTGCCCCAAGTATTTGGCGGATAAGAAGGATGGCAAAGTGAACAAAGGTATATGTGATATACATGTTATTGATGTGTACCTTACTAATGCTCGCAGAGTACCAGGTATTTGATACTGGTTACATTGCTAATATTTGCAACTCTAAACAGGGACTACGGATTAGCGAAGATTGGCTAAGGGCGAGGTGATGATGCGCTCGAAATGGTTCCAAAGTCGATGTGATCGCGGTTGACACGCTACCTCTACATCTACCATCGAGATTAGTTTTAGACCTAAATAGTTGTTATTTGGTGCCGCGTTAAGCATGAACATTATATCTGGATCTTGTTTGATGCGAGACGGTTATTCATTTAAGTCGAGAGAATAATGGTTGTTCTATTTATATGAATAATATCTTTTATGGTCATGCACCCTTGAAGAGTGGTCTGTTTTTATTGAATCTCGATAGTAGTAATACACATATTCATAGTGTTGAAACCAAAAGATACAGAGTTGATAATGATAGTGCAACTTATTTGTGGCACTGCCGTTTGGGTCATATCGGTGTAAAATGCATGAAGAAACTCCATACTGATGGGCTTTTGGAATCACTTGATTATGAATCACTTGGTACTTGCGAACCGTGCCTCATGGGCAAGATGACTAAAACGCCGTTCTCCGGAACTATGGAGCGAGCAACCGATTTGTTGGAAATCATACATACTGATGTTTGTGGTCCAATGAATGTTGAGGCACGCCTTGGCGGGTATCATTATTTTCTCACCTTCACAGATGATTTGAGCAGATATGGGTATATCTACTTAATGAAACACAAATCTGAAACATTTGAAAAGTTCAAAGAATTTCAGAGTGAAGTGGAAAATCATCGTAACAAGAAAATAAAATTTCTACGATCTGACCGTGGAGGAGAATATTTGAGTTACGAGTTTGGTTTACATTTGAAACGATGCGGAATAGTTTCGCAACTCACGCCACCCGGAAAACCACAACGAAATGGTGTGTCCGAACGTCGTAATCGTACTTTACTAGATATGGTGCGATCTATGATGTCTCTTACTGATTTACCGCTATCGTTTTGGGGTTATGCTTTAGAGACGGCCGCATTCACGTTGAATAGGGCACCATCAAAATCCGTTGAAACGACGCCTTATGAACTATGGTTTGGCAAGAAACCAAAGTTGTCGTATCTTAAAGTTTGGGGCTGCGATGCTTATGTGAAGAAACTTCAACCAGATAAGCTCGAACCTAAATCGGAGAAATGTGTCTTCATAGGATACCCAAAAGAGACTATTGGGTACATGTTCTATCACAGATCTGAAGGCAAGATTTTCGTTGCTAAATTCGGATCCTTTCTAGAAAAAGAGTTTCTCTCGAAAGAAGTGAGTGGGAGAAAAGTAGAACTTGATGAGATAATCAGATTCTGCTCCCTTACTGGAAAGTAGTTCATCACAAGAACCCGTTCCTGTGACAACTACACCAATTAGTGAGGAAGCTAATGATATTGATCATGAAACTTCAGATCAAGTTTCTACTGAACTACGTAGGTCAACCAGAGTAAGATCCACACCAGAGTGGTACGGTAATCCTATTCTGGAAGTCATGTTACTTGACCATGGCGAACCTACGAACTATGAAGAAGCGATGGTGAGCCCAGATTCCGCAAAATGGCTGGAAGCCATGAAATCTGAGATGGGATCCATGTATGAGAACAAAGTATGGACTTTGGTTGACTTGCACGATGATCGGCAAGCCATTGAGAATAAATGGATCTTTAAGAAGAAGACTGACGCTGATGGTAATGTAACTGTCTATAAAGCTCGACTTGTTGCGAAAGGTTTTCGACAAGTTCAAGGGGTTGACTACGATGAGACTTTCTCACCCGTAGGGATGCTTAAGTCTGTCTGAATCATGTTAGCAATTGCTGCATTTTATGATTATGAAATTTGGCAAATGGATGTCAAAACTGCATTCTTGAATGGATTTCTAGAAGAAGAGTTGTATATGATGCAACCAGAAGATTTTGTTAATCCAAAAGGTGCTAATAAAGTGTGCAAGCTCCAGCGATCAATTTATGGTCTGGTGCAAGCCTCTCGGAGTTGGAATAAACGCTTTGATAGTGTGATCAAAGCATATGGTTTTATACAGACTTTTGGAGAAGCCTGTATTTACAAGAAAGTGAGTGGGAGCTCGGTAGCATTTCTGATATTATATGTGGACGACATATTATTGATTGGAAATGATATAGAATTTCTGGATAGCATAAAAGGATACTTGAATAAAAGTTTTTCAATGAAAGACCTCGGTGAAGCTGCTTACATATTGGGCATCAAGATCTATAGAGATAGATCAAGACGCTTGATTGGACTTTCACAAAGCACATACCTTGATAAAGTTTTGAAAAATTTTAAAATGGAGCAGGCAAAGAAAGGATTTTTACCTGTATTACAAGGTGTGAAATTGAGTCAGACTCAATGCCCGACCACAGCAGAAGATAGAGAGAAAATGAAAGATGTTCCCTATGCTTCAGCCATAGGCTCTATCATGTATGCAATCTTGTGTACCGGACACGACGTATGCTTAGCAATAAGATTGGCAGGAAGCTACCAAAGAAATCCAGCAATGAATCACAGGATAGCTGTCAAGAACATCCTGAAATACCTGAAAATGACTAAGGATATGTTTCTCATATATGGAGGTGACAAAGAGCTAGTCGTAAATGGTTACGTCAATGCAAGCTTTGACACTGATCCGGACGATTCTAAATCGCAAACCGGATACGTATTTTTATTAAACAGTGGAGTTGTTAGTTGGTGCATTTCTAAACAAAGCGTCGTGGCGGGATCTACATGTGAAGCGGAGTACATAGCTGCTTCGGGAGCAGCAAATGAAGGAGTCTGGATGAAAGAGTTCATTTCCGATCTAGGTGTCATACCTAGTGCATCGGGACCAATGAAGATCTTCTGTGACAATACTGGTGCAATTGCCTTGGCAAAGGAATCCAAATTTCACAAGTGGTAATAAAAGTTTACTTTTTACCGTCTAGCAGTTCTTCGTGTGGTAATAAAAGTTTACTTTTTACCGTCTTTTTGATCCGATAGATTCATTCCTTCCTACCAAAAGTGGTTTCTGAAGGAAATATGCCCTAGAGGCAATAATAAAGTTATTATTTATTTCCTCATATCATGATAAATGTTTATTGTTCATGCTAGAATTGTATTAACCGGAAACATGATACATGTGTGAATACATAGACAAACATATAGTCACTAGTATGCCTCTACTTGACTAGCTCATTAATCAAAGATGGTTATGTTTCCTAACCATAGACATGTGTTGTTATTTGATTAATGGGATCACATCATTAGGAGAATGATGTGATTGACATGACCCATTCCGTTAGCCTAGCACTTGATCGTTTAGTGTATTGCTATTGCTTTCTTCATGACCTATACATGTTCCTCGTAACTATGAGATTATGCAACTCCCGTTTACTGTGAGGAACACTTTGGGTGCTACCAAACGTCACAACGTAACTGGGTGATTATAAAGGAGTACTACAGGTGTCTCCAAAGGTACATGTTGGGTTGGTGTATTTCGAGATTAGGATTTGTCACTCCGATTGTCGGAGAGGTATCTCTGGGCCCTCTCGGTAATGCACATCACATAAGCCTTGCAAGCATTGCAACTAATAAGTTAGTTGCGAGATGATGTATTACGGAACGAGTAAAGAGACTTGCCAGTAACGAGATTGAACTAGGTATTGGATACCGACGATCGAATCTCGGGCAAGTAACATACCGATGACAAAGGGAACAACGTATGTCGTTATGCGGTTTGACCGATAAAGATCTTCGTAGAATATGTAGGAACCAATATGGGAATCCAGGTTCCGCTATTGGTTATTGACCGAGAATAGTTCTAGGTCATGTCTACATAGTTCTCGAACCCGTAGGGTCTGCACGCTTAACGTTACGATGACAGTTTTATTATGAGTTTAAAAGTTTTGATGTACCGAAGTTTGTTCGGAGTCCCGGATGTGATCACGGACATGACGAGAAGTCTCGAAATGGTCGAGACATTAAGATTGATATATTGGAAGCCTATGTTTGGACATTGGAAGTGTTCCGGGTGAAATCGACATTTTACCGGAGTACCGGGAGGTTACCGGAACCCCCCGGTGACCTAATGGGCCTTAGTGGGCCTAGTGGAGAAAGAGGAGAAGGGGCCAAGGGGCAGCGCCCCCTCCCCAAGTCCGAATAGGACAAGGAGGCGCCCCCCCTTTCCTTTTCCCCTCTCCTCCTTCCCCCATGTCCTAGTCCAACTAGGAAGGGAGTCCTACTCAGATGGGAGTAGGACTCCCACGGGCGCCTCCTCCTAGGGCCGGCCGCACCCCCTTGCTCTTTTATATACGGGGCAGGGGGCACCCCATAGACACACAAGTTGATCTACGGATCGTTCCTTAGCCGTGTGCGGTGCCCCCTCCACCATATTCCACCTCGGTCATATCGTCATGAGTTTAGGCGAAGCCCTCGCCGGTAGAGCATCATCATCGTCACCACGCCGTCGTCTTGACGGAACTCATCCCGACACTTTGCTGGATCGAGTCCGGGATCGCCATCGAGCTGAGCGTGTCTTTGAACTCGGAGGTGCCGTACGTTCGGTACTTGGATCGGTTGGATCGTGAAGACGTACGACTACATCAACCGCGTTGTCATCGCTTCCGCTTACGGTCTACGAGGGTACATGGACAATACTCTCCCCTCTCGTTGCTATGCCATCACCATGATCTTGCGTGTGCGTAGGAAATTTTTTGAAATTACTACGTTCCCCAACAGTTTCTAGATCTTCGAACTTGAATCTATCTCCATCTGCATCTCATATTCTGCCTAGTATATTCACTTATGCTTCTTCACAAGTTAGATTCCTCACTTGTACTTATTCTTGGATTTGTACAACTCTGGAACCAACTCTCGTCATATAAGTGAATGTCTTCGCGTTATGAGGTCAATGTCTTCAAACCGATTTATCTTCAAAATCTTCTGAGAATGCATATGACCTCTTCCCCTCCCCTCGCACCTTTAATGCTGTCACAAGTACATGTTCGTGGGAGAATCCCTTGGTTCTCATAGTCTGCATTTGTTTGCAGAATTCTTGCAGAGTCACATGAACTCACCAGAAGCGAGTTCCTGTCAGTCAAGCCGTTTGAAGCCATTGCACGTACTGAAGCCTTTCAGTTTACACTTCATGGCAACTGAAAAATCAGCAAGAAAGGGAGGCAGACAACGTCGTGGTGACACTTCCAAGGACTTACCTCCAGATTTGCACGAGTTGTACAAAACTGATCCAGAAGAAACCTATACTGAACGCAAGAATCGAATCCAATGGATTTGAAGATATCGGGCAGAAGAATGGTTCAGATATCGCTTCATCACCAAAGAATATGCAGAGAAGAATGCCATCAAGGCACCCTGGGGTGATATTTTGTACAAAAATCTTCCACCCAGGACTCAGGCAGAAGCTATTGAGCAAGGCTTCTATCCTTGCATGGTGCGGGGACCACAGCCTGAGAATGTTGACCCGTCTTCACTACTCTTGTGTCGTGAAGACAGTCTGTTCAAGCGTAACTACCTGTTCGCCAAAGACGCAGCTAAAAGGAACAAGAAGGATATGGGGCTTGACTTCAACCCTGGTCCCTCCTCTCCTCGGGACAATGGCACCCGTGAAGCCAATGAAAACAGGATTGGCCCCTTCTACAACCTTGCTGGCCTCATCACTCACATTACTGTTCGAGGTGCCAAAGTGGATCATTCTGATGATGATGATGCTGACACCGACGAAGCTCCAGCTCCTGCTCCAAAGCCTAAGAAGCAAAAGAAGACTAAAGCTTCAAAGTCATCTGCTGCCCCAAAAGCTTCGAGACCGAAGCCATTGGCGACTGCCCCTTCTGCTCCCAGCAATAACTCTGAATATATCTCTCGCATCTCCAAGCGGCGTGAGAAGCCACAGAAGACACCAACTCGGCAACTGAGTCATGCACTGACACCTGCTACCATTCTGAGGAATGAATCTGAACCCATTGACTTATCTTCAGATGAAGAATTTGGTGAAGATGCTCTGGAGCAACTGATCAAGAGCAAGCAAGAGGCGGAGATCTTCAACGATCTGCCCCTCTTTGATGTAAATATTCTAAAGAACTTCATTGATGAGTGGTTTGATAATCAAGATCTCAGCTTTGATGACCTTCAGCTTCCCATGGGCGTCAGCGTTGCTTTCCAAGGCGCCATTGCTCCTGAGCTTGCTCGGCTCGGTATGATAGTTGAACTGAAGCGAAAGATAGACTTCGAGAAGGAACAGTTCAAGAAGCATGTAGCCAGGCTGAATGTGGCTGATGTGCAAAAGTTCAAGGTGATGCTTAATGACCTCAAGGAGTCGTTTCGAAAGAAACGCGAGGAAGCCAAAGGCTCAAGAGAGCGCATGAAAGCACTCGCTGACAAATGCGTTCAAGCCTACAATGAAGCTGAAAAGCGCAAGGCACTTGGCCGCCCTGGCATTGACCCCTCAATGGCTGCCAAAAAAAGAAGTCATCTGAAGCCAACACTGAAGCACCACAGCAGGAAGAACCACAAATTGTCTTCCCTGCTAGCATGCGTGGCTCGAAGCCCAAGGCTCCTTCAAGGCTTTGAGCGTAAGAAAACCAAGGCAGCTGAAGCCGAAGCCAGGAAGCGGAAAACCAAGCGCACCACTGATAAAGCACCACCCCCTAAGAAGAGAAAAACCAAGCGCACCACTGATAAAGCACCACCCCCTAAGAAGAGAGATCGGGCTGCTCCCATAGAGCCCCTTGTTGTTCAACCCCTTGCCTTTATTTCCCCTCCGTCTGTAAACCAAGAGCGTCGGAAGATTTTTCATGAGCCTGCTTCCACAGAGGCTCCTAAAGCTCAAGAAGTTCCAATCGTCGATCCCATCGCGACTGAAGACATTGTTCAAGATGATGTAGTTCTTCCTCAGATCAAGCGCCCAACGGTATCATCGCCTGTTCAAATGAACAGTGAGCTTATCAGTATCGGTCGTCCTTTGACGCCAATCTCACAAGATGCATCGTGGGCTGATCGCCCCGAGCAAGCTACCCCACATCAAGACTCACCAAGTACACCCCAACCGTCATCGGTGCCCGTCATCAGCCCCATGTCCAATGATGACAACTACATGGAGACATCACCATCACAACAGGCGTCACCCATATTCCAACGGCTTCGCAAAGGCCTGAGGCCATCCGTCTCCATGACCACCATCACAGAAGAGGGCTCCAACTTGTCAAGCAGTGGCACGTCAAGTGTTCTCTGAAGACAATCCTTCTGTGACGGTCCCTGTGTCTGAAGCCAATGTTGCTGAAGACCCTCCGGTTGCATCAGCCGGAGCAACACAAGAAGAAGAGCGTGTCGCTACACCCCCTACAACTCAAGAAGATATTCTTGAAGAAAACCAGTCCATGCCAGAACTTCCAGCTACTCAAGTGGAGGGTGAAAATCCTGAGGCTGCCACCAATGACATTCCTGAAGCCAATGACGTTGTCATGGCCGAAGCCAATGTGGAGCCCATACAAGGCCAATGCACCAGTGGTCAATGAAGCCAATGAAGCCCATGAAGCAGATGAAGTCAATGCCGCACCTGACACAAATCTACAGCCAGAAGTCAATGCCACTGCTCCTGTTCCGCCTCCAAGTCCACATACTATCGAGCAAGCATACAACTATGGCTAGCTTGTCACCGCGGATGGCCTATTCTCGATTCCTCCACCTGCCTGGTCCTCAATTTGATTACCATGTCGAGCACAGGCCTCGTGTTCGTAAGCCAAAGCCAAGACTGCCCAGATTTCCAGGTACTGCCACCTTGCCAGGATCTTTCAATGTCAACGGCTTCATTGCACATAACACCTTCTTCGATAGCGACAAGAACCCCTACACCAGGCCCAAGATTTCATCTGATCGGTTATGGAGTTATCAGCAGCGCAGCTATTATTCATGCCTTCTGTACAACCAAGGCCGCATATTTCCGCATATGCGCCTTGATACTGAAGCCATAGCTGGCCTGCCCTGCTTAGAAGAAGCTCTCGATTGCTTCAAAGAGGTTGGGCTTACTGCATTTCGTCACTGATAAGGAGCACTGGAATGAAGAGTTGTTGCTTCAATTCTATGCCACCCTTCATATCCGAGGCTACAACAGGGATCCTAATACTTGGGTCCTTGAGTGGATGACAGGAAATATCCATCATGAAGCCAAAGCATTTGATGTCATTGAGCTTACTGGCCTGCCCACTCCAGGTGATCTCTATGAACCTGGTTGTCAGCTTCACACTGCAGCTGTGGAAAGCATCTTTCACAAGCCAGAACCCGACATGAGCCAGATGCTCAGTATGATGAAGCCATTGCCTCCAGATGCAAAATATCCTACGGAGTTCTTTGTTGAAGACCTTGAGTATCTTCCTCGCACAATCTATCACATCATAAGGCGAACTCTCTGGCCCATCAAAGGACATTCTCCAAAGGCTAAGCTAGAAGGTGCAATGAAGACATTGGTCTTCCATATTCTTCATGGCAAAAGATTCAATGCACAGGATTTCTTCATCCGCCAACTTGCTGCATCGAGGATCGACATTTTTGGCTTGAAGTTCTATGCTCCATGGATCATGCATCTGATCAAGCTTCACACTGCTTTCAACTATCAGCCATCTGCGCGCAACCACATTGTCTTCTTGCCAGATGTCGATATGTCGGTTGAAGCCATCTATCCAGAGCATGACAAGGAGCCACTTTATCTTCATAATGCTGATTGTCAGAGCTTCACTCAGCCCATTGAAGGTGTGCTGGCTGCCACTAGAGTCTATCCGTTGGTTGGTACTACACGTGCACCTCACCGTGCCCAAACGGAAGCCACTGACAGCACAATTGCTCAACGGCCTCGAAAGTGATCTCGTGTTCTCAATGACCGAGAGCTTCTCGTTGGCCTGCATCAGAAACAGTATAGGCATCATGATTGGCTCAAGCGCCAGATGCAGAGAATCATGACTAACGCCAACCGCATTCGCAACCTTGCAACCAAGAATTCCTTTGTCACGCATGAAACCTGTCGACGTACATGGAAAGGGCTGACGCTTATGTGTGCTGAGGAAGATCTTCAGGACGATGGCTTCTCAGAAAGATTCAAGTTTGATTCCACTCCGCCCAGAAACGCTGTTCTGCGGCGCACTCCATCTCTTGAAAACTCAGAGTACTCCTCTTCTGTTGCAACCGTGAATGCTCATGTGATCGATGATCAAGATGATGCCACTTCGCCACCTCCAACACGTATCGACACTGCTCCAAGTTCGTCTGCACCGCCAAACCTCGACACCAACCCTGCATCTTCTCCTACTCCTTCTAGGAACGAGTAGAGGCTCAATGTCTTCAACCCTTTTTGGTCCTTACTGACAAAAGGGGGAGAAGCTATGAGTTGATAGTCTTCAAGCGATTTCATATGGGCGGTTGCACTATATTTTGCCTAGTGTTTACAACTCTTGCTCTTGATACATTTGGTTCTCTGAGTTGTAACACTTAAACTCGATGGTCATCTGCTACTTATTTGCCATTTTGTGATGCGATGATAAATTCCGCATGTGTGATGACAACTTCCGCATTTAAATCATTTTGCAGACGTCCATTTTTCATTATGCATGTCATTATCTTCATTACATCGAATCTTGCATGATAAATTATCTTCATAAGTTAAAGAGGATCTCCACAAGTAGAACCTGCCATGTGCATTTGCATTCCAAAATCAAATCATTTATATGCACATCTTCAGGGGGAGCCTTTTGCTACTTACGAAGACAATACCTCATCCTTTACAATTTCACATATTTATATCCCTATTGAAAACTTCAACCAGTTTGTCATCAATCACCAAAAAGGGGGAGACTGTAAGTGCATCTAGTGCCACCCCTAGTTTGGTTTTGGAGTATTGACGACAAACGTGGTTGAGGGACTAATGTGTTTGTGAGAATTGCAGGATAACACAGGTAGTAGTCCCTCCTTGATTCGGTTTACCTACCGGAGATGACCCTTAAAAATGTATGAAGACATTGAAGATAATGGTGGTACGTGAAGATATTCACATTGAAGACTATGAAAGAAGAAGACACTGAGTGAAGACTATGGAGCGCAAAGACTTAGTAGTTTCGTTTTTTCTTTTCTTCTTTGTTGAGTCGTAGGAACCACCGCACTGTTAAGTGGGGTCCAAGTGAACAAAGTCAGAGTGACTGAAGTGATGCTCAACCAAAATCCTATGTCTTCGAGCGAATACAATGAGAGCAAACCTTATCCAGAGTCGGATAAGTCAGCTTTACTTGTAGCCCAAGTCAAGCCATCGCGTGTGTTTGAAATCTGACCATTGTGACACGTGTCAGTTCCTTAGTGACCCAGGGTCATTTCGGACAAATCAGGTCGGGTTGCCCAGTGGCTATAAATAGCTCACCCCCTACACCATAAATTGGTGGCTGCTCAGAGTTAGTGCACGGCTTCTGTTGTTGAGAGCAACCCACCTCCGAAGAGTTTGAGAGAGAAATCCTTGTGAGGACAAAGCCCAAAACACCCAGAGCCCAAAGAGTGTTTGGCATCATCAAGTCTTTACATCGCGTGATCTGAAGACTTGTTACACTTGAGGACTGTGAATCCTCCAGCCGGTTAGGCGTCGCGTTCTGTGCATCCAAGAGTAATTGTGGATTGCCGGTGAACAAAGTCTTTGAAGGTTTGCAAGTCTACCTTGAAGACTTACCAGAGTGATTGGGCGGGGACTGTGTGTCCTTAGCTCAAGGGGAATAAGGTGAAGACACGGTCTTCTGAGTTCAATCTCAGCCTCCCTAACTGCATGTCACAGTTGTCATAGCAATCGAACTGGTCAAACAAATCCTTGTCTTCACAACACACTGGTTCTATCTCTTACTCTCCTTACTTACAGTTTGTTGTTGTGAAGTCATTGTCTGATTGCTCTACCTGTTTGACTTCACTGTGTGACTATTTGCTAATTGGCTTCATACTATCTTCCATCCTGATCCTACTACATAGCTGCTATCAGTCATCATGCTTTAGCTTCATACTTGTTTGACTATGGCCTGTCTAGTGTAGTTCATCTTCCGTTGCATGTTTATAGGTCCAGTTTTTGTGTTCGTCTTCGAAACTCTCATGTTTTGAAGACTTTCATAAAAATCGCCTATTCACCCCCCTCTAGTCGATAACTAGCACTTTCACTTTTGCATTAAGATTTCGTGCATCCAACCTTAAAAGCACATGACAACCGCTGCTTCCCTCTGCGAAGGGCCTATCTTTTACTTTTACCTTATGCAAGAGTCATGGTGATCTTCACCTTTCCTTTTTACATTTTATCCTTTGGCAAGCACCTTGTGTTGGAAAGATCCTGATATATATATCCAATTGGATGTAAGTTAGCATGAATTATTATTGTTGACATTACCCTTGAGGTAAAAGGTTGGGAGGCAACATTACAAGCCCCTATCTTTCTCTGTGTCCGATTAAAACTCCATCGCATAAGTATTGCGTGAGTTTTAGCAATTATGAAAGACTATATGATAGTTAAGTATGTGGACTTGCTGAAAAGCTCTTATATTGACTCTTTCCGATGTTATGATAAATTGCAATTGCCTCAATGACCGAGATTATAGTTTGTTGGTTCTCAATGAATTTTCTGATTCATACTTTACATTGTGAATAGATTATTACTTGAGCATAAGAGGTCATATGACAATATCCATATATGTTGATGTTATAAGAATGATCATGATGCCCTCATGTCCGTATTTTATTTTATCGACACCTCTACCTCTAAGCATGTGGACATATTTATCGTTATCGGCTTCCGCTTGAGGACAAGCGAGGTCTAAGCTTGGGGGAGTTGATACGTCCATTTTGCATCATGCTTTTATATCGATATTGTTTTGCATTATAAGTTGTTATTACACGTTATGTCACAATACTTATGCCTATTCTCTCTTATTTACAAGGTTTACATGAAGAGGGAGAATGCCGGCAGCTGGAATTCTAGACTGGAAAATGAGCAAATATTAGAGACCTATTCTGCACAGCTCCAAAAGTCATGAAACTTCACGGAAGTTATTTTTGGAATTAATAAAAAATACTGGCGAAAGAATCCATCAGAGGGGGCCCACACCCAGGCCACGAGGGTGGGGGTGCGCCCTACCCCCCTGGGCGCGCCCCCTGCCTCGTGGGCCCCTGGCAGGCCTCCGGTGCCCATCTTCTGCTATATGAAGTCTTTCGTCCGAGAAAAAAATCATAAGCAAGTTTTCAGGAAGAAACTCCACCGCCACGAGGCGGAACCTTGGCAGAACCAATCTGGGGCTCCGACAGAGCTGTTCTGCCGGGGAAACTTCCCTCCGGAAGGGGGAAATTATCGCCATCGTCATCACCAACGATCCTCTCATCGGGAGGGGGTCAATCTCCATTAACATCTTCACCAGCACCATCTCCTCTAAAACCCTAGTTCATCTCTTGTATCCAATCTTTGACCCAAAGCCTCAGATTGGTACCTGTGGGTTACTAGTAGTGTTGATTACTCCTTGTAGTTGATGCTAGTTGGTTTATTTGGTGGAAGATCATATGTTCAGATCCTATATGCATATTAATATCCCTCTGATTATGAACATGAATATGATTTGTGAGTAGTTACGTTTGTTCCCGAGGACATGGGAGAAGTCTTGCTATAAGTAGTCATGTGAATTTGGTATTCGTTCGATATTTTGATGAGATGTATGTTGTCTTTCCTCTAGTGGTGTTATGTGAACATCGACTACATGACACTTCATCATTGTTTGGGACTAGAGGAAGGCATTGGGAAGCAATAAGTAGATGATGGGTTGCTAGAGTGGCAGGAGTTTAAACCTTAGTTTATGAGTTGCTTCGTAAGGGCTGATTTGGATCCATATGTTTCATGCTATGGTTAGGTTTACCTTAATACTTCTTTTGTAGTTGCGGATGCTTGCAATAGGGGTTAATCATAAGTGGGATGCTTGTCCATGAAAGGACAGCACCCAAGCACCAGTCCACCCACATACCAAATTATCAAAGTAACGAACGCGAATCATATGAGCATGATGAAAACTAGCTTGACGATAATTCTCATGTGTCCTCGGGAGCGCTTTTCTCTATATAAGAGTTTGTCCAGGCTTGTCCTTTGTCAGAAAAAGGATTGGGCCATCTTGCTGCACCTTATTTAGTTTCATTAATTGTTTCCCATTACAAATTACCTTATCATAAAACTATCTGTTACCGATAATTTCAGTGCTTGCAGAGAGTACCTTACTGAAAACCGCTTGTCATTTCCTTCTGCTCCTCGTTGGTTTCGACACTCTTACTTATCGAAAGGGCTACGATAGATCCCCTATACTTGTGGGTCATCAGTCCGTAGACCACCTAGCGATGACTACAAGCACTGGAGCGAGCCGAAGGTGTGCCGCCGTCATCACCCCTCCCTCATCGGGGCCGGGCAAACATTGTTGTAGTAGACAGTCGGGAAGTCGTCGTGCTAAGGCCCCATAGAACCAGCGTACCAGAACAGCAATCGCCGCCGATGAAGAGAATCCTAGATCGAAAAGATCCAACCTGCAAACAGATAGACGAAGGAAGACCGGATCCAAGAGGATCCACCGAAGACAAACGCCGACCGGATCCCACGAGATCCGCCGGAGACACACCTCCACACGCCCTACGACGATGGTAGAAACATCGCCGAGACGGGGGCTAGGTGGGGAGGACCTTATTCCATCTCCAAGAAGCTGCCTCCGCCTCATCTTCCTGAGCATGGCATAAACAGTAAAACTATATGGTAGGAAAATTAATTTCACAATGCATCAAACAATATTGATTTCATATTGTGAATTTTGATAATTTCTTCTAACTTAATCAAAGTTAACAAAGTTTGACTTTGATCAAATCTTATATACAGACTAAAAAGAATTGAAGAAAGTACCAAAACTTTAAAAAACACCTAAAAACGGAGGCCTCCCACCGGCAAAGGCCGGGATCCATCGCGCCTCCATGATCCAAGGACCATATACCCACTCGTTTGACGATCGAGCCGCGCTTTCCCGGCTCCCACCCGATCGACAGGGTCACAGGACTTGTATGAAATCACGCGTAAGGGCATCTCCAGCCGTTGGCCCCCCAGGGAGCGTCTAAAAGCGCCGCCTGGGGGTGAGCCGGCGCAAAAAATGGCCCTGGGGGCGAGTCGGTCCCCAGCCGTCGGCCCCCAGGGCCGCCCCCAGGCGCGTATTAAAATAAAAAAAGAAGGGCCGTTCGGCGAAGTTATGATAAAAAGTAGTTAAATTTCGGCTAAACATGGCAAATTTCGGCGAAATTCGCGCATTTTCATTACATTAACCTAATCTAAAAAAGAAAAAGGGCTAAAGTCGTCGCCGCCATCGCCGTCGCCGGCCTTCTCCTCCTTGACGGGCGCCCTGCTGACCCAGCGTCGCCATGGCGGGCGGCGGCGGCGGCGTCGTCGTCGCTCTCGCATAGGGGCAACGACCCGTCTTCATCGCGCCACGCGTCGGCGCTCCTCGAAGCGCGGCGCGGCGCGGACGCCTTCGCCTTCTCGGCGCGCCTTCTCCATCGCAATGGAGTCTGGCGCGCCCATTCTAAAAGCGTCGTCGCCGTCGAACTCCGCCTTCACCGGCGCCAGCCCCGGCTCCGTCTTTGGCTTGACGAAGCGCGAAGGAGCCGACAAGGAGGAGGCGCGCCGGCCGCCCTCGTTGATGACGATGCCGGCGCTGCGAGTGCGCTGCCGGCGGCGACTTCTGCCGCGGGCTCGGCCTTGACGCCGAGCAGGGCGGAGTGCCGGAGGAGTGCGATGAGGATCGGGAGGAGGAAGAGGAGGAGGAGGACCGAACCTCCTTGGCGCCCATGGCCCGACACGTCGGTGCCTGCGCCGGGTACGCCAACGGCGGGAGTCGTTACCGCCCTCGAGGTACGTGAGCACGCCCTCGAGTGTGCGGCCGGGACGCCCACCGGTGGCGCCCTCGGCTGATACGCGGCCGCCGACCGACCACGGCGCGCCGTTAGTGACGCCAATCGCTGCTGGCGGCGCTCGAAATCGCCGCCCGGGCAGCGTGGTTGTCGGCGGCGTCTTTGGGGAGGAGAGTTGGGCGTCGGTGAGGGACGCGCATGATCTCGACCTCCTCGGCATTTGCCGGCCACGCCACGGCGTCGAACAGGGGAATGGGCACTCCCGGCCGAAGTCTCCACCCGTTGGCCCGCGCATGTCCGGCGGCGCCGGATGTTCGCTCGAACAGAGCTGTGACTCTGCTCACGGAGCGAACGGCGGCAACCGTTAACGCCGCCTGCGTCTCCGGGAAGCGTTACGCCATGGCTACGGCGGGCTGGGCGGGCTCGGGAGAGGTAGAGGGAGGGGCCGGCGGCGGCGCTTAGGGAGAGGCAGGGAGAGGGAGGGGCTGGACGGCGGCGGGGCGGGCTGGTGTGGGCACAAAGTGGAGGCCGCCGGCTTTTATAGCCGGGCCGCGCCTGCGTGTACGCTGCGGCGAGGAGGAGGCGTCGCGCCGTCCGTGAAGCGCCGCTGGTGAGGAATCAATGGCAAGGCTGACCGGGCGGCCTTTCCATTGATTCCCAGCGAACCGAGGCCGTTGGGGGAAGACGAGGCGCCGAGTCGCTGACGCGGCTGGCCCGCGTCTTTTTCGCGCCAAAACAGCTCGCTCCGGCGCCCCCGGGCGCCCCCCAGCACGCCGGGTTCGGGCTGGGTCCGCCAGCGCTGTTTTCGGTCCAAGCCGGCGAAAATCGGGCTCCTGAGGACGCGACTGGGCCGTTTTTTGTCGCCGGCGCGAAAAAATCGTTTGGGGAGGCCTTCCTGGGGCGCGGCTGGAGATGCCCTATGTTCACTGGACACGACCTATACGGCTATACCGGTGTCGTATGGTTAGCCGAGCAGCTTGCAAAAGCTATTTGTATGAGCATTGCATCTTTTTTGAACTGATGAACGTTACATCTAATCTTGCCATGCAGGTTCACCACGTTGGGCGGCTGCACGTGCCAACTTGACTCGAGTCGTGCCGCTCATGCATGGCCGAGTTGCATGTTTCAATCGAGCCTTTGCGGATAGGCAGTGGAGAGCAATTGTGTAGCAGCTCCCTCAAAGCATCACATAGTACTACTAGAAACGAAGCTGCTTCAATCAATATACAAGGCACAAAGTTGGTACTGCGTGCAGATAGATTCATACGTACGGAGTAGATACTAGGGCGGAGTAGCATCGTATGAATCGTTGGTCATACGACTACAGGGCATGCCAGTGTAGACGTTGCTCGTCCGTTCAACAGGACAGGTCAACCATGCCATGCAGGAGCATCGATCGATCCATCATCAGCAGGCGGTGCGAAAAGTAGTGTCAAAACGTGGACTCCGAGGTGCATTCTTCCCGGCCGGTATGCATTTACGACTCCTCATCGCAGCCAGCAGGCAGGCAGGAAGGATGGCAGGCATGCGCTCGCTGCGCCGCGCGTGTACACCCAGACAGACGCATTCCCGCGTACGAACTGTCCACAATTCTTGAGGGAGGAGAGGACCCGTCACTTCGAGTCAGCCGGTCTGTCTGCCCTACGTCCGCAGCTAGCTACACTGCCGCCATTAATCCCCTCCTGCTCCTCGCACTCGTCCATCAACAGCGCACCGCTCTGATGAGCTCGGCAGACAGAACGAGAGTGTGTGTGAGAGAGAGATTGCAGCAGGGTTTTCTTTTCACCAACACGGAGTGAATGAACGATCGGATCGGGGACGCAACAGTGGCCTCTCGTCCGATCGGGAGGGGGGCAGAGCGGGCTGAACCTTTCCGCCGGGGAATGCGAGAACTGAAAGCACGGGGGTGCAGGCAGCAGGGAGGCAGGGAGGGAGGGAGAGAGAGGGGGGCGTGGCATGGCGCGGCATGGCCCAGGGAGGGAGGGAGACGCACGCACATGGCTCCAAGGCGAGGCGAGGCGCCGATGGGGACGGGTCTGGCGGCCTGCGCGCGACGCTGCACATAGTTGGGCCGGCGTCGCATTCATTCTGATCTCACATCCCGAGGCGGGGACGGCCGAGTGGGGGGAATGAGAGGACGACCGAGTAGGCGCGACGCAATTACTCCCTCATTCTCTTGGCTCGCCTTCCTCCCGTTTTGTCCCCCCATCCATCCCTCCTGGCCCCTCGTACGTGCTACATGGACCGGCCTTCGTTGGTTTCGGCCCCTAGTTGCGTTCCCGTCCATACCGTTCTCACTCAAAGATGGCAAGCCCCGTTTTTGACGACTGCTATTTCATGACACCTTGGACTTGAAGCATAATATTATCTAGCATGAGCTTTGCAATAGAGATCGAGGTAGCAAGGCTAGCTAGATAGTACTCTCCTTCAAACGTTTGGATATGGGTGATGGCCCAGGGGCAGTAATCCCTCTCATTGTAAATGATGCCACGATTCTAACTAACGGTTAAACAAGGAGTTGAATTTCAAAAAAAAAAGGAGTACTAGCAATTGGAGTACTGTAGCACGTACATGGGGATTAAGGCGGTGCGCACGCCACGTACGTGGTACAGACAGTGTCACTCGCAGACACGGCCGGCAGGACGGTGCAGGCATCAAGAGCGGGCGCGGATCCCAAGAAGGACGAGGGAAAGGGATAGTCGTAGTCGGTCGATTGCATTTCCTCCGGATGAGACGAGAGCGAGCGAGGTGGCCCAGGCTTGGCACAGCACAGCACGGAGCACGGAAGCAGGCAGACAGAGTGGGAGGATCAGTGTTACGCATAACTCCCCTGCGCCTGCTTGGAGCCTTGGACGTTGACAACTCGATGACCGATCCATACCTCCCTCGCTGGGGCCGGTAGGTATATGCTGCAGCGATCGAAAGGCGTTTCTTCACATCATATCACACTCGATCGATTCGCCTTTCGACGAGTCAAACCACGAAAATGGCTCGGTTCCCCTGTTGCACCGCCGGCTCCAGGAATTGAGCACATCGGTTGTCTCTGGTGACTGATTGATTAGCCAGTACTGCACACATGCTCGATCTGTATAATCGTAGTAACAGGCTACCGTGAGAAGCGAGGCCATTCGCCAATCCCGTCCGGTGGTCGCCGGCATGCAATCCCATCCTACCCGTCGGAAGGGGCATGCAACTCGGCGGCCACCGGCATCGCCGCTCTCCGCTTGCCCACGCTCTTTCTCCCCGCCCGCTACCTCCATGGTTTTCCGGGTCACCGACACACCCCGCGTGCGCCGACCCAACCGTCTCCCCGCGCGCTGGCGAGTGTGATTTCCGTCCCTCTCCTCGTAGGATTACCATCGACCAGGTGCCGCCACGATCGACCGTGGAAACTAAACGTGCAAGTGGATAAACTGTAGGGCTTAACCGCGGCACCGGCCGGGCAGGCGTGCAGTGGATAAAATATCACAGAACTGACCATGTTGCAGCGCTGCAAAGATTATCCTTCCCTCTAGTACCACCATATGATGATGACACCGATCGATCTCGACCAAGAATTGGATCATGCGGGAGGAAACACGCACGCACGAACCACCCGATCGAATTGATTGCCGAGCTAGAATTGGCAGCCGCCCACCCGCCAAGCGGTCCAGCCACAGCCGTCCTCCCGGCGCCACTCCTACTTGCCACACTAGCCGATCAAGTGATGATTTGGCAAGCTCTAGCAGTGTACCCGCCCGGCTGAATGCTCCATTCACGGAACAGTACAAATTAAGCAGTCGGCGTCGGCCCAATTGCCCAGCCGTACAATGATGCATGATTAGGCTTAAAGAATAAAGATATCCATGTTATGAAGGAGTAGTAAGGGCGTGCTTAACTTGGGCAGCACCTGCGAGGTGGTGGCTAACCTAGTCATGATGAGAGTCGTGGAAGCGTGAGTTGTGGCCATCACGGTATTGAATGGGATGGGGTCCTGTCCTGGGACGAGGACCGGGCCGGACCCAACCCCAAGTGCTCAATCATGCACCGTTACATTCCTGCATTCAATATTTGAATCGTCTCTCTTGTGGGCATGGCTGCCCTGCCCTGGGCTGCTGTGTTATTGGCCTGGCAGCGCGCGAGGAGGAGGAGGAGGAGGAGGAGGGCGCTGGCCCGCGTTCCTGGCTCGTGCTACTGGTATTAAAAACGGCCCGGTCCCGCCCGGCCGGTGGGCCAAGTGCTGTTGTTTCGTTCTGGACATGCTCTTTGCCGTGTGAATGAAGGGCATTGCCATGCATGGATCTTTACAATTCCTATTAAATAAAAGAAAGGAAATAACAGATTCTTAAAAAAACAATTGTCATTGATTTAGTATAACTTTTTACTAAATCAGCAACAATTAATATGGATCGGATGGAGTACATTTGTTATGTATGCTTACTCAAGTCCAGTGCTCTCATAAAAAAGGTGTAATGCTTCCTGAAAAATAGAAAAAAGAAAGAAAGACGAATGCCCATCTACCCAAGGAGTAACTGAAAAATAGAGTTTGAAACCATATTTTTGGAAAATGCTTTTGGATCTCGGGCTCCATGGAGCCGGATTTTTAATTACGAAAACCATATTTAGAAGTTTCTAAATAGTCTGAACAGAATTACACATGAACCTGGGGATGTATAAATTATAATACATCTCCGTAAATTTACATCACGAAATACGTTGTGGTTCTCAAGCTACAAAAAAAAACCATGCCTTTCTAGCACATGCATTATTCACTATAAAGTGTATGATTTTTTGTTTCTATACAACTTACACCAAAGCGTATTTGACCATGAAACTTTATAGAAATTTAGTAAATATCTCAATGTTCACGTTTATTTTGTTAAAAAATAAAACTTTAAAATATAATTTTTGTTTTCCTTTTTCAAAAGTAGGGCTCCATGGAGCTTAGGATCAAGAAATACACTCTCTTTATAGTATATCTATGCACACAATAGTTCATCCTTATATAAATGTATTGTTCTAATCGTCCCAAAACACTTCTTCACCCACCTCTGAATTCCATATGACCCCTTGAACTGCTATCGGTGCACCCGATCTATTTGTAAATTGTTGCTTGACATGACACCACAATAGTTTCAATATTTTCACCCATCGAATTTTCTCCGGTTTGAAGTCCCTTCTAAATGGTGACATGGCCGGTGTAGATTAGAATGATGCTTATTATCTCCATTTTAATTCATCATTTATTTCTCTTTTGTCAAATCGACAGCCATGGCATAATCTGACATGGTTGCCTTCTCATTGCTTATGCATGGTACCACCCTAGATGCAATTTCTCCAGCTTATCGGATAGCATTCACCGACCGCCACCTAATGACTAGGGTTTAAGCTTCAGTAACACTAGAGGGAGGACCGTATACCTTGTAGCAAATGAGTAGAGAACATTGTGCAGCAAAAAAAAACCACATTCATAGGCAAATATGTACCGGCAACCAACAACTAAATTAAAGCCACCGCTTTAACTTGGGAGGTTGATATCTATCTTCAATTGACGTGCAGTAGATCGATGGTCCACACTATATATTTTGGCATGCGAATTTATATTATAACAATATTAACAGTTATTTCTTAAAACTACAATTGTGAAAATATTTTATTTGAATAATACATCAAACCCACTATAATTTCTGTTTGACTATTAAACCCAGTATAATTCAGATGCGGTCACATATAAAATTTGAATTATATATGAGATTTAGGCCCATACATCCATTTTTCCTGAAAAAAAGTTTAAAAAACTTATTTGTGGTGTCATGGCATGGGTGAGAATATAGTCCTACATGTGAAGCGGAGGAGATTTTGGACAAAGATCTCTCCCTCACATCCTACTAGAGCATGAGAAAGAGGTGTGGTACATGTGAACTCTTCCTCTGCCGCTCGCCTCGCCATGTCCTGCTCGTGGTTGATGAATGAGCCGAGCCAAGGCAGACTCAGATCCATGCCATGAGTGTGGTCTTTTTGCTGGGCGGGGTAGGGGCCCGCCCAACATATTAACAACATTAGTTTCCAGATCTATGAGGTATAGTGGGATCTAGCTTTCATATGATCATATCGCATGCTCTGCCTTCTCGCACACATGTCATCCTTCCTCTTGTCGTTGCTACTTGCGAAGACCACACACATGATTGTACAGGTGAGCAAACCACCAGGATTGCGCCTTTTGCGATCCTATACTGGAGGGAAGGTGTTAAGATATTTGGAGAGCGTCTCAGCGCTACTGCTCGCCTCCACCACTTTAACTTCTTCTGCAACTTCACCAAATTCGCCATGGGTGGCAAGGATGATGGCACGAAGAAGGTTGTCGTTGCCACCACAATCTTGACCTACCCGACTAGATGGCATGAACTATTAGGGCATCTCCAGCCGCGCCCTTAGGAAGACCTCCCCAGACGTTTTTTTCGCGCGAAAAAACGCCCGATCAGCGTCTCCAGAGCCCGAGCCCGGCTTGGGCCGAAAACAGCGCCGGCGGACCCAGCCCGAACCAGCGCTGGGGCGCCCGGGGCGCCAGGCGAACTGTTTTACGCGAAAAAAGCGGGCCCCGCGTCGGCCGACATCGTCTCTCTTTTCGGCCCTTCGTCGTCCTCATCATCGCCTCGTTTCCCGCGGCGAATCAATGCCAAAGCTGCCACACGCTGCCGCACCGGTCAGCCTGCCATTGGTGCTCACGGGCGGCGCAGTGAAGACTGGACGACGCGCGTCCCTCGCCCTCCCTCGCCCGCCACGCGTACACACGGTGGCATGCGCGCCTCGGCCTATATATGACGCGCCCCGGCGCACTCGGCGACTCATCACACTCTCTCGCCGTCGTCGTTCCTCCCTCTCCTCTCCTCTCTTTCGCCGTCTCCAGTTCACACCCATGGCCGAGCGCTTCCCAGCGACGCAGCGCGGCGAACGGCTTCGCCGCCGCCATATTCATGAAGACGAGGCTCGCCTTTACGAGGCCGAGTACCCGTCCCGCCGGACATGCGGGTGCCCGGGGCGTGGAGGATCAGCGCGGGCGGCGTGCCGGTGCCCCCGATACCCACCGGAGCGGCCCGGCGTGCGGAGATCGCACGCATCCGCTCGAACCTGCCGCGCGCGGCGAGGGAGGGGCCACGGTACGTCCCCGACAGCCCGCTCTGGGAACCCTACTTCCGCCGCCGTCACGCCCAGCAGCTCGAGGCCACCAACGGCGTCGAGCCCTCCGGCAGGCTCAACGCCGCCGGCCGCCGGAGTCGGTGGTGGGGCGTGCCGGCGCACGTTGAGGCCGTCCTCAAGTACATCGAGGGCGGCAACACGCCCGCGCCTCAGTACCCGCTCCCCTTCCTTCTCACGCCCGCCGAAGCTCACAGACCCCGAGGCGCATGGAGACCGGGGTCCTCCTCCTCGTCGGCGGCTCGCCCTGCCTCCGCCCGTCAGCCGGAGCCCAGGCGCGCCCGGTCAGCCAAGACCCGCAGCTCCGGCGTCCGCATCGGTGCCAACGCCTCTCCACCCACCGGCCGCCTCGTCCTCGTCGAGCCCAAGCCGGAGCCCGGCTTGCCCGCGGAGTACGAGGAGGTAGCCCGCGCAAGCATCTCCGACGAGGACGCCATGCGGTGGCGCGGGGCGACTACCTCCGCGACGAGATGGTCCGCAGCGCCTTCCCTAGAGGAGATCGCCGCCGCATAGCGTGGGCGCGAGGACGAGCACGGCGTCGTGGTCCTCGACAGCGACGACGACGACGACGACGCCCCCGGACCGTCCAACCCGCCGCGCCAACCGGGGGAGGGATGCAGCAGGGACGGCGGAGGTGTAGGCGGGGGCGGCGGCGACGACGACGACGACGATGACGATGATGGCGGTGACTACACGCGGTTCTACAACCTCCTCGGCAAGTAGAACTGCTGCGGGCGGGCGCCAAAGGGCGGCGAGGAGACGGCGGGGTAGCCCATGTAGTTTTTTTTGGTAAAATATGTTTAAGTTTGAATGAACTCGCCGATGTTTGCGTTAAATTTGAGTCGTTTTTGCGCCGTATTTGCCTTTTTTGACTAACCGTGGGCGCCGCGACTGGGGGGCATCACGGCCCCAGTGCGCGGTTTAGCGCCGGTGCGCCCCCAGGGGGCGATTTTTTGCCCCTCCTGGGGGGCCAACGGCTGGAGATGCCCTTAATCCTCTTGCTAGTTCATGTGTTTGACATACTTGTGATATATATATATGTGTGTGTGTGTGTGTGTGTGTGTGTGTGTGTTCTATGTCTAGTACGCACTAGTATGGTTAGATCATAGCATGATATTAATTTATTTTTAATCTTTTGTTTGATTTTCATATGGGTTAAATTAACTAGAAATTTATCGATAGATCAAATATGAAGGTGTGCAAGTCAATTAGTAAGTATAATAGGAGGGTACAACAAAACTGTTCACGTATGATCATGCTTCCGAATTGAACAATAAATTTATATAACACTTTAAAGTGTGTGTGTGTGTGTCTATAAATATGTATACATGTAAATGTTTGTACTAGATGAATGCCCCGCGCATAAGAGTTTCGTTGCTAACATAAAATGTTGAGTAGATGACCACTTTAATGTGTAATTGATTGTGCTAAAATAAATGCATGAAAGTTGCTAAAAACATCTAAAACTAATGGGATGCAAAATGTAAGCTTAAAAAAACATGAAGAGTAGAAATAGAGAAAAAATGAATTTCGGTTAAGAGAATGTCATTTCTAACAAAATATGAAGGGTGAAGTACATATGTATGGTGTAATTGCCCAACACATGTTGTCAATACAAAATCTATTTTTGAAAATAACTTATGGCTATCATGCATGAATTGATGATGTGGTGCTTCATGCATAGAGAGTAATGCAAAAAAAAAAACAATCTAATTTATGACTTGCATGCATGACTTGCTTATGCGGCATTGATTGTATGTCTAGGAAAAATAGGTAGTGGTTGTAACTATTTAGAAATGGTAGAAGATTCTAAAGTTTCATGAAAATAATTAACTTTAGGGCAATAAAATATTAAGTGCTTAGGAAAAAATCATGCACCCAAATTATGCGAGAACAGATTAATACTACCTCCATTCCTAAATATAAGTGCCAACGTCTTATATTTAGGAATGGAGGTATAGTAATATTTTCACGAAAGTTAAACTAGATTTTGGTTTTTAACATTTTACACTTAAAAATATATCTTTCACCCAGAGGCACATGCTTCCCTACTGCACATCAATGTATTTCCCATGAACTGAAATTTTACACAAAACATAATGATCATGGATACGATTGAGTAGATCATCACATTGACCTCGGAGGTCCAATCAGTATTCTTTCATTCCATTCTCTCACAACTCTCTCTCTCTCTCTCTCTCTCTCTCTCTCTCTCTCTCTCTCTCTCTCTCTCTCTCTCTCTCTCTTCCTTAATATCTACCCATCCAATAAAGAACACAGATATCAAATTCCATTCATTTAACCCTGCGTCCCAAGCCAACATCCATCCCCCCTCCGCTTCTCCTCCCCCTTCCTCGCAACATATACCACGCACCTCACCATCTTTCGGTGGCCTGTCCCTAACCTCCTCACTTCTCCCTCTCCCTCTCCTTCCGGAACAGACACCTCCACAGGGTAAATCCGCAGGGAGGAGAAAGTAGCAAGCTCCGTCTAAAAGGAGGAGCAACAGTCGGGAGGCCGGAGAGGAAGGCGAGGAGAGCGGTGAGCAGCAAGAGGCGGCGGCGGCGCGCGGAGATAGCGGAGAAAGATCGTGCAAAAAGGGTACGTGCGTACGTACGTAGGCAGCCATCCACCGCCGGCGTCGGATCCGATAACTTCTTTTATCCCCTCGGTCCATCTCTCTCCCCTTGCTTTTTGTAGTCTCTTCCTTTCTCTTCTTGGTCCCAGTTAACTACGCTTCCGGCCATTGATCCAAGAAAGGCACATGCCCAGAGTTTTCTTGGCATTTCTGCTCAAAAGGAAACGAATTCTATTCTGATTTCTTGCCATGTATTTGTTTCCTTCTAATCTATGGGAGATGCGAGTGCATATTTGGTATATTTTCTTGTGCTTTTTAGGCATCGTTCGTTTTCCACGGAGTATTTGGCAAGAGAATAAAATCGCGGATTCTTTCTGCTTGTACGCTGCTTCCTCGGTTCTATGCTTTGCATCTAGCTTCCTGACAACGTAAAAATTCCATGGAAGGAGATCACCGAGAGCTCTCTCACCTTTAGTGTTTACCTTTTCTTTCAGTAGGCGCGAAGGATGGCCTCGTCGTCGGCGTCGTCGTTGCCGGCGCCGGGAGGATCGGTGATCACCTTGGCCGCCTCATCGGCGGGGGGCAACGGCGCCGGCGGGGTGTGCGGCACGGGATCGCCGTGCGCGGCGTGCAAGTTCCTCCGCCGCAAGTGCCAGCCTGACTGCGTGTTCGCGCCCTACTTCCCGCCGGACAACCCGCAGAAGTTCGTGCACGTGCACCGCGTCTTCGGCGCCAGCAACGTGACCAAGCTGCTGAACGAGCTCCACCCGTACCAGCGCGAGGACGCCGTGAACTCCCTCGCCTACGAGGCCGACATGCGCCTCCGCGACCCCGTCTACGGCTGCGTCGCCGTCATCTCCATCCTCCAGCGCAACCTCCGCCAGCTCCAGCAGGACCTCGCCCGCGCCAAGTACGAGCTCTCCAAATACCAGGTGAGGTTTCATAACATCACTGTCCATTTGCCATCGATCATCGGTCATACACTGATGCACTACAAGATACAAGCACTCACAAGTATCGGTTAAATTTTGTCAGTGACGCTGACGCGTGTGATTCTTGCTTCAGGCGGCGTCGGGGCCCAATGGGTCGCAGGCGATGGCGGAGTTCATCGGCAGCGCGGTGCCGAACGGCGTGGCGAGCTTCATCAACGGGCACTCCGCGGCGCTCGGCTCCGTCGGCGGGGTCACGGGCTTCGGGCAAGACCATCAGTTCGCCGCCGTGCAGATGTTGTCCAGGAGCTACGAGGCGGCCGAGCCCATCGCGAGGCTGGGGCTGAACGGCGGCTACGAGTTCGGCTACTCGGCGGCCGCGATGGCCGGCGCAGGATCGGTGCCTGGTCTCGGCATGCTCGGCGGCTCGCCGTTCCTGAAGCCCGGCATCGCCGGCAGCGACGAGAGGGGCGGCGCCGGGCAGTAGCCGAGCGGCTGCTCTTTGTCAGGTCAGGTGCGGCATTAACTACACTCTTTCCTCTTCCACCTCTGATCATGAATAAATCATCACGGTTCTTTGGTTAGTTTACTGTGTGCAATGATGCGTTGGAACCCAATTAATGTTGATGATTGGCTGCCCGATTTCTTTGTAATGTTTATGATTCGTTACGTGTGCGCGCGCAGCCATTAATCAGGCATCGGCGCACTGTTTGGCTTTTACTCTGGTTATTGTTAGTGTCCATGCACACTCTTGTGGTGAACATATCTTCAGCATTTGGTTAGTAGGAGTACATGCACGTCACGCGTGAATGGACGCAAAAAATATGGTGCTCTTGGTCGATCAATGTGGAAACAAAAATCTGTTTCATACTTGACCTCTTCATAGTGTGCTCCTGCATGCATGCTTAGTTTCAAGTTTCAACTTAGGTGCCATGCCTAGCTAAGTAGCTATAGCTAGTGGAGTACCGCAGTAACTCGTAAGGTTTTCTAAATTTCTAAGTCACGGCCTCATGGGTACTATCTATCAGCAGGTAGAGCTAGCTATCTAGCTAGCCAGCTGCCACTGCGACCTAATTAAACACCTCACCTGTGGGGAAAATTACTGGTATTTCATGTCTACTATGGCGCGTGCATCTCTTTTTCAAGTGTAAGTGATAGGGAAAATTAAGTGCAACAAGAATGAGCTAAAATGGCGTGAATAATAATTAAATTAGCATTATTCCTTCCAGTGTAGCTTCGAAGAAGAAGAAAACTGTTTGTACCAGTGGTAAGTAGCTGATCATGAACAGTTTTGTGCTGAACTTCTGATACAGTTGCGTTGTGTTGTCATATTCAACAGTGACGCATTCCAATTTCAGCAGTTTGGGCATTAAGCTAGTCTTCTACTATAAGACAAAAAGTGGAAACAATCCGTCCATTTCATTCTCTATTAACTTATCAAACGTTGACTACGTACAGTTGGGCAGTAACAGTTCCCTCTTCTAACAAGTAGAACAAGTATACTCCAGAATATAGTACAAGCAAGAACTAATAATTTATCAGTTTGCCAATGTTTTATAGGTTGCTGATGAGGAACAAGATTCAGCATGTTGAAGACCTAGGTGGCTGTGCAACGACCTAAATTATTACCTATCTTGATCGCGAGAGTGTTAATTGATTTACTAGTCTATTTGGCATGAATGCATATGTTCGCTTTGCTTCTTTCTCCTTTTTGTGTTCTGCTGTACCGCTGCATCCATGCATGGTGTTTGTCCTTGACTTCTACCACTTGATCGGACCTCTCCCTTAATTATGTGTATAAATATGTGTGGTGGATCAAATGGTCTCGTGCCGGTTTTTGACGATTGGTTCGACTCACTATGCATCCCCATAATTATGCAAGGGTTCAATCAGTTGAGCCTCCTTTGTTTCATAGGATTGTAATATCATGGGAGTATGGAAATCATAGGACGTGAGAAGAATATATGTCAATTCCTATATGGAAAAAGATGTCATATTTGATTCATAGGATGGGACTTTTCATTATGTCCAAGCTAATGTTTTTTCTTCGAAATGGGAGTGAGGCTCCAAAGAAATTTTCAATACAAGTTCTTTTAAAATTCCTACATAATTTCTGTAAATCAAAGTAGGCCTTTGACTGGAAATTGCTTTTGGAGGCCGAGCTCCATGGACCATGGACGCCTCCAAATACAAAATTCGAAATGCATGAAAATTCATTATTTTACATTTCATAAAAAAAATGAAAAAAATGCAAATAGAGATGAAGGCATAATGAACAATTGTATAAATTTTCAGGCCGGAATATGTTGAAACGAGGGCTGTGCAAGAAAAAAACTAGGGCTTTTTAACACATGATACTATTCATCTCATTAGCCATGAATTTGTCTTTTTTGTACACGTCGCATTTCAATGTATTTCATGCTGAAATTTTACACCCCCACATCCTTGTTTACTTGTACAATAATTTCAGTTTTTTTAATACAAATATTTTGAATTTTGAATTTTTCAAAAATTCAGCCTCCATGGAGGCCGAGATCCAAAACGCCTCTCTCGCCTTAGACTCGCAATGAAATTCTGAAGGAAGTTTTCAAATTTGGACTAAATAGATAGAAACACATAATGAAAAGAAAGGCATGCATGTAAGTAGGATGGCCTGCCCTGGTTACTGGTTGAGCTGACCTTGCAGGTTTTGCTGAATCTATTTGAGATTACAGTAGATCAGTAGTAGCTCTAGTAGTATCTTCGGGTTGACTTGTGTGTGGCTGTGATCTAGGAAGGCTACACATACATACGATTGGACATGGCATGCTATGGTAGCTAGGGCCTGCGGTGCATGCGCGCGCGCTTGTCTGTGGTGAAATATGCTGCATCATTGCATGGATCCTCTGCAGGACTGGTCAGGTGGATGGATCGATCGATCAAGTAGTAGTAGTAGACGTGAGTACCTAATAAAGCAAGCATTTACTCGTAGAGTACCAGCGCTTCTCTTCAATTCCTGCGCTACGACGATGCTGCAGCTGGCTCGCTTTTGCTTGCACCGGAGGCAAACTGCGCGCGCGTGGCCGGGGAAGAGGAAGCGCTACTCGTAGGCTAGCTTTGTAGGGCTGTGGGAGTTACTAAAGGCCGGTCGCTGCACTCTCTGGCCCCCCTCTCCCTCTCTCTGAAGAGATCCATGGGAGAAGATTTTCGCAGCCTACACCCGATCCCTAGGCTCTGATGTGATGTGATGTGAGGTCAATGGACGCCTGGAGAGGTCACATCGTGAGACGGGGCAGTGGTCAGTGTGGATGGCGATCTTTCTCACGGTGAATCTCTGTGAAGATCATGGTACTGAGCTAAGATGGCTACTCCTAAGTCCTAACCGGTAGGTTTATTTGGGAAGATGTTTTACTAGCGTGCATGTGTATGCAGCTGGTAATTACTCCAACCGCCAACGCGGCGCTAGTGAGCCTAGATGCATATAGCTACAGTCATGATCATGCACAAAAGAGAACTAGGAGCGTTGGTGTGTGCAGTGTGCTCCATGGCAATGGCACGATCGCACGTCGTGGTATGCAGCAGCGGTGAGCAGTGGAGGCCATGCCACACGCCACAAAGCTGGCGCTCGCTTGAATCTTGCAGCTGATTACACCACTGTATGCTCCGTTGACCGATGCCCGTCTGAGAGTGTGCATGGCATTCGCTTTTGTCATCCCTCATCGTCCCACTGTTGTTTCCTTCTCTCTCCGGACGCTGCCCTCTGAATTTTGGGAGGTGGCCGTTCGACGAGGCAGAATGCATGTTGCAGGTCCTAGCAGCACCGGAGAGAGAGAGAGAGAGAGAGAGAGAGAGAGAGAGAGAGAGAGAGAGAGAGAGAGAGAGAGAGAGAGATGGCAGCCTCGGGTCATCAGGCCTCCCAGAAATGTCGTTCGTTCTGCAGGAGACATTCATTGCGCATCTCCCTGCATTCATGGCGGCACGTATACGTACAGGCACATATACCAGCACAGTCGCGTTCCTCTGGCTCTAGCGACACGTAGCTGGTCTCCCGCACACGCTACCTACAGTGCCATTTTTTGGCTCTTCATTTTATCTGACTTGCCATGCCACCATTAGGTTATTGAATCCATGCATGTGGACGAACGGTTAACACGTAAACTCAGTGTACGTACTTGCTGTAGATACGCGCTGTAGGCTGTAGCAGCAGCTAGGCCTCATTGTGGGATGCTTAACTTAACTTAAGTACGTACTCGACAATGATGCTTTGGAAGCGAGGATTGCACGGTGCCATGCATGCACTGCCACAGTGACGATGGGAATGGTTGGGGCCGGCCGGCCCGGCCCGATCGATCGATCGACCGAGGCATGTACTCCAGCGCGCGTCACGCAATGATGGCTCGGGCGGGGGGCGAAACGGCAGGCGAGGCAATGATGGCGACGACGGTACGACGGTGGCAGCAGCAGCACATCGCGGAGAGGAGAGAGATTTTCGCTGCCGCTGCCACTGCCGCCTCGATATCCCCCATCCCCTCCTGCGCCGGGCGTTAAATGCGAACGCTTCTGCGCCGCTGTCGGAGGCGGCCCCGGCCCCGGCCGGCGTCCGCCACGAGGGCCCCTGCCGTGTGCTGCCGCGCGCGATCTCCCCCGTCACGTCACCACGCCGCCCCGGCAGAGCACGCGGCGCGTGCGTGCGGGTTCGATTTCAATCCGTTAATGCGCCTCAACGGCCCAAACCCTCATCCCGTCACCGTGACCACCGATCGAGCACCGGCTGGTTGGTGATGGGAGCACGCGTCGGCCGATCGACTTCCGCCCACGACGACGATCGCGCGCAGGTCCACGGGGAGGGCCGGAGCCCGCTCTTCATCGCCTGATAACTTGTGCTGTTATTTTTTATTCCTTTTAAAATGAAGGCTCAAGTCAAGCTCGGCTTTGAACAAAGCTATTAATCAGCCAGGATTACATCTACCATCAACTTACATAGTTGAAACAAAAAAACAGCTAAAAGTATACAAAGTGCTGTGCAACCAACTAACAGGGTACAAAGTGTTGTGCAACCAGCTAACAGGCTTCCTACCATCTACAAACAAAGATGAAGAGTCTAAGGTACAAGAACATCTTGAAGACGACGAAGCCCTCCACCGAGTGTAAGCCACACCGCCGAGACACCAGTAGGCCTTGAGGAGACCCAACTAGCAGGTGAGAGTAACTCTGACAACTCCATGGGCTCCGGCTGAATCGGAGATAACCTCCTACATCTCCGAAAGGGGCTCCCTAGCCCCTCGCCTGGCACAAGGCGCCGATCCGTTGGACGATGCAAACGCTCTTCCAAGAGCAAAGATGTACAACCGACGCCATAGCCACCTGAAAAACCATACGAGAGCACCACCAACACGCTTCGTCGAGCTCAATAAAGGAAAACATGGCACTGGGAGGGAACCTACACGCGAGGAGAAGCAAATGCACGGCGGTACTACTGATGACACAGCAACAATGGAGAAAAGCCACATGACGCACTATTAGAAAAAGGGCTATAGATGATATGGCCACTAATGACGCACCAGACATGTGGTGCGCCATTACTATATAGCAGTGGCGCATCATGTGTCGGTGCACAATTAGTGTGAAAGACACTAATGGCGCACCAGACCAATGGTGCGCCACTAGTAATAATTTTTTTCCAAAAATACTAATGGCGCACCAGGCGAGAATGCGCCATTACTAGTTATCCACAGAGTGCGCCACTAGTAACATTTTTTTCCAAAAATACTAATGACGCACCAGGGCAGAGTGCGGCATTACTAGTTTTAACTAGTAATGGCGCACCAGCCACAAAGTGCGCCACTACTATTTTTTAAATTACTTTTGGCAAAACTACTAATGGCGCACCATCAACTGGTGCGCCATTAGTAACCAGGCTTACTAATGGCGCATTTGTAGGTGGTGCGTCATTAGTAACCTGGGAGCAGCTAGATATTTTGGACAGCCACACCTACACACTCACTTTCTCCACTTCATTCTCTCCACCTCCTCCTCCAAGCTAGTCTCGGCTGCCTCCTCCTCCTCACCTCATTTGCACCATGGATTCATCCAAATTAAGTGGTTAAATTACCTTTTTTGATAGGTAAGTAAGGGGAAAACTATCTTTATGTTGTAGATCTACTTTTTTTCTCCCTCCAACAACGTGCACATGCATTTTTTATGGCCTTGCTAGATCTATGTATGTTTGTGGTGTTGCATATGTTTGTGGTGTTGCATACATGTTTGTGTTTGCAGGTACCGGTATTTGAAATGCGATAGTTGCCAATATTTTGCCGGAATGTTGATTCATTTCCGTTTCGGCGAGAATTTTGGCACTATGCATTCTGTTTGGTCCTATTTTTAGGGAAAGTCATGCCAAATTTTTTCTTGGTTCTAAAATATCGTTTTGCTCTACCCGCAGGTGATCATGGTCCGCACGATGACCGAAGGCATCGTGAATAGGTTTTTGAGCTCCGCGAAGGCCGAGATGCTTCAAAAGAACGAGACGGAGATAAGATGTCCGTGTCGAAGATGCAAGCTGAAGAGCCTTATTGCTGTAACACCCGGGTAATTAAGCTACAGTAATCCCACGCTAATGGTGCCACATCACCACGGTTACTGTTGTTAACCGTGCGATGATTCAAAACCATTTCAAAATTTAAATTCAAATTAATGTCAACAATAAAAGTTTTTCAAAACTTAAAACAAAAATGTTCGGAAGGTGTCATATTTTGCATAAGTAAATATGGTGTAATAAACACATTTTTATAAACTGCCTAGATAATTTAAAATGATTTAAAACAGAAAATAAAAATAAGATAAAAGTAAAACAAAACAAAACAAACAAAAAAAGGAGGAAAAGGAACCCCCCTCTCACTGGGCCAGACGACCCAGCTGGCCGACCCACCTGGCCCAACCCCTCCCCCTTAACCCCACTCCCTCCCGAAACCCTAACCGGTCCGCCCCAGTCCCACCCACTTCCCCTCGATCACCCCACGCCCCTCTCCCCTTCCCCGATCGGATCGGGGCAGCGCCCCGCTGGCCACCTCACCCGAGCCGCCTCGCCGGACCTTCCCCTCCTCGCCGCCCACCTCTCCCCCGCACCTCCTCTGTTCGATCCCGCTGGATCGGGGGGAGACAGCCCGACGTCACGGCCACCCGAAGCCGCCGCCCGGAGTCCCTGTCGCCGACCACTGCTGCCACGCCGTCGCTGGACCTCGTCGCCGTCATCCTCGTCCTCCTCCTCGACACCCACTGCCTTGTCCCAAACGACCCGTCGTGAGGACCCCTCCTCTCTCCCCCTTTCCCTCTGTCGACGGCGCCGTTTGCGACGCCCCGGCCTACTCTACCGCACGCACGCACGCACGCTCCAAACCCGTCATGGCCCTCTGCTTGTCGCGCCGCTCGAGCCGCGCCCCGCGCCGCGCTCTCCGTCACGCTCCAGCGCCCACTCGTGGCCGCCGCCGCCCCTCGCCGTTCCCGCTTCGCTCTGCCTACGGCCCCGCCATCCGCTTCGCCGCCTCGCTCGTGTCTTGCCCATTGCAGCCATCGAACGGCCACCGCGACTCCACCCTGTCGTGGCCCGCCTCCCCTTTCGCTTTGACGCCCAGCCCGCCTCGCAGAGGCTGGCGCGCGATACTGCGGCAACCGCCGAGTTCGCAGATTAGCAGGCGCCGCCCATCGCCTCCCGCCGCTAACCGCTAAGGCCCCCCACAGGTCTATGACATGTGGGGCCTGGCCCTAGAACTTTTTTAAAAAAAGAGAAGAGAAAAAAGGAAATAAAATAAAAGTGAATTAATAAAGTTAATAAATAAATAAATAATTAGTGAATTAATTAATTTAATTAATCTTGTTTAGTTAACCTAATTAACTATTGTTACTTAATTAAACTATAATTAGATTAGTTAAAACCTAATTAGAGTAAACAGAGTATGACAGTGGGACCCACGCGTCAGTTTGACTAGGTCAACTGTCTAGTTGACTGCTAACATCACCCTGACATCATGCTGGCGTCATAATTACATTAAATTATTTCGGTTAATTCTAAAAAATGATTAAATCCTTCTAAAATTAATATAAAATAAACCGTAGCTCGGATGAAAAAACTTTGTACATGAAAGTTGCTCAAAACGACAAGACGAATCCGGATACGCAGCCCGTTCGTCCGCCTTGCGTCCCTAGCATAGGAAACCTGCAACCTTCCCCCTCCGGTTCATCTGTCCGAAAACACGAAACACCGGGGATACTTTCCCGGATGTTTTCCCCCTGCGCCGGTATTACCTATCCCTGCGTTAGATCACCTCTAGCACCACGTATTGCCATGTTATGCTTTGATTGCTCTGTTATTTATTGTGTTCCCCTCCGTTACTTCTTTCCGGTAGATCCCGAGACCGCTGCCGGTACCCCTGTGATCGACTACATCGACGACGAACCCTTCTTGCCAGAGCTTCGTGCAAGCCCCCCCACTTGGTCACCGGATATCGCCTATTCTTCTCTATACCGCTTGCATTAGAGTATTGTAGCATGTTACTTCTTTGATTAATCCTATCTTTCTGCATAGCATGTCCTTGCTACTACCGTTGTTGCCTTTACACCGCTATCCTCGCTTATTATAGGATGCTAGTGTTCCATCGGTGGCCCTACACTCTTGTTAAATGCGCCATGCTATACTCTTGGGCCGTGATCACTTGGGAGGTGATCACGGGCATATACTATATACTTTACCTTTGTTACATTACCGTGATCTTTGTTGGGATATGGGGGCTGAAGGCGTGTGGTTCCACCCAGGTAGTGGTGGGCCTGGGTTCCCGACGGCCCCCGACTGTTACTTTGTGGCGGAGCGACAGGGCAGGTTGAGACCACCTAGGAGAGAGGTGGGCCCGGCCCTGGTCGGCGTTCGCGCTTACTTAACACACTTAACGAGATCTTGGTATTTGATCTGAGTCTGGCTACTGGCCTATACGCACTAACCAACTACGCGGGAACAGTTATGCGCACTCGACGTCGTGGTATCAGCCGAAACGCCGTGACGTCGGCCCGGCGGCGGCGCGGATTGGAGTGGAACGCCTGCTAGGCTAGGTCTGCTTCCGGCCGCCCTCGCAACGTGCAGGTGTGCAATGGGCGATGGGCCCAGACCCCTGCGCCATAGGATTTAGACCGGCGTGCTGACCTCTCTGTTGAGCCTAGGTGGGGCTGCGATGTGTTGATCTTCCGCGGCCGGGCATGACCCAGAAAAGTGTGTCCGTCCAAATGGGATCGAGCGTGTTGGGTTATGTGGTGCACCCCTGCAGGGAAGTTTATCTATTCGAATAGCCGTGATCTTCGGTAACAGGATGACTTGGAGTTGTACCTTGACCTTATGACAACTAGAACTGGATACTTAATAAAACACACCCTTCCAAGTGCCAGATATAACCCGGTGATCGTTCTCTTACATGGCAATGAGGAGGGGATCGCCGGGTAGGTTTATGCTATGCGATGCTACTTGGAGGACTTCAGTCTACTCTCTTCTACATGCTTCAAGACGGAGGCTGCCAGAAGCGTAGTCTTCGACAGGATTGAAAGTGCTAGTTATCGACTAGAGGGGGGTGAATAGGCGATTTTTATGAAAGTCTTCAAAACACGGATGTTTCGAAGACAAACAACAGAAATGACCTAATTGATATGCAGTGGAAGATAAACTACAACAAGCAAGCCATAGTCAAGTATGTGATAATGTGAACGGACAAGACTAATAGCAGCTATGTAGTAAGGATCAGGATGGAAGATAGTATGAAGCCAATCAACAAAAGTAGTCAAGCAATGAAGTCAAACAGATAAGGCATATAAGCAATGACTTCACAAAGACAAACTCAAGGTAAAGGAGGGAAGGGATAGAACCAGTCACTAGTTGAAGACACAGGATTTGCTGGACCAGTTCGATTCTTTGTGACAACTGTACATCTGGTTAGGGAGGCTGAGATTCAACTCGTAAGACCGCGTCTTCACCTTATTCCCTTGAGCTAAGGACACACAGTCCTCTCCCAATCACTCTGGTAAGTCTTCAAGGTAGACTTCCGAACCTTCACAGCACGACGTTCACCGCAATCCACAATGACTCTTGGATGCTCAGAACGCGACGCCTAACCGGCCGGAGGATTCCACAGTCCTCAAGTGTAATAAGTCTTCAGGTCACACAGACAGGAAAACTTCAGTGATGCCTAACACTCTTTGGCTCTGGGTGTATTGGGCTTTGTCCTCGCAAGGATTTCTCTCTCTGAAAGGCTTCGAGGTGGGTTGCTCTCGAACGACAAAAGCCGTGCACTAACTCTCAGCAGCCACCAATTTATGGTGTAGGGGGTGGGCTATTTATAGCCACTAGGCAACCCGACCTGTTATGTCCGAAATGACCCTGGTCACTAAGGAACCGACACGTGTTCCAACGGTCGATTTCAAACACACGGCAACTTTACTTGGGCTACAAGCAAAGGCGACTCATCCAGCTCTGGATAAGTTTTGCTCTCATTGTCTTATTTCGAAGACATAGGATTTGGGTTGAGCATCACTTCAGTCATTCTGACTATGTTCACTTGGACCCCACTTAACAGTACGGTGGTTCCTACGACTCAACAAAGAAGAAAAGGAAACAACGAAACAACACAATCTTCGCGCTCCATAGTCTTAACTCAATGTCTTCTCATGTCATAGTCTTCAATGTGAATATCTTCACATACCACCATTGTCTTCAATGTCTTCATACATTTTTAGGGGTCACCTCCGGTAGGTAAACCGAATTAATGAGGGACACTACCTGCGTTATCCTGCAATTCTCACAAACGCATTAGTCCCTCAACCACATTTGTCGTCAATACTCCAAAACCAACTAGGGGTGGCACTAGATGCACTTACAAGGATTAGTTATCCCCCTCTTATTCTGGCATTCTGCAGTTCAGTCCACTGATATGGCCCTTTACACATATACCCATGCATATGTAGTGTAGCTCCTTGCTTGCGAGTTCTTTGGATGAGTACTCACGGTTGCTTTTCTTCCTCTTTTCCCCCTTTCCCTTCTACCTGGTTGTCGCAACCAGATGCAGAGTCCGAGGGGCAGGGCCTTGGCGTCGGCAGCGACTCCTACTACACCGGAGGTGCCTACTACTACGTGCAGCCCACCGATGGCGCCAGAGTAGTTTAGGAGGATCCAGGCGGAGGCCTGCGCCTCTTCGATCTGTATCCCGGTTGTGCTAGCCTTCTTAAGGCAAACTTTTTTAACTTATGTCTGTACTCGGATATTGTTGCTTCCAATCGACTGCCTATGATCGAGCACTTATATTCGAGCCCTCGAGGCCCCTGGCTTGTATTATGATGCTTGTATGACTTAATTTATTTTTAGAGTTGTATTGTGATATCTTCCCGTGAGTCCCTGATCTTGATCGTACATGTTTGCGTGTATGATTAGTGTATGATTGAATCGGGGGTGTCACAAGTTGGTATCAGAGCCGAATGCCTGTAGGAATCCCCCTTCCACACTCCTTGGCCGAAGTCGAGTCTAGACTTTACAAAACTTTTACTAACATGGCTGTGCGGCCCATGGGCCCACGTTGCCATTGGGTGGTATTAGGATCTTTTATTCCTCGTCTATACTCTGGGATTCTAATATCTTTTCTATTCGGGTTAAATGATTTTCAAAAATCTAACTTTAGGTTCTCGAAAACACTTTCTCCCGGAGAGCCCCTTCAGTCCAGATGATCGCTGGCTGCACCAGAAGATTTCGAAGTTACTCTCCGATACTCTTTTGAGACTTTGTGCCCGTTGCTTTTGCAATTCCCCTTCCACCGTCAACCCTTATGGATAACTACATGCACTTTCCATTCTTACATTCATCCCCAGTTGGTCTTGTTATTACAAGATACCCTGTAATACTCGTCGTTGTTCCAAGAATCCCTTGTGCCACCGCCTTGCGGTTCCTTCCTGCAAAAATATCCCTACGATTTGTTTCTTCACACTTATCGAGGAACCGTTCATTACTAGTCGTTCTTAGAATTCACTAGATACATTGAAATACTACCCGATCTTCCGGTAATCCTCTGCCAACTATTGCTCTACAAATACTTGTCTTCTTGCATTCTGGACAATCCCATTTGTATAGCAATAACCATTAAAATCCTTGTGATTGATATTCTGATCCTGTTGATTCAACATGTGTGTGAATGCACGCAATCATCAGTTATTCCCTGAAAATTATCTTTCCGGCTCAGACGTCATTTTAAACGTGAGCTGGTTCTCAACCAATCCATTTGCCGTCGATTGTACCCCTAAGGCTTTCAACTTATCCATCCCTTATTATAACATTGCTTCTGATCCCTTGATTTGAAAATCATAATACCTTTGCATTTGAACTCTGGATTAGTCAATTGTTTCTATAATCCAATGCCTTTGCATTGTTACTTCCTCTGGTTGTGTGCCGATGCTCACATTAGCTCCGTTATGGACCATCAGATCCTTTGCTGTATTATCATCCAACAATTTCTTTCGTATACAAAAACCTCAAGAAGTTTTTTCTCTGATACATAATGCCATTGGTAAATCATATTCTCTTATTTGGCCAACCATGCTCTGCTTACGAGCTGGTGATAATTACTCCTGAAGTTTGTGGTATATGTTCCTAAGAGGCCCCGATGGGTTGGACATATGCCTTTTCTAATCTCTGTGAACCCGGAAACTACTACTGGTCATACTCTACTGGTGTTATGACAGATAAAATTTCAATATTACAATTTCTTCAAAAATGAGAAGTGAGTGAAAGGTTATGCATTGGAGAAGTGGGAGTCGACCTTGAACTTTGTGTTCATGCCCATGGAAATGATGTTGAGCTTATCATGATAGCTTCTCGTAACAATAATTATTCACTTGACATAATTTGATTTTGTATCTATGATTTTGTCCTTTGCAATCGTGGTTCCGACCGTGATTGTTCTTCTTTGATCCCGTTCTCGGACAAGTTAAAAGTACTTGCCTTCTACAGATCATTACGTCTGACCTACCTCTATTTTGATCTGTCGTCGAGTATTACCCCCTGGTATCTCGAGATTATTATGGAACTGCATAACCTCTTATGAGTTCTTCATCAAGTACTACATTCTCACTGACTCCAATTTTTCATGGGCTCTGAGTTATTAAACACTCAAAGACACCGATAACTGAATCGATCTTGCACCGCGATTAAACAACTCTTGGTAACCTTCATTACTTATGAATGTGAACTCGATCACGTAAGTCCTAGCCTGCTCGACTATATCATTATCGTGCTAAATTTTAAGCTGTCTTTGCCGGGTCCTTCTTCCCGGAGCACAAATTTCGACGGTGAGCTAATCTTACAATCGATCTTCCTTGTTATATCGTTTGTCCTTGAACAGCAAGCTTGATTTCGAGTTTGTGTCGTACCCATGATTCCAATAACCTTCGCTTCATCATTCCTTTGACTCGATGTCGTCGCTGATTGATTACATCTTCATGAAATCTCTCGACAGATGTTCGTGATCATCATCAACCTTATGAACTCTTCCACGATAACAATTGAGTTCATGATGAGAAATACCATCCTTGCCCTCGATGATCTGTGTTATCATCGACCACTTTATTGACTTCCCTCCAACACAAACTTGATTGAGTTTTGTGTTATACTTTGAGTTCCTTGCTATCCAGCAATTGTTCTTCTTTACCTTGGAGTACTACCATCTTTTATGTCACGAATGTCGTGAGAAATTCACCATCCTTAAGAATTCTTGATACAAGTGATACTTATTACCATCACCATTCTTTTCTTGGTCCCCGTGTTGTTTCTAACCGGTATACCAACAAATGGTCTGTGATGTGTAAACTCTAAACTTCTAGCAACCCTATTGCTTTGAAGTTATTGGTCTATAGTTTCATTCTAAGCTCTAAACTTTTAGCAACCCTATTGCTTTGAAGTTATTGGTCTATAGTTTCATTCTAAGTCTATTGTTTATTGAATCATCATTCGAACATTGATTGTGCTACCTAGTCCAGATTCCTGGGTGCACCTTTCTATCATTGTTCAATTGTGTATGTTTCCCTCGAGCCTACATCATTGTATCATTTGATCTGAATAATGTTATATCCTTGTTCACATAATTGTGGAGATCCATCTTTTGGAAATCTCGATGAATGGTCTCTGAGTCCATCAACCACCTTCTCATCCTCTCCTTGGTTTAATGATGAACTCTTGTTTTGGAACTCGCTTCCATAGTTCTTTTCCCGAGAATCTTACAGTGTCATCTCCTCAATCTGTGTTGCACCTTTCCTTCTCAGGCATCCTGAGTCCTTGACACCAATCAGATCTGAATTCCGGTCAGATATGATGGTTGGAACATATTTCCTAAAGTTATAACATTGATCTTTACATGACCCGGTAAGGTGATGTCGTGCCTAGCACACCTGGCCGGAGGCCCTATTGTTATAGTTTCCTTTTTAACAAGGTTAACCTTTTTTCCATGAGGAAATTGAATGCCTTGTTTAATAAGTTTATCCTGATGGATCCTTTGTGTATCCAAAGTCCGACCCTTTCTTGAAGACCATGTCAATGCTATCTCGAAGCATGTCTATGGTACTCCGATTTTCAACAAGAACATTTGAAGCCCAATGCTAAATGTTTCCTCCTCAATTATCCAAACACCGTTGTATGGGTAATGTCATGATATTTCTCTCCCCTTTCCTAAAGGGTCTTCTACGTTATATCCTATCATGGATATCATGCTCTGCTTGTCTTTGGGAAGGATATACCCCTGAAATATGTGTTTAAACACATTTTTCCTGTCCATTGTTCTGTTTAACCTGATGATCACATTTTCCTTTCCATTGGTTTGTTTAACCTTTCTTGTGATCTATATGATCTAAGCAGTAAGATTCTTGTGCTTATGTAAACACATCGGTGTACAATTCTGTCAGCAAGACCCTGTTACTATTGTTGATGACATTCCGGTAGCCACCGATGGATGAGAACTTTGCCTATTGGTCCGCCTCGTTTAACGAGCAGGAAAATGGTTCTCTTCATCCCTCGCCCTTGGTACCAACGATGCTGCCAACATAACTGACCGGTTATTCTCTGACATGCCTTGCTTACAGGATCGTGCAAGACGTCACCCTCTTCCTACTTTTTACCCACATGGCGGGCCCATAACTCATAGTTCCACAGGATCGAAACCTGACTTCTGTACACCCCCTGTTAGCAAGGTGGCTCCTCGCGCGTGGCCTCATATGTAATTCATGGACCACCTTCCTAGTGATCTATTCTGGTATCAGACACAATGCTTATTCCCTTTGTTCTAAACCCCTTTCACACTTCGCTTCAGGCAATGAACGATTGCCTGCCCGATCGAAACTTCTCATGGTACCTTCTTACTTGCTCTCGAAATCTTCTTCAGTTACAATTCGAGAGTTACTTTTCGCCACCTTTCCTGGTGTTATCTACCAGATAAGCGACCTTCTAGAGGCTAGTTCTTCCGAAGATACCCATTATCCTTTTTCATAAGTACAATGGAACCCCCGAAGAAAGGATGACGACTTCATCATGATGCCCTGAAGCAGAGGAATGAAGACAGCAACATAATGGATCGACCTCCTCGTGAAGAGCAACCAAGACCGAGAAGAATCGTTGGAATTTCGTAACCAGAACTTTCCCCCTTATTCCACCTCTTAAATCTCGGGACGCGATTTCTTGTAGTGGAGGATTTTTTTAACACCCGGGTAATTAAGCTATAGTAATCCCACGCTAATGGTGCCACATCACCACGGTTACTGTTGTTAACCGTGCGATGATTCAAAACCGTTTCAAAATTTAAATTCAAATTAATGTAAACAATAAAAGTTTTTCAAAATTTAAAACAAAAATGGTCGGGAGGTGCCATATTTTGCATAAGTAAATATGGTGTAGTAAACACATTTTCATAAAATGCCTAGATAATTTAAAATGATTTAAAACAGAAAAGAAAAATAAGAAAAAGTAAAACAAAACAAAACAAACAAAAAAAGGAGGAAAAGGAACCCCCTCTCCTTTGGGCAGACGACCCACTGGCCGACCCACAGCCCAACCTGGCCGGCCCAACCCTCCCCTTAACCCCACCTCCCCTTAACCCCACCCTCTCGAAACCCTAACGGGTCCGCCCCAGTCCCACCCACTTCCCCTTGATCCCCCACGCCCCTCTCCCCTTCCCTGATTGGATCGGGGCAGCGCCTGCTGGCCATCTCACCCGAGCCGCCTCGCCGGACCTTCCCCTCCTCGCCGGCCGTCCTCGACCTCCTCGCCGCCCACCTCTCCCCGCCCCTCCTCTGTTCGATCCCGTCTGGATCGGGGGGAGACAGCTCGACGTCGCCGCCACCCGAAGCCGCCGCCCGGAGTCCCTGTCACCGACCACTGCTGCCACGCCATCACTGGACCTCGTCGCCTTCGTCCTCGTCCTCCTCCTCGACACCCACTGCCTTGTCCCCTACGACCCGCCGTGAGGACCACTCCTCTCTCCCCCTTTCCCTCTGTCGACGGTGCCGTTCACGACGCCCCGGCCTACTCTACCGCGCGCACGCATGCTCCGCACCCGTCGTGGCCCTCTACTTGTCGCGCCGCTCGGAGCCGCACCCCGCGCCGCGCTCTCCATCACGCTCCAGCGCCCGCTCGTGGCCGCCGCCGCCCCTCGCTGTTCCCGCTTCGCTCCGCCTACGACCACGCTATCCCGCTCGCTGCCTCGCTCGTGTCTTGCCGCAGCCACCCCGGCAACCACCGCGACTCCACCTGCCTGCGTGGCCCGCCTCCCCTTCGCTGCGGCCTTGACGCCAGCCCACCTCGCGGTGCTGATGCGGCCTGCGGCAGCCGCCCGGGTTCGCCCGTTAACGGGCGCCTGCCCATCGCCCTCCTGCCCGCTAACCCGCTAAGGCCCCCTGGGTCTATGACATGTGGGGCCTGGCCCTAGAACTTTTTTAAAAAAAGAGAAGAGAAAAAAGGAAATAAAATAAAAGTGAATTAATAAAGTTAATAAATAAATAAATAGTGAATTAATTAATTTAATTAATCTTGTTTAGTTAACCTAATTAACTCATGTTAATTAATTAAACTGTAATTAGATTAGTTAAAACCTAATTAGAGTAAACAGAGTATGACAGTGGGACCCACGCGTCAGTTTGACTAGGTCAACTGACTAGTTGACTGCTGACATCACCCTGACATCATGCTGACGTCATAATTACATTTTCTAATTAAATTAATTCGGTTAATTCTAGAATATGATTAAATCCTTCTAAAATTAATATAAAATAAACCGTAGCTTGGATGAAAAAACTTTGTACATGAAAGTTGCTCAGAACGACGAGACGAATCAGGATACGCAGCCCGTTTGTCCGCCTCGCGTCCCTAGCATAGGAAACCTGCAACCTTTCCCCTTCTGTTCATCTGTCCGAAAACACAAAACACAGGGGATACTTTCCCGGATGTTTTCCCCCTTCGCCGGTATTACCTATCCCTGCGTTAGATCACCTCTAGCACCGTGTATTGCCATGTTATGCTTTGATTGCTCTGTTATTTATTGTGTTCCCCTCCGTTATTTCTTTCCGGTAGACCCCGAGACCGCTGCCGGTACCCCTGTGATCGACTACATCGACGATGAACCCTTCTTGCCAGAGCTTCCAAGCAAGCCCCCCCCCCCTTGATCACCAGATATCGCCTATTCTTCTCTATACTGATTGCATTAGAGTAGTGTAGCATGTTACTGCTTTCAGTTAATCCTATACTGCTGCATAGCCTGTCCTTGCTACTACTGTTGTTACCTTTACCTTCTAGCCTACTGCGTAGTATCGGATGCTAGTGTTCCATCGGTTGCCCTACACTCTTATCAAATGCGCCATGCTATACTCTTGGGCCGTGATCACTTGAGGAGATGATCACGGGCATATACTATATACTTTACACTTTGTTACATTACGTGATACTTGTTCGGATATGGGGCTGAAGGCGGGTGGTTCCACCAGTAGTGGTGGGCACAGGTTCCCGATGGCCCCATTTGTTACTTTGTGGCGGAGCGACAGGCAGGTTGAGACCACCTAGGAGAGAGGTGGGCCTGGCCTGGTCGGCGTCATGTGATTATAACACGCTTAACGAGATCTTGGTATTTGATCTGAGTCTGGCTACTGGCCTATACGCACTAACCAACTACGCGGGAACAATTATGGGCACTCGACGTCGTGGTATCAGCCGAAGCACTTCATGGCGTCGACAAGCTGGCGGCCTTGGCGGATTGGGTGGAGCACTGCTAGGCTAGGTGCGCTTCCGGCCCGTCCTGCATAGCGTCTTGGTGTGCAATGGGCGATGGGTCCGCACCCTGCGCCATAGGATTTAGACTGGCGTGCTGACCTCTCTGTTGAGCCTAGGTGGGGCTGCGACGTGTTGATCTTCCGCGGCCGGGCATGACCCAGAAAAGTGTGTCCGACCAAATGGGATCGAGCGTGTTGGGTTATGTGGTGCACCCCTGCAGGGAAGTTTATCTATTCGAATAGCCGTGATCTTCAGTAACATGACGACTTGGAGTTGTACCTTGACCATATGACAACTAGAACTGGATACTTAATAAAACACACCCTTCCAAGTGCCAGATATAACCCGGTGATCGCTCTCTAACATGACAACGAGGAGGGGATCGCCGGGTAGGTTTATGCTATGCGATGCTACTTGGAGGACTTCAGTATACTCTCTTCTACATGTTGCAAGACGGAGGCTGCCAGAAGCGTAGTCTTCGACATGATTAGTTATCTCCCTCTTATTCTGGCATTCTACAGTTCAGTCCACTGATATGGCCCTTTAGACATATACCCATGCATATGTAGTGTAGCTCCTTGCTTGCGAGTACTTTGGATGAGTACTCACGGTTGCTTTTCTTCCTCTTTTCCCCCTTTCCCTTCTACCTAGTTATGCAACCGGATGCGGATACCGGGGCGAGATGCCACCATCTCTGACGACTCCTACTACACCGGAGGTGCCTACTACTACGTGCAGCCCGGCGGCGACCATGAAGTAGTTTAGGAGGATCCCAGGCAGGAGGCATGTGCCTCTTTCGATCTGTATCCCAGATTGTGCTAGCCTTCTTAAGGCAAACTTGTTTAACTTATGTCTGTACTTAGATATTGTTGCTTCCGCTGACTCGTCTATGATCGAGCACTTGTATTCGAGCCCTCTAGGCCCCTGGCTTGTATTATGATGCTTGTATGACTTAATTTATTTTTAGAGTTGTGTTGCGATATCTTCCCATGAGTCCCTGATCTTGACCGTACACGTTTACGTGTATGATTAGTGTATGATTGAATCGGGAGCGTCACAATTGCGGACCCGGATTCCGGGCAGGTGCGGGACCACCTGCTCTTGCTTGGTTTCATGGATGGCTATCGGCGGCAAGGTGATGAAGACGACTATGAAGTCGTCCATGGGGGCCGGGCAAGAAATGAGGAAGGGCAGCAAGACAACCGCGGCGAGGGCGGGCGAGAAGACGAAGAATCTCCAGGACATGATCATGAAGTAGATGCAGTACACAGTCATCATGTAGAAGATGCTGGTGAAGGAAAATATGCCCTAGAGGCAATAATAAAGTTATTATTTATTTCCTTATTTCATGATAAATGTTTATTATTCATGCTAGAATTGTATTAACCGGAAACATAATACATGTGTGAATACATAAACCTACAGTGTCACTAGTATGCCTCTACTTGACTAGCTCGTTAATCAAAGATGGTTGTGTTTCCTAACCATGAACAAGGAGTTGTTATTTGATTAACGGGATCACATCATTGGTTGAATGATCTGATTGACATGACCCATTCCATTAGCATAGCACCTGATCGTATAGTTTGTTGCTAGTGCTTTTCTTCATGACTTATACATGTTCCTATGACTATGAGATTATGCAACTCCCGTTTGCACGAGGAACACTTTGGGTGCTACCAAAGCGTCCTGGCGTGGCGGGTGATTATAAAGGTACATTACAGGTGTCTCCGAAGGTACATGTTGGGTTGGCATATTTTGAGATTAGGATTTGTCACTCCGATTGTCGGAGAGGTATCTCTGGGCCCTCTCGGTAATGCACATCACATAAGCCTTGCAAGCATTGCAACTAATGTGTTAGTTGTGAGATGATGTATTACGAAACGAGTAAAGAGACTTGCGATAGCGAGATTGAACTAGGTATTGGATACCGACGATCGAATCTCGGGCAAGTAACATACCGATGACAAAGGGAACAACGTATGTTGTTATGCGGTCGGACCGATAAAGATCTTCGTAGAATATGTAGGAGCCAATATGGGCATCCAGGTCCCGCTATTGGTTATTGACGGAGAGGTGTCTCGATCATGTCTACATAGTTCTCGAACCCGTAGGGTCCGCACGCAACAACGTTTCGATGGCAGTTACTATGAGTTTTTATGATGTTTCTGTACCGAAGGTTGTTGAGTCCCGGATGAGATCACGGACGTGACGAGGAGTCTCGAAATGGTCGAGACATAAAGATTCATATATTGGAAGTCTATGTTTGGACATCGGAAGTGTTCCGGGTAAAATTGGGAATTTTACCAAATGCAGGAGGTTACCGAACCCCGAATACTAATGGGCCAACATGGGCCTTAGTGGAAAGGAGAAAAGGGGCCCAAGTGCTGGCGCACCTTTTCCCCTTCCCTAGTCCTATTAGGACTAGGAGAAGGCGCCCCCCTCTCTCCCTTCCCACTTGGGGAAACCTAGTTGGACTAGGATTGGGGGAATCCTACTCCTAGTAGGAGTAGGAAACCCCTGGTGCGCCTCCTCTCCTTGGCCGGCCAGCCCCTCCCTTCCCTCCTTTATATACAAAGGGGCAGAGGGCACCCCATGAGACACAAGTTGATCATTGAGATCGTTCCTTAGCCGTGCGGTGCCCCTTCCACCATATTACACCTCGAAAATACCGTGGCGGAGCTTAGGCGAAACCTGCGCGGTGGAACATCATCATCGTCACCACGCCGTCGTCTTGTGAAACTCTCCTCAATACTCGGCTGGATCGGAGTTCGAGGGGCGTCATCGAAGCTGAGCGTGTGCAGAACTCGGAGGTGCCGTACGTTCGGTACTTGGATCGGTTGGATCGTGAAGAAGTACGACTACTTCCTCTACGCTTGCGTCAACGCTTCCGTTCTTTGGTCTCACGAGTGCGTAGACAACACTCTCATCTCGTTGCTATGCATCACCATGATCTTGCGTGATCGTAGGAAAATTTTGAAATTACTACGTTCCCCAACAGTGGCATCCGAGCCTAGGTTTTTATGGTTTGATGATATGCATGAGTAGAACACAAGTGAGTTGTGGACGATACAAGTCATACGCCTACCGACATGTCATACTTTGGTTCAGCGGTATTGTTGGACGAACGATCCAGACCAACCTTACGCGTACTCTTCACGCGAGACCGGTTCCCTCGGCGTGCTTTGCACATAGATGGCTTGCGGAAGACTGTCTCTCCAACTTTAGTTGAACCGAGTGTGGCTACGCCCGGTCCTTGAGAAGGTTAAGCGGAGTCTATTTGTGAAAGTATCGTTGTGGTTTTGATGCGTAGGTGAGATTGGTTCTTGCTTAAGCCCGTAGCAGCCACGTAAAATTTGCAACAACAAAGTAGAGGACGTCTAACTTGTTTTTGCAGGGCATGTTGTGATGTGATATGGTCTAGACATGATGCTGAATTTTATTGTATGAGATGATCATGTTTTGTAACCGAAGTTATCGGCAATCGGCAGGAGCCATATGGTTGTCGCTTTATTGTATGCAATGCAATGCCTGTAATGCTTTACTTTATCACTAAGCGGTAGCGATAGTCGTAGAAGCATAAGATTGGCGAGGCGACAACGATGCTACGATGGAGATCAAGGTGTCGGCGCCCGGTGGCGATGGTGATCATGACGGTGCTTCGGAGATGGAGATCACAAGCACAAGATGATGATGGCCATATCATATCACTTATATTGATTGCATGTGATGTTAATCCTTTATGCATCTTATCTTGCTTTGATTGACGGTAGCATTATAAGATGATCCCTTACTAAATTATCAAGAAGTGTTCTCCTGAGTATGCACCGTTATGCGAAAGTTCTTCGTCTTTGAGACACCACGTGATCGGGTGTGATAGGCTCTACGTTCAAATACACGGGTGCAAAACAGTTGCACACGCAGAATACTCAGGTTATACTTGACGAGCTATGCATATAAGATATGACCTCGGAACACGGAGACCGAAAGGTCGGCGTGAATCATATAGTAGATATGATCAACATAGTGATGTTCACCATTGAAACTACTCCATCTCACGTGATGATCGGACATGGTTTAGTTGATTTGGATCACGTGATCACTTAGAGGATTAGAGATGTCTATCTAAGTGGGAGTTCTTAAGTAATATGATTAATTGAACTTTAATTTATCATGAACTTAGTCCTGGTAGTATTTTGCAAATTATGTTGTAGATCAATAGCTCGCGTTGTTGCTTCCCTATGTTCTTATATGTGTTCCTAGAGAAAATTGTATTGAAAATGTTAGTAGCAATGTTGCGGATTGGATCCGTGATCTGAGATTTATCCTCATTGCTGCACAGAAGAATTATGTCCTTGATGCACCGCTAGGTGACAGACCTATTGCAGGAGCAGATGCAGACGTTATGAACGTTTGACTAGCTCAATATGATGACTACTTGATAGTTTAGTGCACCATGCTTAAGCGGCTTAGAATCGGTACTTCAAAGGCGTTTTGAGCGTCATGGACCATATGAGATGTTCCAGGAATTGAAGTTAATATTTCAAGCAAATACCCGAGTTGAGAGATATAAAGTCTCCAACAAGTTCTATAGCTAAAAGATGGAGGAGAATCGCTCAACTAGTGAGCATGTGCTTAGATTGTCCAGGTACTTCAATCGCTTGAATCAAGTGGGAGTTAATCTTCCGGATAAGATAGTGATTGACGTAATTCTCTAGTCACCATCACTAAGTTACTAGAACTTCGTGATGAACTATAGTATGCAAGGGATGACGAAAACGATTCCCAAGCTCTTCGTGATGCTTTGAAATCGACGAAGGTAGAAATCAAGAAAAGAGCATCAAGTGTTGATGATTGACAAGACCACTAGTTTCAAGGAAAAGGGCAAAGGGAAGAAAGGGAACTTCAAGAAGAACGGCAAGCAAATTGCTGTTCGAGTGAAGAAGCCCAAGTCTAGACCTAAGCCTGAGACTAAGTGCTTTTTCTGCAATGGAACTAGTCACTGGAAGCAGAACTACCCCAATTATTTGGTGGATAAGAAGGATGGCAAAGTGAACAATAGTATATTTGATATACAGGTTATTGATGTGTGCTTTACTAGTGTTTATAGTAGCCCCTGAGTATTTGATACTTGTTCGGTTGCTAAGATTAGTAACTCGAAACAGGAGTTACAGAATAAAATGTAAACTAGTTGAAAGGGAAGCAACGATGAGTGTTGGAAGTAGTTCCAAGATTGATATGATCATCATCGCACACTCCCTATACTTTCGAGATTAGTGTGGAACCTAAATAAGTGTTATTTGGTGTTGAGCATAAATATGATTTGATCATGTTTATTGCAATACGGTTATTCATTTAAGTAAGAGAATAAATTGTTGTTCTGTTTACATGAATAAAACCTTATATGGTTACACACCCAATGAAAACGGTTCATTGGATCACGATCATAGTGATACACATATTCATAATATTGAAATCAAAAGATGCAAAGTTAATAATGATAGTGCAACTTATTTGTGGCACTGCCGTTTAGGTCATATTGGTGTAAAGCGCATGAAGAAACTCCATCTTGATGGATTTTGGAATCACTTGATTATGAATCATTTGATGCTTGCGAACCGTGCCTTTTGGGCAAGATGACTAAAACTCCGTTCTCGGAACAATGGAACAAGCTAATGACTTATTGGAAATAATACATACCGATGTATACAATTCAATGAGTGTTGATGCTCGTGGCAAGTATCATTATTTTCGACCTTCACGAGATGATTTGAGCAGATATGCGTATATCTTCTTGATGAAACATAAGTCTGAAATAGTTGAAAAGTTCAAAAGAATTTTAGAGTGAAGTTTAAAATCATCGTAACAAGAAAATAAAGTTTCTGCTATCTGATAGAGGAGAGGAATAATTGAGTTACGAGTTAGGTCTTCAATTAAAACAAAGTGAAATAGATTCACAGCTCACGCCACCAGGAACACCACAACGTAATGGTGTGTCCGAGCGTCAGAACCGTACTTTATTTTGATATGGTACGATCAATGATGTCTCTTACCGATTTACCAATATCGTTTTGGGGTTATGCATTAGAGACAGCTGCATTCACGTTTAATGGGGCACCATCTAAATCCGTTGAGACGACACCATATGAACTATGGTTTAACAGGAAACCTAAGCTGTCGTTTCTTAAAAGTTTGGAGTTTTGATACTTATGTGAAAAAGTTTTCACCTGATAAGCTCGAACCCAAATCGGAGAAGTGCGTCTTCATAGAATACCCAAAGGTAACTATTGGGTACACCTTCTATCACAAATCCGAAGGCAAGTTTTTCGTTGCTAAGATGGATCCTTTCTAGAGAAAAAGTTTCTCTCGAAAGAAGTGAGTGGGAGGAAAGTAGAAACTTGATGAGGTAATTGTACCTTCTCCCTTATTGGAAAGTAGTTCATCACGAAATCAGTTCTAGTGATTCCTACACCAATTAGTGAGGAAGTTAATGATGATGATCATGAAACTTCAGATCAAGTTGCTACCAAACCTCGTGGGTCTTCCAGAGTAAGATCCGCATCAGAGTGGTACGGTAATCATGTTCTGGAAGTCATGTTACTAGACCATGATGAACCTACGAACTATGAGGAAGCGATGATGAGCCCAGATTCCGCGAAATGGCTAGAGGCCATGAAATCTGAGATGGGATCCATATATGAGAACAAAGTGTGGACTTTGATGGAGTTGCCCGATGATCGGCAAGCCATATTATATAAATGGATCTTCAAGAGGAAGACGGACACTGATAGTAGTGTTACTATCTACAAAGCTCGACTTGTTGCAAAAGGTTTTCGACAAGTTCAAGGGGTTGACTACGATGAGACTTTCTCACCCGTCGCGATGCTTAAGTCTGTCCGAATCATGTTAGCAATTGCCACATTTTATGAAATCTGGCAAATGGATGTCAAAAACAACATTCTTTAATGGATTTATTAAAGAAGAGTTGTATATGATGCAACCAGAAGGTTTTGTCAATCCTAAAGGAGCTAACAAAATGTGCAAGCTCCATGATCCATCTATGGACTGGTGCAAGCATCTCGGAGTTGGAATATACGCTTTGATAAGTTGATCAAAGCATATAGTTTATACAGACTTACAATTGAAGCCTGTATTTACTAGAAAGTGAGTGGGAGCACTACTGACATTTACGATAAGTATATGTGAATGACATATTGTAGATCGGAAATAATGTAGAATTATTCTGCAAAGCATAAAGGAGTGTTTGAAAGGAGTTTTTCAAACAAAGACCTCGGTGAAGCTGCTTAGATATTGAGCATCAAGATCTATAGAGATAGATCAAGACGCTTGATAAGTTTTTTCAATGAGTACATACCTTGTCAAGATTTTGAAGTAGTTCAAAATGGAACAGTCAAAGAAAAGTTCTTGCCTGTGTTGCAAAGGTGTGAAATTGAGTAAGACTCAAATCCCGACCACTGCAGAAAATAGAAAAGAGAATGAAAGTCATTCCCTATGCCTCAGTCATAGGTTCTATAAAGTATGCTTTGCTATGTACCAGACCTATTGTATACCTTGCTATGAATTTGGCAAGGAGTATAATAGTGATCTAGGAGTAGATCCTTTGGACATTGGTCAAGAACATCCTTAGTGGGGACTAAAGAAATATTTCTCGATTATGGAGGTGATAAAAGAGCCCGTCGTAAAGAGTTACATCGATGCAAGCTTTTTACACTGATCCGGATGACTCTAAGTCTCAATCTGGATACATATTATAAGTGGGAGCAATTAGCTAGAGTAGCCCGTGCGAGCATTGTAGACATAGAATATTTGCAAAATACATACGGCTCTGAATGTGATGACCCGTTGACTAAGCTTCTCTCACGAGCAAAACATGATCATCCCTTAGTACTCTTTGGGTGTTAATCACATAGCGATGTGAACTAGATTATTGACTCTAGTAAACCCTTTGGGTGTTGGTCACATGACGATGTGAACTATGGGTGTTAATCACATACAGATGTGAATATTAGTGTTGAATCACATGATGATGTGAACTAGATTATTGACTCTAGTGCAAGTGGGAGACTGAAGGAAAATATGCCCTAGAGGCAATAATAAAGTTATTATTTATTTCCTTATTTCATGATAAATGTTTATTATTCATGCTAGAATTGTATTAACCGGAAACATAATACATGTGTGAATACATAAACCTCTGAGTGTCACTAGTATGCCTCTACTTGACTAGCTCGTTAATCAAAGATGGTTGTGTTTCCTAACCATGAACAAGGAGTTGTTATTTGATTAACGGGATCACATCATTGGTTGAATGATCTGATTGACATGACCCATTCCATTAGCATAGCACCTGATCGTATAGTTTGTTGCTAGTGCTTTTCTTCATGACTTATACATGTTCCTATGACTATGAGATTATGCAACTCCCGTTTGCACGAGGAACACTTTGGGTGCTACCAAACGTCACAACGTAATCGGGTGATTATAAAGGTACATTACAGGTGTCTCCGAAGGTACATGTTGGGTTGGCATATTTCGAGATTAGGATTTGTCACTCCGATTGTCGGAGAGGTATCTCTGGGCCCTCTCGGTAATGCACATCACATAAGCCTTGCAAGCATTGCAACTAATGTGTTAGTTGTGAGATGATGTATTACGAAGCGAGTAAAGAGACTTGCCGTAGCGAGATTGAACTAGGTATTGGATACCGACGATCGAATCTCGGGCAAGTAACATACCGATGACAAAGGGAACAACGTATGTTGTTATGCGGTCTGACCGATAAAGATCTTCGTAGAATATGTAGGAGCCAATATGGGCATCCAGGTCCCGCTATTGGTTATTGAACGGAGAGGTGTCTCGATCATGTCTAAATAGTTCTCGAACCCGTAGGGTCCGCACGCTTAACGCTTCGATGGCGGTTACTATGAGTTTTTTATGATGTTTCTGTACGAAGGTTGTTGAGTCCCGGATGAGATCACGGACGTGACGAGGAGTCTCGAAATGGTCGAGACATAAAGATTCATATATTGGAAGTCTATGTTTGGACATCGGAAGTGTTCCGGGTAAAATTGGGAATTTTACCAAATGCAGGAGGTTCTGGAACCCCGGAATACTAATGGGCCAACATGGGCCTTAGTGGAAAGGAGAAAGGGGGCCCAAGTGCTGGTCGCACCTTTCCCCTTCCCTAGTCCTATTAGGACTAGGAGAAGGGCGCCTCTCTCTCTCCCTTCCCACTTGGGGAAACCTAGTTGGACTAGGATTGGGGAATCCTACTCCTAGTAGGAGTAGGAAACCCCAGTGCGCCTCCTCTCCTTGGCCGCCAGCCCTCCCTTCCCTCCTTTATATACAAAGGCAGAGGGCACCCCATGAGACACAAGTTGATCATTGAGATCGTTCCTTAGCCGTGTGCGGTGCCCCTTCCACCATATTACACCTCGAAAATACCGTGGCGGAGCTTAAGCGAAGCCCTGCCCGGTGGAACATCATCATCGTCCACGCCGTCGTCTTGTGAAACTCTCCCTCAATACTCGGCTGGATCGGAGTTCGAGGGACGTCATCGAGCTGAGCGTGTGCGAGAACTCGGAGGTGCCGTCGTTCGGTACTTGGATCGGTTGGATCGTGAAGAAGTACGACTACTTCCTCTATGTTGCGTCAACGCTTCCGTTGCTTTGGTCTCTGAGAATGCGTAGACAACACTCTCATCTCGTTGCTATGCATCACCATGATCTTGCGTGATCGTAGGAAAATTTTGAAATTACTACGTTCCCCAACAGCTGGACATGATGATGAGGAAGATGCCAGAGTAGACGAAGGACATGATCATGAAGATGAAGATGTCGGAGCAGACGACGATGGACCATCGATGGGCTGGGTGCAGGACCCTCATATTCGAGAGCTGCTTCTCAAGCAGACGGATAACGCAAGAGCTGCCGCCCGAGAGAAAGCCAAGATGGATCAAATGGAGATAGACGCGGTTACTCCATTGTATGAAGGATGTAGGCCCGAGGATACCCTCCTGAAAGTAACGCTCATGGCTTTGGAGATGAAGGTAAAACACAAAATGACCGACACATGCTTCGACGAGAACATGTCATTTTGGCACGAACGTCTTCCCAAGGGGAACAAGTGCCCGACCAGTTTTGAGGAGGCGAAGAAAATCGTGTGTCCTCTGGATTTACCGCACGTGAAAACCATGCGTGCATGAACAATTGCATCATTTATCGGGACGAGCACGCAGAGTCTACCATATGTCCGGTGTGCGGCGTCACTCGATACAAGAAGAGGAAGAAAGCTCCTAGAAAAGTGGTGTGGTACTTTCCGATCACTCCTCGTCTGCAACGGTATTTCGCAGACCCTAAGGTAGCAAGCTCCTGTGTTGGCACGCGGATAGGGAGGAGAAGAAGCGAGAAGATGATGCAAATGATCCGGAGATAAATAAAAAAGACAAGATGCTGAGTCACCCTAAGGATGGGAGCCAGTGGCAAGCGTTGAACTTCGAACACCCAGAATTTGGGAAGGATCCAAGGAACATCGTGCTGGGTGCGAGCACCGATGGAGTCAATCCGTTTGGCAGCCAGAGAAGCACACATAGCACCTGGCCTGTGTTTGTGTGGATGTACAACCTTCCCCCTGGTTGTGCATGAAGAGGAAGTACATTCACATGAGTATGCTAACTGAAGGGCCGAAACAACCAGGGAACGACATCAATCTTTATCTGGGGCTGCTGAAAGAGGAGCTAGACACGCTGTGGAAAACGCCAGCCAATACGTGGGACGCCGCAGAGAAAGAATATTTCCCTATGAGAGCGACTATCTCGGTTAAGGATATCTCGCGGGGCAGGTGGTCCACGGATTTTCTGGATGCGTCAGGTGCATGGATGACACAACGTATCGCCAGCTAGATAGAAATCCCGGGTCTTCGAAAACCGTGTTCATGGGACATCGAAGGTGGCTTCGCGACGATGACCCATGGAGAAAACCGCAAGGATCTGTTCGATGGTGAAACCGAACCCCGAAGATGCCCGTGTACGAGGAGTGGCGAGGAAATAGACGAGTTGTTGCAAAATTGGAAAGATTGCCCACTGTCGGGAAAGAAGCAAAAGGCGCCAGAGCCGGGAAAGAAGCGAAAGGCGCCAGAGCCGCTGCTGAAGGTATGGAAAACGAGGTCTGTTTTCTGGGACTTGCCGTACTGGAAGATCCACCGTGTGCCTCACAGCCTTGATGTCATGCATATCACGAAGAATGTGTGCGAGAGTCTGCTTGGTACCCTACTCAACATGCCAGAGAGGACCAAAGATGGGTCAAAAGCAAGGGAAGACTTGAAATCAATGGGCATCAGGGAGGGGCTTCACGCTAATGATGATGAGGCGAAGTAGGACATGGAAAGTCGTCGCAAAGGCAAAAAGGCCAAGAAGACCGGAAACGACTACCCTCCTGCGTGCTTCACTCTAAGTCAGGAGGAGATCGATCAGTTTTTCACCTGCCTCGTAAGAGTAAAACTTCCTTACAGTTACGTGGGGAAGATAAGCAGATACCTAGACCCAACAAGCGAAGTTCGTGGGATGAAGTCTCCACGGTATCACGCGTCTTGATGACGCAGATACTTCCAGTTGCAATCCGTAGGATCATGGACGCGCATGTCCGTGAAATGCGATTTGGCCTATGTAACTTTTTAGACGTCATCTCTCGAAAGTCGGTTGGCGTGAGGCAACTCAGAAGGATACACAAAGAAATCGTGGTGATACTATGCGAGCTTGAGATGTACTTCCCGCACGCATTCTTCGATGTTATGGTGCATCTGCTGGTCCATATCATGGAGTATATCATCCAACTCGGGCCGATGTTCCTGCACAGCATGATGCCGTTCGAAAGGATGAATGGTGTCATCAAAGGATACGTTCGCAACATGTCACGTCCAGAGGGAAGCATAGCCAGGGGCTTTCTGACCGAAGAGTGCATCTCCTCTTGCCGCGAATTATCTAGGCATCGAGAACCCGTTGGTCTGCCCATCAACAGGCACCTCGGCAGGCTCGCTGGATGGGGTCACCGTGAGGGTCGCCGCGAAATGCATGTCGACTTAGAGGGTCGACTCACGACTTTGAAAGAGCAAACCTAGTCGCGCTACAACACATAGACGTGGTCGATCCTTGGGTGGTAGAGCACAAAACCTTTATTGAGAAGACGTACAATGACCGAGGCCAACAGAGGACGGACGGAGATATAATCAAAGAGCACAACTCATGTTTCATGCGTTGGTTCAAGCAGAAGATTCTGTTGTACCCTTTACATGAGGATTCTTCCGCGGAAGAACAACTCATATTCGCCTTGTCACAGGGCGCCGAGCACAACCTGATGACGTATGAGGCGTACGATATCAACGGCTACACATTCTACACCGAGGGAAAGGACATGAATAGCGATGGTTATCAGAACTCCGGAGTAACGATGGAATCCTACACCGGTAACGACAAGGACAGATACTACCGAAGGATCGAGGAGATGTGGGAGCTGAGCTACGCTGGAGAGAAGGTCCCGATGTTTCGTGTCAGATTGGCCAAGAGCATCATAAAAGAAGACCGGTATTTCACCACCATGGTTATATCCGAAGCCAAATCCAAGACCGCGGGCGCAAACGTCACCGTGAAAAATGAGCCATGGGTACTAGCTTCCCAAGTGGACCAATGCTTCTTCATTACCGACCTGTCAAAGCCCAGTCGTGTTGTCTTGAGGAGAGGCAAAAGGAAGATCATCGGAATGGATGGAATCGCCAATGAGCAAGACTTCGACAAGTACGGTGACCCGAAGATGGAACATGACGACGACGATGAAGTATCTACATACACCACAAGAAGAAGCATGACCACCCTACCTAAAGGACGTCCGTTCAAGAGAAGAACTCCATTTACGAAAAATAAGGTCAAGAAGATTGTGAACAGATAGCTAGCTAAGATCGATTGTATTTAAATTGTAGCCTTCATTTCTCGATTGTATTTCATGGGCACTTTTTGAACTCATGAATATTTTATATTTCATGGGCACTTTTGAATTCATGAATATTTTTTTCAAATTTGATGATATTTTTTCATATTCAATATGAAAAAATATTGAATATTCATGAGGAAACTCGATCTCGATCCCCCTCCATCTCGATCGCTATCCCACCTCGCCAGACCCCCCTCGCCGCCGAGGACCCCCCGCACCCTCTCCCCTGCTCCACCGTCGACGACGACCCACCGCACCCTCCCCCGCTCCACCGCCGCCGACGACCCCCCGCACCCTCCCCCGCTCCACCGCCGCCGCCGACCCCCCTCACCCTCCCCCACTCAACCGTCACAAATGAATGCAACTAAAAATCCAAAAAAACAAATTTGATTATATTTTCAAATAACAAATTTGATGATATTTTCAAATAACAAATTTGATGATATTTTTTCATATTCATAAATATTTTCAAATAACAAATTTGATGATATTTTTTAAAAAATTATTACTGTTTTTATAAAAAATTATTACAGTTTCATATTCATATTCATTTTCTAAAAAATTATGAGATGCAACAAATAATAATAATAATAAATTACTTATGGCGCACCTCTGGCTGGTGCGCCATTGCTATGCAAAAAAAGTTACTTATGGCGCACCGCTGGGTGGTGCGCCATTGCTATCTAAAAAAAGATTACTAATGACGCACCGCTCGGGGGTGCGCCATTGCTATCTAAAAAACATACTAATGGCGCACCGCTAGGTGGTGCGCCATTGCTAAGCCTCCCCCCACACTAAAATCCCCAATCTCTCACATTTCTCTCTAATCCCTCCCCTACCTCATCTCACACGCACCCGACCACCACCGACCACCACCGCCCCCGTGCTCGCCTTCCCCGGCCGTGCTCGCTGCCCCCGCCGCACCCGACCACCACCGACCACCACCGCCCCCGTGCTCGCCTTCCCCGGCCGTGCTCATGCCCCCGCACCGACCACCACCTTCACGCCCCCTCCCCAGGCAGCGCCGCCTCCCTCGCCGTCCCCCCTTCGCTCGCGCCCGCGCCCTCGACGTCCTCCCCCCCCAGCGCCCCCCCCCCCCCCGGCCCCGCCTGCGTCAACCTCGTGCTCGCCGTCCAACACCGCGCGACCTGCCCAGGAGGACCGCCGCCGTCTTCCTCTTTGACTACGAGGACCCGGACGAGCTCGGACGCTCTCGAGCCATCCCTTCGACGCCCGCCGATTTCCTCCGCCTCGGCCACCATCGCCACCGCTCGACGCCGAATTCGTGCCGCCTCGACTAGCTCCGGCTACCCCGAGTCACCCTCGACCTCCCTAGTGAGCACCCGAGCCGCTTCCCCCTCTTCCCCCTCTTGATTTCCTTCTAATGTGTTCTAGGGTTGGGGGTTGGAGAATTTTGGACAAGGAAAGGGGGTTGGAGAATTAAATAGCTAGGGTTGGGGGTTTGCAAGAGAAGAATCTTCAGGCTTACTCACTGTTCAATTTGTTCTTTGTGAGTTTGAATTTCTTGTTCTCGATGCTGATGGTTTACCTTTGGTTGTCAAGTTGTAGAGGAAATTCAATTCGGTGGATACGAAGGTAGAGAAATAATCCAGGACAAAGGTTGTACACTCTTTGTTAAATGATTAACATATTATAGTGAAAATTTAGTTTGATGCCATCAAATTCATTGAGTAATACTCTTGGCATTCTTGGAGATCTGCTAGTTTTTGGAAGTTTTTCTTGCTACGGTTAACTGAAAATGTTCAGTGTTCCAATACTGTATAGAAACTATAGTGCCTGTTATTTAGTTATGAATCCTTCACTGAAACTGTAGTGTTTGCTAAAACTAAGATGTAAACTAAAGGAGTTCGTGATTTGCAGAAGCTGTAGCATACTCCAACAAGTGATAAATGCACTCAAAAGTTCACTAAGAAAATGCACATGCTTCTCACTTGTTACTGAAAGTTTTCTGGAGTTATAAATGCATGCAAAATAAGTTCAGTTAAGCTATTCTATTCTTGTATGAATTCCAACCAGGTCAATTTGCTGTCAAGTGCTCTGTAATACTCAACCAGGTTTATCTAAAATGAAGATCAACCATGTTTATGTAATAGATCAAATTGCAACAGATTATTTGCAGTAGATCAAACAACAGTAGATTACTCAATATTCTTGCCATTTGTTGATAGGTTATAAATATTGACCATAAATAAGAATGAATATTGACCATTTGTTGCTGCTAGCACATGTTGAAGTGTACCTGATGATGCTTCTATAGAAAATTCAATCTTCCTCCTCAGGCATGTGTTGTGTGACCTGACAAAATATAAATGTGTTGTGTGCCATGTGTTGGTAATTTAGTAAAGTCAAACAAGCACTGGATTTAGGCATGTTGCTTGCTGAAATTGTAGTAGCAACAACAACTATGGCTGAATGTTGAACAGGTTATAGTGGTCAGATTAGTTCAGCAACAACAACTATTTTTAGTTTGTCTTATGGGTCATCTAAAAAAATGTTTTATTGGATCATTCCTGCTGACAACTCCTTGTGGTCAAATTCCAAATTATTGTAAGGAGTTAACTAGAATTTGACAAGCAATACTTATAAAACCCTTGAAACTGAATTACTACCATAGAGGTACCCAAATATGTAGGTTAGTTTGTGTTTTCATTTGTTCACACTGTCGCTGTATTGCTCAATTAGACAATTAGTGTTTATGAAGAAGAAGAATAAACCTGCTGATGCTGATGTTATGCCTGTATTCACTGCTGCTGTTGCTGCTGCACTTGTGATGATGTTGTACTTGTGATGATGCTACTTGTGATCTTCTGAAATGACCCATTGGCGACTTCATTACGCGGGGATAATGATTTTGCAGGTACCCCGAGAGGCCCTTGAGTTTGCCGGAATGTCGATTAACTTCCGTCTTGGCAAATTGGTACTCCATATGTCTTATTTTCAGCAAAGGTCATGCTGAAATTTTCCGTGAATTTTAGCATGACTTTGCTAAAAATAGGACATCTGGGGTACTTGCGACTAATGCATGGGCCGGGGTATCTTAGTACTAATTAAGTAGGATCAACTGCCCCTTTATTCTTGCTGCATTAAACCATAGGTGGCAATAGAGCCAAGTGATTAGGCCCAACTTAGAATTCTCCTTCCCTTTTCTTGATAGGGTATATTATTAGAAGATACCCATAATGTTAGTTAACTCTTAATCATCTGAGCAAGTCATCGACACACCAATCAAGCTCCTCATCCACTGTGATCAGAAAGAAACTATGAAAATGACACAACAGAAGACAATACCCCCCGATCTAGTCTAAACACACTGGCTGGCTAGTAGTTAGTGTAGGTGTATATATACACATGAATCCACCTACATCTTGGAAATCCATTTAATCAGAGGAAGACGACGAAGAAGAAGAGGAGGAGGAGGAGGAGGAGGAGGAGGAAGTGAGGTTGGTTAGCCAAGAGTCAAACCCTAAATGATAAAACCTTGGCTATTAGGGTGCCTCGGTGTCGATAAAAACCTAAATGATGAAAGCTTAGCCCTTAGCGAATTCCTCGAGAATTAGGTTATTTGATCAACTGAGAGATCTTGTTCCTTGACAATAACCAACTTTTTGACCAAACTTTTTTCCTATTGAGAGTGAAACATGGCCCACAACGATGAGGCCGGTGGTTCGGGCGGCAAGGCATTCTGGGAGCTGTCCCAGGAGATGGAGGAACAACCTCAGCGCTATGAGGACGCCACGGAAGACACCGATCCTGACTACACAACCCCTAGTGGCGCCGGGGATGACACCACTGATGGTGTCGCCGAGGATGCCACCACTGATGATGGCGGCGCACGCACAGGTGGCAGCCAACCGAAGAGGCAACGGAAGGACCGGCGCCCGAACGTGCTCGGCACCGTCAAGGAGGAATTCTTGAAGTGAATTTCGACGGGCCAACGGCGCCCAAAGAAATAGTCAAGGGTACTCGATTCAGCTCGAGCATTCTCCGAGCAACGTGTCGATCAACACCGAGAACCTAAGGCATAAGGACCGAGGGAATTTGCGCAACCTCCTCTTCACGAAGCAGCACGAACGATACAAGTTCCCCGCTGAATTTGAAAACACACGCCTCTCAGGGAATAAAGTGAACAATGCCGCCCTCACGAGGATGAGCACGGCCCTGTCTACTTGGAGAAGCGCGGTGAAGAGAATGATTGACAAAGGTGATAGTTATGAGAAGATCAAGGCGAAAAATCCTTCGATCAGCGAAGATGACTACAAGGAGTTCAAGATCAAGTGCGAGAGCAGCGCAACCTCCGAATCAAGTCGATTAGGCGAAAGAAATGCGTGATTAAACTTAGGGGTCCACCAACTTGGTCCCAGTGTTACTGAGTGGCGGAGCCTATATGGGACAAGGAGGACGCGGGCGTGCCGAGCAAGGCCTACCGCCCGCTTGGAGAAATACCGTGACAAGCGGACCAGGAACTTTGTCGGGGGCCTGGTACAAGGAGGACCCGGTAACAAAGGAGCTTACCACGGATCCGAAGACCAGGGCGCTTGAGCTTGTTCTGGTAAGGAATACACCCCCGCGTAATTACCTCCATATGGTTGCATTCTAATTAATGAAGCCAAATTTCTAAATGGTTCACATTCCTTCCGCAGGAGACTGAAAGCAGTAGCGCGGGGTCGGCTCAGAGCTCCCCTTGGGACAACACTCTAAATAGGGTGTTGAACGTAATGAAAAACAAGGATAAGCTCAGTAAGCCGTCGTCAGCTGGTCGTGTGGCCGACAAAGGCTTGTCCACAAAATGGTCGTCATACTATACCGCTGGTGGGCGAAAGGAGAAAAAGACCAGCTCATAAAGCCAGTCACGCGAGGTTCAAGAACTCAAGGCACAAGTGGCGCGGATTCCGGAGATTGTCCAAGAGCAAGTGCAACAACAACTGGGAACGACGCTCACCGCCATGGTGCCTACACTACTAGGAGAAACCATATACACAGAATCTTAGCAGCAGCGCGGCTCAAAAAGGAGCGCTGCTGCTAATTAACAGTAGCGCGGGTGTGGAAAACTCGCTACTGACAAGTGTTTAGAAGTAGCGCGCTTGGTGTAACCCGTGCTGCTACAAATATCGACCGACAGTGCCCAGCAAACTCCATTTAGCGAAGCGGCGGTGCATGAGCAGCGCTACTGCTATAGCTGTAGTAGTAGCGCAGTTTTTCTGAGGTCGCTGCTGCTAATTTTCAAATTGGGCACACTTTTGGTCCCGGTTAGCAGTAGCGCTTGTGCCGAAAGCGCGCTGCTGCTACTTTCTTAGCAGCAGCGCGTTTTACGTCCCGCGCTACTGCTAATCCGCACCAACCCACCACCTTTTCCCCACCCGACCTCCCCCTCCCCCTCCTCTCTTCCCTTTCCCCTACCTCCCACATCCTCCCACTCTCACTCTTCTTCTTCCTCAATACTTCTCTCCCATTACTCTCCCTCTTCTACCTACCTTTCTCTCTCTTCTTTACTCCTACCTAACTACACCACCTCCATTAATGCATCCCCTTTCTCTTTTCCTTCCCCTCCACTAGTTGAAGTTGTCTCCTCCCAAATTAGGTAGCTAGGTAGATGTAGCATTTAGTTAAGTGACCTATTTGCCCCCTAACTAGATCTATCTTTGTCAAGAAGTGCTTTGTGCACTTTTGATCTCCCTACATCATCATCTCCACCGTGTGCTCGATATCGAGATAGAGGTGATTAAAATTTCATGCTTTTGCAAAATGGAAATATGTTTATGTGTGTGTGATATGTTTATGGAAATTGTGTGTGTGGCATGAGTTGACGCCAAATTGTGCTTTTGAGTTGCCTATTTTTGCCGAAATGTCGATTTATTTCCGTTTTGGCGAATTCCGGGCAAACTCTAGATCTCTATATGTCCTATTTTTAAGGAAGGTCATGCCAAAATTTTGTATGAATTTGATGCATGCACGCATTTTTATAATCAATTTGTTTATTATTACTGTGCAGAGTTGATGATGGTCAGTGGAACGACGGTGGACTGGTGGTTGCGGTCGGCGGTGCAGGACATGAAAGAAAATAACCGGGCAGAGGTTTTATGTCTGTGTCGAAAATGTAAAGGAATAGTTTGGCTCGACCCCCATGACGATGGTCGTGTCGAAGCGCACCTGCTCATGACTGGTTTCATGGATGGCTATACTCGGTGGATAATTGAAGATGAGGATGTCGATGTTGAGGATGCCGACGGGACATGCAATGATGACACGGGGCAAGACGGAGAGATGATCGATAATGGCAGCGGGGAAGAGGCCGGACATGGCGGCGGAGAAGGGGCCGGACATGGCGGAGGAGAAGGGGTCGGACATGGCGGCTGAGAGAATGACATGGACTCCACGCAGCAGAGTTCGTCGGTACTAAGTTCAATCTGTTGGAAATATGCCCTAGAGGCAATAATAAAAGCATTATTATTATATTTCCATGTTCATGATAATTGTCTTTTATTCATGCTATAATTGTATTATCCGGAAATCGTAATACACGTGTGAATACATAGACCACAATACGTCCCTAGTAAGCCTCTAGTTGACTAGCTCGTTGGTCAACGGATAGTCATGGTTTCCTGACTATGGACATCAGATGTCATTGACAACGGGATCACGTCATGAGGAGAATGACGTGATGGACAAGAGTCAATCCTAAGCATAGCACAAGATCGTGTAGTTCGTTTTGCTAGAGCTTTTTCAATGTCAAGTATCTCTTCCTTAGACCATGAGATCGTGTACCTCCCAGATACCGTAGGAGTGCTTTGGGTGTACCAAACAGCACAACGTAACTGGGTGACTATAAAGGTGCACTACAGGTATCTCCGAAAGTGTCTGTTGGGTTGACATGGATCGAGACTGGGATTTGTCACTCCGTGTTACGGAGAGGTATCACTGGGCCCACTCGGTAGTGCATCATCATAATGAGCTCAAAGTGACCAAGTGTCTGGTCACGGGATCATGCATTACGGTATGAGTAAAGTGACTTGCCGGTAACGAGACTGAACGAGGTATTGGGATACCGACGATCGAGTCTCGGGCAAGTAACATACCGATTGACAAAGGGAATAGTATACGGGGTTGCTTGAATCCTCGACATCGTGGTTCATCCGATGACAACATCGAGTAGCATGTGGGAGCCAACATGGGTATCCAGATCCCGCTGTTGGTTATTGACACGAGAGCCATCTCGGTCATGTTCAAGCATGTCTCCCGAACCCGTAGGGTCTACACACTTAAGGTTCGGTGGCGCTTAGGGTTATTAGGAAGACTTGTATGTGATTACCGAATGTTGTTGAGTCCCGGATGAGATCACGGGCGTCACGAGGAGTTCCGGAATAGTCCGGAGGTAAAGATTTATATATGGGAAGTTGTCAAACGGACACCGGAAAGTTTCGGGGGCATATCGGTATTGTACCGGGGCCACCGGAAGGGTTCCGGGGGTCCACCGGGAGGGGCCACCCCTCCCGGGGGGCCACATGGGCTGCGTGGGGGCTGGAGCCAGCCCTGGTGGGCTGGGCACGCCCCCCCCTTGGGCCCTTGCGCCTAGGGTTGGGGGGGAACCCTAGAGGGGGCGCCCCCCTTGCTTGGGGGGCAAGTCCCCCCTCCCGTTGGCCGCCGCCCCCCCTCTAGATGCCATCTAGAGGGGCCGGCCCCCCTCCTCCCTTCCCCTATAAATAGAGGGGTGAGGGGAGGGCTGCACACCCCAAGCCAAGGCGCAGCCCCTCCTCTCCCAACACCTCTCCTCCTCCGTACGTGCTTGGCGAAGCCACAGCCGAGATCTTCTTTGCACCAACAACACCACGCCCGTCGTGCTGCCGTTGGAGCTGTCTTCCTCAACCTCTTCTTCCTCCTTGCTGGATCAAGACGGAGGAGACGTCGTCCGTACCGTACGTGTGTTGAACGCGGAGGTGCTGTCCGTTCAGCACTTGGTCATCGGTGATCCGAATCACGGCGAGTACAACTCCATCATCACCATCCCCTTGAACGCTTCCGCACTCGATCTACAAGTGGTATGTAGATGCAAACTCACTCCCTTGATTCGTTGCTTAGATGAACTCATAGATGGATCTTGGTGAAACCGTAGGAAAAAATTTAATTTTCTCCAACGTTCCCCAACAGTGGCATCATGAGCTAGGTCTATGCGTAATTCTCTATTGCACGAGTAGAACACAATTTTGTTGTGGACGTAGATCTTGTCAACTTGCTTGCCGCTACTAGTCTTATCTTGCTTCAACGGTATTGTGGGATGAAGCGGCCCGGACCAACCTTACACGTACGCGTACGTGAGACCGGTTCCACCGACTAACATGCACTAGTTGCATAAGGTGGCTGGCGGGTGTCAGTCTCTCCCACTTTAGTTGGAGCGGATTCGATGAAAAGGGTCCTTATGAAGGGTAAATAGAAGTTGACAAGATCACGTTGTGGTTATTCGTAGGTAAGAAAACGTTCTTGCTAGAACCCAATTGCAGCCACGTAAAGATGCAACAACAATTAGAGGACGTCTAACTTGTTTTTGTAGCAATTGTCATGTGATGTGATATGGCCGGAAGTTGTGATGAATGATGAATGACATATTGTGATGTATGAGATCATGTTCTTGTAATAGGAATCACGACTTGCATGTCGATGAGTATGACAACCGGCAGGAGCCATATGAGTTGTCTTTATTTTTTGTATGACCTGCGTGTCATTGAAGAACGCCATGTAAATTACTTTACTTTATTGCTAAACACGTTAGCCATAGAAGTAGAAGTAGTCGTTGGCGTGACAACTTCATGAAGACACGATGATGGAGATCATGATGATGGAGATCATGGTGTCATGTCGGGACAAGATGATCATGGAGCCCCGAAGATGGAGATCAATGGAGCTATATGATATTGGCCATATCATGTCACCACTATATAATTGCATGTGATGTTTATTATGTTTATGCATCTTGTTTACTTAGAACGACGGTAGTAAATAAGATGATCCCTTACAACAATTTCAAGAAGTGTTCTCCCCTAACTGTGCACCGTTGCTAAAGTTCGTCGTTTTGAAGCACCACGTGATGATCGGGTGTGATAGATCCTTACGTTCACATACAACGGGTGTAAGACAGTTTTACACATGGAAAACACTTAGGGTCAACTTGACGAGCCTAGCATGTACAGACATGGCCTCGGAACACGGAGACCGACAGGTCGAACACGAGTCGTATGGAAGATACGATCAACATGAGAATGTTCACCGACGATGACTAGTCCGTCTCACGTGATGATCGGACACGGCCTAGTCGACTCGGATCGTGTAAACACTTAGATGACTAGAGGGATGTCTAATCTGAGTGGGAGTTCATTTAAATAATTTGATTAGATGAACTTAATTATCATGAACTTAGTCTAAAACTTTTGCATAATATGTCTTGTAGATCAAATGGCCAACGCTCATGTCAACTTGAACTTCAACGTTCCTAGAGAAAACCAAGCTGAAAGATGACGGCAGCAACTATACGGACTGGGTCCGGAACCCGAGGATCATCCTCATAGCTGCCAGGAAACAATATGTCCTAGAAGGACCGCTAGGTGACGCTCCCGTCCCAGAGAACCAAGACATTATGAATGCTTGGCAGTCTCGTGCTGATGAATACTCCCTCGTTCAGAGCGGCATGCTTTACAGCTTAGAACCTGGGCTCAAAAAGCGTTTTGAGCAACACGGAGCATATGAGATGTTCAAGAGCTGAAACTAGTTTTTCAAGCTCATGCCCGGTCGAGAGATATGAAGTCTCCGACAAATTCTATAGTTGTAAGATGGAGGAAAACAGTTACATCGGTGAGCACATACTCAAAATGTCAGGTTGCACAACCGCTTTGTCCCACTGGACATAAACCTCCCGGATGAGGCGGTCATTGACAGAATCCTCGATCGCTCCCACCAAGCTACAAGAGCTTAGTGATGAACTACAATATGCAGGGGATGGTGAAGACCATTCCGAAGTATTCTCAATGTAGAAGTCAGCAGAGGTTGAAACCAAGAAAGAACATCAAGTGTTGATGGTCAATAAAACCACTAAGTTCAAGAAGGGCAAGGAAAGAAGAACTTCAAGAAGGACGGCAAGGAGGTTGCCGCGCCTGCAAGCAAGTTGCCGGAAGAAGTCAAAGAATGGACCCAAGCACGAGACCGAGTGCTTTTATTGCAAGGGAAGGGTCACCGAAGCGGAACTGCCCCAAATACTTAGCGGATAAGAAGGCCGGCAACACCAAAGGTATATTTGATATACATGTAATTGATGTGTACCTTTCCAGTACTCGTAATAACTCCTGGGTATTTGATACCGGTGCCGTTGCTCATATTTGTAACTCACAGCAGGAGCTGCGGAATAAGCGGAGACTGGCGAAGGACGAGGTGACGATGCGCGTCGGGAATGGTTCCAGAGTCGATGTGATCGCCGTCGGCACGCTACCTCTACATTTACCCACGGGATTAGTTTTGAACCTTAATAATTGTTATTTGGTGCCAAGTTTGAGCATGAACATTGTATCTGGATCTCGTTTAATGCGAGATGGCTACTCATTTAAATCCGAGAATAATGGTTGTTCTATTTATATGAGAGATATGTTTTATGGTCATGCTCCGATGGTCAATGGTTTATTCTTAATGAATCTCGGCGTAATATTACACATATTCATAGCGTGAATACCAAAAGATTAAAGTTGATAACGATAGTCCCACATACTTGTGGCATTGCCGCCTTGGTCACATTGGTGTCAAGCGCATGAAGAAGCTCCATCTTTGATGGACTTCGAGTCTCTAGATTATGAATCATTTGACACATGCGAACCATGCCTCATGGGCAAGATGACCAAGACTCCGTTCTCCGGAACAATGGAGCGAGCAACCAACTTGTTGGAAATCATACATACCGATGTGTGCGGTCCAATGAGCGTTGAGGCTCATGGAGGATATCGTTATGTTCTCACTCTCACAGATGACTTGAGTAGATATGGGTATGTCTACTTGATGAAACACAAGTCTGAGACCTTTGAAAAGTTCAAGGAATTTCAGAATGAAGTAGAGAATCAACGTGACCGAAAGATAAAATTCTTCTGATCGGATCGTGGAGGAGAATATTTAAGTCACGAATTTGGTACACTCTTAAGAAAATGTGGAATCGTTTCACAACTCACGCCGCTGGAACACCTCAGTAACGCTGTGTCCGAACGTCATAATCGCACTCTCATCGATATGGTGCGATCCATGATGTCTCTTACCGATTTACCGCTATCATTTTGGGGATACGCTCTAGAGACAGCTACATTCACTTTAAATAGGGCACCGTCTAAATCCGTTGAGGCGACACCATATGAATTATGGTTTGGGAAGAAACCTAAGCTGTCGTTTCTAAAAGTTTGGGGATGCGATGCTTATGTCAAGAAACTTCAACCTGAAAAGCTCGAACCCAAGTCGGAAAAATGCGTCTTCATAGGATACCCTAAAGAAACCATTGGGTATACCTTCTACTTAAGATCCGAGGGCAAGATCTTTGTTGCCAAGAACGGATCCTTTACGGAAAAAGAGTTTCTCTCGAAAGAAGTAAGTGGGAGGAAAGTAGAACTCGATGAAGTACTACCTCTTGAGCAGGTAAATAGTGCAGCTCGGGAAAATGTTCTGTGATGCCTACACCAACCGAAGAGGAAAATAATGATGATGATCAAGGTACTTGGATCAAGTTGCTCTTGAACTTCAGAGTCCACAAGGACACGTTCCGCACTGCAGTGGTACGGCAACCCTGTCACGGAAATCATGTTGTTAGACAACGGTGAACCTTCAAACTATGAAGAAGCGATGGCAGGCCCAGATTCCAACAAATGGCTAGAAGCCATGAAATCCGAGATAGAATCCATGTATGAAAACAAAGTATGGACTTTGGTGACTTGCCCGATGATCGGCGGCGATAGAAAACAAATGGATCTTTAAGAAGAAGAAGGCGGACGCGGATGGTAATGTCACCATCTATAAAGCTCGACTTGTCGCTAAGGGTTATCGGCAAGTTCAAGGGATTGACTACGACGAGACATTCTCTCCGTAGCGAAGCTGAAGTCCGTCCGAATCATGTTAGCAATTGCCGCATACTATGATTATGAGATATGGCAGATGGACGTCAAAACGGCATTCCTTAACGGGCATCTTAAGGAAGAACTGTATATGATGCAGCCGGAAGGTTTTCTCGATCCTAAGAACGCTAACAAGGTTTGCAAGCTCCAGCGATCCATTTATGGGCTGGTGCAAGCATCTCGGAGTTGGAACATTCGCTTTGATGAGATGACCAAAGCGTTTGGGTTTATGCAGACTTATGGAGAAGCCTGCGTTTACAAGAAAGTGAGTGGGAGCTCTGTAGCATTTCTCATATTATATGTAGATGACATACTTTTGATGGGAAATGATATAGAACTTTTGGACAGCATTAAGGCCTACTTGAATAAGTGTTTTTCAGTGAAGGACCTTGGAGAAGCTGCTTATGTATTAGGCATCAAGATCTATAGAGATAGATCGAGACGCCTCATAGGTCTTTCACAAAGCACATACCTTGATAAGATTTTGAAGAAGTTCAAAATGGATCAGTCCAAGAAAGCGTTCTTGCACATCTTGCCAAAGTGTGAAATTGAGCTCAGCTCAATGCCCGACCACGGCAAAAGATAAAGAAGAGATGAGCGTCATCCCCTATGCCTCGGCCATAGGATCTATTATGTATGCCAGACTTGATGTAAACCTTGCCGTAAGTTTGGTAGGAAGGTACCAAAGTAATCCCGGCAAGGAACATTGGACAGCGGTCAAGAATATCCTGAAGTACCTGAAAAGGACAAAGGACATGTTTCTCGTTTATGGAGGTGACGAAGAGCTCGTCAGTAAAGGGTTACGTCGGCGCTTAGCTTCGACACAGATCTGGATGACTCTAAGTCACAAACCGGATACGTGTATATGTTGAATGGTGGAGCGATGGCGGTGCAGCTGCAAGCGAGGCGTCGTGGCGGGATCTACATGTGAAGCGGAGTACATGGCAGCCTCGGAGGCAGCGCATGAAGCAATTTGGGTGAAGGAGTTCATCACCGACCTAGGAGTCATAGCCAATGCGTCGGGGCCGATCAAACTCTTCTGTGACAACACTGGGGCTATTGCACTTGCCAAGGAGCCCAGGTTTCACAAGAAGACCGAGCACATCAAGCGTCGCTTCAACTCCATCCGTGAAAATTTTCAAGATGGAGACATAGAAATTTGCAAAGTGCATACGGATCTGAATGTCGCAGATCCGTTGACTAAACCTCTTCCGCGGGCAAAACATGATCAACACCAGAACTCTAAGGGTGTTCGATTCATCACAATGTAACTAGATTATTGACTCTAGTGCAAGTGGGAGACTGTTGGAAATATGCCCTAGAGGCAATAATAAAAGCATTATTATTATATTTCCATGTTCATGATAATTGTCTTTTATTCATGCTATAATTGTATTATCCGGAAATCGTAATACACGTGTGAATACATAGACCACAATACGTCCCTAGTGAGCCTCTAGTTGACTAGCTCGTTGGTCAATGGATAGTCATGGTTTCACGACTATGGACATCGAGATGTCATTGACAACGGGATCACGTCATTAGGAGAATGACGTGATGGACAAGACCCAATCCTAAGCATAGCACAAGATCGTGTAGTTCGTTTTGCTAGAGCTTTTTCAATGTCAAGTATCTCTTCCTTAGACCATGAGATCGTGTAACTCCCGGATACCGTAGGAGTGCTTTGGGTGTACCAAACGTCACAACGTAATCGGGTGACTATAAAGGTGCACTGGTATCTCCGAAAGTGTCATTGGGTTGACACGGGTCGAGATCGGATTTGTCACTCCGTGTTACGGAGAGGTATCACTGGGCCCACTCGGTAGTGCATCATCATAATGAGCTCAAAGTGACCAAGTGTCCGGTCACGGGATCATGCATTACGGTACGAGTAAAGTGACTTGCGATGAGACTGAGCGAGGTATTGGGATACCGACGATCGAGTCTCGGGCAAGTAACATACCGATTGACAAAGGGAATAGTATACGGGGTTGCTTGAATCCTCGACATCGTGGTTCATCCAATGACAACATCGAGGAGCATGTGGGAGCCAACATGGGTATCCAGATCCCGCTGTTGGTTATTGACCTGGGAGCCGTCTCGGTCATGTCTGCATGTCTCCCGAACCCGTAGGGTCTACACACTTAAGGTTCGGTGACGCTAGGGTTATTAGGAAGACAAGTATGTGATTACCGAATGTTGTTGAGTCCCGGATGAGATCCTGGGCGTCACGAGGAGTTCCGGAATAGTCCGGAGGTAAAGATTTATATATGGGAAGTTGTCAAGCGGACAGCGGAAAGTTTCGGGGCATATCGGTATTGTACTGGGGCCACCGGAAGGGTTCGAGGGCCCACTGAGGGGCCACCTCCCGGTGGGCTATATGGCTGCGTGGGGCTGGAGCCAGCCCACAGTGGGCTGGGCGCCCCTTGGGCCCTTGCGCCTAGGGTTGGGGGGGAACCCTAGAGGGGGCGCCCCCCTTGCTTGGGGGGCAAGCCCCCCTCCCTTGGCCGCCCCCCCTCTAGATGCCATCTAGAGGGGCCGGCCCCCCTCCTCCCTTCCCCTATAAATAGAGGGGTGAGGGGAGGGCTGCACACCCCAAGCCAAGGCGCAGCCCCTCCTCTCCCAACACCTCTCCTCCTCCGTACGTGCTTGGCGAAGCCCTGTCGGAGTACTGCTGCACCAACAACACCACGCCGTCGTGCTGCCGTTGGAGCTGTCTTCCTCAACCTCTTCTTCCTCCTTGCTGGATCAAGACGGAGGAGACGTCGTCTGTACCATACGTGTGTTGAACGCGGAGGTGCTGTCCGTTCAGCACTTGGTCATCGGTGATCCGAATAATGGCGAGTATGACTCCGTCATCACCATCCCCTTGAACTCTTCCGCACTTGATCTACAAGTGGTATGTAGATGCAAACTCACTCCCTTGACTCGTTGCTTAGATGAACTCATAGATGGATCTTGGTGAAACCGTAGGAAATTTTTTAATTTTCTGCAACGTTCCCCAACACAATCGTGCGGGACCCTCATGTTCAAGCATTGCTTCGCAAGGAGACGAGTACTGAGAGAGCTGCTTCTAGAGGGGAGGCTAAGCTGGAGCAACTGGTGGTAGACTCGAACACTCCATTGTATGATGGTTGCAATCCTGAGGTGACCCGCTTGAGTTTCATGCTACAACTCCACGAAGGCGAAGGCTAAAAACAAATGGACGGACACTAGCCTCGATGAGCATCTCAAGTACCTAAAGGATGTTCTTCCCGCGGGTAATATATGTCCTACTAGTGTTGATGAGGCCAAGAAGATCGTGTGCCCTCTTGATCTGCCACACGTTAGATACCATGCATGCATCAACGATTGCATAATTTATCGGAAGGAGCACGCGGAAAAAACAAGCTGTCCGATGTGCAATGCTTCTCGATACAAGAAGGCCGGGAAGAAATGTCCCCAGAAAGTTGTATGGTACTTACTGGGCCAGAAATGTCCCCAGAATGCTCCCAGGCATATGATATCAATGGATACACGTTCTACACGGAGGTCAAAGATATGGACAATGATGATCAGAACTCAGGGGTGATGATGGAATGCATGACCGGCAGCGACAACAGCGCAACTGAACAATTTTGTGGAAGGGTCGAGGAGATCTGGGAGCATGACTACTCTGGACTACACAACGCGATGATGTTCCGTGTCAGATGGGCTAAGAATGTCAAAAGATAAAACCGGATTTTCACTACCATGACTATACCCGACGCCAAGAGCGCTACCGTGAACGCTATCGCAAAAAACGAGCCATGGGTACACGCTAAGCACGTGACACAATGCTTCTTCATAACCGACCCATGCAATCCCGGTCGTGTTGTCGTGAGGAGAGGCAAAAGGAACATCATTGGAATGGATGGAGTCGCCAACGAGGAAGACTATGATCAAGACGGCAACCCAATGAGGGAAGATGGCGATGATGATGAAGTATACGTCAAAAGAAGAATCAATACTACATTACCTAAGAAAAATCGTACTCCATGGAAAAGGCAAAGTCACAATGAGGGCTCAATTATTCTTGACGAACAAGAAGGGAAAGAAGCTGACTCAAAACCGAAAACATCAATTTGAGGAACCGTTTGTTATCGGTCAAATGATGTAATATATATATATATATATATATATATATATATATATAGATATATATATGTTCCTATTTTGTATACACACTTAGCCATTATTATGCATGGGTCCAATGATGTAATATACATGTTCCTATTTTGTATACATATTTAACCGTCAAATGATGCAATATATACTGCCTTCCCTTCGTTCACTGCTCTCGGGAAATAGAAGTGGGAGAAAAGAAAGGAAAAGAAAAAGGAAAACTGGCAGTAGCGATTTCCTTATAAAACCGCTACAGTCAAGCTAGCAGTAGCGATTTCCTTATAAAACCGCTACAGCTAGTTAAGGTAGTAGCAGTGCATTTGGTCTAAACTGCTACAACTAGTGAAGGTAGTAGCAGTGCGTTTTGTCTAAATGCGCTACTGCTACGTCCACTTAACCCAAAATTCTCACTCTTCCTGCTTCATCCCGCCTCTTTTCCCCCCAAATCCCAACTCTCTCTTCCCCCGTCGCACCGCCATGGCCTTCGCCCGACCAGCGCTCGCCTCCGACCAGCTGCTCGCCCCGACCCGGCCCTCGCTCCCGACCCAGCTCGCCCCAACCCGACCCTCGCCCCCGACCCCGGCGCGCTCGCCCCCGGCCCGTCGGCCCTCGCCTCCCTCCTCTGCTTCCTCCCCTCCCAACCTCGGCCGTCGTCGGGCCTGCCTCCTCGCCCTTGCACCCTCTGTAAACCCCCCTCTCTCTCTGCTGGCTAGAGTTCCTCGGTTAATTTACTTAGGTTTTAGTTAGGGCAGTAGGTTAATTAGGTTATCTATTTAGTTATGAATTTAGCTAGGTTTTAAAATAGGACAGAAATTTAGGGGTAAGCAATTGTAGTTAAAAGAAAAGGCAGCATTTAAGCAATTTTCCAAATCAACATCCCTTGTTAAAGCAAATTTAGGTAGGCTGAATTTATATGCAAATTTGAACTGGACATGTGATATGTGGATATGTTATGTTTTGGACATGTCATGTTTGGAATTTTAACATGTCATTTGGACATGTGATGTTTTGGTTCAATTTTGGTAAATGATCCGAGTTGCCTATGTTACGCCGGAATGTTGATTCATTTCCGTTCCGGTGAATTTCAGGCGCTCGATATGTCCATTTTTTAGCAAAGGTCATGCGAAATTTGCCGTGAATAAAGGCATGATTTGTGCTACATAGTTGGCATATCGAGTGCTGGCACATAGATTTCTTTTTATGTCATTTCTCATTTATTCATACTTTTAGAAATAAATGAGGACACTTAATCATAGGAAACATGTCGAACAACGAAGAAACCAGGCCTTGACCAAGATGCGATTTAGATGGATTATGAGGGTGAACAAGAGTACCTCGACTATTTGACTGCTAAGCAAGGTTTGCAGGTCGGCCTCGATGATGGTACTGACGCCGACATCAACACCGACGGCGCCGGCACCGATGGCGGCGCCGAGACCGGTGGGGAAGGTACCGGCACCGATGCCGCTACCGAAAAGAGGAAGCATAAGAAGCAGAGGATACGAAAACGTAACAAACTAGGGATTGGACGACTTGTGATCACAAGGATGGCACCTGGAAAGTTTGAGCCATTAGAGCCGGAAGAACCTCGCAAGTGCTATGGGAACCAAGTAGGATGCATCCTACGGGAATGCGCGAGCATCAACGACGATGACTTAAGGAGTAAAGAACATTTGACGCAGCTTGCTCCTAACGAAGTTGCACAAGAGATTCAAGTTCCGACCGGGATGATAACATAGAAGAAGCGTGGGATGATCCGAAGATGACAAAGATTAACAATCACGCCATGGGCATGTTCAGCAATGATTTGGCCTCCTGGAAAGGGAGGGTGAAACGAGCTATTGAGGCTGAGGAACCCCTGTCCAAGATTCTGGAGGAAAATCCGACACTTACGGAAGAGGAGTTCAAAAAGTTCAAGGACACTTGCTCTTCCGAGGCAGCCAAGGCTAAGGCTGCGAAATTCAAGAGCCTTCAAAGAAAGGAATCTGAGGAAGCATCGCCTCGGAAGCTGTGGCTACCTCGGTAAAAGGCCCATATGGGATAAGGAGGACGCGAACGTGAAGCCGCGGGTCTCCTGCACCCTTCGCGAAGTTCACCAACCCCTTGGAGCGTGACTTCATCAGGGCCCGCTACAAGTGGGACAAGGAGAAAAAGGTTTTTTACACGGACCAGATCATGAGGAAATGGATTAGACTACTGGAGAAGCAACACCAGCTTGCAGCTGAAAGCCCTACTTCTCTGATGAGGCCCAAGTGGGACACCCCTCTCAACCGGGCCTTGAACGAACTTAAGGGACTCCCTTTGGGCCAGCGGCTGCAATATGGTCGTGTGCACGGCGCTGGAGACGGCGCCACGTGGAAGGTGTTTTACAACGAGGGCCCGGAGGCCAAGAAGCAGAAAAAGAAGTTTAGTCAGGCGGACATCGACGCGAAGGTGAATCTTGCGGTCGAGAAAAAAGCAGCTGAGGACGCGAAAAAAACAGCCGAGGACAAATATGAGTTGCTACACCAGGCAGCCAATGCAGCTGTAAGTGCCTGCAGAAATGATTTCTCTACTAACTTGGTTCCAGTTATCATCAACTGGACGAAGGAAAATCTAGACAAGAGAGTACATGATTTCCCGTTGCCCAGTTTCGCCGAGAGCAACTCCATGAACAACAACACTATCACAACATCACTTGCTCACGCAACCGGGCCTCCTCTCGCAGCCGCTCCCGCTCATAGCAGCCCGTCCTTAGTCTCTGGCGCGCTAGGTGGGCCTTCTTCTTTGGCTGAGCTCGACGCCGTCACGGTAATTACATGTCGCATCAACATATATATATATATATATAATATTCCATTTTTGTTGCCTTTCGGATGTTTTACGCCACAGACATATGTGTTTGCAGGCGAAAGAAACCCCGTGCACCATACTCTACTTGATCAAAGGCCAGAAGGTGGACGTGGGAAAGGGGATGATAATGGACCCCTTGCAACCCATGTTCCACAACCAGCCGATCCCCGCTGGGCACTTCAGGGTTAGCTTGTCTAGTGTGAAATCGGGTCACGAGGATTTGCCTCCTCCAGTACAGCATGTGGGAGAGGACGACGAGACCCCGCTGCGGATTGGAAGCTGCAAGGGTTGTGTGCTGCTATGGCCGAAGAATCTTATTCGTCTGGAGCCGGCCGAGAGCACACCAATAACCACACATCAACAAGCATGTGCGGAGACCACTACCCCGCCTACGTAATTACCATCTCGTGTAGTGCCGGGTGAGAGCGGCGGACGACATGATGAACGGGGTGCAATAATACTGGCTGATGTAATTTGTCCTCAGAGAATGTAGAATGGATGATGAGCCGGAGGTCGACCCTATGGGTTTCCTCAATACAAACGCGTATGACTGTGACATTGATATGATGAGTCAACCATATGACGAATCGGGCTATCAGCTTGCTAATGAGGATATGGATGATATGCCCGGGTAGGAAGGTCGTAGCAGGGATTGCAAAAAGTCTCTCTTCATGAAATCCTCACAGGACACGCCTGAAGATGCCGCCTCAACACAGGCTCAACTTGCCGGGTGCGAGGGTCGTACAGTACTTAGCCCGGGAACACTGGGGCAGGGGTTAAGGAAGGGTCTGGAAGGTGTGCCCAAGAAACAGGAGAGGAAAAGATTGGGGAAGATAGCTGCCTCCAAACAAGCCAGAGCACATAGCAGCCAGACGATGCATCCTGAAGAGCGTGTACCCGTGAAAGGTGCGGCCATGTTCCATCTCACGGGCAAGCTGATGCTACCGCTGAAACCGCTGGAGGCACTATCAGGGGATCTCAGGAGACTGCACGACCATGTCTTTGTCGTGAGAAAAGCCTACTAGCCTCAAAGGATCCGGGATATCCGACATACGCGGCTCGTGTGCACGAGGGAAGTGCTACGTCGAGACATGGCCCGTGGAGGTGTTCTTCCTGCGGTTTGACCATATCTTTGAGATGTTTACGACAAAGGCGGCTCGATTTTACAATCGTCCGCCATTTTATGCGCTACATATGAGCTCCGTCATGAAGAGTGAAGAAGTCTCGCAAATCTGTGTGGCGGATCCATTACTACATGCACGAGTGTTTCTTGAGTCTCGGCGACTTTGAGCGTGAAACTGCTAGGGAGTACCTCCAAAACTTCATGGTATAGAATAAGGACCGGGAAATTGTCCTTGTGCCTTATCATCCAAAGTAAGTCAGTTCCGGACAACCCTTTCGTACATTTCAATCATTCCTTCTCTCTCTATGGGGAATAATTTGAGGTGTCTTTTCCCCGCAGCAACGGGCGCGCCGTCCTTATCGTTCTTTACCCGCAAGTCTCCCACGCCGTGTATTTTGACCCTTCCAGAGACTACGAGAAAAAGACTACACCCACATAATGAATATTCTAGATGATGCTCTCCAAGGCTTCAAAGATTAGAGGTGGCCACATGCGGATCAGGAAACAAAGGAACAAGAAGATGGGTTTCACGCATAAAACTAACTTCTCCTGCATCCATGTCCCAAAACCAAGCAAGAAGGATGGATTCTACATCGTCCATCTCATGATTCAGTTCAACACGGATCACCAAAAGCTTCGCATGAGAAGCAGAAATGATGAACATATCCACAAGTGGCTAGAATCTCATGGAGAAGCGAATTATAAACTTAGAGATGACTTCTTTCGCATCCAAAGGGACATTGCAACGATCATCATGAAAGAAGTCGTCGATGAGAAGGGGATGTTCCACCATGGCCCTATATCGCGAGCTGACGTCCGAACTCGCATAGGCATGCAATGTCTAGACCTCACGCCGTTCAATAAGCTAGGGTCCATCCTCGATGATATGGAAGGATGGAACTTCTAGTGATTTATGATGCCGATGATGATGATATGTGTCGGTTGAACTTGTATACTTTTTGTAGCGATGAAACTTTGTGATGTCCACGGTCCCTGCCGAACTTGCGTAACGCTACTTTGTTAGTTTACGTACGATGACCTGCGTACCTCTAGTTAATTATTTTGCGTACTGTATGTTGCGTCTAGTTGCTAATCCTTTCTTTTTCGGTGTTGCTCTAGTATATTTTTTTGCATATATATGATTGTACACCTCTTCATGAACATGCATCTCTAACAGGTACCTAGTTTCTTGGTGGCGAGATGGAAGTGCTATGTCGTGTACAAAGGGAAGGTTCTGGGGGTGTACAACGAGTGGCATGAGTGTCAGGCGCAAGTGAATGGGTTCTCGGGCGCCAATCATAAAGGCTTCAAAAGCAAACAAGAAGGAGAAGCTAGTTACTTGAGGTTCACGCTAGCGCGAGAGAGGACTCGTAACCGCCACCTCATGTACTGCATAGTTCCTCTCTCACTCATAGTGATAGCTCTTCTCGCGTATACCTTTGTTTAGATGGATGACGTTGTAGTTGCAAGTATTCGAGACTTGCATGTGTCGCTTTTTTTTGAGATGATGACAAGATACCACTTTGTGTTGGATGATGATTATGATGAGACTATTTGTATGTATATGCTATGATTACATTTGTGGTCTCGCAGGCATTTGTATGTGTATCATGATGACATTTGTATGTGCTAAAGATTCTTCTATAAAGCCTGTTCAAATACAAAACAAATATGCCGAAAAAAACAAAAAACTACTAAAATTAGCAGTAGCGAGTGGAGAAAAGTTAGCAGCAGCGCGGTAGTAGCCGTAGCGCATACAGGAGAAGCGCGAGATAGCTATTAGCGATGTGAAGCTCCTCAGAAGAACGCCATCGCTAAACTTGTATATCGATGGCGCGGAGGCGCCTACGATCTTTATTACGAGTTAGCTGTAGCGCCTTATTAGTATTGCCGGTCCCCGCGCTACTGAGAGGCCTAAAACCCGCGCTGCTGCTAGGCTTTTCCCTAGTAGTGCTACCTTGATTCAGGGGCTGACGGCGTGGATTGCGGGCGGCCAACAGGGGCCGCCCCCGGTTCCCAGCTTCACGGCCAGCAACTCGCACAACGCGCAGGCGGCGCCATTGGTGTCTCCGGCGGAGGTGGTATTCGTGTCTCTGGCGCCGACACGGGCATTGGAGCTTAATGCACCCGGGTGTACGCCGGCCGGCACCTCGCCAGCAAGCGGCCCCTCCGTTAGTTGCACCCCCGCCGTTGGCGGTGCCTTGACATTAGCCGGGCTCAACGCCATCACGGTAACTAATTAAGCCTCTCGGCCGATGACTTCATCTCTTTGCCTTTGACTGGGCATCCCTGACGCCCTACATGTTTTCGTAGGGCGCCGCCGACGTTCTGTCCAGTCTCCTGCACTTCGTGAATGACGAGTTGGTCGATGTTGCCAAGGGCAGAATCGTTCAACCGGGCAACCCCGTGTTCCACGGTAATCCGATGCCACCCACCGTGTATAGGGTTCAACTGGTTCGGGTGCTGCCAGGCTGCGACGAGTTGTTACCTCCGATTCGACCCGCCGGGGCCGACGAAGATGATGTGATGACCTTCAGCGCCTGCGTAAGCTGGCCCCTGCTTTGGCCGAAGAGCCAGATTCATTTGGGGGCGGAGGACACCACCCCACAGACAACACCGCCAGTCGTGCCGGTGCCAAGCCATGGCAAGACCGCCGCAACGCTACCGGACATGCTGGACATCCCTATGGCACAGGATCCGAACATGCATATGGCACAGGATCAGGACGACGACAACGACGACGGTACATTTACCAATGTCGATAAGTACTTTGCCGAACATGGGTACGATGACGAATTCATGGGGCCTCCTTCTCAAGAACCCAACCCTACAAAAGACGATCGCGATCTAGCTGGTACTGCGGAGAAACCCAATTGCAACAGCATCGTCTGGCGTTCGGTTCTCGAGGACGCCTCCACCGCCGACTTCACCGAGCCTCAGATAGCCGAGGTGCGAAATATTATCAGCCCCAACACACTCAAGAAGGCGGTCTATCAGCAGAACTCGGGAACTCGGTCCCATTACAGCAGAAGAAGAAGGGATGGAAAAGAAAGAGTAACAAGGGTGCGAGCCAGCCGGCACCGAGTACGATCCGTGCTCAGGACGGGTCACCTTCACCTAAGGATATCTCGAGGAGGGTGCATGTGGCGGGTAGGCCGATGCTACCGACAAATCTGCTCAATGCTACAACCGGTGCTATGCGGAGTCTGCATGACAGTGTTCTTTCTTTGGAGAAGCGGCGTCTCAGAGAGAATGATGTGGCATACCCGGTTTTCGTGGCAAAGGTGCCAGAGGGCAAGGACTTTGTGGATAACGCCATCGGGGGTACGATCGTCCTGCGGTTTGATGACATCTTCGCTATGTTTAACCTTCATCCGCTGCACTACACCTTCGTTAGGCTATTTTCGCTGAGTATGCAGATGTAGATCATTAGAGACAAGACCCCGGACATCATGATAGCCAACCCCTTCTACATGCGTGCCAAGATATTGGGCAGCGCTGGGGACCGGCAAGTCGCGAGCTCTTACCTCGAAGGCGTCATTCTAGCAAACCCAGATAAGGATAACTTCCTCGTGCCTTACTTTCCCGAGTAAGTCATCCCCTCACCGCCCCGTAACATATGATTTCTTAGATTCCAATCGTTCTTTTTTTTTCTAACATTCCGTGTTTTGTGCAGTGACACACATTGCACACTCATCCTCTTAAGCCCGAAATATTCCATGGCCACGTATTTCGACCCGGACCGTCAGTCGAAGAAAGACTACACAAATATCAAGAAAGTTATTGATGATGTTCTCCCCGGCTACGCCAAATCTGGAAGCACCTTCACCAGGCCAGTTTGTAGTTACGGCAAACACGTGTTCGCCCACAATACGACATTCTCCAGCGTCAAGCAGCCGCCTGGCGGTCAGAAGGATGCCTACTACGCTCTTCATCACATGCGTGCGACCGTACGGGACCATAATCACCTTCTGCTACCAAATAATCTCAAAGATTGGGCCGCGAGCTTGTCGGCAATCCAGGAAACGGACATCAGACAAGAATTCTTTTGCATCCAGTTTGAGTTTGCGGAAATCATCCATCAAGATGTCCTTCGTACCTCGGGGCAGTTCTACCTCAGATATCAACCGTCCAACAGTGAGATAGACACAACGCTACAAATGCAGGCTGACAACGCCCGCGATTTCATGACCATCACGAGAGACGGCGGCTTCATCCACGCTCCGGTCCCTTGAGTCGAGTCGAAAGTAGTGATGCTATGTGTAGTTCTGAAACATTGATTGGCTCATGTTGTAAGTAAACTTTAATGAACTTGTATGTCTCTTTGGTTTGGACAGTCGTTCAACTTAGATGTAATCGATGCTATTTATTAGTAGGACCATGAATCGTGCTATTAATGTCTTGCTTTTCTCTTCCGATCCTTTTGTTGCATACTTATATATTGCTTATGTACTGTCTGTGAATTGCTACTAACGTTTTGTTTGGCTAGTGCATAGAGATGCCGTCGTATGTCGTGTACAAGGGTAAGGTTCCCGGAGTCTACGACGACTGGGAGGAGTGTCGGAGACAGGTTCACCGTTTCAGCGGTAACAGTTACAAAGGGTACACCACTAGGGCGGAGGCGGAATCTAGAATCTGTGGCGCTATCTAGCGGGAGAGAGGAGGGAGCGTTGGAGGAACAGGATGAAGACCAGTTTCATCGCGATGATGCTCATCGTGATGACCGTAGCTCTCTTCTATGTGATGGTAGTTCAGACTTGTAATGTGAAGACAAACTCGCTACTCGCAGTCTTGAGACTTGTAATGTTCTATCTTTGTTCGGTCTATTGAATTCGGAGACTAATATGATGAATTGTATTCGGAGACTAATCTTCTATTGTATTCGATGAATCTGCTGTTGCTGTGTGGTGCTGTCTATATTTTGTCCAATAATATACTATTTTGTAACCTGTGACAATATCAGAAAAGAAAAAAAATAATCCCTAATATTCATACTAGTGGCGCACCACTCAGCACACTAATGATGCACTGCAAAAAGGACACTAATGACGCATCACCCACTAGTGCGCCATTAGTATGCCAAAGCACATGGGTAAATATGGCCCCCTGGGAGGCATACTAATGGCACACGGTGGGCTATACTAATGCGCACTGCGTGGTGCGCCATTAGTATACCAGATACTAATGTCCATCAGGGATGCGCCATTAGTATTTAATTCTAATGGCGTGGTACTAGTGGCGCACTAGTAGTGCGCCATTAGTAGGCAAAATTGATGCACCATTAGCAGGCCTTTTTCCAGTAATGACGGGACTTGGAGACGGCACCATGACCGCAGGAGCAGACTCTGAGCTCACACCACCCCTATATGGCCATGGCTACCGCAGTGGGGAACCCAATCCCCTGCCCAAAAGGCACAGAGAAATGCCGACCACCGTCGGGGAAGTGTCCAAGAGCTACCAAAAAATAGGCGAACAGGGAAAGGGATTTGGCATTTAATTTTTTTCTTCCTCTATCTTCTACCTCTGAAAGAAAGCGGGACGAACAAACAGCCCGCCCCCCGCGTCGCCTCCGCTCGGGCGGGGACGAAACCCTAGCCATCGGGGGCTCACCTTCCTTCCCTCCCTCCCTTTGCCGCCCTTAAAGGACGATATATGTTATTTCCTTTTTATTTTCTCATTGGGTTTTAGAAGGAGTTTTTCATGGCATATTGTATATTTTCGTCTCAAATTTTCCCACGGGGTTTTGAAGAAGAATATTTTAAAGATGATCAGTCTCAAGGACAAGCGAGGATTTAGAGGGAGTGTTAGGATCTAAACTAATTCTATTATTTAGGCATAATTCTCCCTTTGTAAACAGCTGTGGTTTGCCTCTGGCAACCGTTGGAAGCGCTCCCACACCCCCACGATCGGATGCGCCCCTTCGTGGGTTGGCGTCGGTTCACGTGTATATAATTCTTTCGTCTCATCAATGAAAACTTGCTTGTTCGATCAATTCATTTCTTCACAATTTTTAAATGTGCGCCGAGGCGGCGAGGGATTTCATTGTTTTTTCTATCAAAATGAACAGCAAAGAGCCTGCTGAATAGGCTGCGACCTGCCTGAGGGGCGAGGGCGCGCGCGTGCATGCAATGCATGCACCTACGCGTAGCGGCATGCAGTAGGCATGGAATTAACACCGGCGGCCCCGCGCACGTCGCGTCCCGTCAGGGCCATTCACCGGGCGTACGGCCGTGATCGGACTGGGTATGATCTCGCCACGCTCGAATAGTTGTGCGCGCAGCCAGCACACTGTTCCCGGAAACAAACGAACGGACGGACGGACCGAGGGGAATACGGAGGGAACAAGATGGTGGTGGACTGCTGGTCCGCGTCAAGGACCCGCTCGAGGCCGAGGGGTAATACGTGCCGAGCTACTCCTGGTTACTGCAGAATGTCGTCGCAGATGGAGTGGGGGTATTGCTATCATGCTATGCCTATGCTGCCAACAATGGCCGATGATGCGAGGTGAACTGTGGAACGCACAGGTCAATGTGTCGTCGAACAGTGCCCAACATTTAAGAATTTGCTCTGGCGCGCTTTCGCAGCGTTGTTACTGTACCTTTTTGGTAGAAGCTACTACCTACGGATTTCGCTTTTATTAGTTATTAAATATCCGTTTTTTAGATTTATTAAACAACTTTTTGTTGCAATATTAAATAGGCCTATTAGCTCAGCTGGTTAGAGCGTGGTCCTAATAAGGCCAAGGTCGGAGGTTCGAGACCTGCATGGTCCATGTATTTTTGGTATTCCGTTTTGTTTTCTCTGAATGGAATTTCAAGGGAAATAGTAATGTATTCAAGTCAAATGATTTAGTTCAATATCCTATGCAAGGTGGCCCATTAGCTCACTTGGTTAGAGCGTGGTGCTAATAACGCCAAGGTCGCAGGTTCGAGACCTGCATGGGCCATTATTTTTCATATTTCGTTTTGTTTTCTCAGTTTTGTTAGAGCGTGGGGTTTGAGACCTGCAGGGGCCACTTATATTATTTTTGCAAACGAAATCATAGACCGTTGCAACACCACACATGTTTCAGGAGCATAGCCCCTGTTATAGAAGCGCGTTCGACAAAGGACCGTATGCCCTTACTTGACGTGTGTCATGCAGGCCATTATTTTTCATATTTCATTTTGTTTTCTCTGAACGGAATTTCTCGTGATTAAAGGAAAATAGTGACGTGTTAAAGTCAAATAACTTAGTTTAATATCCTTAAGAAGATGGCCCATTAGCTCAGTTTGGTTAGAGCGTGGGGTTCGAGACCTGCATGGGCAACTTATATTCTTTTTGCAAACGAAATCATAGACCCGTCGTAGACCGTTGCAACACCGCACATGTTATAGAAGCGCGTTCGACAAAGGACCGTATGCGAGCCCTTACTTGACGTGTGTCATGCAGGGGAAGCGGCGGACGCAACCACTGCGCGTTCGACAAAAGACTGCATTTCCCTAAGTTTATTCCTTTTTATTTTACCAACATGTTGCACGGTCAAAATCATTTTCCCCATGTAACAAGAAAAATCTTACTAATACGAGCAAACTTCCCCCTCAAAAACATTTCTGAGACCACTTATTTCACTTTTATTTACCAACATGTTGCACGGTCAACGTCATTTTCCCTGTGCATAACAAGAAAAATCTTACTTACTCGCAAAAAAGACAAGAAATATCTCACTAATATGAGCAAACTTCCCCTAGAAAACAAATACACCAAGGTGTCTAGGGGCAATCTTCTACTACCTCCGTCCAGAAATACTTGTCATCAAAATGAATAAAAGAAGATGTATCTAGATGTATATTAGTTCTAGATACATCTTTTTTTATCCATTTTGATGACAAGTATTTTCGGACAGAGGGAGTACTACCTTTCAAGTGGTTCGATGGCGTGACCGAGAGCTGGCTAGACTCCACTCCAAGCTTCCTGGTCAGCAGCCTCTTGGCTGACTGTCCAAATAATGCCTTTATTCAATAAAGCTCTCTAAAGTTTCCCGGAAAAAAAATGGTTCGATGGCGCACCGACGCAGTTGCTTCTCCATTGCCAAAGCCATGTTGTCATTGTTGACCGTCGATGAAAATACATTAAGCAGTCCTAAAAAAGAGACCGTTGAAGTTGTTGCTACTGAAAGATCCACGGATTCAAGATTATAATCTTCACATGAGCTCACATGCCTACCGTTGACACCGTATGTCACACCAACATGACAGAGAGAAGGCTGGATGACCTGACCGCAAAGGGAAGCCACCGCTACTGCCAGGACGATTTCGGGGAGGACGAGGGGCGAGACCCCCCCTATCGATCAAGTTACCCCTTGATAGCGATTAGGTATATCAGCTTTTTTTGCGTACGCAGACGATTTATGGCTTGTCTCGCCCCCCCCCCCTCCTGTGGCTCCCATAGTCAAAGGCTCAAAGCCCATGAACGACGTATACTATGCAATTAGTAGTAATCCGTGGGAGAGAAGGCCCAAATATCAGTACAAGGAATAAATAAAAAGCCCTTACTTGACGTGTGTCATGCAGGGAAGCGGCGGACGCAACCACTGCGCGTTCGACAAAAGACTGCATTTCCCTAAGTTTATTCCTTTTTATTTTACCAACATGTTGCACGGTCAAAATCATTTTCCCCATGTAACAAGAAAAATCTTACTAATACGAGCAAACTTCCCCCTCAAAAACATTTCTGAGACCACTTATTTCACTTTTATTTACCAACATGTTGCACGGTCAACGTCATTTTCCCTGTGCATAACAAGAAAAATCTTACTTACTCGCAAAAAAGACAAGAAATATCTCACTAATATGAGCAAACTTCCCCTAGAAAACAAATACACCAAGGTGTCTAGGGGCAATCTTCTACTACCTCCGTCCAGAAATACTTGTCATCAAAATGAATAAAAGAAGATGTATCTAGATGTATATTAGTTCTAGATACATCTTTTTTTATCCATTTTGATGACAAGTATTTTCGGACAGAGGGAGTACTACCTTTCAAGTGGTTCGATGGCGTGACCGAGAGCTGGCTAGACTCCACTCCAAGCTTCCTGGTCAGCAGCCTCTTGGCTGACTGTCCAGCGAATGCCTTTATTCAATAAAGCTCTCTAAAGTTTCCCGGAAAAAAAATGGTTCGATGGCGCACCGACGCAGTTGCTTCTCCATTGCCAAAGCCATGTTGTCATTGTTGACCGTCGATGAAAATACATTAAGCAGTCCTAAAAAAGAGACCGTTGAAGTTGTTGCTACTGAAAGATCCACGGATTCAAGATTATAATCTTCACATGAGCTCACATGCCTACCGTTGACACCGTATGTCACACCAACATGACAGAGAGAAGGCTGGATGACCTGACTGCAAAGGGAAGCCACCGCTACTGCCAGGGACGATTTCAGGGAGGACGAGGGGGCGAGACCCCTATCGATCAAGTTACCCTTGATAGCGATTAGGTATATCAGCTTTTTTGCGTCTGTGAGATTTATTTATGGCTTGTCTCGCCCCCTCCTGTGGCTCCCATAGTCAAAGGCTCAAAGCCCATGAACGACTTATACTATGCAATTAGTAGTAATCCGTGGGAGAGAAGGCCCAAATATCAGTACAAGGAATAAATAAAAAGCCCTTACTTGACGTGTGTCATGCAGGGGAAGCGGCGGACGCAACCACTGCGCGTTCGACAAAAGACTGCATTTCCCTAAGTTTATTCCTTTTTATTTTACCAACATGTTGCACGGTCAAAATCATTTTCCCCATGTAACAAGAAAAATCTTACTAATACGAGCAAACTTCCCCCTCAAAAACATTTCTGAGACCACTTATTTCACTTTTATTTACCAACATGTTGCACGGTCAACGTCATTTTCCCTGTGCATAACAAGAAAAATCTTACTTACTCGCAAAAGACAAGAAATATCTCACTAATATGAGCAAACTTCCCCTAGAAAACAAATACACCAAGGTGTCTAGGGGCAATCTTCTACTACCTCCGTCCAGAAATACTTGTCATCAAAATGAATAAAAGAAGATGTATCTAGATGTATATTAGTTCTAGATACATCTTTTTTTATCCATTTTGATGACAAGTATTTTCGGACAGAGGGAGTACTACCTTTCAAGTGGTTCGATGGCGTGACCGAGAGCTGGCTAGACTCCACTCCAAGCTTCCTGGTCAGCAGCCTCTTGGCTGACTGTCCAGCGAATGCCTTTATTCAATAAAGCTCTCTAAAGTTTCCCGGAAAAAAAATGGTTCGATGGCGCACCGACGCAGTTGCTTCTCCATTGCCAAAGCCATGTTGTCATTGTTGACCGTCGATGAAAATACATTAAGCAGTCCTAAAAAAGAGACCGTTGAAGTTGTTGCTACTGAAAGATCCACGGATTCAAGATTATAATCTTCACATGAGCTCACATGCCTACCGTTGACACCGTATGTCACACCAACATGACAGAGAGAAGGCTGGATGACCTGACTGCAAAGGGAAGCCACCGCTACTGCCAGGGACGATTTCAAGGAGGACGAGGGGGCGAGACCCCTATCGATCAAGTTACCCCTTGATAGCGATTAGGTATATCAGCTTTTTTGCGTCTGCAGACGATTTATGGCTTGTCTCGCCCCCCTCCTGTGGCTCCCATAGTCAAAGGCTCAAAGCCCATGAACGACTTATACTATGCAATTAGTAGTAATCCGTGGGAGAGAAGGCCCAAATATCAGTACAAGGAATAAATAAAAAGCCCACAATGGAAGAGAAGGACCCAGGCTCAAGACGGTAGTTTCTGTTGACGCCTGATTTTGGCAAGATACAGAGTGAAAGGGTTTTCAGCATAAAAATTTTCACATCACCGAATGGAACAACTTTAATGTTTGAACCATAATTATTCGGCATCATATCAAAGACCAAAACTACACTCAGATTGTCATGTTTAGGTGTTCTGAGTGCTTTTTGGTCAATTAAGCCTCTAGGACAACCTCGGATGAAGGAATGCTCTACATGAATTGTCTTTGTCTCGTCAAATCGGCCGATTTTTATATAAAAATCATCTCAATCCGAGTTCGTATGCAAAAGTTAGAGCTATCTAAATGCAGCCCTGTCAAGAAGCGAAATATGACGCGGGAGACCAGACATGTCTTGGCAAGTGTCTGACGTAATGCGTGAGTGTTTTGCCCCAGAAGATGGCCTCGAATCGGAAAACGTTCAACACGAAAGTTTTTCGTCTCGTCAAAACGGTCAACTTTGCTTTTGGGCACATTTTTATCCGAGATCATTTACTGCCTCAAAAACCTTGCCGGAGAAAGCTTGCCGCCGTGAACAGTAACCTTGCCGGAGGAGAGCTTGCCGCCGTGAACAGTAACCTTGCCGGGAAAGCTTGCCGCCATGAACAGTAAACTTGCCGGGGGAGATCTTGCCGCCGTGAACAGTAACCTTGCCGAGAAAGCTTGCCGCCGTGAACAGTAGAAACTGTCGAGGCCAATCCGACCAGATGCTGAAGATGGGCTCAAATACTTATCTAGATGGCTTCGGATGAAAAAATGTTCAACACGGGAGTTGTTCATAACATCGAAACGGTCAACTTTGCTTTTGGAGTCATCATCATACGACGTAGTATATGACCTGCAGAGACGCTGCAAGAGTCGGACGGTCCGGTCAGCTACATGAACGAGTCCGACTCGAAATTAGAGATGACCCCGTGGAGTATTCAAGATGGCCTTATTTGGAAAAGTGATCAACATACGGATTGTTGGCCTCGTCAAAGCACACAAAATTGATATTTGAACCGTCTCCATCGGAAGTCATATGCAGATCTCACGGCCCACGCAAGGAGCTAGACAGAAGATTAGACCAGATTCGGGCTGAATCCGAGTGGGACCAGAACTAGGACTCTAGGACGTGAATTGATGTAATTTTCTTGTAAGGAAAGCCTAGATAAATCCTTTGCTTGTACGGGAAGTCCAGCCGCCTCTTATATATGTTGGGGGTGACGGCCGATTGAACAACACACAATCGAACAAATCAATATACAACTTTTTCACATCTCGTTTTATCTCTCCACCGTTTTCTCTCTCGTTCTTCGCTGTTCTTCGTGTTTGAGAGCTGCGAATCCCGAGGCTCTAGGGGCGAGCGAATCGACCTAGAGCAGCCCATAGTCGCCACAATCCTGACGGGTCCCTCCGAGTCTTGTGAGGTTTCGGTCTGCAAAAGCACCCACCGCCTTGCGTGATCGCTACCGTCGGTCGGATCTCCTTCGACGTGAGCTGCGGTGCAGCACCCCGGCGTCGAGGGTACACGTGGCGTGTTCGTGTGTCAACACACTTTTGGCGACTCATTTGGGAACGAAGATCAATCATCATCATCCACCATGTCCGATCTTCCCAAGCCATCCGAGGTAGACGCCGATAACATCATTAAGCCCAGTCTTGATGAGATATCGGCTGATCATCGCCAAGTCTATGAGGAGTACAAGAAGGCGCCAAGAGAAGGAGTTGCAGGAGTTCCTTGCAAAGTTCAAGAAGGATCGCCAAGGCAACATCACTCCGATTGAAGAAATCAAGTTCCTCCTCTTCAAACCGAACAGGTTAAACCTTACGTGAGTACTACCTTTTCTCCGAAAGCGGTGGGCTGAGATCGAAAGTCGTATTGCTGATGGTAACAATCTAGTCTATCAAACTTTCATAGAAAATACTAATGCTCGTAAGAATACATCTCAATCGACTAGTGGTAATGATGGTGTAGCTGCTAGTGTGCAAAACCCTAATCAGGCTTTACCTATTGCATCGGGCGCCTCCGTGCCGATGGCTTATTATCCTACCCAAACAAATCAGATTGTGGCTGCACCCATTAATCCTATTATGAGCATGCCAGGTTGGTGGCAACGCCGAACCCAACCTTACCTACAGCTACAACCACTCGACCACTAGCAAATTATGGGTCGACATACCGCCACAATTCCTACATACATTAGTGACCATACTCCTCCTATGCCACTGCCACAAGCTTCATCGTCCACTATGGATGATGGTCTAGCTAATCTTAGAGAGGAGATGGCTAAGATGCTTCGAGAAAATTTTGGGGTTGAGTTACCTGGAATCGGATTTACCAAAAGCCATACACCGAGTACTTTGATGCCATCCAGTGCCCTCCAGGATATAAAATTCCAGATTTTGTTAAGTTCAATGGATAGGGCACAAAAACAACAAGGGAGCATGTTAGTCAATACTTGGCACAATTAGGTGAAGCAGGTTCACTAAATGAGTTGAAAGTGCGTTTATTTCCTTTATCATTAATCGGTACCGCATTTTCTTGGTTTTCTTCTTTACCACATGGTTCCATTCGAGTTTGGTCGCAGCTAGAGCAGAAATTTCATGATCACTTTTACAGCGGCGACAATGAACTCAAGTTGTCACATCTAACATTGGTTAAACAGAAACATGATGAATCAGTCTCCGATTACGTCAAGAGATTCAGAGAAACGAAAAACCGATGTTTTAGTTTGGTGATAACCGAGAGAGACTTGGCAGACCTAGTGCTGAGTGGTTTGAGAACTCCCATTAGAGAAAAACTAGAAGGCTATGAGTTTTTAAATATCAACCAAGTCTTACAAAGGGCCTTGGCTCAGGAAAGCCGAAGCAAAGATCTCAAAGAAGTGCATAGGTACAAAGCCGATCGACCAAAGATGAATATGGTGGAATATGATAGTGATCACTCGGACAATGAGGGTGATGTTTTTGCTACTGAATTTATTTGGCCATCTAAGGCCAAACCCTTTACTTGCAATGATATGAAACCGATTCATAAGAATCGTGATGAAGAGATGAAGTTTACTTTTAACATTGCTAAGTGTGATAGAATATTTGATGCTTTGCTGCAGGCTAAGATTATTAGAATATCTCATACTTTACCGCCGTTTGAAGAGCTGAAGCGGCGTGCTTATTGCAAGTATCATAACTCTTTTTCTCATGCTACTAACGATTGCAATGTTTTTCGACGATGTATACAATCGGCCATTAATGATGGACGATTGAACTTTTCTGAGATGCAAGTTGATAAACAGCCCTATCCAATGAACACCATGGATTTAGAAGGGAAGAAGCTGCTCATTCGGCCGGAGGTAGCCGAATCTGCTAATAAAGCTAATGTCATTGTTGGTGAGCCCAGGAAAGACAAGGAGGGTGACAAGGTCTTGGGGAGAAATGTTGTGCTTGATAAGCAACCCGATGGCAAGGAAGTGATCAAGATCACCATCAGGAATCCTACACTCGGGGAGCAAACACAGGTGCAGCAGGACACTCGAGTTAAATTTGTCAAGCCCAAGAGTCCAGAAGTTGGCAAATGGAAGAGGAATGAAGCTAAAGTGCAACGCAAGCGTATCAAGCCAACTTTTGATATGTTGCTGTCCAAATATGCTAATCGATTAATTTGGTTCCAGCTCTAACCGCCATCATACTTGAAACGACCAAGGTCACCATCGGATGATATATTCAGTCAATATGTGAAACCGAGTGGACCAAGGGCACAATTTTCAAGAATGAGGCAATCTGTGTGGAATCGACTTGATTACTCATATAATGGCCGGTGAACATTGGTGACTATCGACCGGCTGGTCAACATATGCTTGAGCAGTGGAAACTATCCTAGTGTAAGAATGCACCCAGGAGGAGGCTATCCAAATGAAAAAAATATGGAAGGGTAGATTTCATCCGAGTGAAATCCATACAAGTAAGTTCCATCCGAGTGGATTCCATCTAAGTAAAAAGGTGCGCCCGAATGGAAATTTCATGCATCTGGAAAGTCGAAAAGAATGGCGTATTAAGTCACCAAGTGTTGCAGCAGCTAAGTCGGGAAAAGGCAAGGAGAAAATGGATGTCAACTCACTTATCTTGGGCACTGAAACATTCCCCATACAGTAGCCGACTGTGCATAACCACTCGACTGAGCCGATACTTGCTATCGCGCCAAAGCACTCGCTTAATGACCATGAAGCAAGCATCAGCCAAGTAAAGGTGAGAGATGCTAAATACACTCGACCAAAGTGGTGTCCTCCAGGGCTAACAAAGACACAGAAGAGGAAACTACAGAGGTTAAGGAGTCAAGAGATGGCAGAGCAGGAGGCCGAGAAGCAAAGGGATAAGTTGTTCAATGACACTCGACCCATGGTTCCAGCAAAACAAGTGTGGAGGCCTAAACAAATACAAGATACATCAGCTTCTACATCTATCACAGAGGTGCCTACACCACCCAAGGAGGATGATGCGACATCTATTACATCGTCTGCAACACTTCTTACTTCTCCTTCACTTGACCAGATTTCAGAATCGGTCGATCCACTTGAAGAAGAGGCTGATAGGTTAGACTATGAGTCTACACCGGTCCATGAAGGTATGGATATCAATATGGTATATTATTTACCTGCTGAGTTTCGTGCTGTAGATGAGGAAGGGGAAGTGGCTCAACTGGATTTTGGCCCTAAAAACGCAATATTCGAGAAGCCAAAAGAACCCGGTAACACATTTGAAAACGTTGTATCTCGAGGTCATATCAATGGATCGCCACTCGATTGAATGCTTGTTGATGGTGGTGCTGTGGTAAATCTTATGCCCTATTCGGTCTTCGTGAAATTGGGTTTGCACGATGAAGAATTGATCAAGACCAATATGGTGCTCAACGGGTTTGAAGGCAAAGAGAGAACTGAAGCCAAAGGTGTGATGTATGTGGAGCTTACACCGGAAGCAAAACTTTAGCTCTTGCATTCTTTGTCGCTGAGGTGCAAAGGTAACTACAACGTTATACTAGGCCGTGATTGGGTTCATGCAAACCAGTGCGTGCCATCCACTATGCACCAGTTTTTGATTCAGTGGGTTGATGATGAAGTGGAAGTCATTCACGCGGATAACTCGGCCTGTGTTGCTTTGGCCGATGCGTCGGTGGATTGGCAACATCCCAATGCTACTTGCTTGACGGGACGTGACTTATCAGAGTTTGATTTTCTCAGCGCGACCAAGAATGGTTTTTTGCCCGTGTCTTTAAAGCCGACTAAATGCAGTCGGCTCCAAGGTATGATATGTTTAAATGGATTCTAGTTCCGAGTGGTTACAAAAACGTCTTGTAAAATATCGGTCCGGCGAGAACAATATGTATGAGTCTATTGAGGAGTTGGATGACATGAATAAACTTGGACAAAGTTTTACATCGGACGATCCGTTAGAAGAGGTAGATATCGGAGACGGATCAGTCAGTCGACCGACATTTATAAACAAAAATTTGAAAGCCGATCATAAAGCTAAATTAATCGAGCTATTGAAAGAATAGTTTGTTGCTTTGCATGGGAATATCATGAGATGCCAGGGTTGAGCCGAGAGCTAGTGGAGCATCGGTTGCCTATAGAGGCCGGTTTTAGACCTTATAAACAGTCGACCAGAAAGTTTAATCCGAAAACATATGACCGGATCAAGGAAGAGATCGGTCGACTGCTTGAAGCTAATTTCATTCGACCTTGCAGGTATGCCGAGTGGATTTCTAACATTGTCCCCGTGGAGAAGAAGGGAACGGCAAGTTGAGGGTGTGCATTGACTTCAGAGATTTGAATAGGGCTACACCCAAAGATGAGTATCCCATGCCAATAGCCGATATGCTTATTAATGATGCTTCTGGACATAAGGTTATTAGCTTTCTAGATGGTAATGCCGGATACAATCAAATTTTTATGGCTGAAGAGGACATGTACAAAACAGCTTTCCGATGTCCTGGTTTCCTTGGTTTATTTGAGTGGACAGTGATGACATTCGGATTAAAAATGCTGGAGCCACATATCAAAGAGCTATGAATTTGATTTTCATGATTTACTCGGTATCATACTTGAAGTTTATATTGATGATATTGTTGTCAAATCGGATGCTTTTGAATCTCACTTGGCCGATTTACGTTTAGCTTTTGAGAGAATGAAAAGGTATGGACTAAAGATGAATCCTTTGAAATGTGCATTCGGCGTGTCAGCTGGCAAATTTTTGGGTTTCATTATCCATGAAGATGGCATCGAAATTGATCCCAAAAAGATAGAGGCCATACAGAAAGTGGAGGCTCCAACATGCAAGAGAGATATGCAAAAGTTCCTTGGCAAGGTCAATTATTTGAGAAGGTTCATAGCCAATCTGTCAGGGAAAGTTGATGCATTTACTCCTATCCTTCGGTTAAAGAATGATATTAATTTCACTTGGGGGGCAAAACAGCAAGAAGCCTTTGATATGATCAAGAATTATTTGTGCACTCCTCCGGTAATGAAAGCACCCAAGCATAGAGAGCCTTTTAAGCTTTATATCGCAGCAGAGGAAGGTGTTATTGGTGCTGTTTTGACTCAAGATACCGAAGGAAAAGAGCATGCCATTACGTATTTAAGCAGACGCTTATTGGACGCCGAGACAAGGTATACATCTATTGAAAAACTATGTCTATGCTTATATTATGCTTGCACAAAATTGAGACATTACCTAGTGCCGAGTGCTTGTGTAGTAGCTTATCAAACCGATGTCATTAAGTACTTCTTGCATAGGCCAATTCTTAGTGGTAGAATTGGCAAGTGGGCTTATGCTTTGATTGAATATGATTTGGCTTATGAATCTATAAAATCCATGAAAGGCCAAATTGTTGCTAATTTCATTGTTGAACATCGGATTAATGACAAGCATGATGTTGATATAAACCTTGTTTCATTAGTGCCATGGAGATTGTACTTTGATGGTTCAGTTTGTAGCAATGGCCAAGGTGTTGGTATTGTTTATATATCTCCTCATGGTGCTGTTTTTGAAGCCTCATGCCGCTTAGAATATTTTTGCACAAACAATCAAGCCGAATATGAAGCATTGTTATTCGGTTTAGAGATGCTACTTGCTATAGGTGTTACACATATTGATGCTTACGGTGATTCGTTACTAGTGGTGCAGCAAATATCCAAAGTCTTCCAGTGTTTGGACGAATCACTTAATGTTTATCTTGATAAATGTCTAGATATAATTTCTACTTTGGATTGTTTTAGCATTGCACATATATCTAGACATGACAACTGGAAAGCAAATGAGTTGGCACAGCAAGCATCTGGATATCTTGTTGATCGTGGCATGTTTCATATCTCTCAAAGACCGATGTCTTGTCTTGCCAATATGGGAGAGGCCGAACCTGAACCCACTGATTCGGCCATTAACAAAAAATCTAGTGCAGGTGATAATTCCGACTGGAGAAAGCCCATTGTTGATTACTTGTGCAATCCGAGTGAAAGGGTGGACAGGGCTGTTCGGCGTATGGCTTTTAAGTATACAATGAGAGATGATGGTCTTTATCGCCGAACAGTCGATGATGTTCTTCTAAAGTGTTTGGATGAGGACCAGGCAAGAGTTGCTATGGGGAAGTACATGAAGGTATTTGTGGCACTCACCAATCGGCTCCCAAGATGAAATGGTTATTGCGACGTCTTTGGGTTTTATTGGCCGACTATGATTAATGATTGCTTCAGATATTATAAAGGATGTGAAGCTTGTCAAAAGTTTGGTGATATTCAATTGGCTCCTGCTGCTATGTTACATCCTATTATCAAACCATGGCCTTTCAGAGGTTGGGGTTTAGATTTCATTGGACAAATCCACCCGTCTTCTTCAAAAGGGCATCGGTTCGTATTGGTGGCAACTGATTATTACACTAAATGGTCTGAAGCAGTACCTCTCAAGAACATGACATATACGGAGGTAATTCAGTTCATCACCGAGCACATTATTCATAGATTCGGTATTCCTCAAACGTTAACTACGGATCAAGGTTCATCTTTCATGTCACACCAAGTCAGAGAGTTTGCGAATCTTATAACATAAAGTTGCTCAATTCCTCTCCGTATTATGCCCAAGCTAATGGACAAGCTGAGTCTAGCAATAAAATTTTAATCAAGCTCATCAAGAAGAGGATTGAGGATAATCCGAGGAGATGGCATGAGTTGTTGTCTGAAGCTTTGTGGGCACATAGAATTTCAAGGCATGGTGCTACTAAGGTGACTCCATATGAGCTTGTATATGGCCAAGAGGCTGTTTTACCAGTGGAAGTAAATTTGAATGCTTTGAGAATAGCCAAACAAAATGATTTATCGGCAGTAGACTTTTATAACTTGATGATGGACAATATTGATGAAGTTGCCGATAAACGTTTGGTTGCTTTGAAGTACATAGAGAGAGACAAGTTGATGGTTGCAAGAGCTTACAATAAGAAAGTTAAGTTGAAGAATTTTCAAGTTGGTGATCTCGTCTGGAAGGTGATTCTGCCGATTGGTTCAAGAGATAGGAAATTAGGAAGTGGTCTCCGAGTTGGGAAGGTCCTTTTAGAATTACAAGGGTTGTTCCCGGAAATTCATATTTGGTGGAATCAATACAAGGGGCATTGTTACCCGAGCTATCATCGGAAAATATTTGAAGAAGTACCACCCGAGTGTGTGGCAGGAAGCCTGAGTAGGCAATGGCCGATATACGACTATTGCCCTTAGCACAAACATGGCCGATACATAATTATCGCCCTGAGGAAAAATAAATGGCCGATGGAGTGTTGACATCGTCCGTAGAACGAACACTATGCATATTATTTTTCGGCGTGCAAACTTTGCCGAAAAACAGGGCATGTGTTGGCGCTTTGATTTTGGCAAGATACAGAGTGAAAGGGTTTTCAGCATGAAAAGTTTCACATCACCGAATGGAACAACTTTAATGTTTGGACCATAATTATTCAGCATCATATCAAAGACCAAAACTACACTCAGATTGTCATGTTTAGGTGTTCTGAGTGCTTTTTGGTCAATTAAGCCTCCAGGACAACCTCGGATGAAGGAATGCTCTACATGAATTGTCTTCGTCTCGTCAAATCGGTTGATTTTTATATAAAAATCATCTCAATCCGAGTTCGTATGCAAAAGTTAGAGCTATCTGAATGCAGCCCTGTCAAGAAGCAAAATATGACGCGGGAGACCAGACATGTCTTGGCAAGTGTCTGACGTAATGCGTGAGTGTTTTTCCCCAGAAGATGGCCTGGAATCGGAAAACGTTCAACACTAAAGTTTTTCGTCTCGTCAAAACGGTCAACTTTGCTTTTGGGCACATTTTTATCCGAGGTCGTTTACTGCCTCAAAAACCTTGCCGGAGAAAGCTTGCCGCCGTGAACAGTAACCTTGCCGGGAAAGCTTGCCGCCGTGAACAGTAGAAACTGTCGAGGCCAATCCGACCAGATGCTGAAGATGGGCTCAAATACTTATCTAGATGGCTTCGGATGAAAAAATGTTCAACACGGGAGTTGTTCGTAACATCGAAACGGTCAACTTTACTTTTGGAGTCATCATCATCCGACGTAGTATATGACCTGAAGAGACGCTGCAAGAGTCGGACGGTCCGATCAACTACCTGAACGAGTCCGACTCGAAATTAGAGATGACCCCGTGGAGTATTCAAGATGGCCTTATTTGGAAAAGTGATCAACATACGGATTGTTGGCCTCGTCAAAGCACACAAAATTGATATTTGAACCGTCTACATCGGAAGTCATATGCAGATCCCACGGTCCACGCAAGAAGCTAGACAGAAGATTAGACCAGATTCGGGCTGAATCCGAGTGGGACCAGAACTAGGACTCTAGGACGTGAATTGATATAATTTTCTTGTAAGGGAAGCCTAGATAAATCCTTTGCTTGTACGGGAAGTCCAGCCGCCTCTTATATATGTTGGGGGTGACGATCGATTGAACAACACACAATCGAACAAATCAATATACTACTTTTTCCTGTCTACGTTTTATCTCTCCACCGTTTTTCTCTCTCGTTCTTCGCTGTTCTTCGTGTTTGAGAGCTGCGAATCCCGAGGCTCTAGGGGTGAGCGAATCGACCTGGAGCAGCCCATAGTCACGCAATCCCGACGGGTCCCTCCGGTCTTGTGAGGTTTCGGTCTGCAAAAGCACCCGCCGACTGTCTTGCGTATCGCGCTGTCGGTCGGGTCTCCTTCGACGTGAGCTGCGGTGCATCACCCCCGGCGTCGAGGGTACACGTGACGTGTTCATGTGTCAACAGTTTCATCTCCTCTAATCGCTTCGTTCTCGATCTGCTAGTTCATGCGATCGGAAACACCTGCTCGCTGCAGTTGGCCGCCTTGTAGATCGGCTACCGTCGAGAAGGGAAGGCGACAGGGAAGCGCTGCCGCACTGATTCACATGTGCATTGGCTGGCCGCTCGGATGAGGAAAAAAGGTTAGTTTATTTCAGGATCAGATTAGTTTGTGTCTTAGAGATGTAGAACGATAGACATTGAAAACTAATTAGAATTTTCTAGATTGTCTAATTGTGTTTGTGTAGATTTGAAGAGGAAGATAGCTCAATCAATTCATAAAATTTCCAAGCCAATTGGTTCATGGCTTCATGCTCTCAGCTATGTGAACATGACGTCTTCTATGCTCGATGGTACGACCTCTCTCATCAACTTCAACTTCAAATCTCTCAAACAAATTGTCTAACATGAATGATCCTTGGTTGATACACATGAAGATTGGATTAGAATCAATATAGGTACTACAGTGTACCCAATTTTGCTATATTAAATTAAAAAACTGATCTGCCTTGTCAAAGATAGACAATTTGGTAGTCATCTTCAAGTATTTACATCAATGAAAACATGATTTCAGTGTAGGCCTTTTTCAAGGTCTAAATGTTTTATGCCTGGATCGATACTCATTAGTATGTAAAAATTGAAGTGTGGAACTCGCTCCCCCTATATCAAATTCCTGGCTCCGTCCCTTGCTACCGCCACGAGACAAACTCCATGCAATCCCTAAGGGCATCTTCAAGACGGACCGTAAACCCTACTCAATCATCTGGATCGTGCTATCCGGATCACCGAAGCCATCCACCGCCGTCCTGTATTGGTCCGCAAGGTAGTCCAGACACGATTTCTCTCCCAAACTTGACACAAACGTGGGAAAGGTTTGCGGGAGTCCAGGCCGATCCCACACACGCTTCTGACCACTCTGGCCCACCAAAAACCCGTCACCTGTCCCTCCCGCACATTCCTACTGATGCAGGCGCCACTTAACGCGCCGCATTCATGCCGGCCCATAGCGCGCGGAGGCCGACATTGATGCCGTGATGTGACCGGCAAGGGATGGAGGCAGCGCTGACCGAGGCGACCTCTCGGCAGCCGCTGCTTCAATGCGGATGCAGGATCCCGAGGAACCAACCCCGCCCCTTTGCCTGGGCCTCGCCGTGCCTATTTAAACCGTGCGCCAGAGATGCACGTAGATGCACCACCCACCTCCCCGAGCACCGGCCCCCTCCTCTCCCCCGTCTCCATGCCCGAGCCCCTCCCTCCCCCTCTTCGACCCAAACTCCGGCGATGCCGAAGTTATGGTGCTCCACGCCGGCAGGTGTAGTAGGCGGACGCCCCTCCTCCGACGATTCTTGTCGCCGTCGCAGTCGCTCTCTAGGCCCGTCAACGTCCACAGCGGTCGGCTCCTCCGCCAAGGAGGGGATCATCATCTCCTCCGATAACGAGGAGGACCAGGCGCCGCCGTATTAGCCGCATGAGCTGTAGTAGTAGCCGCCCCGACTTCTCAAGGAGGCCGTTCTGACGGACAAAGATTTTATCCGAGATAATGACGAAGCAGTCGCTCCGTTACATGGGGCTATCGCCGCCATCGTCGGCGCGCATGAAGGAGGATTCAGCCTCCTCGCCACGCCACCGCGTCAAGACCGATCCGGCAACCACGCTTCGGCTGGTGAAGGAGGAGCCGGCATCTCCCCGGCACAATCGTGGCATCCAAATCATACGTCATGTGAAGGAGGAGTGGGCCTCGCCCCCGCACCACCTCGGCGTCCAAATCAGATGCCGTGTACAGGAGCAGCCAGCATCCCCGCCATGTAGCCGGTACGGCCCCATCGACGCATCATTGTCACCGCCGCGCTGCCACCGCCTCACCGTGAAGGAGGAGCTGCCGCCCGTGATCAAGAAGGCGCTGGGGCTGCCTCCTCTACTACCTCGGCAGTCCCTCGGGCTCGAGGGCCGTCGTTTCTGAGGCAGGGAGCAACTCGGTAGCAGGATCAGTACGACCGGCGCAATGCCACTCGCTGCTCCGCGTTCGCCAAGAGCAACGTGGTGCCGGACTGGTACGCAACGACCTGCACTCGCCATCACAGGCGCTCGACCGCTCCGTGTCTATCGCGGAGACGGTCGACAGGCGTCGCCGCCGCCTTGACGGAGAGCTCACCAAGATCGGCGAGGAGTGGTCGCTTAGAGACTGCTCCGCCAACGCCGGCCGCGGCACGGTGATACGTCTCCAACGTATCTATAATACTTTATTGTTCCATGCTATTATATTATCTGTTTTGAATGTTTTATATAATTTTTGGGACTAACCTATTAACCTAGAGCCCGGTGCCAGTTTCTGTGTTTTTCCTTGTTTTTGGCTTTTTCAGAAAGGAATATCAAACGGAGTCCAAACGGAATAAAACTTTCGCAATGATTTTTCTTGACCAGAAGACACCTACGAGACATGGAAAAGGGGGCAGAGGACCCACGAGGAGACGACAAGCGGTAGGGGCGCGCCCCTAGGCTTGTGGGCCCCTCGGGAGTCCCCTGCACCGCCTCTGAGTCCTATAAATTCCCAAATATTCCCAAACCAATAGAAGCGTCCACCAAAATACTTCTCCTTCGCTGCAAGCCTCTGTTCCTGTGAGATCCCATCGTGGGGCTTTTTCCAGCACCCTGCCGGAGGGGAATTTGATCATGGAGGGCTTCTACACCAACCTTATTACCCGTCTGATGAAGCATGAGTAGTTAACCACAGACATACGGGTCCATAACTAGTAGCTAGATGGCTTCTTCTCTCTCTTTGATCTTCAATACCATGTTCTCCTCGATGTTCTTGGAGTTCTATCCAATGTAATATTCTTGTGTGGTGTGTTTGTCGAGATACGACGAATTGTGAATTTATGATCAGATTATCTATGAATATTATTTGAGTCAATTCTGAATTCTTATATACATGATTAAATATTTTTGTATTTCTCTTCGAATTATTGGTTTGGTTTGGCCAACTAGAGTGGTTCTTCTTGCAATGGGAGGGGTGCTTAGTTTTGGGTTCAATCCTGCGGTGTCCTCACCCAGTGACATAGTAGGGGTAGCGAAGCACGTATTGTATTGTTGCCATCAAGGGTAAAAAGATGGGGTTTTCATCATATTGCTTAAGTTTATCCCTATACATCATGTCATCTTTCTTAAGGTGTTACTATGTTCTCTTGAACTTAATACTCTAGATGCAGGCAGGAGTCGGTCGATGTGTGGAGTAATAGTAATAGATGCAGAATCGTTTCGGTCTACTTGACACGGACGTGATGCCTATATTCATAATTATTGCGTTGGATATCGTCATAATTTTGCGCTTTTCTTTCAATTGCTCGACAGTAATTTGTTCACCCACCATATGTTTTCTTTCAAGAGAGAAGCCTCTAGTGCAACCTATGGCCCCCGGGTCTATTTTCCATCATATAGTTTCAGATCTATAAACCAAAAAACCCAAAAATGCCTTGCTACAACTTATTTGTTTTTAATTTGTTTTACGTTTTAGTAATCTTTTATATCTATCTCTATCAGATCTCATCCTTGCAAGTGACCGTGGAAAGGATTGACAACCCATCTATCGCATTGGGTGCAAGTGTTTGATTGTTTATGCAGGTGCATGGATTGGAGACTTTCTTGTACCTCCTACTGGATTGATACCTTGGTTTTCAACTGAGGGAAATACTTATCCCTATTTTGCTGCATCACCCTTTCCTCTTCAAGGGAAAAACCAACGCAAGCTCAAGAAGTAGCAGGAAGAATTTCTGACGCCATTGCCGGGGAGGTTCTACATCAAGCCTACCAAGTACCCACCATAAACTCTCATCTCTTGCATTACATTATTTGCCATTTGCCTCTCGTTTTCCTCTCCCTCACTTCTAAAACGTTTTCAGAAAATCAATTTTTTTGCCTTTTTATTCGCCCTTCTTCCGCTCATCTTTTTCGTTTGCTTTTTGGTTGCTCGTTTGCTAGATCGGTTTCTTGCCATCATGTCTGATCCTGGAGAGGTTATCATTGAAAATTTTGAGAATATTGCTAGCATAAATCTTGAGGAAACGCTTGGATCTTGTTCTTTAGATCGTGAAATTGAAACTCCCCCTAATTATAAGGCAAAAACCCTTCATGTGGGAGATGGTAATATTATTGGGAAGAGCGTTATTCAAGAATTCTTTGATTGAAGGGAAATTTGCCTAATAATAAGAGATCTATCCTTCTTGATACAAATTGTTATGCGGATGTCATTGCCATGCTTATTGATAATTTAGAAAGAAAATTTGTGCACATCCACCCCGCTTTGCAAAAGTTGTTTTATGAACTTCCCAATATTCATCATCCTAAGGCTAAAAAGATTGCCACTATCATCCTTATGCGGGAATTTGATTTTATAATACAAGAAGCTAGGGAAAATTTTGTTTTCTACAATAGAGATATTGAACATCCTCCGATTGAAGAAATTATCCATGATAAAGAAACTTTGCGAAGCCTGGAATCTAGAGATTATCAGTCTTACAGTGACAGTCTTAGGAGGAGAGTTCCTTACTCAAAAATTACTCAAGCCCTTTACCTTGATACCTATGATAAATTTGATTGGGTAGCTCGGGGAATTTATGTAGGATTTAATGATGATTGGTTGGAAGAGATGACCAAGGAACCAACTAAAAACGAGATACATATTTTTTTTGAAGGTGAGATACATATTTGATATGATGATATATATGGTGATGATCCAGACTATGGGTTTATGAATGTCAAAATCACTAATCAAAGTCCTTTTCATGAATTAAGTTCACCTAATAGAAGGGAAAGAAAATAAAAGAGATATTTTCTAAGAAAAGTTTTGGAAGATTTGATTGAGAAGGAGTTGCATGACAATACCTAGATCTATTGCAATATGCCTAGCTAGGGGCGTTAAACAATAGCGTTTGTTGGGAGGCAACCCAATTTTATTTTTATGTTTTATGTTTTTGGTTCTGGTTATCAATAAATACACATTATTACCTCTGTAGTAACTGTGTTTTGGTGTTTTAATTAGTGTTTGAGCCAAGTAAGACCTTTGGGATACTTTGGTATATCGTTGATTTGATCTTGCTGAAAAATAGAAACTTTTGCACCCAGTAAAATAATTTTGAAAACTCACAGAAACGTGAATTTGATCTGAATTTTTAACACGAGATTGATCTATGAATTGCCTCGGTTGCCCTAATTTTTTAGAAATTTTGGAGTTATAGAATTATACGAAGTTTCCAGATTACTACAGACTGTTCAGTTTTTGACAAATTCTGTTTTCTATGTCTTGTTTGCTTATTTTGATGAATCTATGGGTAGTATCGGGGGGGGGGGTCTAAACCATGGAAAAGTTGGAATACAGTAGATATTACACCAATATAAATAAAGAATGGAGCATTAAGCATAACCATGGAGCTCTCCTCTCCCACCACCTCCACCACACAACCATGGAGATCTCTACCCTAGATGATCATGGAAGGCCTTCTACACAGGGATTTCTCGCCCGGCCTTGCGGTTGCGGCTCAGGTGCGTCGTCGTTTTGGATCTCCTGTTCATTTCTATCCATCCAGATCAACCAAGGAGTTCTTCTTGGTTGTTTACTTCTCATCGGCTTCATTCTCTCTTTCAGAAGAATCGGTAGCCATTGCACTACAATGTTGCATCGGTGGTCTCCCGCTGGTCTCAACGTGCACCATCTTCAAGGAAGATCCTACCGATTCTCTGTTGCTTCTAATAGCATGGGACATTTTATTTATGGGCTTAAAGATCGAGTTTGGCCGGATTTCATATGTCATTTTCAACTCTTTCGCCCTGAGGCCATACGATCAAACCATTTGGACAATTTCTGGCCTTCTGATATTCTTAGTCCCGAGGTGGCCTCCCGATCACCGGTTGCTATCAGGTCTAAACTTTCGTTCTTGCAAGATGGTCAACATCATGATGATTCCTCTAAGGCAGAACTGCAAATATTTGGTTTTCTTCCACCGTCAGCAATGGTTGCCTGGCCGGAATCCTCATCTCCAAACTTTTCTCCAGCCAGGGACCATTCTGCTATTTTGGCTAACCAAAATCCAAACACTATTGGTAAGGAGCCATCTTCGGAGCTGATTGCCTCATCATTAATGGCGAATATTACTTTTGGGAGCCTTCCATGAACTCATAATGATAGAGTAATGACCCATAATGCAAGATTTGAAGGGTGTCGGTTTAGGGAGGAATCTTGGCAATCTATCCCGGATTTTATTCTTCGACATATTATTGATTATCGACGTGTTGGCTACTCTGGTCAACATATTGCCACCAGCTGAAAGCTTTCCAGTGTGCCAAATATGGATTATATTTATCTGCACCTGAATCTCTGCGCTTCATGCAATGACACGGGACACCTTGTTGCCTCCTGCCCTGGTATGTATTGCTCCACTTGCTGGGATAGACCATGTACATGTGAACAGGTGGATATTCCAGAATCTTCCAACAACAATTATTCTCATGGCGGGAACCGGACATTGGACCCAGTTTTTTACATCTGTGGCTCTTCGGCCCATTTCTCATTTTGCTGTCCCGGGGCCTTTCATTGCAAACAATGCACCTTATTGGGCCATACTTCCAAACAATGTCATAATCACCAAGTGGATCGTTATTGTTGGAGGCCCAAACCGAATTGTGTGTATACGCATGCTATACATTCAAGGCTGAATTATATCATGGGCAATGATCGATCTAATTTTAATAAGGATTATTCTATATCTTTGGGAACAAATGATCCACCCCCGCCCGGCAAACAATCTGAACCCAATTTGTCTGATACATTGCCACAAGAGAAGGACTTATCTTTTGGGAAGAATAAATCGCATGCCAATTCAACAGTGCCGCGGAATCATGATTCTGATTTGACCGCGCCATTTACTGCACCTACCAACCTTGACACTGCAAAGCAACATAAGTCTACAACCGTTCGATGTAACATCTGTGGCGCTGGGGGGCACGTGGCATCATCCTGCTCTAGTCGGCGGTGGAGCAAAAGGTGGCGTTTGGTCCCCAAGTTGCCCCCAAGGGCCGCCGCTCCGCATTCCTCCTCGACCTCTGAGTCTTCCACTGCGCCTCTGCAGAGAGCTCCAGCCATGGCCAACTTTCCCATTAATGTCATCCCCTACCTCCCGCCGGGGATGACCGTGGAGCTCGGACCGCCGGATCACTGGGTGCGGGACGCCATGGTGATTGGCCCCATCCCTCCTCTGCGCCACGATTTCCTCGCCATCGCCGAAGCCAACAAAGTCATCCCCTTCCATCGCAAGGCAGCTCTCCGTCACATCATTGAAGGTTTGCTTCACGAATCTGAGTTCTTTCCTACTGAAGCTGGTGATCATCCTCTGGGGGTTGGCATTTTTGGTTTTTCGCACACGGTTGTGCGAGATGCTGTAGTTGGTACCACGTTTGACATTGATGAGGATGAGTTTGATGAACATGTAGTGATTTCATTTGTTCCCCATGATGCTGCTCTTAATATGCGGGTTACTTCATTTGGGCCGGAGATTTGGTTGCTTTACATTGGATTTCCATATGATTATCAGACACACCACTACATGCATAAATCTGTGGATAAGTTTGGACAGCTGGTTGAATGGCACAATCCTCGTGGTGACCGTCGTTTTGTTCTGCTAAAAGTTAGAGTTATCCACCTCAATTTTGTCCCTAAGAGCTTAGTTATGCGTCAGCTTGGAGGCGCGCGACAAAGTTGGACGGTTGCTGTCACAATGCTTAGAAGCAGTGATTGGAATGCGCACATTCCATATGTCTCGCCTGCTACTGAAGATCCACCCCCTGAGGATGGTCTTCCACATCCTCTCTATGGAGACAATCTCACTGCTGAGCAGATATATCAAATGCAACTCCATAACTGGATCGCTCAAAATGCTGCTGCTAATGTGAATGACGAAGCTGCAAATTATATTGCTGCACAGGAGGATGCTGCAAATATTCAGTTTCAACCCAAGTGGGGAGTTTGGCCTCCTTCTCCTCCGCACTCACCTCCGGCAGTTTTCAATTTTCTGGCTTGGATGACAGAAGAGGGACTGCAGGTTTACCATGGTGTTCACCCAACTAACAATTTGCAGGATAGCCCAGCAGTGGCTTGGAAAGACTCCATCTCAATCTTTAGCAGTTCTGACTCTAGTGCAACCCTGTCAGATGGTTATGCTTTGGTGCCACTGAACATCTTCAATCAACTCATTTCTGGCAGTGGTTCCTCTCTTGCTGTTTCGGCACCAGGTGCCTCGAGATCCAGCATCCCTGCTCACCACACTCTTGCAAGCACACTGGAGGTAACACCCATAGATATATCAGTGTCCATTTCAAATGCTGGATTACATCTTACTGTGCTGTCACATGAAAACACATATGCTTCTCTTCTGCTCAATGATTGTGTTCCAATGCTGAGGCTGAACACCTATCTGATAGCTGCTATTAGGCCGATTATTGCTACTTATGGGCCCTAGAGCTCGGGTTTTGGATTCCGTGATAGTGCAGTGCAGTTTAATGTTAGTATTACAGAGCAAGAGGGTCACTTCTCAATTGTGTCTGCTACACGAACTGTCCAACACTCTGCAGATTGAGCTCAGGTCACCGACATGATCCCTGGCAGTAGCACTTGGGCTCTGTCCTGTGCTGAAGGCACTAGCAAATCAACATTTGACCTAGTTGTTGCTCCAAACCCTCATACATCTCAGGTGGTCATCACAGAAATCCTGGATGAGAATGAGACATCTGCTCAGGATGCAGCATTACTTTCTGTGAATACTTTGAACACCTCCTCTGGCTCTGCGGCAAGTGATTCCGCTGCAAGTGGTTCTACCGGCTCTTCTGAAAATGCTGTGAGCTCTGGGACAGCAACAAGCAAGCGAGGCAAAGTTAAAGCCCCGGAGTCTGTGATTGAGGTCCGTCACAACAACCGCTCCAACAAGTATGACGGCTTCAAAACACATTCAGTTTCTGACAGCATGGGCTAAAACTTCTCGAGTTAAACCCAGAGTTATTCCTAACGCTGCTGCTCAAACAGGCCAAGGTGAGCCCGATTCCTCCAAGAACGACATGATACCTCCGCCAACTCCAGTTCCTGTGCTGCAACATATCGGGATCACCAAGTGTGCCATTCCGCCGGAAGAAATAACATCTGAAGCTCTGCTGGCTGAGTCTGAGGACGGCCCCTCCAATGCCTAAATTATTTGCCTACTTTACTTCAGTTGCTGCTTTTATTTTGCTTTAATTTATCATGGCACTTTTAGCAAATTGGAAAATTTTGTGTTGGAATGTAAGAGGATTAAACTCTGAACCTAAGCTCTTGGCCTTATCGTATGCGATATCCTCAAGTGGTTGCGCAGTAGTTTGCCTGCAAGAAACAAAAAAATCTCACATTGATAATATGTTCCTCAAGTCTTGCTGCCCTCGAAGATTTGATAAATTTGCGTACATCCCTTCCCAGGGTGCCTCAGGTGGCATTGCCACCATTTGGAACAGTGCCATTTTCACAGGAACTGTGCTCATTGAGGAAGACTTTGCTCTTGTAATTAAATTTCGCTCCATGCAATCTGCCCAAGAGTGGACCCTGGTAAACGTTTATGGCCCATGTCAGGGTGACCCACGAGTGATCTATACTGAATGGCTTCACAATCTGCACATCCCCTCCAATGAAGATTGGTTGTTACTAGGAGATTTCAACTATATTCGCAGCCCTGATAACAGAAATAAACCTGGAGGTAATCCTAATGATATGATCACTTTTAATGACTTCATCCGCTCTCAGCAATTAATTGAATTGCCAATCAAGGGTCGTGCCTACACCTGGAGTAATATGCAAACCGACCCCTGAAGGAAATATTCCCTAGAGGCAATAATAAAGTTATTATTTATTTCCTTATTTCATGATAAATGTTTATTATTCATGCTAGAATTGTATTAACCGGAAACATAATACTTGTGCGAATACATAGACAAACTGAGTGTCACTAGTATGCCTCTACTTGACTAGCTCGTTGATCAAAGATGGTTATGTTTCCTAGCCATAGACATGAGTTGTCATTTGATTAACGGGATCACATCATTAGGAGAATGATGTGATTGACTTGACCCATTCCCTTAGCTTATCACTTGATCGTTTAGTATTCTGCTATTGCTTTCTTCATGACTTATACATGTTCCTATGACTATGAGATTATGCAACTCCCGTTTACGGGAGGAATACTTTGTACCAAAGCGTCCTGGCGTAATCGGGTGATTATAAAGGTGCTCTCTGGTGTCTCCGAAGGTACTTGTTGGGTTGGCGTATTTCGAGATTAGGATTTCTCACTCCGATTGTCAGAGAGGTATCTCTGGACCCACTCAGTAATGCACATCACTATAAGCCTTGCAAGCATTGTAACTAATGAGTTAGTTGTGGGATGATGTATTACGGAACGAGTAAAGAGACTTGACGGTAACGAGATTGAACTAGGTATTGAGATACCGACGATCGAATCTCGGGCAAGTAACATACCGATGACAAAGGGAACAACGTATGTTGTTATGCGATTTGATCGATAAAGATCTTCGTAGAATATGTGGGAGCCAATATGAGCATCCAGGTTCCGTTATTGGTTATTGACCGGAGACGTGTCTCGGTCATGTCTACATTGTTCTCGAACCCGTAGGGTCCGCACGCTTAAAGTTCGACGACGGTTATATTATTAGTTTATGTGTTTTGATGTACTGAAGGTAGTTTCGAGTCCTGGATGAGATCGAGGACATTACGAGGAGTCTCAAAATGGTCGAGACATAAAGATCGATATATTGGACGACTATATTCGGACATCGAAAAGGTTCCGAGTGATTCAGGTATTTTTCGGAGTACCGGAGAGTTACGGGAATTCACCGGGGAGTATATGGGCCTTATTGGGCTTTAGGGGAAAGAGAGAGGACAGGCTGGGCGCCCCCCCAAGGCCTAGTCCGAATTGGACTAGGGGGAGGGGCTGCGCCCTCTCCTTCCTTCTCTTCTCTCTCCCCTTTCCTTGACTCCTACTCCTACTACTTGGAAGGGGAGGGGGCATCCTACTCCCGGTGGGAGTAGGACTCCTCCTAGGGCGAGCCATAGAGAGGGCCGGCCCTCCCCCTCCTCCACTCCTTTATATACGGGGAGGGGGGCACCCATTAGAGACACAACAATTGATCTCTTGGTCTCTTAGCCGTGTGCGGTGCCCCCCTCAACCATAATCCACCTCGATAATATCATAGCGGAGCTTAGGCGAAGCCCTGCGTTGGTAGAACATCATCATCGTCACCACACCGTCGTGCTGACGGAACTCTCCCTCAAAGCTCGGCTGGATCGGAGTTCGAGGGACGTCATCGAGTTGAACGTGTGCTGAACTCGGAGGTTCCGTATGTTCGGTACTTGATCGGTCGGGTCGTGAAGACGTACGACTACATCAACCGCGTTGTGCTAACGCTTTCGCTTTCTGTCTACGAGGGTACATGGACAACACTCTCCCCTCTCGTTGCCATGCATCACCATGATCTTGCGTGTGCGTAGGAATTTTTTTGAAATTACTACGTTCTCCAACAACCCCCTCTTGGAACAGTTAGACCGGTTCCTCACATCTAAAAACTGGACTTCATCTTACCCTAATACACTTGTCATGCCACTAGGGAAGCCATTCTCTGATCATATTCCATGTGTTGTCAAAATTGGAACTTCTATCCCTCGCAGCAAAATATTTTGATTTGAATCCTATTGGGTGGAGCACCGAGGTTTGATGGAATTGGTTCAGGCTGTATGGACAAGACCTTTAAAAAATGCCAATGCAAATGCGGCCACTATTCTGTGCAGAAAGTTCAAAGCCCTCAGATATGAGTTAAAAAAGTGGAGCAAACGAATCTCTAAGCTGAAGGTGGCAATTGATAACTCCAATCTTGCTCTGGTCAACATTGATGCCCTAGAAAACATCTGATTGTTATCTACGCCAGAACATAATTTTAGGAAAATTCTGAAGAAACACATTTTACGTCTATTGAACTAACAAAGACAATATTGGCAAAAGAGATGCACCATTCGCTGGGTAAAATTGGGTGATGAAGACCCGAAGTTTTTAAAGGTGATGGCCTCGGAAAGATTTAGACGCAACACGATCCCCACTCTGAAATTGCCTGATGGCACACTGGCTGACGATCGTGCAAGCAAAGAGGCGATCATATACTAAGCGTTCAAAGAGAGACTGGGAAAATCCGGTGAGTTTCAAATGAAATTTAACTTGCAAAACATCATCAAGAAGGTTGAGGGTCTGGATCAGTTGACAATCCCTTTCACCACAGATGAAATAGATGTTGTCATCAAGGAAATGCCGGCTGACCAAGCACCTGGTCCAGATGGCTTCACCTGTTTATTTCTGAAAAAATGCTGGAACATAATTAAAGAGGACTTTTATGAACTATGCAATCAATTCTACGAGGGTGGCCTCAATCTTGAAAGCATTAAGATGGATTTATTACACTCATACCCAAAGTTCGATCACCTGAGACAGTTTCTGATTTTTGGCCAATTACTTTACTCAACTGTTGCCTCAAGGTCATCACGAAACTGCTCGCAAATCGGCTCCAAAAGCTCATTCTTAAAATTGTTCATTGAAATCAGTACGGATTCATCAAAGGTAGATCCATACAAGATTGTTTTGCCTGGGCATTCGAGTACATACATCAATGCCAAGCTTCAAAACAGAAGATTGTCTTGCTCAAACTAGATGTCGCCAAAGCATTCGACACGATCGAGCACATGGGGTTTGACGCCAAATGGCTGGATTGGATCAAATGCATCTTCTCATCCGGAAAATCTTCAGTCCTCCTTAATAGCGTTCCAGGTCGACAATTCCTCTGCAAATGTGGTGTTCGTCAAGGTGACCCTTTTATCACCACTCATCTTCGTTCTTGCAGCTGACCTTCTTCAAGCTGCTATTAATGACGCGTTCTGACAAGGCCAAATTCAGCTACCGTTTCAGCACGATTATCCTGTGATCCAATATGCCGACGACACGATTATTCTACTTCCAGCTTCTGCTGAACAAGCTAGGACAATCAAGGGCATTCTTTCAGACTATGCCGCTTCCATTGGTTTAAAAATAAATTTCCACAACTCCACCTTAATCCCAATCAACTGTGAGCCCGATTGCTACAATGACACCGCGTCGATCTTCGGCTGTAAGGTAGGCTCTATGCCCTTCACTTACTTAGGATTTCCTCTCGGAATAACCAAGCCTACGGTCCAAGATCTTATGCCTCTAGTCTGTACGATGGAAAGAAGAATGACCAGCACTCTAACATTGATGTCATATGGTGCAAAGTTGTTGCTCCCCAACACGATGATCACGTCGCTCACCATATTCGCTCTCTGCACCCTTAAATTCCCACCAAAGATTCTAGAGCTGCTTGATAAACTCAAAAGAAAGTGCCTTTGGACAAAAAGACGGAGCAAGGAGATAAATGTAACTCACTTGCGGCTTGGGACATGGTTTGTCGACCAAAACAAAGTGGTGGTCTCGGTATCATCAATCTCCGCATCCAAAGCGAGGCCCTCCTCCTCAAATATCTGCACAAATTTTACAACCACCAGGACCTGCCTTGGGTGGAGTTGATATGGACAACATACTACACACACAAGATCCCACACGCGTTGGATCCATGCGGATCATTCTGGTGGAGAGACGTGCTGAAACTCACACCAATATATCGAGGAATATCCAAGGCAATTGTACATGTTGGGGACACGATTCTTATGTGGAAAGATCTATGGTTGGAATCTGTGCTGGAAGATTCACACCCGCGGGCCTTCTCCTTTGCATTAAATGAGGATATCTCAGTCAAAGATTTCTTGGGATCCACCTCCCTCCATGAAACGTTTCACCTTCCCCTTTCGGTGCAAGCACATGGAGAAGTCCGTGACCTGCAACAAAAAGTGCTATACGTCGGTAATCATGAAGATACATACACACATGATAGATGGGAATATTGTTGGGGTTCAAAAGACTTCAAAGCTAATAGATATTACAAATTCTACTTTCGGGATGTGAAGGCCCACCAATCCTATCACTGGCTCTGGAAGTCCAAAGTCACACTAAAAATCAAGATGTTTGGATGGTTGCCACTCTCTGATCGGCTAAACACTCGCAATATGCTCAAGATAAGGCACTACAACATTGGAGATGACCTCAGCTACCTTTTATGTAATCAACAAGTTGAAGAGGATGTGGAACACATGATCTTCCAATGCCCTTTCAGCAAAAACTGTTGGTCCAAATTAGGGATCACGTGGGAATAATCTGGCTCCAGGTTGCACTGGATAAATAAGGCCTCTAATGATTGGAACAAACCCCTGTTCATGGAAATCTTCTTACAAGCAGCTTGGAGCATATGGAAAGAGAGAAATAACAAACATTTCAGAGGCATCCCTCCAACATACCACGGCTGGCTTGATAGGTTCAAGCAAGACTTCACCCTCCTCCAACACAGAACCAGAGTAGCCTTGAGAGACTTTATTCTCTCTTTTGTAAACAACCTTCCACCCCACTAGTTAGTCCAGGACTTGGTCAGATCACACTCTCACCCAAAGTGGTGGATGAGATGCTTGTAAATATGTGTTGTACAGTGTACCTTACTTTTTGAGTAATACAAACACAGTGGGAGCCTCTCCCACTGTACAAGTTCTCAAAAAAAAGAATGAGTTCACAACAGTACCAAAAGTTGTGATTTATTTTCTTATACTAACAGATCTCATGAGTTTTCTGTTGATTTTTGTGTTGTGAAGTTTTCAAGTTTTCGGTAAAGATTTGATGGAATATGGAATAAGGAGTGGCAAGAGCCTAAGCTTGGGTATTCCCAAGGCACCCCAAGGTAATATTCAAGGAAAACCAATCATCTAAGCTTGGGGATGCCCCGGATGACATCCCCTCTTTTGTCTTCGATCCATCGGTAAATTTACTTGAGGCTATATTTTTATTCACCACATGATATGTGTTTTGCTTGGAGCGTATTGTATGATATGAGTTTTTGATTTTTTTTGTTTGCCACAATCATCCTTGCGGTACACATATTTTGAGAGGGACACACATGAATCGTGAATTTATTAGAATACTCTATGTGCTTCACTTATATCTTTTGAGCTAGGAAATTTGCTCTAGTGCTTCACTTATATCTTTTTAGAGCACGACGGTGGCTTTATTTTATAGAAATTGTTGAACTCTCATGCTTCACTTATATTATTTTGAGAGTCTCTAAACAGCATGGTAATTTGCCTAGGTTATGAATTTAGTCCTAATATGATGGGCATCCAAGAGGGATATAATTAAACCTTTCATATAAAGAGCATTGAATACTATGAGAAGTTTGATTCCTTGCATTTGTTTTGAGATATAAAGATGGTGATATTAGAGTCATGCTAGTGAGTAATTGTGGATTGGTGGAAACACTTGTGTTAAAGTTTGTGATTCGCGTAGCATGCACGTATGGTGAACCGTTATTTGATGGAGTCGGAGCATGATTTATTCTTTGATTGCCATCCTTTGTGTGGAGGTCGGGATCGCGCAATGGTTAACTCCTACCGACCCTTCCCCTTGGAGCATGCATGTAGTACTTTTTCGATAGCTAATAAACTTTTGCAATAAGTATGTGAGTTCTTTATGACTAATGTTGAGTCCAGGATTATACACACTCTCACCCTTCCACCTTTGCTAGCTTCTCTAGTACCGCACAATTCTCGCCAGTGCATTACACCCACCATATACCTTCCTCAAACCAGCCACCATACCTACCTATCGCATTTCCACAGCCATTCCAAGATATATTGACATGCAACTTCCACCGTTCTGTTTATTATGATAGGCACCATCATTGTCATATTGTTCTCATATGCATGATGCATTCATATAGAGTCATATTTTGTTCCAGTATCGAGTTGTAAGTAAATAAAAGCATGATGATCATCATTGTTAGAGCATTGTCCCATGTGAGTGAAGGATGATGGAAGCTATGATTCCCTCACAAGTTAGGATGAGTCTATGCACTTTACAAAAAAAAAGAGGCCAAAGAAGCCCAAATAAAATTAAAAAAGAGGCCAAAGAAGCCCAAATAAAAAAGAAAAAAAGAAAAAAAATGATAGAAAAAAGGGAGAAGGGACAATGTTACTATCATTTTTCCACACTTGTGCTTCAAAAGTAGCACCATGATCTTCATGATAGAGAGTCTCCTATCACTAGTAGAAAAGGGGCCTATTGACCCGGTTGGTGAGGGCCTTTAGCCCCGGTTCATGAACCGGGACTAAAGGGTCGATACTAATACCCTGGCCCTTTAGTCCCGGTTCAATCCAGAACTGACCGATGGGCCTCCACGTAACCTCTGCTGAGCCCGAGCGGGAGGGCCTTTGGTCCCGGTGGTAGCACCAACCGGGACCAATAGTCATCCACGCCACAAGATTTACGTGGCTGGGGTTTTTGTTTTTTTGAAGGGGGTTGGGGGTTTTGGGGGTTAATTTAGGTGTTTCATATATTGTGTTAGCTAGCTAATTAATAGAGAGAAGTGTCCTCTCTTTTGTCCGTGCTTGGTCGACGCCTACGTACTATACATACGATAGAGAGGACTAGCTAGACACGCTTAGCTAGCTAGTAAGCAAACGAAGGAAATGTAAGATCGCCATGAACATATATGCATACAGAGGGAAGTGATATCGACCACCTCTCCTTCTCCGAGATATTGGTCGAACAACAAGTTCTCGTATATCTATCCGACACTCATCGCTACATATATACAATAATTATCTTTTACAAAAATAATCTCCTAACATACGGACGCGTGGTCCACATAGTATTCTCCGTCTTCAGCGATCACGTGGTCAAGAAAGAATGCCGCCAATTCCTCTTGAATTGCTCGCATGCGATCTGGTGCTAGTAGTTCATCCCGCATCCGAAACATCTAATTTTAAGAAGGGGGTCAATACATATATATATATATATATATGAATGAATGAAACTCAACACAAATGATGGTAATAAAATAAAATTGTGAATATTGTTATTTACGCACTTCATATTGTTTGTGGAGTAGCCCCGCTCACAGGTCGTGTGGCGGATGGACTCGCAAACGTAGTATCCACAGAAATCATTCCCTTGTTCCTGCCACAACCACTTTACAAGAAATAGAGGTCAACCAAACTGATAATTAGCAAGCATGTTAAATGGTATTGATGAAACTAGCGCTTGAATCACTAGGAGATGCGTGGAATATGCTACTATAGTACTTACTTTCGGGTGTCTAAATTGTAGCTTCTTCGGCAGTCCCGGAGCTTTTTTGGAGAATTTTCTCCAAACCCTGCCATACAAAGAAAACAATTAGTTGATATCATAAATGAACAAAGTTGCTGATATGGTGGATAATGATCGATTTAACTTACTTCTCGAGCATTTCAGTCATGTACGCATACTCCTTGGGATCTTTTCGTCTCGAGTCTAAGACAGTTACTACTCCCTGCTCAAGCTTAATCTCTAGGAGAATATAGTGGTAGCTGCGCACGCATGCATAACTCATCAATAATACATTACTATAACCTGGACTAATTAGGGAAACCGAATATGCCACAAGACAGTAACACTCACTTGAAGTTGTAAGGAAAGAGTATTATATCCTTGTGTTCATTTATTACGAACGATTGTAGCAAGTTGGCCTCGGTATTTTCAGCATGAAATTCAACCTCAGTTGCATCTATGAGATATGTGTTAATGAACCCAATGGTACCCACTTGTCTTTTCTTCAATTCGGCGATCTTCAATCTGCATAATATAGTGAGGATAATTATAAATACATGCAAATGAAAGAGCTGAGTTATATAGAGAGACTTAATGACAGAAGTAGTACTACTTACATGATGAGCAGTGACCGTTGCTTTATCGAGGGCCAATTGATTGAAAAAGATAGAACTCCTCAAATGGAATAGGCAACAGTTCAATTCCAACGAGGTCATGCTCCTTTTAACTCTCACATACAAAGTACTCCTCCCTCGGACTCTCTGCAGGTTTTCATGTACCAATCATGCAATCTTCGTGATCATCGTTGATAGAGAGCTTTCATCTTTGACGAGAGGCTTCCCGCATCAGATCTTTGTATCGCACCTCCAAGAAATCATAATGTACATCGTCGGGCAGGTAATCTTCAGGATTGCCATAACCGGGCACCATCCTCGGATCGACGATGTCGCTAGCAGGCACCTTGAGCGGGGGGCACGATTGCTTCGCTTGTTCGCCGAGCTGGGCAATTTGTTTCCTAGCTCATCGTTCTTTCATTCTTTGATCACTTTTAGTACTTCCCGACCTCTCCGCTTCGGCAAATGCCTTTCCAATAATGCGCTCATAGTTGCCTTTCGGCGGAGACTTGGGTGGCTTTGTCAGGGCAGCAGTGCGCTTCGCTTTCACCGGATCTACCTTCTCCTCCGGAGGTGGATGTCTCTTTGCTTTCAACCCTTCAAACCAGTCATGCACTTCGTCTGCGCGATCTTCGCTTTCCTTGTCGGTCCTCTCGACGGTAAGTTCTCCGGATTCTTGAGAGAAGGATCGAATCAGATCTCCTCCCGCCTTTGGCTGTCTTGCTAGACGCCGCAGAGCGAGCGGAGCGGATGTCTTCTTTCCTTGCTTACGAGGCGGAGGAGAAGCACTACGATGCATCGGAGCAGCTGGAGCGGCGGCAGGTCTCTTCCGCCCTTGCTGACGAGGCGGAGAAGGAGGAGGCTGGCTGGTCGGGTGCGCCGGTGCAGGCGGAGAAGGAGGCGGAATGCCGCCACGCGCCGGAGAAGGAGCCGGCCGAGTACCCTGATCGTCACTCGCCGGAGGAGGAGGCGGTGGAGGAGGCGGAGTGCCCTGACTCGCCGGAGGAGGAGGAGGAGGCGGAGGCGTCCAGTTCGGAAGGTTGATGATATCCTTCCGCCATAGGCATGGAGTCTTGAGCGTAACCCAGCCGATACTCCCCTTCACCGGTAGGGTGGTCAAGCCGGAGGTCCTCAAATCCCTCCGTTATTTCATCCACCATCACCTTAGCATATCCTTCTGGAATCAGCCGGCAGTGAAAAGTTGAGACAGATTTAGTAGGATAAACAGAGCCAACAGCCGCCTTGACCTTCAAATTGCTCCATTGCGCCATAAGGTGGCAATTTTGAGACTCCATGATAGCATCCACGGGATAGCTGGCAGGAGCCGTCAACGCATGCTCCGACTGAAGCAGCTCGGTGGAAGCCACGCTGCTTCTCCGCTGAGATGGCGGGGTAGCTTCGGGGGAAGCTTCGTCAGGTCGTTTGCTGCGATCTGCTGCTTCTCGTTCCTCTTCTCGTTCCTCTAGCCCCATTACCCTTTCGTGCAGCGCTTGCATTTAGCTCTGCTCCAGTTTCTTCCTCCTCTCATGGGTTTTGTAACCCCCTGCATCCGGAAATCCAGCCTTCCATGAAAGGGAGCTGGCATGCCTCGTGGTCCGTCCCAGGTGCTCAGGATTCCCGAGGGCCATTGTGAGCTCGTCCTTCTCCCCTGCAGAACGAACTTCCCTTGTTGCGCTGCTTCGATATATTGCTTTAGCCTCTTGACTGGTATGTCCAATTGCTCGTCCGTCCAAATGCACTTCCCTTATAAAGGGTCCAAGGTTCCGTCAGTCCCGAAGAACCAAGTCCGGCAACGGTCTAGCCAGTTCATTGTCTCTGGTTCGATCCCTTTATCAAGTAGATCATTCTCAGCCTTGGCCCACTTAGGCCGGGCTATGAGGTAGCCACCTGACCCCGTGCGATGGTGAAGCTTCTTCTTCGAAGCATTTTGCTTGTTTGTCGCCGACATCTTTTTACTCTTTTCCGATGTACTATGGGCCACAAATGCGGGCCAGTCATCTCTGATCTTCTCATATTTGCCCTTGAATTCTGGTGTCTCTTTTTTATCGACAAACTTAATCAGGTCTTTCTTCCAATGCCTGAATAGGTCTGCCATCTTCTTAAGAGCAAAAGACTTGATTAATGGCTCTATAACTGGCTTCTCCGGATCATCCTCTGGCGGTAGGGTGAAATTTAACTTCAGCTCAGTCCAAAGATCATTTTTCTGCAGATCATTGGCATAAGACACCTCAGGCTCTTTGTTCTTAGGCTTATACCATTGCTGGATGCTGATCGGGATCTTGTCCCTAACCGTAACCCCGCGACCGAGCAACAAATGCCTTCTTTGTCCGGATGGGTTCAATCGGTTGGCCGTCACATGATTTCTATGATCTCAAACCTTTCATCCGAGCTCAACTTTTTCTTCATGCCTCGTCTCCTTACCGAAGTTGTGCTCGATCCGGAGGGCTAGAAAAAGGAAGAAAGATGAGAGTTAATTAATATGTGTACATACCAAAACAATGAATTCATCAATTAGCTAGTCAGCACAGGCTTAACTAATATATATACCTGGCCGGACTCAGTCCGGTGATCACCGGAGCAGTCCTCACGGTCTACTTCTTCACCCTCTCCTTCTTCCACCGGCATTGGGTCATCGGAGCCATCATAAGCATAGCCAACTACTTCTTCACCCTCTCCTTCCAGACCATCGGTGTCGTTGAGAAACTTCATCGAGTTGATGGCATCACTTCCTTCTGCGATTATGTGCCTCAACAACGCTTCTTGTGCTTCGTCTCGGGGCGGGGTGTCCATAGTTTCTACAAATATTTACAACATGGCAATTATTATTCAAACATGACAGATATGGATATAATAGTGGCAAACGTAGAACTAGCGAGCTAATCACAATAAGGAATCATATTAATTAGTGGCCTCGACGCTGCTTCTCTAGGGTTTTCGGGTGGCCTCGACAACGCTTCAAGGGTTAGGGGGTGGCCTCGAGAACGCTTCAAGGAGGGGGTAATATCGACCCCCCCCCCTAAGTGTTGAAGCTATCGGGAGGGGGTATATCGACAACAACAACGACGACACTACATCTATGTCCCACAAGTGACGTGGGCATCGACCCCCGCGTCACTTGTGGGACGTGGATGTAGTGTCCGACACCGACGGCCACATGTATCTCACACCGACGATACTTGCTATTTAATTAGTGTTTCCTCTACCTCGGCGACCCTCGGCGACCCTCGTTCCCGATAAAAAAAGAGGAAGAAGAAAAAAGCGGAGAAGAAAGAATAGAGGAGAAGAACTCTCTATTCTTTCTTCTCCTCTTTTTCTTCTTCCTCTTCTTTTTTATCAAGGGTCGAGGATCGCCGAGGTCGAGGGTCAAGGGGTCGAGGATCGCCGAGCGGTCGAGGTCAAGGGGTCGAGGATCGCCGAGGTCGGGAGGTTGCCTAGTGTCAAAGGATTCAACAAAACCATGTCTTCATCATTAGGCGAAAATGCCGGTGCATGATGGTGCGAAGCTCTCAAAGTTATTTTGAACGGAGTCCCAGATAAGACAATTCGCTTTTGGGTACAAAGTTCAGCAAGAACCTTCCGAATATCGTTATTTGGAAGGCCTTTGCTGAAACTCGTACAAAAAGGCAAATTATCCTATCCGGGACTCCATTCCAGAATAACTTTGGAGGACTTCATACCATCATGCCCTGGTTACTTCCGGCTAATGATGAAGCCATGGATTTCTTCAATACTTTGAAACTAGGAAACCTCTCTCGACCCCTCGAACGCTCGACGACCCTGGAACCCTCGACCCTCGATCCCTCGACCCTATAGAACCCTCGAACCCTCGACCGTCTACCCTAGTTCCCGACCCTCGACCCCTCGGCGATCCTCGACACCCTCGTTCCCGATAAAAATTAAGAAGAAGAAGAAGAAGAAGAAGAAGAAAAAAGAGGAGAAGAAGAATGGAATAGCTAGAGGAGAAGATCGAAGAAAAAAAAGAAGAAAAAAAAGTGGATAAGAAGAAATGAATAGTGGAGAGGAAGAGAAAATAGAATATTATTTTCTCTTCCTCTCCACTATTCATTTCTTCTTATCCTCTCTTTTTCTTCTTTTTCTTCTTCTTACTTATTTCTCCTCTTCTTTTCCTCTCCTCTTCTTCTTTCTTTCCTCTTCTTATTTTCTTCTTTCCTATCCTTCTTTTTCTAAAATTGTAACTTATGCATATATTTTTTTTCTAAAATTGTAACTTTCTATATATGAACAAAAAACTTTCTATGAACAAAAAAACATTTTTAACATATATATATATAGCAAATTCTAGCCACATACATCACATACACATATAAACTATAGCCACAGACACATATACATCACATATGAACAAAAAAAACTAATAAAAAAAACATATTGCAACATATGAGCAGAAACATATAGCCACATACATACACATACATTATATATATATATATATGAAAAAAAATTAAACTAAGAAAAAAAGTGGTGGCGCCGGCAGGGCAAAGGGGCATGGCGGCAGCGGTGGCACCGGCGGGGCAGGGCAGGGGCGCGGGAGCGAGGGAAGGCAGGAGGCGAGGCAGGTGCTCACAGAGGGGTGGCGGGGCATGGCGGGCGGCGTTGGGGCGCGGGGAGTGGCGCCGGCGTCGGGGCAGATGGCGTCGAGGGCCGCGGCGACGGCAAAGTTGAGCCTGACGGCGTCGGAGGCGGCGGCGACGACGAGGTGGAGCAGCCTGACGGCGTCGGAGGCGGCGGCGACGACGAGGTGGAGCAGCCTGATGGCTCGGCGGCGACGGCGATGAGGCAAAGCAGCGGACGTCGGGCGGAGAAGAAAGGATGGATTTTGGAGAAACTGCTAAGTGCTGCTTATATAGCAAACCCTTTAGTCCCGGTTCGTGGCACCAACCGGGACTAAAGGTGGGCATTAGTCCCGGTTGTTGCCACCAACCGGGACCAAAGGCCTCTTTTCAGCAGCCCAAAGGGCGGGAAGCGGCGGCCGTTTGTCCCGGGTGGTGGCACCAACCGGGACTAAAGGGGGGCATAAGTCCCGGGTCGTAGCACCAACCGGGAATAATGCACCCCTTTAGCCCCGGTTGGTGCCACCAACCGGGACCAAAGGCATGTGCTGCCCCGAACCCAAATATTTAGTCCCACCTCGCTAGTTGAGAGGGAGGCGCACTGTTTATAAGGTGCGGTGCGCCTTCCCTCTCGAGCTCCTCTCTAAGCAGGCTTTGGGCCTAACCACGCAATCTGTGCACTGTGGGCCCTCTTGGGCCTCCAGCGGCCTGAATCCTGGCCCATGGTAGGGTTTCTAGTCGTATTCAAGCCGTGGGGGCCCAGTAGGTGGCACTTTTTTGTTTTTTTGTTTTATTTGTTGCTTTATTTAGTTTATTTTGTTTCCATTTACAACAAAATACTTATTGTTGCTATATTTATTTTTTCCAGTTTTTTTGTTTTGTTTTTTGCATTATTTTCTTTTGTTTTTTGCTTTATTTTTTAATTCTTTTTGCTTTTAGTTTTAGAAAAATTATAAACTTTTTGTTAGTGCCATTAGTTTTCAAATTTGAAAACACTTTTTTTGTTTTCAATGTTGCTTTATTCATTTATTTTGTTTCTACTTACAACAAAATACTTATTGTTTCTATGTTTATTTTTTCCAGTTTTTTTGTTTTGTTTTCTGCATTAATTATTTTCTTTTGGTTTTTTGCTTTATTTTTAATTCTTTTTGCTTTTAGGTCAGCAAAATTATAAACTTTCTGTTATTGCCATTAGTTTTATACTTTCTGTTTGTGCCATTAGTTTTCAAATTTGAATAGTTAAAATTTAGATTCTTTGAAATTCATAGTTTTCGAATGAACTTTGAAAAAGTTGGCATAGCATGTGCATGTAGAAAACGGACAATGGTATCATACTCGTCTGTTACAAAGTTGGCATGGTATCATCATAATAGTTGCGGGAGAAAGTCTTCATTTTTTTCTTCGCTTGTGTAATTTGCTTATTGCGCCGTAACCATGGATAACCTTCATCGTTTATCAGGATGCTTGGGTCAGCCTTGACCTTTGAAGGGAGGAATTTCATGAAACTTTTCATACTCTTCAGACATGTCTGTCTTGCCCTCCACTCCCAGGATGTCCCTTTTTCCTGAAAGAACTATGTGGCGCTTTGGCTCATCATATGATGTATTCGGTTCCTTATCTTTTCTTTTCCTCGATGCAGTAGACATGTCCTTCACATAGATAACCTGTGCCACATCATTGGCTAGGACGAACAGTTAAATCGGTGTACCCAAGATTTTTCAGATCCACTGTTGTCATTCCGTACTGTGGGTCTACCTGTACCCCGCCTCCTAACAGATTGACCCACTTGCATTTAAACAAAGGGACCTTAAAATCTACTCCGTAGTCAAGTTCCCATATGTCTACTATGTAACCATAATATGTGTCCTTTCCACATCGGTTGCTGCATCAAAGCGGACACCGCTGTTACAGTTGGTGCTCTTTTGATCTTGGTCAATCGTGTAAAATGTATTCCCATTTATCTCAGATCCTTTCCAAATCATTACAATCAAAGATGGTCCTCGGACAACAAGTACAGCTCATCACAAACAGTGTTGTCACCTCCGAGACGTGTTTCCAACCAACTGCTGAAAGTCCTGATGTGTTCACATGTAATCCGATCGTCGCCTTTGCTCCGGGTGTTTGGGCCTTGAGACTATTCTTGTGTTCATCGACATACGGGTCACCAAGGTAGAGTTCTCAGAGAACTGTGTAGTGTGCTTGAGACCAAGAATATCCGTCCTGCATATTATTGAGTCCCTTCCAAGCGTGCCTTTTCCAGTCAGTCTCCCCTCATACCGTGATTTAGGGAGACCTATCTTCTTAAGGCCAGGAATGAAGTCAACACAAAACCCGATGACATCCTCTGTTTGATGGCCCATGGAGATGCTTCCTTCTCCCTAGCGCGGTTACGGACATATTTCTTTAGGACTCCCATGAACCTCTCAAAGGAGTACATATTGTGTAGAAATACGGGCCCCAGAATGACAATATCGTCGACTAGATGAACTAGGACATGCGTCATGATATTGAAGAAGGATGGTGGGAACACCAGCTCGAAACTGACAAGTCACTGTGCCACATCCATCACACCGTAGCGTTGGTACAAGTTAAGGATCGATAACCGGCGGAGATATTGCATTGAGGAATGCTCATAGCGTCACAATGGCTAATCGGACGTTTTCCGGTAGAAGCCCTCAATGCAACCGGAAGCAGTTGCGTCATAATCACGTGGCAGTCATGAGACTTTAGGTTCTGAAACTTTTTCTCTGGCATATTTATTATTCCCTTTATATTCGACGAGAAGCCAGTCGGGACCTTCATACTGAGCAGGCATTCAAACAAGATTTCTTTCTCTTCTTTCGTAAGAGCATAGCTGGCAGGACCTTCATACTACTTCGGAGGCATGCCCTCTTTTTCGTGCAAGTGTTGCAGGTCCTCCCGTGCCTCAGGTGTATCTTTTGTCTTCCCATACACGCCCAAGAAGCCTAGCAGGTTCACGCAAAGGTTCTTCGTCACGTGCATCACAATGATCGAAGAGCGGACCTCTAGGTCTTTCCAGTAGGGTAGGTCCCAAAATATAGATTTCTTCTTCCACATGGGTGCGTGATTGTTAGCATCATTCGGAACAGCTAGTTCGCCGGGACCTTTCCAAAGATTACGTGTAAATCATTGACCATAGCAAGTACGTGATCACCGGTACGCATGGTGGGCTTCTTCCGGTGATCTGCCTCGCCTTTGAAATGCTTGCCTTTCTTTCAACATTGATGGTTGGTCGAAAGAAATCGACGATGGCCTGTACACATTCTTCCCGTAGCTTCCGGTATATACTATCGGTGTCAAGTAAACAGTGCGTGCATGCATGGCATCCCTTGTTTGTCTGTCACGAAGGTTACCGAGAGCGGGCCAATCGTTGATGGTCACGAACAGCAACGCCTTTAGGTGAAATTCTCCTTTTGTGCTCATCCCATATACGTACACCGCTTCCATTCCACAGCTGTAAAAGTTCTTCAACTAATGGCCTTAGGTACACATCAATGTCGTTGCCGGGTTGCTTAGGGCCTTGGATGAGAACTGCATCATAATGAACTTCCGCTTCATGCACATCCAAGGAGGAAGGTTATACATACATAGAGTCACGAGCCAGGTGCTGTGATTGCTGCTCTGCTCCCCGAAAGGATTAATGCCATCCGCGCTTAAAGCAAACCATACGTTTCTTGGGTCCTTTGCAAACTCATCCCAGTACTTTCTCTCGATTTTTCTCCACTGCGACCCGTCAGCGGGTGCTCTCAACTTCCCGTCTTTCTTACGGTCCTCACTGTGCCATCGCATCAACTTGGCATGCTCTCCATTTCTAAACAGGCGTTTCAACCGTGGTATTATATGAGCATACCACATCACCTTCACAGGAACCCTCTTCCTGGTAGGCTCACCGTCAACATCACCAGGGTCATCTCGTCTGATCTTATACGCAATGCACCACATACCGGGCATGCGTTCAGATCCTTGTATGCACCGCGGTAGAGGATGCAGTCATTAGGGCATGCATGTATCTTCTCCGCCTCCAATCCTAGAGGGCATACGACCTTCTTTGTTGCGTATGTACTGTCGGCAAATTCGTTATCCTTTGGAAGCTTCTTCTTCATTATTTTCAGCAGCTTCTCAAATCCTTTATCGTGCACAAGATTCTCTGCCTTCCACCGCAGCAATTCCAAAGATGGTACCGAGCTTTGTGTTGCCATCTTCGCAATTGGGGTACAACCCTTTTTTGTGATCCTCTAACATGCGATCGAACTTCAGCTTCTCTTTTTGACTTTCGCATTGCGTCCTTGCATCGACAATGACCCGGCGGAGATCATCATCATCGGGCACATCGTCTGGTTCCTCTTGATCTTCGGCAGCTTTGCCCGTTGCAGCACCATCGTGCACATCGTCTGTTTCCTCTTGATGTTCAACAAGCATCACCGTATTCGGGGGCACATAGTTGTCATCGTACTCTTCTTCTTCGCCGTCTTCCATCATAACCCCTATTTCTCCGTGCCTCGTCCAAACATTATAGTGTGGCATGAAACCCTTGTAAAGCAGGTGGGTGTGAAGGATTTTCCGGTCAGAGTAAGACTTCGTAGTCCCACATATAGGGAATGGGCAACACATAAAACCATTCTGCTTGTTTGCCTCAGCCACTTCGAGAAAATCATGCACGCCCTTAGTGTACTCGGAGGTGTGTCTGTCACCGTACATCCATTGCCGGTTCATCTGCGTGCATTATATATAATTAAGTGTGTCAAAATCATTACGTAACATCATGAATAGATAATTAAGTGACCAAATTAATAGAAGTTCATCATCACATAAAACCAAAGCACATACATAGTTCTCATCTAACAACATAAAGCTCTGCAGAGCATCTAAATTAATTAAACCATACATTGAAACTATGTAAAACATTTCAATGCGAAAACAAATGCGATCATAATCGCAACCAAGGTAACAACTGATCCAACGACATAATGATACCAAGCCTCGATATGAATGGCATATTTTCTAATCTTTCTAATTTTCAAGCGCATTGCATCCATCTTGATCTTGTGATCATCGACGACATCCGCAACATGCAACTCCAATATCATCTTCTCCTCCTCAAGTTTTTTTATTTTTCCTTCAAGAAATTGTTTTGTTCTTCAACTAAATTTAACCTCTCGACAATAGGGTCGGTTGGAATTTCGGTTCAACAACCTCCTAGATAAATAAAATCTATGTCACGTTGGTTGGCATAATTTTCATAAACAATAAATGAACCAATAGTTATGAAAAGATAATATATACCACATCCGAATCATAGATGTGAGGAGGGCCGACGGGCGGATACCAAAACCATCGCACTATATAAGATGCAATAATAAAAGTAAGAAAATAATAAAAGTATCTATCTAAACATACAAGTAAGAATATTTTTCCTTTCGTAAAGAAGATAAGAACAAGAGGCTCGCCACGGTGGTGCAGCGATGAGATCGGCTCGGGTGATCGGCATTTACGATGAAGACGGGACGGGCGTGACGGACCGCTAAACCTAGATAAATATTGAGGAAAATGGAGCTTGGCGGTCGAGCTTGGAGAGGAGAAACCTTAAGTAGTGTGGCTCGGGCATTCCATCGAACACCTTGTGTGCATAGGAGGTGAGCTAGAGCACCACCAAGCCCTCTCCCCCTCGGCCAGAAAAAACAGAGCAGTGTGCTCTGCTCTTGCGTGAGGGGCTATATATAGGCACCACCATTAGCCCCGGTTGGTGGCATGAACCGGGACCGAAGGGAAGCCTTTGGTCCCGGTTCAAGCCACCAACAGGGGCTAATTGTCACGCCCAATATGCGACCCTATCCAAAAGGAACTCGACGGTCCCACCAAGGATAGACCCGCATATTGAAACGCTTTTGCAAGGTGGATATCATTACATCAACATTACATAATAGATGGGGATACATACATAAGGCACAAATGCCACAAGAATACATCAACATCATATACAAGATCAACATCCGACTACGAATGAAACATAAACAGAAACTCAACGACATCCACCTGCTAGCCCAAAGCTGCCGACCTGGAACCTATCCCCTGATCAAGAAGAAGCGGAAGAAGAACTCCAATACAAGCAAATATCGCTCTCACGTCATGATCATCGCGAAACTTGTACCGCAATCGGTGGTGTAGTAATCTGTGAGCCACGAGGACTCAAAGAATCCCATTACCATGGGTATCAAGACTAGCAAAGCTTAATGGGAAAGGAAGGGGTAAAGTGGTGAGGTTGCAGCAGCGACTAAGCATATATGGTGGCTAACATACGCAAAAGAGAGCGAGAAGAGAAACAAAGGAACGATCGTCAACTAGTAATGATCAAGAAGTGATCCTGAACTCCTACTTACGTCAGACATAACCCAGAAACCGTTTCTCCTCTCGATCAACCCCGAAAAGAGACACTCACGGTTGGTGTATTTTAGAAGAGTTTGCTTCAAGTTTACTACAACCGGATATAAACAAATTCCCATCTGCCACATAACCGCGCGCACTGCTCTCGAAAGTTTATACCCTGCAGGGTTGTCCCAACTTAGCCCATGATAAGCTCTCGCGATCAACGAAGGATATTCCTTCTCCCCGGGAAGACCCGATCAGTCTCGGAATCCCGGCTACAAGACATTTCGACAGCAATAAAACAAGACCAGCAAAGCCTCCCGGCGTGCCGACATCCTGATAGTAGCCGCGCGTATCTCGTCTCAGGCCACGACCGGATGAGCACTACGTACAACTAGAACCAGCCCTCAAGTTTCCCCGAGGTGGCGCTGCAAGTGGCTCTAGTTTGGACCAACACTTAGACAAGCATTGGCCCGGGGGGGCTAAAATAAAGATGACCCTTGGGATGCGCGACTCCCAAGGGAAAAAGGGTAATAGGTCAGGCAAATGGTAAAACCAATGTTGGGCCTTGCTGGAAAAGTCTTATTCAAAGCGAACTGTCAAGTGGGTCCCATAAATCACCCGACTGCGTTAGGGACGCAAAATCCGGAAACATAATACCGATATGACGGAAACTAGGGCGGCAAGAGTGGAACAAAACACCAGGCATAAGGCCGAGCCTTCCACCCATTACCAAGTATATAGATGCATTAATAATATAAGATATATTGTGATATCCCAACAAGTAAACATGTTCCAACAAGGAACAACATCTCCATGTTCCAACAAGGAACAAACTTCATCTTCACCTGCAACTAACAATGCTATAAGAGGGGCTGAGCAAAGCGGTAACATAGCCAAACAACGGTTTGCTAGGAAGGGGAAAAGGTTAGAGGCTGACATGGCAAATTGGGAAGGCTTGAAGAGCAAATGATAGGTAGCGCAGCAAAGCGATAGAACGAAGCAACTAGCATAGCAAAGATAGTAGTGAGATCCAGGGTAGCGGTCATCTTGCCTGAAATCCCGCAAGGAAGAAGAACGAGTCCATGAAGAAGATGAACGGATGAAGCCGAACCAAGCGTAGACGAACGAATCCTCACGATCGCAACGAAACGGGAACTAGCGAGAAGAAGCACACAACAAGGTAAACACACCACCCATGAACAAGGCATGATGCACAACAAGCATGATGCATGACAAGGCTACATGAAGCTACTCATGGCAAGAGATGATGCAAACAAGAGCAACACATCAAGGCAAGTTTAAATGAGGCCGGAAACAACATAGAACAATTTCGGTAAGTCCTCATATGCAAATTTCGAAATTGGTCCAGATCTGAATAAATCTTAAGTTCAAGTTGTTAAACAGCAAGTTAAGATGCACCAAGATGATCTACACGAAATTCTAGTCAAGTTACATATAAAGTTCATTAGATTCGGAGCTACGGCCTAGAAGATATGAGCAAAACAAGTTAAACATGTCATTGATGCAAAATGCATACAAACATCAAGCAAACACCTCAAAACAAGGATGCAACATGATAATATGAAACTACATGCAAAATCAAGCAAGTTTCATATAGAGCACACTCAAAACGGAGCAACGGTTCAACACATACACATGAAACAAGTTATAGCCACAATCTGTCCAAAACAGCAATTAGGCATATTGCAAGCACCAAAACAACATGTTACAGAATCTCAACATGATAACAAAAGGCAAGGGAATGATGTACAGGTAAAGCATGACAAAATATGAACACTGAGCTATCTCCATAAATCACTAGAACATGCTCAAACACACATGGCAAGATGGCAAATAATAACAGTTTCAGATTTGTCAGGACATAATATCAGGTTGCAATGTTTAGAGCTATCAGACAACATGTTACAGCAAGCTATCAAGTCAAAAAAAGACATGGCATGAATATACTAAATGCATAGAACAAAATTCCCTTACTGCGCCGGCGAGGAGGCGGAGCTCGGGGCGCGGGGAGGCGCGAGGTGGAGAGGAGGAGGCCGGCGGGGAGGTCGGGCTCCGGCCTCGGGAGCTCCGCGGCGGCGGCGGGAGGCCGGACGGCGAGGCGCGTGGCCGGCAAGGCGGCGGGAGGCTGGGCGGCGCTGAGGCGAGGGAGCCGGCGAGGGTCGGGTCAGCAACAAGGGCGACGGGCGCCGGGCGGCGGCTCGCCCGGGCGGGCCTGCCTGGCCCCTGGGCCGGGCGGCGGGCGGCCGGGCAGCGGAGGGCCACGTGGCGCATCCGGAATGGCCGGGAGCGGCGGCGGGTTACGTCCGGCGGCGCGCGGACATGTCCGCCGGGCGAGAGGAGGAGTAGACTAGGGTTTCGGGGAAAAATGATCCGAAAATTTCGGGGGAGGCACATATTTATAGGTAGGAGGAGCTAGGAAGCTCCAAATGAGGTGCGGTTTTTGGCCACGCGATCGTGATCGAACGACCGAGAGCATAGAGGGGAGTTTGCTGGGTTTTGGGCCACTTTGGAAGGGGTGTTGGGCTGCAAAGAGAAGGGGGCTTTTACGGTTACCCGGTTAACCGTTGGAGTATCAAACGACCTCCAAATGGCACAAAACTTGAGAGGCGGTCTACCGATGCTATACCAAGGCCGCTTGACAAACCTCGGTCCATTCCGAGACCGTTTAACACCCACACACGAAAAGAGGTAAAAGGGGGTGCCGGGAGACATAGGAGTGCCGGATTGCAAAACGGACAACGGGGAAAATGCTCGGATGCATGAGACGAATACGTATGCAAAATGAGATGCACATGATGACATGATATGAAATGCAGATGATGACATGGCAAAGTGCAACATGCAAGCACATGACATGGCAAAGACGACGAATAACTGGCGGACACCTGGCGTATCGGATCCGGGGCGTTACACTAATGGTGGTGGGCCAGGAGCCAGGCCCATTGGTCCCGGTTCGTCCCACCAACCGGGACCAAAAGGTCCGGACGAACCGGGACCAATGGCCCACGTGGCCCGGCCGGCCCCCTGGGCTCACGAACTGGGGCAAATAGCTCCATTGGTCCCGGTTCTGGATTGAACCGGGACTAATGGGCTGAACTGGCCTGGGCCATTGCCCCCTTTTCTACTAGTGTATTCTGTCACTTTCATATACTAGTGGGATCTTTTCATTATAGAACTTGTCTTGTATATTCCAATGATGGGCTTCGACAAATTGCCCTAGGTCTTCGTGAGCAAGCGAGTTGGATGCACACTGCTACCTCTTGAGCATGCGTTGGTTTTCCCTTGAAGAGGAAAGGGTGATGCAACAAAGTAACATAAGTATTTCCCTCAGTTTTGAGAACCAAGGTATCAATCCAGTAGGATACAACGCACAAGTCACCTAGTACCTGCACAAACAATCAAGAACCTTGCAACCAACGCGGTAAAGGGGTTGTCAATCCCTTCACGGTCACTCACAAAAGTGAGATCTAATAGAGATGGTAAAGTAAATATTTTTGGTATTTTTGTTGTATAGATTGGAAAGTAAATATTGCAAAATAGTAAACGAGATGCGGTGTAAATAAAAGAGATGCAATATAATAGGAAAGATACCCAGGAGCCATAGGTTTCACTAGTGGCTTCTCTCAAGATATCATGTATTACGGTGGGTGAACAAATTACTGCCGAGCAATTGATAGAAAAGCGCATAGTTATGAAGATATCTAAGGCAATGATCATGAATATAAGCATCACGTCCGTGTCAAGTAGACCGAAACGATTCTGCATCTACTAATATTACTCCACACATCGAACGCTATCCAGCATGCATCTAGAGTATTAAGTTCATAAGAACGGAGTAACGCATTAAGCAAGATGACAGGATGTAGAGGGATAAAATAAAGCAAGATGATATAAACCCCATCTTTTATCCTCGATGGCAACAATACAATACGTGCCTTGCTGCCCCTCATCACACTGGGAAAGGACACCACAAGATTGAACCCAAAGCTAAGCACTTCTCCTATTGCAAGAAAGATCAATCTAGTTGGCCAAACTAAACCGATAATTCGAAGAGACTTGCAAAGATATCAAATCATGCTTATAAGAATTCAGAGAAGAACCAAATAATATTCATAGATAATCTTGTTCATAAATCCACAATTCATCGGATCTCGGCAAACACACCGCAAAAGAGTATTACATCGAATAGATCTCCAAGAACATGGAGGGGAACTTTGTATTGAGAATCAAAGAGAAAGAAGAGGCCATCTAGCTAATAACTATGGACCCGAAGGTATGTGGTAAACTACTCACGCTTCATCGGAGAGGCAACAATGTTGATGTAGAAGCCCTCCGTGATCGATTCCCCCTCCGGCAGATCGCCGGAAAAGGCCCCAAGATGGGATCTCACGGGTACAGAAGGTTGCGGTGGTGGAAAAGTGGTTTCATGGCTCGCCCTGATGTTTCTAGGGTATAAGAGTATATATAGGTAAAAGAAGTACGTGGTGGTGCTACGAGGGGCCCACGAGGGTGGGGGGGCGCGCCTACCCCCCTAGGCGCGCCCTCCTGCCTCGTGGCCTCCTCGTGGCATTCCAGACTTCGACTCCAAGTCTTCTGGATTGCTTTCGGTCCAAGAAAGATCATCGCGAAGGTTTCATTGTGCTTGGACTCCGTTTGGACTCCGTTTGGTATTCCTTTTCTGCAAAACTCTAAAATAGGCACAAAAAACAGAAACTGGCACTGGGCCTCCAGTTAATAGGTTAGTCCTAAAAATAATATAAAAGAGCATATTAAAGCCCATTAAACATCCAAAACAAATAAAATAATAGCATGTAACAATAAAAAATTATAGATACATTGGAGACGTATCAAGCATCCCCAAGCTTAATTCCTCCTCGTCCTCGAGTAGGTAAATGATAAAAACAAATTTTTTGATGTGGAATGCTACCTAACATAATTATCATTGTAATTTTCTTTATTGTGGCATGAATGTTCAGATCTGAAAGATTCAAGACAATAGTTTAATATTGACATAAAAAATAATAATACTTCAAGCATACTGACAAAGTAATCATGTCTTCTCAAAATAACATGGACAAAAAAGTTCATCCCTACAAAATCATATAGTTTGTCTATGCTCCATCTTCGTCACACAAAATATTCAAATCGTGCACAACCCCGGTATCAGCCAAGCAATTGTTTCATACTTTAGTATTCTGAAACTTTTTTAATTTTCACGCAATACATGAGCGTGAGCCATGGACATAGCACTATAGGTGGAATAGAATGGTGGTCGTGGAGAAGACAAAAAGTAGGAAGATGGTCTCACATCAACTAGGCATACTAATAGGCTATGGAGATGCCCATCAATAGATATCAATGTGAGTGAGTAGGGATTGCCATGCAACGGATGCCCTAGAGCTATAAGTTTATGAAAGCTCAAAAAGAAACTAAGTGGGTGTGCATCCAACTTGCTTGCTCATGAAGACCTAGGGCATTTGAGGAATCCCATCGTCGGAATATACAAGCCAAGTTCTATAATGAAAATTTCCCACTAGTATATGAAAGTGATAAAATAAGAGACTCTATATCATGAAGATCGTGGTGCTACTTTGAAGCACAAGTGTGGAAAAAGGATAGTAGCATTGTCCCTTCTCTCTTTTTATCTCTTTTTTATTTTTTATTTGGGACTTTTCTCCCTTTTTTGTGGCATCTTATTTTCTTTTTTTCTTTTTCGTCTGGAGTCTCATCCCGACTTGTGGGGGAACCATAGTCTCCATCATCCTTTCCACACCGGGACAATGCTCTAAAAATAAAGATCATCACACTTTTATTTACTTACAACTCAAGAATCACAACTCGATGCTTAGAACAAAATATGACTCTATATGAGTGCCTCCGGCGGTGACCGGGATGTGCAATGAATCAAGAGTGACATGTATGAAAAAATTATGAATGGTGGCTTGTCCAAAAATAAGATGTCAACTACATGATCATGCAAGGCAATATGACAATGAGGGAGTGTGTCATAATAAACGGAACGGTGGAAAGTTGCATGACAATATATCTCGGAATGGCTAGGAAAATGCCATAATAGGTAGGTTTGGTGGCTGTTTTAAGGAAGGTAAATGGTGGGTATATGGTACCGGCGAAAGTTGCACGGTACTAGAGATGCTAGCAATGTTGGAAGGGTGAGAGTGCGTATAATCCATGGACTCAACATTAGTCGTAAACAACTCACATACTTATTGCAAAAAACTACAAGTCATCAAAACAAAGTACCACACGGATCGGTAGGAGTTAACCATCGCGCAATCCCGACCTCCACACATAAGGAATACAATCAAAGAAATACCTCATGCTTCAAATTTGTTACACAACGGTTACCATACGTGCATGCTACGGGACTTGCAAACCTCAACACAAGTATTTCTCGAATTCACAATTTCTCTACTAGCATGACTCTAATATCACCATCCTCATACCTCAAAACAATGATCAAGCATCAACCTTCTCATAGTATTCAACGCACTTTATATGAAAGTTTCTATTATACCCATCTTGGATGACCATCACATTAGGACTAGTTTTATAGCCAAAGCAAATTACCATGCTGTTCTAAAAGACTGTCAAAATAATATAAGTGAAGCATGAGAGATCAATAATTTCTATAAAATAAAACCACCACCGTGGTCTAAAAAGATATAAGTGAAGCACTAGAGAAAAATTATCTAGCTCAAAAGATATAAGTGAAGCACATATAGTATTCTAATAAGTTCCGATTCATGTGTGTCTCTCCCAAAAGGTGTGTACAACAAGGATGATTGTGGTAAACTAAAAGCAAAGACTCAAATCATACAAGTGTAGCGATCCGACCTCGGACGGTCAAATCTCTGTGTATAAGTGTCATCCCTAGATCAGTAATGCTGACACACACAATACTTGAAGGATTTATAGCAGAGTGCAATCACACACTTATTACATTGAATGTCTCAGAAGAGAACTTATTACAATAATATGGCTTAGGGCCATCTAAATAAGATAACCGCGGAAGCATCGAAGGTAAATGAGACCATCAACTCCAACGGCATAGCTGAGTGAATGACAACGACCTAGTGCACCTTACTCTTCGTCTGAAAAGTTATGTTGCAGCCCGAAACGGGTCGACACATGGGATATGCTGGCAAAATAACACAGTGGAGCAATGAACAGGTAAATGCTATCACTACATGCATATATGGTTGGTGGAGGCTCTATGGTTATAGTGTTTTGCGAAAAGCCAATTTTTTCCTGCATCAAAGGAATATATTTTGTTTAACTATCATGGTAGTTGTTAATCATTGATAAGGTTCCTCCAACTCAATCCCAATTAAGTAGTATTAACAACCCAACAATTAATTTAGAGTCATGAGATAAACATGATAATCCAAGAACCAGATACTCAAGATGTCCATTACCGGGGACACGACTAACCATGATTAGTTTGTACACTCTGCAGAGGTTTGCGCACTTTTCACCACAAGACTCGATCTCCTCCGTTGGATTTCTCGCACTACATGGTGTTTGAGAAACGGATGACCGAGACACAGTCTTTTAGAAGTATTAACTCTTTACTCTGGGTAGACAGTACCACCTACATCCCCTACATCTGCTAGTCTACCACTGAAAGGGGTCATGCGACATACTCAACTATGCCAGAGCCCATAATGGCTTGTGGCTGCACACGGAAGTTTCTAGCATGAATAATCTTATGATCCCTTTGAGCCTGGGTGGCGAACCGTAAGATGATCACACGGGTACTCCGGGATATCCTAGGACAACCCTGGATTCTCCAGGTGCCCGCAACCAATCCACCCAGATGCGTATTTAAGTAGCCACCTTAAGTAAACCATTAATTAACAATCTCACATCTGTCATGGATATACTCAAACCCAAACCACGTCTACTAGCATAGCATAGCGGTATAAGCATAACGTAGAAGTAACTCCCAAGGGTTTGATAATAAAAAGGCAATAGGTTCTACCTCATCATCTACTTCCCAATACCCACAAGTTAATCACATCCTAATCATGCAGTGTTTGAGGATTGTAACTAATGCATAAAAAATGGGTAATAAAGAAGTATGATCAATGTGTTACTTGCCTTGCTGACGATCCGCAAACCCTAGAGACTTGTAGTAGCACGCTTCGCACTCTAGAAACTCTATCGCAAACAAACAATAAAATACATAAGCACTCAAGAATACATGCACGGGTAAAACTCAGATGAAAAATTCAAATCTGAATGTTCAACTGAAGAGCTTCGATCTGCAAAAAGAATCAATCGAATCAGAGCTACGAAACTCAAACTATGATCAAAAGAACTTCGAATTTAAATCTGCTTGAAACCAAATTTTAAATTTTCAAAACCATGTTCAAGTTGTTTAACAGGAAAGAGGGGTTCGAGACGAAGATTTTAGCATTGGTTTCACTGGATTTGGACGAACGGTTAAGAAGTTACGAGTGTTTGAAGATCAGGGGCTAATCTGCGATAAAAAATCGTGGATAGATCCCTAGCGAAAATAAAACAGAAAAAGAAAAATCTATCGGACGAGCGTCCGCTAACAGAGACTAATGAACGAATTCGCTCATTTCAGAAACTAATCTTACGAACGTTCGCTAATTAGCAAACTCAGAAAAAAAGATCTAAACCGGCGAAACCGAGAAAACTGAACCGATCTACTCAAAAAAACCGGACATAGGGTTTATAAAAAAACCGAAACGGACTGGAACCAAACCGTCGGCGGTGACGGGTCATAGGCAATGGCGGGCGGCGGCTCCGGCGAGCGGGGCGGCTCGGCGAGGCGGCGGCGTCGGCGCGGGGTGGCATGAGGCGGCGGCGGCGGCAAGAAGAAGCAGAAGCTGGCGCGGGGCGACGGGGCGGGGTGCGGCTGCGGCGGCGGTGGTGGTGGACGAGGAGGAGAGGGCGGTGGGGCGGGGCTATTTAAAGGGAGTCGGGGGGGATCCGACTTGGCCAAGGGGCCGAGCGGTGGTTTCGGCGCGGTCCCGAACTCCCGCCAGAGTCCGGCGCGGGCACGGCTCGGGGAGGGGAAGGCGGTGGCGGCTAGGCCGTGGCTTGGCGCTAGATGGGCCGGCCCAGTTCGGCCGTGAACAGTTTTTTTTAAATTCCGCCGAAAGAAAAATCCTAAATAAAAATAAAAAAATTCTAAAAATGCCAAAAACAATTTTCACCGTCTAAATTCTGGCCTAAAAATGCAATTTTGAAAATGCATATATTTCTAATTCAAATAAATCTCGAATAAAATCCAAATAAAATATTTATTTGATTTTAACATTTTTCCTCCAATATTTCTTTTATTTTGGGGAAGTCATATTATATCCTCTCTTTTATTTTTATATTGGAAATATTTCGGCGAGAAAATATTAAAATCAAAAGGATCCTCTTTTCAAATTTGAGAAAATTCCAATATGAAAATAAATGAAATTCCCAACTCTCTCCGTGGGTCCTTGAGTTGCTTAAGATTTCTAGGATCACAAACGAAATGCAAAAATAAAATATGATATGCATAGGATGACCTATGTATAACATCCAAATTGAAAATTGGGATGTTACAAACCTACCCCCCTTAAGATGAATCTCGCCCTCAAGATTCGGGTTCGCTAGAAAATAGGTGTCGGTGGTCCTTCCGTAGGTCTTCCTCTCGTTCCCAGGTGGCTTCATCCTCGGTATGGTGGCTCCACTAAACTTTGCAAAACTTGATAACGTTGCTATGTGTGACTCGGCTGACAAACTCGAGAATCTTGACAGGTTCCTTCTCATAGGTCAGATCACTATCCAACTGAATTGCTTCCAGGGGCACTGTATCTCTCAGAGGAATATCGGCCATCTCAGCATGGCACTTCTTCAACTGGGAAACGTGAAACACATCATGAACTCCAGACAATCCTTGGGTAATTCCAACTTGTTGGCCACTTCTCCCATACGCTACAAAACTCGGTATGGTCCTACAAATCTCGGGGCTAACTTTCCCTTGACTCCAAAGCGTTTAACTCCTCGCAGAGGTGACACACAAAGGTATGCTCTGTCTCCGATTTTATAAACTACCTCCTTGCGTTTCGAGTCTGCATAACTCTTCTGCCTGGACTGAGCTACCTTCAGTCTATCTCGAATCAACTTAACCTTCTCTTCAGACTCTTTGATCAAATCTGGTCCAAACAACTAACGGTCTCCAACTTCATCCCACATTAACGGTGTCCTGCACCTCCTTCCATACAAGGCTTCGAAAGGTGCCATCTTCAAACTGGCTTGATAACTATTGTTGTACGAGAACTCTGCGTAAGGCAGATTATCAATCCAACTAAATCCATAATCTAGCGCACAAGCTCTCAACATGTCCTCCAGAATCTGATTGACCCTCTCGGTCTGTCCATCTTTCTGTGGATGAAAGGCTGTACTGAACTCTAGCCTGGTACCCAAAGTCTGGTGCAGCTGATGCCAAAACTTCGAAGTAACTGAGTCCCTCTATCAGATACGATGGTCCTCGGAACTCCATGCAGACATACGATCCTGGTCATATATATATCTTGGCCAACTTCGCACTCGTATAGGTGGTCTTCACTGGGATAAAGTGAGCCACTTTCGTCAAACGGTCCACTACTACCCAAATAGAATCATATCACGATCGGGTCCTGGGTAATCCGGTGATAAAATCCATGTCAAGCTTGTCCCACTTCCATTCAGGTATCGGCATAGGTTGCAGTAATCTTGTTGGCTTCTGATGTTCTGCCTTCACTCTCTGACATACATCACATACGGCTACATACTCGGCAATACCCTTCTTCTTACCAGTCCACCAGAAACGCTCCTTCAAATCCAAATACATTTTGGTGTTTTCGGGGTGTATTGAGTATGGCGAGTCATGAGCTTCCTGAAGTATTAACTTCCTGATCTCTGCATTATTGGGCACATAAACACGGTCCTCAAACCACAAAGTGTCGTGCTCATCCTCACAAAAACCTTTGGCTTTTCCTTTACTCATTTTCTCCTTTATTTCAGCAATCTCTTTGTCATCCTTTTGGGCTTCTGGAATCTTTCCGAGTAATGTTGACTGAACCTCCATCGCTGCAACAAAACCTCTAGGGACTATCTCCAAACAAAGCTCCCTGAGATTTTCGGTAACTCCTTTGGTAATCCTCCGCTTATGAGGGTATTGAGATAACTCTTTCGGCTCATAGCGTCTGCTACGACATGGCCTTGCCTGGATGATAATGCAACTTCATATCATAAACCCTTATAAGCTCCAACCATCTCCTTTGCCTGAGATTCAGCTCCTTCTGCGTGAAAATGTACTTCAAACTTTTGTGATCCATGTACACATCACAACGGTTTCCAATAAGAAAATGTCTCCAGGTCTTGAATGCATGCACTACAGCTGCTAACTCCAAATCATGCGTGGCATAATTCAACTCATGTGGTCGAAGCTGACGTGAGGCACATGAAACAACTCTTCCATCTTGCATAAGTACTCCTCCAAGTCCTAAGCGAGAAGCGTCGCAATACACTTGGAAATCCTTGCGTATATTCGGAAGAATTAGCACTGGGGATGTAACCAAAAGTTTCTTCAGCTCCTGAAAACTGGCCTCACATTCATCTTTCCATTTGAACTTAGTGTGTTTCTTCAACAACTCCGTCATAGGCTTCGCAATCTTGGAAAAATTCTCAATGAATTTCCGATAATATCCGCGAGTCCTAGAAATCTGCGGATCTCTCCAACTGAGGTGGGTGCTAGCCAATCAGTGACAGACTGAACCTTGGTAGGATCCACTGCTATACCCTCTCCTGATATAACATGTCCAATAAATCCAACTTCCTTCAACCAAAACTCACACTTGCTGAACTTGGCATATAACTGATGTTCCCTGAGCTTCTTGAGAACTAAACGCAAATGCTCCTTTTGTTCCTCTTCATTCTTCGAGTATACCAAAATATCATCAATGAACACCACAACGAACTTATCCAAGAACTCCATGAACACCTTATTCATCATACTCATGAAATAGGCAGGGGCATTAGTCAATCCAAATGACATAACCGTATACTCATATAGCCCGTACCTTGTGGTGAAGGTTGTCTTGGGTATATCCTGTTCTCGGATCTTCAACTGGTGGTATCCTGATCACATATCGATCTTGGAGAATACTTTAGCTCCTTGCAGCTGGGTAAACAAATCATTGATCATTGGTAGTGGGTACTTGTTCTTGATCGCCACTTCATTCAATGCACGATAATCAACAACCATTCTCAAAGATCCATCCTTCTTCTCAACCAAGAGCACTGGGGCTTCCCATGGTGACGAACTTCGTCGAATGTAACCCTTCTCCAATAACTCCTTAATCCGCTTCTTAATCTCCTCCAGATCATTTACGGGCATCCAGTATGGTCTCTTTGATATCGGTCCAGTGCATGGCAACATCTCTATAAAAAACTCAATGTCTCGATTTGGCGGCATGCCTGGTAGTTCCTCTGGAAATACATCTGGGTAATTCTTCAATATAGGCACTTCCTCCTGAACAACTCCTGAGAGGGAATTTACTTGGGTTCTCTTTGGCGCATGCCCGGATACATACTTAATTCTTTTTCCCTCCGGGGTGGTGAGCATAATTGACCTACTAGCACAGTCAATGTTCCCCCCATACTTCGATAGCCAATCCATGCCTAGTATTATATCCAATCCTTGTGACTCCAATATTATTAGGTCTGAGGGGAAAACATGGCTACCAATGGTTAAGGGTAACCTATCACACCATCGGCTGGCCATATACTCTGCTCCTGGGGAGCTTAGTAGCATGGGTGACCAAAGGGCTAAGGTGGGTAACTTATACTTGTTCACAAATCCCCTTGAAATGTATGAATGCGATGCACCAGTATCAAAAATAACGAGAGCGGTAAATTACTTAACCAAAAACTTACCGATAACTGCATCTGGCTGCTCTTCAACCTCTGTTCAACGAGATTTTGTACTACATTTTGTACGAAATAAAAAGTTGTTTGATGATAATTTGTACCAAAATCTTTTTCTCCCTTTCCTCGTAACTTGAGGAGGAGCCTATGAATTTGTGTGGAGCAAGGAACTGTCCATAGGCATATGCGTGCGTTCCAAAGATGCCCACACATATATACGGTGCTATGCTCACACTGGCTCAATTAAACAAATACAGTGCTTGAAAATGTGTTAGCAGCCGGCTGACTAATCAGCAGTATATTACTGGCTAGCCCAAGTTGCTATGTATGTTTAGGTAGGGGTGCAATTGAACTGCATGGACTATGCATGGCTAGGCACGTACAAGATCAATGGCAAAGCGTCCCACGTACTAGCACTTGTCTGCATTAGCATGGCACATGCACGTGACAGGCTTGGCGCAAGACTTTGCGGCCAACGCGTGCGCGCACGGCCCGATCGACGCGAGTGTGATCGGTATGTTGGTGTACAAATACGTACCCGAATACCCGCATACCGGCTGGCAAGGAGGCTCGTACTCAAATACGTGTGTTCCGCTCGTAGACCGGCGTGTACGCCAAGATGATCAGAAGAGATAAACACCACGGAGCTGATATAGGAACTTGAACATTTTCCTTGAACGGGAAGATCGGGCCGGTCGAAGGGCCAATACCGCGAGCGCCCTCAGCTCTTTCCATCTGCCTATAAATACCACCACATCCATCATCCATCACGAGGGGGGAAGGAACCACGGGAGCCGCCAGCGAGATCCATCCCTCACGCAGCACCACATCCAGCACGCAGCAGGAGAGGAGGAGGACGCGACGCACGCGGCCATACGACGGGAGTTCGTGCAGGCGGCCGAAACTCCCCGTACGCAGCCTGACCGTAGGACCTCTCTTCTACCAGCCTGCGCGCACATCGCGAGCTGGTGGTGGAGATTGACGCCATGCCGATCATCTTCTCTCAAGGTGAGCTCTGAACTAATCTCTCCCCTTCCTCTATCTGCACATCTCAATGGTGGTCGCCGGAGCTGCGGCCGCACGGCCGGAGATGGAGCCGGCTGCCGGCTTTATCGGTTGCCGGTGAAGAAGGCGACGTCGGGGGTGCATTTCATACGCAACCCTGGGGATTCCCGCTGAAAACGATGGCGTGGTCGTCCACAACTCTTCCAGCGACGAGTCGGTGCTACCGCTCGGGCGCAAGCCCCGACGCAATCTCCTTTCGAGACGATGCCGTGCTGGGGTTGCCGTTCATGTGTAGCCCCTGGTGGCGACGACTCCCGCGAGGACGGCGACGACGTGCCTGGGTTGCCGGCCATGCGCAACCCACGGCGCACCCTCCATGCAAGACGACGACGTACCTGGGCTACCGTCCATGCACGGTCCCCAGTGCACCCCGCACCGCCTACTACTCCAACAACACCTTCACGCCGGACCCATCACCGGTGACGACGCGCCGGGTTTGCCCTTAGTGTGCAGCCCCCGACGACTCCTTCACGCCGGATTCATCATCGGCGAGGACATGCCGGGGCTGCCGCCTATGCGCGACCCCCGGCGCACCCTCCGTGCAAGACGATGATGTGTCGGGGCTGCCGCCCATGCGTGACCCCGGTGCACTCTCCACGCAAGGCGACGACGTACCTGGGCCATCGATCATGCGCGGTCCCCAGCGCACCCTCCGCCGTCGGGTCTGCCGGCAACCTCATTGTGTCGGGACTCGGCGCACCCCCTTCTAATTACACCATCGGTGGCGCCAAGGCGAGGCACCGCCGCATCGCGAGGTCGTACCCGCCCCGTCTCACCGGTCCATGGAGGCGCCATGGGCTGGTCGGGACTCGTCGACACGCCTTGTTCGACTCGGCGCCATCTAGTGTGCCATCTCTTCTACCTATACCATCGGCGGCGCCTGGGCGAGGCTCCTCCACATCGCGGGGTCTCCTTCGCCGCTGCCTCGCCGGTCCATGGAGGCGCCATGGGCTGGCCGGGACTCGGCGACGTTGTCCGTTCGATGCGCTGGTGGCGGCGCGACGCTTGACAAGTCACAATGACTCATCGTAACCATGGAGGCGGCGCGGCGCTCGGCGAGTTACAATGACTCGTCGTAACTATGGAGGTGGAGACATCATCCGGTTGGGGTCGGGACATGCTTAGGCGTATCTCATGGCCTCCCTCTTCGTCGGCACGAACACATGTCACACTTGCCGAGCGGTGCAAGGTGGCGACTTCCTTCGCCATTGGCGGCGGTGCATGCAGTCATCGGCGGATGTGTGCACACCATGTGTCGCACGTCCATCCATTCCTCATGCTCCTTTCAACATCTACTCCCGCGGGGCATACCCCTCGCACTCCCGACGAATCTACAATGTCAACGACGACGTCCAAGCCAAGCCCAATCATGCATGCACCCAACTCCAACAACATCGACGCCGCTCGAGACCGACGAGGCAAGACGGCGTAGGCGGGAGTTCCCGGAGCAAAGGCCACGTTTTTGACGGCGCGTGTACCACTCCGTACACGGACTCTGCCGCCGCCACACACACACCACCACCATGCATGAGGAATGCGAAGCGAAGACCGAAGCGACGACTGCGGAGCTTAATCGGAGGTGTCCCGCTGTACTATCTACGGGAGTAATTAACAGGGGGCTTTCCGAGGACCCCGGTGTAACATCCCAAAATTCTAAATTTTGGAATGTTATAAATAAATAGATAGATTTGGTTGTTTGTTTGATTGTTGTTTGATTGATTGACTGAAAGTGAGTGGACTTCGAATCCTTTTTGAAAGTTAAATGAGAGGGAATAAAAGGACTTTCCCAAACTTTCATTTTGCTTTTATGATCTTCGGGAATTCAAATTCTTTTCATCGCCAAACCCTGGAGAGAAGATGATATGACTTCTTCCATTTATTTAAATGACAAGGGGTGTTGAAAATATTTGAATTTCATTTGAGAATATTTCCAATTCTGAAGCTTTATGCAAGTCAATGGTTTTCACGAGCGAAGATAAAATGACTTCTTCAAAACATATGAAATATGAGTTGGAAGTTTCAATTCAAAGTTCTTTTGAATTTATTTTCAATTTGGAGTTATTTAAGTTTTATTCAAATTATTTTTCCCCAAAAATAAAATATATGGAAAATAGGGTAACATGATTCCCTACATCAGAAAATTGGAGAGAAATTAAAGTCATTTTGGTATTTTTAAAATGATTTTATTGGATTTTATTAGACCAGTAGCACTCTTTGAATTATCTGAATTTGTGTGTAATTTATTTGAAGCTAGAATAATGTTCATCTTGTATGAAATATTTTTCTGAAATTTTTTATATATTATATGCCTATATAATATTTTCATTTTATTTTGTTTTATTGTTTTTTTCTGTTGGTTTAAAAAAATTCCCTCGAACTGGGCCGGCCCAGCTCCCAGCCAGAGGCCGAGCCAGCCCAGCACCGCTCCTCACCGCACCGGCCCGCTGGCCTTTCGGCCCAGCAGAGGCCCAGCCCGACGCCCGCGCTCGTCCCCGAGCTCCGCTCGGAGACCGCCGCCACCACGACTCGACGGTCGTGCCTGCCTCGGCCTCCTCCTGCCCCCTCCCGCACGCCACCTCGCCCTCCCCATAAAAGGCGCCGCCCCGGCCCCGTTCCTCCGCCTCTCCCCGTGCGCCTCCCCGTCTCCTCCGACGACCGGAGCCGCCCGCCGGAGCCCCGCGCCGCCTCGCCGGACTCGCCGGAGTTAACCGCCGCCGCCGGTTTCCCCTCTCCCGAACCGGTACAAAACCCCTCGGTTTTCCTACGGTTTTTTTCGGTGTTTTAGATTAGAGCGGTTTATTATTTTGTTAGTTTATTTAACGAACGTTTTCTGTTTAGGTAGTTCTAGTGAACAGATTCATTAGATTAGTTACATGCGGCGTTAAGCTCGATAGATTTTTCTTTTTATTTTTAATTTCCGGCCAGGGACCTATCTGTGATGTTTTCCTTTACAGATTAGTCCCCAATTTTCAAACCCTCATAACTTTTTACTCATTAGTCCAAATTCAACGAAACCAACGCTCACTTCTTCGTTATGATCTCCTCTATCCAGTAATCCAACTCAAACATGTTTTTGATATTTAAAATTTGAATTAGATCAGATTTGAATTTGAAATTCGGTTGATCATAACTTGAGTTTCGTAACTCCGATTTAGTTGATTCTTTTTGCAAATCGAAGCTCTTGAACTAAACTTTCTGATAAGGCCAAATTCACATAATTTTGGTACTGTTAGAAATTGTTTTATGTTGCAAGAGTTATTTGATTGGTTTTGATGTTTTCCGAATAGTTTCCTTCGTTCTCCCCGATATTTTGAGTGATTGCTTATGTGTGGTTACTATTGCTTGATTACGATAGATTGATCGGAGTGTGACGACTAGAACTATCAAGAGTTTTGAGTGCGAATCATCTTCATCAACTTTGCAGGCAAGTAACACTTTGATCATACCTTTTCTCATACCCAGTTTTTATGCATTAGATCTATTCCTCAAACACTTGCATGATTAGGATCTAATTAAATTGTGGGTTATGGGAAGTAGTTGAGGTAGTACCTATTACCTGTTTTATTATCAAACCCTTGGGAGTTACTTCTACGTTTGCTTATTATGCCATGCTATGCTCGTAGACGTGGATTGGGTTTGAGTGAATATCCATGACAGATGTGAGATTGATAATTAATGGTTTATCTAAGGTGGCAACTTAAACACACATCTGGGTGGATTGAGGCACCTGGCTATTCCAGGATTTGCCTATCAAGGCACCCGGGTAGATAGGATTTGCCTGTTTTTCTTCGGACCGCCACCCAGGCTCAAAGGGATCATGAGATTATTCAAACTAGAAACTTCCGTGTGCAGCCGCAAGCCATTATGGGCTCTGGCATAGTTGATTATCTTGTGCGAACTCTTACGGGTAGACTAGCAGATGTAGGAGTTGTAGGTTGGTACGGTCTACCCACATGTAAGGTGCTAGCGCTTCCGAAAGAGTATGTCTCGGTCATCCGTCTCTCAAACACCATGCAGTGCGAGAAACCAAACGGAGGCGATCGAGTCTTGTGGGGAAAAGTGCACAAACCTCTGCAGAGTGTATAAACTAATCATGGTTAGCCGTGTCCCCGGTTATGGACAATCTTGAGTATCTAGTTCTTGGATTATCCTGTTGATCTCATCATGTTACTCTAATTGATATTGTTGGGTTTTTAATGAGTACTTTTAATTGGGATTGAGGATGTCATCAACCATTCTCAATGTTTAACAACCACCATGATAGTTAAATAAATTTATTCCTTTGTAGTAGGGAAAAATTGGCTTTTCGCAAAACCTTATAACCATAGAGCTTTTCCACCAGCCATATATGCATGTAGTATAGGCTTATTCCTTCATTACTCTCTATGTGTTACATTGCCAGCATATTCCATGTGCTGACCCGTTTTCGGGCTGCAACGTTTCATGTTGCAGACTTTTCGCATTTACGAGTAAGTGATACGTTAGGGTTACGATTTCCTATACTCAACTTTGTCGTTGGTGTTGATGGGAATCCACAACCTTGTTGCTTCCGCTATATTTTGGATCGAGGTAATAGTATTTACGTTACTTTATACATGTGATTTACCTCTGTTATAAATCCTCGAGTACTGTGTGTGTCAGCATACCGATCCAGGGATGACACATAAGCACAGAGACTTGACCCATTCGGGTCGGGTCGCTACACCCGGGAACCAGGAGACCATGATCGCTTGATCCATTGGCCGCGCCAGCAGGCCTAATCTTTCTTTCTTTCTTTCTTCTTCTTGTATGTGTGTACTTTGTACACTGGCACGCCCGCAACACTTTGTACCCCGGGTCAAGGGAGATGCTTGTACGAAACTTCCATCTTTTTGCATGAGCGCTGTCTTTTCCTTTTTCGTGTCAAACAAAATTGGCATGCCCGGTGGGACATGGTTCTCCTCCCATCTCTACTGCATAGTTGCCACGGCTTCGTCTTCGCTCGTTCCTCTAACCGCACAACATGGTGCATGAAGATTGTCAGCGTGGAGCTACGCTGATTGATACCCATCTTCTGCAGGTGGTTTTTCTGGCGCCAGCGATGACTTTGTGCCAGAAGTCATCCAGTTTGGATCACTCCCGCCGATGGTCAGCTTCAAGCATGGCGCAAAGGTGTATGTGCATGAGGCGCAGGAGTCGTCTCAATTCCAGGCTATGGAGTCGAAGAAGGCTCAAAAGAGGGCCGTCGCCAAGGACAAGAAGGCGCGCCGTGAGCTCATGCTCGAGGCGCGCACCCTCTTGAAGGACTCTGTGATCGCAGAGATGAAGGGCGACATTGAGGTTGCCCAAAAGCTGCGTGTCCAGGCGGCCAGCAGGAGGGTTGGTCCTGCTTCGGTCCGTGCATCGATGCCGAGTGCTGAGCCGAAGCTGCCTACGACGACCACTCGATGCATGGAGGTCGAGCTACTGGAGGCTCTCGAGACCGTCTCCTTCGAGCTTCGTTGGCTTATGGAAAACGATCGTTTGTCACATAGCTCCCATCGACTATGCAACAACAGGAGGAAGTAACAGAAGGTACAAAAGCTCCACCGACAAATCACCTCACGCATAGCTCAAAACTCGGTCCCCGAAGATGACTGGTCGATGAGCGCGTTGGAGCTTGCACACAAGGTATTCACCTTCCCTAGCACCTTGACCCCTCCGTATGACTTGTTCCCCGACCAATGGGCAAACGAGCCATCGAAGGTTAAGGAGCTGGTAAGGTGGGCGATCATCTTGCGGAGTTCTGTGGCGGCGATCCGCGCAGCCCGTGCTACCAGGCCGCACAACCGCCTTTGACCTCGACAACTGCTCTGTCTGCCCGCCGAACATGTGGGCGCCATGCCTACACACGTCGGCTGGCGATGGGCGGTCCTTCCCCAACAACAAGTTCTTCGTTCTTTGGAACGAGGCGCCTGCACCTCGTGAAGAGGATTTGCGGCAAGAGCTCCGCCAACTCCAAGACCAGATGGGCCACCTTGAAAGGAGGCTTGAAGGTCATGAAGACCGTGCGAAGTCATCCGCACAGGGGGCAAACAGGACCCGACGACTACCCCAGAATTATCGCCCCCAACACGAGCGCCAAACTTTGGCGCCCCGTCGACGGACTTCTACAACACCAGCCGTCTCGCGGGGGGCTAACACTGTGCCGCTGCACGGAAATAGGTGGCCGTGGCACCAAGGCGATTCCTTGGGCCGCGACCAAGCGACACAAGGGCGAGCGCAGAGCCCTCCTAGGGCTTCGACCCCTATCCGGGTCCCATCCCCTCCCAGGCAGGCGAACCAAGTGCAGGTGCGACCACCAAGGAACGACGTGGCTCCCCCTGCCATGGGGCCAATATCTACGGCACCGGCGGCTCGGCGGGGTGCGCCGCCCCTTCTTCCTACACCTCCGATCCCACTAAGGGCGCACAGTGCTCTCACAGAGAACCAACGCAAGCGTGAGAGGCGTCGGAGGAACCGTCATGTGTTGTATCGCGAGCTCGAGGATCTTGTGCTTCCACACACTCAAGTCCGTGTTCGGGCTGATGGCGAGGTTGTTCAGGAGAACAATCAAATCTCGTATCGCATATCCCCCTACTTGGATCGGAATGAGAGGTATAACTACCTTCTCAACCGCTTAACCCCGAATCCACGAAGGGCACAACCTAGTGCCACGGAGCAAGGAGGCGGGGCGGTTCCACCGCTTTGCCCCCTAACCATCCTCAAGCGGGAGAGCCAGGCGAATGCTTCTCCAACTCCTATGCCCCAACAACAAGGGGACACCCTCGAATGAGCCTCTCCTATGGAGGGAGTCGAGGATGCCTCTGAGTTGCAGACTAGTGCTGCGCTTAAAGAATCCTCAACCCTCCAGGTAGGGTCTCTTGAGTTGCAGTCTAATGCTCCTCTCGATCCTGACACAATGATCATTCAGGTGCCCACCCTCAGTGCCCCCGACCTAGGGGACCAAGGGACTAGGCCTATCTCGCTGCAGGGGGCGGGAGCCAAGAAGGGCGATGAGAAGAACATGGCCTCGTGCGGCACTCTAGCAGTGAGTGCTAGGCTTGAAGAAGATGGCGCGTGGCAACCTCTGCACATCACCCATAACTTCTCCTACCCATCCGACGAGGAGATTGTGCCGAATCCAAGGGCCAATTTCCGTGTGACATTACTTCCACGCCTGGGTCATGTTCGATCATGGTTCAAAGGCGTCGAGAGGAAGCCCAAATCAAGCTCATCCACCTGTGAGGAAGGGGCAAGTTCAACTGCCCCATGTCTTCCCATCACGACGGGGGGAGGATCGACGTCCGGTGGTGATGTCACACACCACCCGGACATATCCCCACTCCACTACACCGACATCACGGCACGCCTTCCCGAAGACCCGGAGGAGCTACACCAGGTCGCGAGTCGGCCCGGGGGCCAACATGCGTCTAAAGTCCATGGCACACAAAAGCATGACGCGTGGGCATGACGACGACGGCAAACCGCCGGAGGACCGCGATGGCGAGGAGAGCTCCTCCAACACATCCTCCTCGCCTTCATTGGAAATGCACTCGAGCGCGCCACCCTACCATCAGCTCGCTCAGTCTGTTCTATCATACTATGAAGGCGGCTTTGAAGATCTCCACACGGCGCCCGTACATGTGGCCACTGATGGTGATGCCGACCTGGAGGCGGAGAAAGCAGGAGAGATAGATGCATTGAGAGCCTCCAACGCTAACCCATGCCGTCTTGCAGGAAATGGAGAGCCGGTCGAAGCGAATCTTGCTGATCAGGTGCGTGAGCAGGGCCGTACAATCGATCAACTAACCGCAATAGTTGATCAGTTTATCAAGCTCATGATGATCAATAACCTCGTGGCGCCGGGGACACCAAGGCGAGTGGTGGTCCCCCAAGAGGAGGAGCTTCAAGCCATGGAGCTAACAAGTGTGCCACCCAATGGTGGGCGTCAACAGCAAGACCAAGGCATGCGGGGCGACCATTGGTCATGCCAACCGGTGTGGCCGATGGGGCGTCAGACCCGAGCATGCTAAAGAACTACCACGACATTGTCGAAGACATGGTGACCAAGAAGCTCAAGCAGATGTCCATCGAGGAAGTGCCCTGCACCTCGGAAAGCGAGCTCGAGAAGCCCTATGAAGCATGGCACGACCTAGTGTCGTTCCCTGCTGGTTGGCATCCGCCGAAGTTCCGTCAATTTGACGGGACTAGTGATGCACGGGAGCATCTAGCGTATTTCGAGGCAGCTTGCGGCGACACCGCTAATAGCTCTTCACTTCTTCTTCGACAATTCTCAGGGTCATTGACTGGCCCTGCCTTCCACTGGTGTAGTCGCTTACCGGTGGGATCCATCACCAGCTGGGCGAGCATGAAGGAAGTCTTCAAGAGACACTTCGTCACCATGAAGAAGGATTTCTCTGTTGTCGAACGAGCACAAGTTCGGCAGCGGCGAGAGGAGTCCATCGAGGACTACATCATCCGCTTCCGCAATAGCTACGTGCGTCCCGCTAGGGAGATGCATCTCGAGGATGCCATTGAGATGTGTGTCCATGGCATGCAGCAGCACTGGTCACTAGAGGTTTCTCGGCGTGAGCCAAGAAACTTTAGCGCTCTCAGCTCAGTTGTTGCAGCCACCAAGCTGGAGTTCGACAAGTCTCCACAGATCATGGAGCTCTACAATAATGCGAGCGCCTTTGACCCTGCCAAGCACTTTGCCTCAACATCTAAGCTCCCTAACAATGGGGGCAAGACAAATGTGGCGGCCGAGGTGAACACAACTAGGATGCTTACCTCAGCACCACAAAGTACCGTGCCCACCTTGGGTGTACGGATCGAGCAAGCTGGGGGGAGGCAACGTGCATCCATGCATGATCTTCTCAAGAAGTCATACATCTTTCGCCGCCAGTTGGTGAAAGACATGTTCGACCAACTGATGGAGCATCGGGCTCTGAATCTACCCGAACCTCAAAGACCTGACCAGGTAAACATGGATGACAATCCTTTCTATTGCCCATACCACAGGTACGTAGGCCACGCAATCGAGGATTGCATCGCCTTCAAGGAATGGCTCCAACGAGCCGTCAATGAGAAAAGGGTCACCCTAGACCCGGAAGCCGTCATCGAGATTACCACTCTGTTAACATGGTGAGCGTGCAATCGTGGACCTCATCACGTGAAGGCCAAGCAGGCGAGCCATCACGGGTTCCAGTCGCTCAGGTGGAGCATCGGCTATCCGATCTTGTCCTCGCCACCACGACAACACCTCTCATTCCTCAGGAGGTTGCCCTTGTCACTCGCAAGGAGCAGCCTTTGAGCAAGATTCGTCACCATCCGCATGCGTGGGGCTTACCTCCGCGAGCTCCTCGCAGAGCACCTTCGACGGAAGTACCGCCGCCAACTCGACGGTGGGCTGATCCAAGCCAACGCCTCCCTCTATCAAGGTCCGTCCCTAGGTTAGAGGGGGATGAGTCATTCCCTCGATAGGGGATGATACTCCCCACTTTGGTGCCATTCCAGCCCCAGCGCTGGGGGAAGGCGCCGACTAGACTGGAGAAATCCAGGAACCTGTCACCTCTCAATCGTCGGACATTGAGAGTAGCAGTGTTGTCCCCAACTACATCGAGCCAAAACTGGACGCCATCGACACCACGTTCAGAACCTCGAAAGGCAACTTCTACCACACCATGATGCCTTTCGGGTTGATGAACGCTGGTACCACCTACCAGCGCGCCATGACGCGTGTCCTCGGAGGTACCCAAGTGGTTGACCTGCAAGAAGTCGGGCCAATGCCACCGATCAACGGTAGATTATTTAAAAAGTTCTTTGCATAAAAAGGCTTCCTTTTCTCTCGCTTTTTGTTCTTTGGCTGGTTTTCTTCTTCTTTTGCCTTGCAATAAGGGGAGTTTTCGGTGGCTTATCAAAGTCCGCATTGGACTTACAATTGCATGTAGCGGATTTGTTCGTGTTTCTTTTGTTCCCTCTTCTTATGGATTGCAAAATCCAACAAAAAATGGCTTTTCCCGAACCACACTCAGTTGTGACGCAGGACTTGTGAAAGTGCAACTATCCCTAGGTGGTTTTGGTAATTCATAACAACATAAAGCTCATTGAGCTAATGCTATTCCAAGACAAATATTTCAGGAAAGCTCAATGAATGGCATGGCATGGATGATGAAAGTGGATCCCTCAAAATATTAAGGACAAAGAATTGGCTCAAGCTCAAAAGCTCAAGACTCTACATTTTACATTTTAGTGATCCAAGATCACATTGAGTCTATAGGAAAAGCCAATACTATCAAGGAGGGATGAGGTGTTGCTTAATGAGCCTCTTGCGTCATGTGCTTAGTGATATGCTCCAAAACCCTCCAATACTTTCTCACATTCACATATAACCTAAACCTAAAGTCAAACCCGACCCTACCGATTATTTCTATCCAGCGCCACCGAATTCTATTGTCATAGCCACTGCCACAAACCCTAGGCAAATCGGTCTCACCGATAGGGATCTCGGTCTCACCAAGATGGGATTGTAATCTCTCTGTTTCCCTTCGTAACGTTTCGGTCTAACCGAAGTGAGCGATCGGTCCCACCGAGATTGCAATGTAAACTCTCCGTTTCCCTTTCGTTACTTTTCGATCTCACCGAAAGAGAGAATCGGTCCCACCGAGTTTACCTGACCAGCTCTCTGGTTAGCTAATTACCAAATTCGGTCTCACCGAGTTTGTGTAATCGGTCTCACTGAGATTACGTTATGCCCTAACCCTAACCATATCGGTCCTACCGAGTTGCACATTGGTCCCACCGAAAACCCTAACAGTCACTTGGTTTACTGGATCGGTCTGACCGAGTTTGTTGATTCGGTCCCACCGAGTTTGGTAAATTGTGTGGAATGGTTAGATTTTGTGTGGAGGCTATATATACCCCTCCACCTCCTCTTCATTCTTGGAGAGAGCCATCAGAACAAACCTACACTTCCAACTTACCAGGTTCTGAGAGAACCACCTACTCATGTGTTGAGGCCAAGATATTCCATTCCAACCACATAAATCTTGATCTCTAGCCTTCTCCAAGTTGCTTTCCACTCAAATCTTCTTTCCACCAAATCCAAATCCTGTGAGAGAGAGAGTTGAGTGTTGGGGAGACTATCATTTGAAGCACAAGAGCAAGGAGTTCATCATCAACACACCATTTGTTACTTCTTGGAGAGTGGTGTCTCCTAGATTGGCTAGGTGTAACTTGGGAGCCTCCGACAAGATTGTGGAGTTGAACCAATGAGTTTGCAAGGGCAAGGAGATCGCCTACTTCGTGAAGATCTACCGCTAGTGAGGCAAGTCCTTCGTGGGCGACGGCCATGGTGGGATAGACAAGGTTGCTTCTTCGTGGAGCCCTCCGTGGACTCACGCAACCGTTACCCTTCGTGGGTTGAAGTCTCCATCAACGTGGATGTACGATAGCACCACCTATCGGAACCACGACAAAAACATCCGTGTCTCCAATTGCGTTTGAATCCTCCAAACCCTCCCCTTTATATTCTTGCAAGTTGCATGCTTTATTTTCCGCTGCCTATATACTCTTTGCATGCTTGCTTGAATTGTGTGAAGATTGCTTGACTTGTTCAAAGATAGCTAAAATCTGACAAAGTCTAAAATTGGGAAAAGGTTAAGTTTTTAATTGGTCAAGTAGTCTAAACACCCCCCCTCTAGACATACTTCAAGGTCATTCAAGTGGTATCAGAGCTTTGTTCTCCATTTGCTTTGATTTCCATAGCTTTTAGTGGTCATAGCCTTGGTTTCACAACCTAGGAGATTATGGCGTCTAGCGAGGGAAATTATCACCGTAGAGGTCCTTACTTTGATGGCACTAATTTTGCTAGTTGGAAGCATAAGATGAAAATGCATATTCTCGGACATAACCCCACTGTTTGGGCTATTGTGTGTATTGGTTTGCAAGGTGAATTCTTTGATGGGAGAGAACCGAACCGTGAAGCTAGCGCGGAAGAGTTGAAGATGCTGCAATACAACGCTCAAGCTTGTGATATCCTCTTCAATGGCTTGTGCCCCAAAGAATTCAACAAAATCAGTCGTCTTGAGAATGCAAAGGAAATTTGGGATACTTTGATTGATATGCATGAAGGTACCGACTCCGTCAAGGAATCCAAGTTGGATGTGCTCCAAAGTCAGCTTGACAAGTTCAAAATGAAGGATGGTGAAGGTGTCGCTGAAATGTACTCTAGGCTTGCTCTTATCACAAATGAGATTGCCGGCTTAGGAAGTGAAGAGATGACCGACAGATTCATCATCAAGAAGATCCTAAGAGCATTGGATGGAAAATATGATACCGTGTGCACATTGATCCAAATGATGCCAAATTACAAAGATCTCAAGCCAACGGAAGTCATTGGAAGAATTGTTGCTCATGAGGTGTCACTCAAGGATAAGGAGGAAGTTCACAACAAGTCAAGTGGTGCTTAAAAAGCCTCATGTGAAGCCCCCACATCATCAAGTGAGAAACAAACCTTCAATGAAGAATTGAGCTTAATGGTGAAGAACTTCAACAAATTCTACAAGAGTAGAAGCAAAGAAAGAAGCTCTAAGTCAAGGTCCTACAATGACAAAAGATCTTCTAGTCGAGACCGCAACTGCTACAATTGTGAGAGACCCGGACACTATTCCAATGAGTGTACGTCACCCTACAAAAGTAGAGAAGATTCTCCCAAGAGAAGAAGTAGAAGAGTAGAATCACCACCAAGAGAGAGAAGGTACTCACGGAGAGTAGAAGTAAAGATGATCGTTATGAACGAAGACACTCACGGAGAAGCAAGGATTCGGAAAGGAAGGACAAGTCATCAAAGAGCTACACAAAACAAAGACATCAAGCTCATGTTGGGGAATGGGTATCCGGCTCCGACTCCGACAATCACTCCGAGAGAAGCTGTCACTCCGACTCCAAATACACTCAAGATGAAGGTGTTGCCGGTCTAGCACTTGTGTCAACTAACTCCTACGACATATTTGATTCACCAAATGAAGGAATTGGAAGATGCTTCATGGCCAAAGGTCCTAAGGTAACACACCCCGAGTATGTGGATTTTAATAGTGATGAAGATGACTTGCTAGGTCATGATGATTTACTTGTTGACAACTCTAGTGATGAATACTATGATGAAACGTCAATTAATCATGATAATCAAGATGAAATGATTGACAATGATAAGGAGAAGACTGAGCTTCTAACTAAAGAACTAAACACTCTTAAGTTAGCTCATGAAACTATCTTCGAAGATCATCGAGAACTTTTAAGGGCTCATGAGAAGTTACGCTTTGAAAAGATCAATCTTGAGCAAGAACATGAGTTCCTAAAAGCGATCAATGATGATCTCCGTAAGAAAAGTTCTTCTTACATTGCCAAGCGTTTACTCTTATCTACTTACATGCCTGAAGTCAAGTCAAGTAACAAGAACAAGAAAGATTCTTCCTCTAGTAGTAACAATAATAATGCTAAATCCAATATTGTTGCTTCTAGTAGTTCTCTTGATTCCACTAATGATCCTCTTAGCCAAGTTACACTTGAGCAAGAAAACAGCTTATTGAAGGGAATTATAGAGAAAGGTGTATACAAGAGCCTTGCCGGCAGTAAGCAATTTGAGGAAATTGTACGCATAGCGGTGAAGGCACCGGAAGAATCAAGGTGTTGGTTTTGAACGAAAGTTCAATGCCAATGGAGTAGAGTGGGAAGAAGATCAATACCCCAAGACGAAGTTTGTTCCTCAACAAGAGAAGTATGATCCTACTTCCTTCAAGGGAACACAAGCACAAGATGATCTTCCACCACAAGACCACAAGAACAAAGGCAAGGACAAGCTTCAAGAGGAGATTGATGCATTTGAAGAATCACCTAAGGCCTTGGTCAAGTGGGTTCCCAAGACTACGTCAAGTTCTACTTCATCAAGTACAACTACTACACCAAGGATGCCCATCAAGATGATGTGGATCCCCAAGAAGAAGAACTAGAGAGTTCTTGAGGGTGACTCCGCCAACATTCTTCACTCATATCATTATGGCAAGGACAAGTGCAATCATCTTCCATATCTTGCACTAGATCAAGGAGTCACAAACCCTCATGTTGGTAAGGCAAGGGACAAGGTAACCTAATGTTTTCATGGACATCTTTTGTGTGTGCATCACTCTATGTCTATGGATATTCTTGTTTGTTCCTTGTGGGACTAACCCATGTAGGTATTGAAAGTGCAACTCACTCCAAAGGTTTGCTCCAAAAAGATCTACATCAACATTGAGCATCCACATCTTCAACGCCTACATGAAGTCATCATAGACAAAACCCAAGGTTTGTTCATCCCTCTAAGGGGGGATCTCACATCTAGGGGGAGCTTAACTCTAAGAATTGAGTCAAAGCAACTCTAATGATGTGAACACATAAATGCTTTATTTAAAAGTGGTAACCCCACTTGAGCTTAAACGATGAGTATGACCTATGATCAAATGTTCTCATTTGACTCCTAAGTCAATATACTCATATATAGATGACCTAGTCATCGCCAATTGTTTGATAGATGCTAGAATTGGTTGTGCATGCTTTGTCACATATTTCATTTGTCATTTTATTGTGTGAGCATGTTGGTTGCATATTTTACTCATTCGAGGACATCCACTTGTTGTTTTGATTGATTGGCTTCTTTTCTTTGGCCAAGTGGATGGACAAGAATGCCTAAGAACCTTCTCTAGCTATCTATGCTTTTCTCGTCTCAAACTCTATTCTTGCTACATCACAAAATTTGATCAAGTCAGATTCGAACCACTCTGTGTGAGGAGCACTCAGAGTCCCCTGATGTCTACTACACAACCTTCTTCTTGTAGACGTTGTTGGGCCTGCAAGTGCACAGGTTTGTAGGACAGTAGCAAATTTCCCTCAAGTGGATGACCTAAGGTTTATCAATCCGCGAGAGGCGTAGGAGGAAGATGGTCTCTCTCAAACAACCCTGCAACCAAATAACAAAAAGTCTCTTGTGTCCCCAACACACCCAATACAATAGCAAATTGTATAGGTGCACTAGTTCGGCGAAGAGATGGTGATACAAGTGCAATATAGATGGTAGATATAGGTTTTTGTAATCTGAAATAATAAAAACAGCAAGGTAACAAGTGATAAACGTGAGCGTAAACGGTATTGCAATGATAGGAAACAAGGCCTAGGGTTCATATTTTCACTAGTGCAAGTTCTCTCAACAATAATAACATAGATAGATCATATAACAAGCCCTCAACATGCAACAAAGAGTCACTCCAAAGCCACTAATAGCGGAGAACAAACGTAGAGATTATGGTCGGGTATGAAACCACCACAAAGTTATTCTTTCGGATCAATCTATAAAAGAGTTCGTACTAGAATAACACCTTAAGATACAAATCAACCAAAACCCTAATGTCACCTAGATACTCCGTTGTCACCTCAAGTATCCGTGGGCATGATTATACGATATGCATCACACAATCTCAGATTCATCCAACCAACATAAAAGTACTTCAAAGCGTGCCCCAAAGCTACTACCGGAGAGTCAAGAACGTGTGCCAACCCCTATGCATAGGTTCCCAATGTCACGAAACCCATAAGTTGATCACCAAAACATACATCAAGTGGCACATGATATCCCATTGTCACCACAGATAATCACGGCAAGACATACATCAAGTGTTCTCATAAAGACTCAATCCGATAAGATAATTTCAAAGGGGAAACTCAATTCATCACAAGAGAGTAGAGGGGGAGAAACATCATAAGATCGAACTACAATAGCAAAGCTCGGGATACATCAAGATCGTATCACCTCAAGAACACGAGAGAGAGAGAGAAATCAAACACATAGCTACTGGTACATACCCTCAGCCCCGAGGGTGAACTACTCCCTCCTCATCATGGTTAGCGCCGGGATGATGACGATGGCCACCGGAGATGGATCCCCCCTCCGGCAGGGTACCGGAAAGGGGTCCCGATTGGTTTTTGGTGGTTCTGGAGGCTTGCAGCGGCGGAACTCCCGATCTATCTTCTGTTTTGGATGTTTTAGGGCACGACGGTATATATGGGTGAAAGGAGAACGTCGGTGGAGCTACGGGGGCCCCACAAGGCAGGGGGCGCGCCCAGGGGGAGGGCGCGCCCCCCACCCTCGTGAGCACCTCCTGTATCTTGTGACATGGGGTCCAAGTCCATCAGGTGGGTTTCCTTCCAAAAATAACTTCTCCAGTTGATTTTGTTCCGTTTTGACTCCGTCTGATATTCCTTTTCTTCGAAACACTGAAATAGGCATAAAACAACGAATCTGGGCTGGGCCTCCGGTTAATAGGTTAGTCCCAAAAATAATATAAAAGTGGATAATAAAGCCCAATATTGCCTAAAACAGTAGATAAAGTAGCATGGAGAAATAAAAAATTATAGATACGTTGGAGATGTATCATCCCCGATTCGTCATAGACTTAAAACTTCCGAAACTTCTTTGTGATTTTCGGTCTGACCGATTCATTCGGTCATACCGAGATTACTAAGTCGATCTAGGTTTTCATCTCGGTGCAACCGATTTGGACTTTTCGGTCACACCGAGTTGTTGTAATTGTTAACAGTTATGCATCTCGGTGCCACTAAGTTGTTCCACTCGGTCACACCGACAGTGTCGGGCAATATATTCACACGGGCAAATTTTGGAAAACTTTCTCTAAAACTCCTCACCCGCGCATAGCTCGCTCTGCCTACTAGGTCTCTGGATCGTCTACTTCGTCGCCAGCCGCCTCCTGTCGCTGGTCTCCGCCGCTGTCAATGAAATTCATCTCCGCCGTTGCCGCCGTAGCGAGTTCACCGCCGAACTAGGGTATGAACTCGATGACAGTGCTATCCTCGTCTGATTCTCAGCACATTGTGTTCATAATGCTTCTTGCCACGATTGAAACACCTCTATCTAGTCAAAACACTCCTTAGAATAGATGTGATTCGAAAATTTAGGGTTAGGTTTCCGCCGAAACCATCTCGGACCCACCGAGTTGAAAAACCCGGTCCCACCGATTTGGCTAACGCCATTGCACTAGTAACTCTCGGTCTGACCGAGAATTGCTAATTGGTGTGACCGATTTTAAAACTTTGTGAAACCCTAGCAGTCTTGGTGCCACCGAACTGTGACTCGGTCTGACCGAGTTCACTAGTTTCGGTTCCAAAACTGCTTCGGTATCACCGAGTTTGAAAATCGGTACATCCAAAATGCTTTCTGTGGAAAACTAAAACTAAGTTTTTTGAATCATTCTTTTGCAAAAATCTCTGCATTTTGTGATGCTCATCCACTCTACCTCATCTATAACTATTCACAGTGGTCAGCGATCGGTGTGTGCAGCATGTCAGACCAAAGTGTCAGCCAGAACAAGTCAGAAGAGCAGATTCACATGAGTCAGGGCACTAGTCGCTCTAGCAGCTCAGATGAGGGGAGCAGAAGCACTCCCAGCAATTTGCCCGAGGCTGCCACAAGGACAAGGAAGAAGAAGACCTCATAGTCTGAGGATGAGGATTATGTGGCAGTTGAGGATGAGGCAAGTTCAAAGAAGAAAGTGCTCAAGAAGGAGTACAGCTCAACAGCAGTTAAGCCTGGAATGAAGATCAAAAGGCCAGCAGGAAGACAACCAATGTCCAAAGCCAGAGTCTCCACTCAAGCTTCTTTGGAATCCCAACCCAAAGAGCCTGCTGCTGCTGAAGGAAAGAAAAGGAAGGAAAGGGTCAAGAAGACCATGGCCAGAGTAATAGGAAAGCCTTCCATGATGGAGGAAGAAGAGGAAGAAGAGGTTGATGCACCAACACCCAAGGCACAAAAGCTGATGGGTGATGCTATCAAGTCAGGGGCTGCAACTTCAAAGCGCAAAGTAGCACCCAAAGCTGACCCCAAGCCCAAGAATGCACCTAAGAGGAATACAAGAGTATACCAGCTGCTGAAAAGAACAAGGCCCCAATGCCAGATGTTGCTGCTGAGGAAGATGATGAAGGGCAAGTCCTAAGGAAGCTCAAACCCAAGATTCCAGACCACAATGATGCTCATCTTGTGGCTGAGAACATGAAGATCAGGAGAGATTTAGGGTTGAGGCTATGGAGAGAGTCAGATCCATATGCCACCAGGAGAAGGACTGCTGTAGATTACAGGTTCCACACCAAGGAGCAGCAGGACTTCTATGAGACCATCTTATTGGATAAGAAGCCCATAGTATGTGATATGAGGTGGGTCAACTGGACCTACATTCAGGAGAATGCAGAACACTATCCTGAAGTATATGACAGCTTGATGCGTGTGGAGTTGCAGATTTTGTTCGTGAAGCTCACAAACTGGAATGATGAGCTCATTATGCAATTCTACTCCACAACACATTTCTATCCAGATGGCAGGATAGTTTGGATGTCTGAAGGAACGAGATACCAATCAACCATAGAGGAATGGGCAAGTCTGATTAATGCCCTTAAGGAAAGTGAAGATGACTTGGACATTTATGCCAAGAAGAAGATGGATCACAACTCAATGTCACAGATGTACAAGGAGATCCCAGATGATGCACTTGAGACTTTCAAGTTTGGATCAGTTCATTTTCTTCTGTCAGGGCTGCCAACGATCAACTGGATCCAAAGCACACTCTGTTGCCCAAATCAGGTGACCACAACATGATCAGAGGGCATGCAATTAATTTGCTTCACATTTTTGATGTGCCCCAGAAATTCAAGGTCATGAGCCTCATAGTTGAAACTATCAAGAGGACAGCAGCAGACCAAAAGAGGAGCTGTGGATGTGCCCCACAGATTCAGGAGTTGATTAACTCAAAGACGGGCACAGGGAAGTATCTGTTGGATAAGGAACACTTAGTTCTCTATCCTGAATTTGAGGACAATCAAGTTGTCATGACTGAGAATGAACCATCATCAGTACAAGCTCAAGTGAAGAAGGAGAAGGCAAGGAAATAGAAGGCTGCCAAGATGCCAACTCTAGCAGAGGCATCTGAGTACTTTTTGAAGAACAAGCAGGAGCAGCTTGGTTACTTGATAGCATCAACTCTGCGGATTGAGAAGGGTTGGCCACCCTAACTCAAAACCAGGAGAGCACAGGAAAGAATCATGGAACAAAATTCTATGATCTTGATGTCAAAGTAACTGAGATTGATCGGTTGTGGAGCAGCTACAGGATGACATGCAGGAGAGGAAGGGCAGGACAACAAGCGATGCATTTGCGGAGTGCCTCGAGCTCAGAGATCAGCTGCAGAGCCAGTACCAAACACCAGAGTCGCTTCATCTGCTCCAGCTACAGCTCCAGCGCAACTAGCTCCAGCACCAACTCCTTCAGCTCCTACCACATCAACTGAAGTCTTCGTCCAAGGAGCCATCTCTACGCCACTAGCAGAAGACCAAGCCTGAGAGACGATATAGTCCTATGCATTTTCTAGGAACTTTTTGGTAACTTGTTGCCAAATGGGGAGAAAAATGTATAGATCATAGGCTGAGAGAGAGAGATTTGCTGCTTTTGTTCTCTCTTGTCTTCTTGGTTGAACTTTGTTTGCTTTTGATTGCTTGAGATACTATGCTATTACCTGTGAGACATTGATGATCATGTGTTTGATCATAAGCTACACTTATGCTTGTTATATGTTATTATCTCGCTTATCCTTATATGATCATTCAATGTGCTTGGTGATGAGTGCATGTATTCAACCTTTATTATTTTGAGTGCTCCACCAAGATGTATGTGACATGGAAGAGTAACCCATGAGCCTAATTCCTTGTGCATTTGCAGTCCAAAGCAAATCTTAAAATATGCACAAATTTAGGGGGAGCTCTTGCTTATCAAATACTTCTCAAAGCGACAATGTTTTTCAATCTTATTATCATTTGTCGAAGCTTTGATCTATATGTTGTCATCAATTACCAAAAGGGGAGATTGAAAGTGCAACTATCTCTAGGTGGTTTTGGTAATTCATAACAACATATAGCTCATTGAGCTAATGCTATTCCAAGACAAATATTTCAGGAAAGCTCAATGAATGGCATGGCATGGATGATGAAAGTGGATCCCTCAAAATATTAAGGACAAAGAATTGGCTCAAGCTCAAATGCTCAAGACTCTAAATTTTACATTTTAGTGATCCAAGATCACATTAAGTTTATAGGAAAAGCCAATACTATCAAGGAGGCATGAGGTGTTGCTTAATGAGCCTCTTGCTTCATGTGCTTAGTGCTATGCTCCAAAACCCTCCACTACTTTCTCACATCCACATATGACCTAAACCTAAATTCAAACTCGGCCCTACCGATTCTTTCTATCCGGCGCCACCGAGTTCTATTGTCATAGCCACTGCCACAAACCCTAGGCAAATCGGTCTCACCGATAGGGATCTCGGTCTCACCGAGATGGGATTGTAATCTCTCTGTTTCCCTTCGTAAAGTTTCGGTCTAACCGAAGTGAGCGATCGGTCCCATCGAGATTGCAATGTAAACTCTCTGTTTCCCTTTCGTAACTTTTCGGTCTCACCGAAAGAGCGAATCGGTCCCACCGAGTTTACCTGACCAACTCTCTGGTTAGCTAATTACCAAATTCGGTCTCACCGAGTTTGTGTAATCGGTGTCACTGAGATTACGTTATGCCCTAAGCCTAACCATATCGGTCCTACCGAGTTGCACATCGGTCCCACCGAAAACCCTAACAGTCACTAGGTTTACTGGATCGGTCTGACCGAGTATGTTGATTTGGTCCCACCGAGTTTGGTAAATTGTGTGTAACGGTTAGATTTTGTGTGGAGGCTATATATACATCTCCACCTCCTCTTTGGAGAGAGCCATCAGAACAAACCTACACTTCCAACTTACCAGTTCTGAGAGAGAACCACCTACTCATGTGTTGAGGCCAAGATATTCCATTCCAACCACATAAATCTTGATCTCTAGCCTTCCCCAAGTTGCTTTTGCACAAAAATCTTCTTTCCACCAAATCCAAATCCTGTGAGAGAGATTTGAGTGTTGGGGAGACTATAATTTGAAGAACAAGAGCAAGTTGTTCATCATCAACACACCAGTTGTTACTTCATGGAGAGTGGTGTCTCCTAGATTGGCTAGGTGTCACTAGGGAGCCTCCGACAAGATTGTAGAGTTGAACCAAGGAGTTTGTAAGGGCAAGGAGATCACCTACTTCGTGAAGATCTACCGCTAGTGAGGCAAGTCCTTCGTGGGCGACGGCCATGGTGGGATAGACAAGGTTGCTTCTTCGTGGACCCTTCGTGGGTGGAGCCCTCCGTGGACTCACAAGCCGTTACCCTTCGTGGGTTGAAGTCTCCATCAACGTGGATGTACGATAGCACCACCTATCGGAACCACAACAAAAACATCCGTGTCTACAATTGCGTTCGAATCCTCCAAACCCTTCCCTTTACATTCTTGCAAGTTGCATGCTTTATTTTCCGCTGCCTATATACTCTTTGCATGCTTGCTTGAATTGTGTGAAGATTGCTTGACTTGTTCAAAGATAGCTAAAATCTGCCAAAGTCTAAAATTGGGAAAAGGTTAAGTTTTTAATTGGTCAAGTAGTCTAATCACCCCCCCTCTAGACATACTTCAAGGTCCTTCAACTTGGCTGCCTTGGGACTTGTGTAGTGGAGTGGCTCTCATACCCACAAAACACGACACACACCCACCATATGCTACCTGAGGCAGCGGTGAATACTACTTGGGTTGCTTCTAAACAATGAAGCCCCACACCCCCATGCTCCTGGACGTGTATCAAGTTCCTAAAGACTCCACACGCTCCAGGGAAAGACTCTAGGCAAAAGATCAGGAAAGGGCTGCCCGATCCAACACAAGTTGGGTTAGGTGTGTAGCCGCTTGACAACCACAGGCGTGCCGACAAAGCTCCAGATAAAATGCCTGAGGGTTTTAGTCCACATAGGTGGATGACTGCCTTCCAAGTTCTCAAGGTAGTCCCCGAAGAAACATGAAGCAAACCTGCAAGCGCGTGCAAACGCACCTCGAAAGATGAAGCAATCTTCTGAAGCCCACAGCCGCCAAGGCTGTCAATGAAGCAATCCTTCCAAGGGGAGACGATCCCTAGAAGTTCGCGGCCACCAAGGCCGCCCATGAAGCTATTCTCTCCAAGGGGAGACGATCCTCGAAAGTTCGCGGCCACCAAGGCCGCCGATGAAGCTATTCCCTCCAAGGGGAGACGATCCTCGAAAGTTCACGGCCACCAAGGCCGTCCATGATGCAAACCTCAAGATTCCAGAAGCAAGTCCCGACGTGCAAGCAGTAAGGGAACCACTGGAAAGAAGGCGGGTGGTCGTCATCCACCACCCCTCAACAAAGGCATGAACATATGTTTTTCAGCCTTTGTCCGAAAACTACATACCCTAAGTACACCTTAACCAAGTTTCTGGGTTCTTGAGGCCCGGAAGGGAGAATGGTGGAGCTGTGGGGTTACTCCTTGCCATGATGGGCTAGGGTATGATTCCCTGCTGCCTCTCGGAAGCACTCCAATCACGTCATCGTGATACACACACATTCACACACACAAACAAACACAGAAGGCAATAAGTTATTGAGTTGCGATCGTCATGGCTTTTCGACGATTCCCGATGACTAAGTCCTTCGGCAGCCTTTTCCGACGTCACACTCATGGCTACTGTCAAGCGGAAAAGCCAACATTTTAAACAAAAAAAACTTTTTTTCTTTTTCTCGCTTCCTTTGCGTGAGTCTGTTTTCATTTGGTCTTTCCATTCGCTTGGTTCCTCTAACTTTTTGCATGAGCGACTAAGTTTTTATGCGGTTGAGAGACGATGCCCACATGTATGTGTGCTAGCAATGCACCTTTGGCTCGACATCACCACGAGCACCGAGGGGCGTCACCGCCCTTCAAACGTCCGCTTCACCGACAACCTCTACAACGACCATGGCGGGAGGGCCAGGGGTCGAGGTCCCCATTGCCTAAAGGCCTCCCCACATTGCGCCAAGCCATGTCTCCAAGATGTTGGCAACCACGCTACTTCAAGCAACGTCACTAACATCTAGGGCGGCGTCGCCTCTCAGTGTTAGCACTTCGTCGCTTCCACAACAACGACAACACAGGGGGCGAAGCTAGGGCCTCGATCATTGGCGTCGACGGGGCCGTTCCCGCATGACGTCGTCTTCAACACCGCAAGCCGTAGGCATCGTCAACAACGGCAACACCAGGCCTCGAGCCAGGATGCTGACACTGAAGGTGGCCACGCCCCTCAGTCGTCGGTATTACCGCAATTCTACAACAACACTACCTGGGGCAACACTATGCCCTCAAACATCTTCGGCGACAACAGCGGGCGTGCACAACACTGTCATCGCTACACCAGGTCGGTCTTGTCACCGACCAATCACACTCAGCGATAGGGCAAGACATCGATGACGTCCAGATGTCCCGTCCGCATGGCCACGCTGAGGTTAAATGTGGGAAAAGTGTAGCGCGCCAGTGCGGCCAACGTGAAGCTGTGGAACCCTTCAGTCTTGTTGGCTAGCACCGTGGAGCTAAACGGTGCCGACTTGTCTGATAAAACCTTCAGCATGCGGCATGGTGTTTCGCCGCGAACTGAGGATGATGTAAGGAAGCTTTGTTGACAAGCGTCGTGGCAGCAATACAATCCAACAAGGTACCTTAAGCACTCTTGGCTTCGGCGTTGGCCAGTGTGGTTAACCCGAAGCTATGAAACCCTTCGGTCTTGTCGGCTGGGGGGCATTTGTTCGACGAGACTTTGTACTACATTTTGTATGAAATAAAAAGTTGTTTGATGATAATTTGTACCAAAATCTTTTTCTCCCTTTCCTCATAACTTGAGGAGGAGCCTATGAATTTGTGTGGAGCAAGCAACTGTCCATAGACATATGCGTGCGTTCCAAAGATGCACATATATACGGTGCTATGCTCACACCGGCTCAATTAAACAAATACAGTTCTTGAAAATGTGTTAGCAGCCGGCTGACTAATCAGCAGTATATTACTGGCTAGCCCAAGTTGCTATGTACGTTTATGTAGGGGTGTAATTGAACTGCATGGACTATGCATGGCTGGGCACGTACAAGATCAATGGCAAAGCGTCCCACGTACTAGCACTTGTTTACATTAGCATGGCACATGCACGTGACCGGCTTGGCGCAAGACTTTGCGGCCAACGCGTGCGCGCACGGCCCGGTCGACGTGAGTGTGATCGATATGTTGGTGTACAAGTACGTACCCGAATACCCGCATACCGGCCGGCAAGAAGGCGCGTACTCAAATACGTGTGTTCCGCTCGTAAACCGGCGTGTACGCCAAGATGATCAGAAGAGATAAACACCACGGAGCTGATATAGGATAACTTGAACATTTTTCTTGAACGGGAAGATCGGGCCGGTCGAACGGCCAACACCGCGAGCGCCCTCAGCTCTTTCCATCTGCCTATAAATACCACAGGAACCACGGGAGCCGCCAGCGAGATCCATCCCTCACGCAGCACCACATCCAGCACGCAGCAGGAGAGGAGGAGGACGCGACGCACGTGGCCATACGACGGGAGTTCATGCAGGCAGCCGAGACTCCCCGTACGCAGCCTGACCGGAGGACCTCTCTTCTACCAGCCTGCACGCACATCGCGAGCTGGTGGTGGAGATTGACGCCACGCCGATCATCTTCTCTCAAGGTGAGCTCTGAAGTAATCTCTCCCCTTCCTCTATCTGCACATCTCAATGGTGGTCGCCGGAGCTGCGGCCGCACGGCCGGAGATGGAGCCGGCCGCCGGCTTTATCGTTGGCCGGTGAAGAAGGCGACATCAGGGGTGCCGTTCAGACGCAACCCCGGGGATTCCCGCTGAAGACGATGGCGCCGTGGTTGTCCACGACTCTTCCAGCGATGAGTCGGTGCTACCGCTCGGGCGCAAGCCCCGGTGCACTCTCCTTTCGAGACGATGCCGTGCTGGGGTTGCCGTTCATGTGTAGCCCCCGATGGCGACGACTCCCGCAAGCACGGCGACGACGTGCCAGGGTTGTCGGCCATGCGCAACCCACGGCGCACCCTCCATGTAAGACGCCGACGTACCTGGGCTACCGTCCATGCACGGTCCCCAGTGCACCCCGCACCGCCTACTCCCCAACAACACCTTCACGCCGGACACATCACCGGTGACGACTCGCCGGGGTTGCCCTTAGTGTGCATCCCCTGACGACTCCTTCACGCCGAATTCATCATCGGCGACGACATCCGGGGCTGCCGCCTATGCGCGACCCCCTGCGCACCCTCCGCGCAAGACGATGATGTGCCGGGGCTGCCGCCCATGCGTGACCCCGGTGCACTCTCCACGCAAGGCAATGACGTACCTGGGCCGTCGACCGTGCGCGGTCCCCAGTGCACCCTCCGTCGTCGGGTCCGCCGGCAACCTCATTGTGTCGGGACTCGGCGCACCCCCTTCTACTTACACCATCGGTGGCGCCAAGGCGAGGCACCACCGCGTCGCGAGGTCGTACCCGCCCCATCTCACCGGTCCATGGAGGCGCCATGGGCTGGTCGGGACTCGTCGACACGCATCGTTCGACTCGGCGCCATCTAGTGCGCCACCCCTTCTACCTACACCATCGGCGGCGCCTGGGCGAGGCTCCTCCGCATGGCGGGGTCTCCTTCGCCGCTGCCTCGCCAGTCCATGGAGGCGCCATGGGCTGGCCGGGACTCGGCGACGTTGTCCGTTCGATACGCTGGCGGCGGCGCGACGCTTGACAAGTCACAATGACTCAACGTAACCATGGAGGCGGCACGTCGCTCAGTGAGTTACAATGACTCGTCGTAACTATGGAGGCGGAGACATCATCCTGTTGGGGTCGGGACATGCTTAGGCGTATCTCATGGCCTCCCTCTTCATCGGCACGAATACGTGTCACACTTGCCGAGCGGTGCAAGGTGGCGACTTCCTCCGCCACTGGGGGCGGTGTATGCGGTCATCGGCGGATGTGTGCACACCATGTGTCGCACGTCCATCCATTCCTCATGCTCCTTTCAACATCTACTCCCGTGCGGCATACCCCTCGCACTCTCGACGAATTTACAATGTCAACGACGACGTCCAAGCCAAGCCCAATCATGCATGCACCCAAATCCAACAACATTGACGCCGCTCGAGACCGAAGAGGCAAGACGGCGTAGGCGGGCGTGGCCGGAGCAAAGGCCACGTTTTCGACGGACGTGTAGCACTCCATACACGGACTCTGCCGCCGCCACACACACACCACCACCATGCATGAGGAACGCGAAGCGAAGACCGAAGACGACGACTGCGCAGCTTAATCGGAGGTGTCCCACAGTACTATCTGCGGAAGTAATTAACAGGGGGCTTTCCGAGGCCCCCGGGAACAAGGAGCCCATGATCGCTTGATCCATTGGCCGCGCCAGCAGGCCTCATTTTTCTTTCTTTCTTATTCTTGTATTTGTGTACTTTGTACACTGGCACGCCCGCAACACTTTGTACCCCGGGTCAAGGGAGACGCTTGTACGAAACTTCCATCTTTTTGTATGAGCACTGTCTTTTCCTTTTTCGTGTCAAACAACCTCCTCCACGTTAACGTGGTTCACCTATCCTCTGGTGAAGGGATTGGGCTTCTTCCCAGAGCTTCCATTACCATTCCCATTCTTGGCTTCAGAACACTCGGTGGTGAAGTGTCCAGTCTTCCCGCACTTGAAACAAGTAATGTGACTTAGGTCCTTCTTGGCGGGTGTAGAGGGGTTGGAACGGTTCTGGCTGCTGCTTCCTCCATTCCCATTCCCATTCTTGGGGCCACTGTGGTTATGCGAACTCCATCCATTGTGAGGGTGGCCTCCATGGTTATGGTGAGTGTGTCCTCCCAGGTTCGGGGTAAAACGAGGTCTCTGCTGAGCTCCTGAATTGTACTTCCCTTTTCCATACTTACTTTTGCGGCTCTCAATCTGTTGTTGCTTCCCTTCAATCATAAGAGCCTTGTCTACCAACTCCTGGTAGTTGTTAAATGTTGCCACCATTAACTGCATACTCATCTCATCATTCAGCCCATCCATAAACTTCTCCTGCTTCGCGGCATCTGTGGCCACATCATCCGGGGCATAGCGAGCTAACTTGCTAAACTCATCCACATACTGCCCCACAATACGATTTCCCTGGCGTAAGTTGCGAAAATCACGCTTCTTCATGCTCATAGCTCTAGCTGAGACATGTGCGGCGCAGAACACTTGCTGAAACTGATCCCAAGTGACATTGGCTATGGGGAAAGTGGCTGTGTAATACTCCCACCACGAGGTTGCGGGTCCATCCAATTGGTGTGCGGCAAAACGCACCTTCTCAGCATCCGTGCAACCTGCGGTGGTCAACGCCCTTCCAATCATGCGTAGCCAGTCATCAGCAACTATCGGCTCGGTGCTACTGGAAAACACCGGCGGTTGCAACCTCAGAAAACGGGCTAAGTTGTCAACTGGAGGTGGTGGCGGTGGGTTGTTGTTGTTGTTGCCTTGGTTCTGGACTAGTAGCTGCATCAAGGCATTCTGCTGTTGGATCAACTGAGTGAGCTCCGGTGGGAAGACAAATCCGGGGTCACGTCTCGGAGGCATCTGATGGGTTTAGAGGGGAGAGATTAGAATAGAGTGAGGTCTAGTGAGAAAGCACTACCCATATGCACATGAGACAAACACATTCATATCACATCACTCAATTCAAACAAGGGCATACAAACTATCTAGCTACCGTTAAAAAAGTGCTCGGACTACTACTATGTACATGGGGAAAATACTACTGATAATATGGTGGTCATCTAGAAATTTTGATCGGTGGCAGACTCCATGATAGCCGCTCCAGCTTCGTCTTTGTAATCATCATCACTACTGTCAGGGTCGGAGTCGGTGTCATCGATGATGATGTAGTCTTCAGAACGGATGTCCTTGGGATGGTCGTCATCTCCTCCTGGCGCGGGGTCTCCCATGAATACTCCTAGCTTCCTTGTCAGGTTGTCATTCTTCTCCACTAGTATTGTGATTTCCTCCTCGTATCCGTCGCGTGCAGACTTGAGTTCCTCTTCTAGCTCCATGTTCCTGGTCATCACCTTCTTCAAATATATCATGCTTGCGCACATCATGTTCTCCTATCAACGAATGTGCTGGTTTAACTCCTAGATGAAAGCTGCAATGGACCTGTCCCTCCTAGTGTTGATCATCTCCCATTCCTCATCTCGGCGCCCACATATCTAGTAGATGGTGTCCTTAAGATCCTTGTGATAAGTTTCGCCGATGCGTCCCATGGCGATGTGGGCTGCCATGCTCTTACCTAGACTCCAGGTTGGTGCATCAAAGGAGAACTCTATGTGATCAGTAATTGGCGTGAATGTCCTTCCTGGAACTTGAGCTCGAATCATCCAACGCTCCTCTTCTGGTAATGTGGCGGTGTAGGTCCCGGTGAAGCTTGGTATTCCGATGTTCAGGTACCTAGTGACTTCCTTCAAGTGTCGTCCGAAAGGTATGTCTTCATCCGGTTGTGCAAACTCGTTCCTTGAGTCCGCCATCCTATAGACTAGAAAATGGAGAGGAGTCAGGAATGAGTTGAGAAGAGTGACCTATGGCTTATCTTAGTGGTCGTGTCCTACAATCAGCGTGTGCTCTGATACCATCTTGTAGCGATCCGACCTCGGACGGTCAAATCTCTACTAAGTGTCATCCCTGGATCGGTAATGCTGGCACACACAGTACTTGAAGGATTTATAGCAGAGTGCAATCACACACTTATTACATCGAATGTATGAACTTATTACAATAATATGGCTTAAGGCCATCTAAATAAGATAACTGCGGAAGCATCGAAGGTAAATGAGTCCATCAACTCCATCGACATAGCTGAGTGCATGACAACGACCTAGCGCACCTTACTCTGTGTCTGAAAAGTCTGCAACATGATGTGTTGCAGCCCGAAATGGGTCAGCACATGGAATACGCCGTCAAAATAACACAGTGGAGCAATGAACAGGTAAATGCTATCACTACATGCATATATGGCTGATGGAGGCTCTATGGTTATAATGTTTTGCGAAAAGCCAATTTTTTCCTACATCAAAGGAATATATTTTGTTTAACTATCATGGTAGTTGTTAAACATTGAGAAGGTTCCTCCAACTCAATCGCAATTAAGTAGTATTAACAAGCCAACAATTGATTTAGAGTGATGAGATCAACATGATAATCCAAGAACCAGATACTCAAGATGTCCATAGCTGGGGACACGGCTAACCATGATTAGTTTGTACACTCTGCAGAGGTTTGCACACTTTTCCCCACAAGACTCGATCTCCTCCGTTGGATTTCTCGCACTACATGGTGTTTGAGAAACGGATGACCGAGACACAGTCTTTCAGAAGCATTAACTCTTTACTCTCGGTAGACAGTACCACCTACATCCCCTACATCTGCTAGTCTACCACTGAAAGAGGTCATGCAACATACTCAACTATGCCAAAGCCCATAATGGCTTATGGCTGCACACAGAAGTTTCTAGCATGAATAATCTTATGATCGCTTTGAGCCTGGGTGGCGAACCGTAGGATGATCACACGGGTACTCCGGGATATCCTAGGACAACACTGGATTGTCCAGGTGCCCGCAACCAATCCACCCAGATGTGTATTTAAGTAGCCACCTTAAGTAAACCATTAATTAACAATCTCACATCTGTCATGGATACACTCAAACGCAAACCACGTCTACTAGCATAGCATAGCGGTATAAGCATAACGTAGAAGTAACTCCCAAGGGTTTGATAATAAAAAGGAAATAGGTTCTACCTCATCATCTAATTCCCAATACCCACAAGTTAATCACATCCTAATCATGCAGTGTTTGAGGATTGTAACTAATGCATAAAAATTGGGTAATAAAGAAGTATGATCAATGTGTTACTTCCCTTGCTGACGATCCGCAAACCCTAGAGACTTGTAGTAGCACGCTTTGCACTCCGGAAACTCTAACGCAAACAAACAATAACATACAGAAGCACTCGAGCATAGATGCACGGGTAAAACTATGATGAAAAATTCAAATCTGAAAGTTCAACTGAAGAGCTTCGATTTGCAAAAACAATCAATCAAATCGGAGCTACGAAACTCAAACTACGATTAAAAGAACTTCGAATTCAAATCTGCTTGAAACCAAATTATAAAGTTTGAAACCATGTTCAAGTTGTTTAACACGAAAAAGGGGTTCGAGACGAAGATTTTGGCGTTGGTTTCATTGGAATTGGACGAACGGTTAAAAAATTGCGAGTGTTTGAAGATCAGGGGCTAATCTGCGTAAAAATAATCGCGTATAGATCCCTAGTGAATATAAAACAGAAAAAGACAAATCTATCGAACGAGCGTCTGCTAATAGACACTAACCAACGAATTCGTTCGTTTCAAAACTAATCTGACGAACATTCGGTAATTAGCGAACTCAGAAAAGAAGATCTAAACCGGCGAAACCGAGAAAACCGAACCGATCTACTCGAAAAAAACCAGATCTAGGGTTTATAAAAAAACCAAAACAAATTGGAACAAAACCGGCGGCGGCGACGGGTCCACGGCGACAATGGTGGCTGCTCGGCGGCGAGGCGGCGTGGCGCTGAGGTGGCGGCTACTGTGGCAACGATCTGCACTGCTGCGGTGGTGGTGGCGGCGTTGGTGGTGGTGGTGGATGAGGAGGAGAGGCGTGAGGGCCTATTTAAAAAGTCGGGAGGCGATCCGACTTGGCCAAAGGGCCAGGCTGTGTGATCCGGGCCTTGCCCGCCGAGTCCGGCATGGGCACGGCTCGGGGAGGGGAAGGCGGCGACTGGGCCGTGGCCTAGCGCTATCTGGGCCAGCCTAGTTCGGCCGCGAACTTTTTTTTTAGAAAAATTCCGCCGAAAGAAAAATCCTAAATAAAAATAGAAAATTCTAAAAATGCCAAAAACAATTTTCACCGTCTAAATAAAATATTTAGAACAAAGTGAACATTTTTTTGGCCTAAGAATGTAATTTTGAAAAATGCATTTTTTTCGAATTCAAATAAATCTAGAATAAAATCCAAATAAAATATTTATTTGATTTTGACATATTTCCTCCAATATTTATTTTATTTTGGAGAAGTCATATTATCTCCTCTCTTTTATTTTTATATTGAAAATATTTCGGAGAGAAAATATTAAAATCAAAATGATCCTCTTTTCAAATTTAAGAAAATTCAAATATGAAAATAAATGAAATTCCCAACTCTCTCTGTGGGTCCTTGAGTTGCTTAAGATTATAGGATCACAAACGAAATGCAAATAAAATATGTATGCATAGGATGACCTATGTATAACATCAAAATTGAAAATTGGGATATTACAACAAGACGCTCCAAGCGAAACACATATCATGTGGTAAATAAAAATATAGCCTCAAGTAAAGTTACCGATAGACGAATACGAAAGAGGGGATGCCTTCCAGGGCATCCCCAAGCTTAGGCTTTTGGTTGTCCTTGAATTTTACCTTGGGGTGCCTTGGGAGTCCCCAAACTTAGGCTCTTGCCACTCCTTATTCCAAAATCCATCAAATCTTTACCCAAAAACTTGAAAACTTCACAACACAAAACTTCAATGTAAAATCTCATGAGCTCCGTTAGTATAAGAAAATAAACCACCACTTTAAGGTACTGTAATGAACTCATTATTTATTTATATTGGTGTTAAACTTACTGTATTCTAACTTCTCTATGGTTCATACCCCCCGATACTACTCATAGATTCATCAAAATAAGCAAACAACACATGAAAAACAGAATCTGTCAAAAACAGAACAGTCTGTAGCAATCTGTAACTTTCGAATACTTCTGTAACTCCAAAAATTCTGCAATAAATATGTGGACGTGAGGAATTTGTCTAATAATCATCTGCAAAAAGAATCAACCTAAAATCACTCTCAAGTAAAACATGACAGCTAATCTCGTGAGTGCAAAAATTTCTGTTTTTTACAGCAAGATCGCAAAGACTTCACCCAAGTCTTCCCAAAGGTTCTACTTGACACAAACACTAATTAAAACATAAAACCACATCTAAACAGAAGCTAGATGAATTATTTATTACTAAACAGGAGCAAAAAGAAAAGAAATAAAATAAAATTGAGTTGCCTCCCAATTAGCACTACCGTTTAACGCCCCTAGCTAGGCATTGAGATTTCAATGATGCTCACATGAAAGACAAGAATTGAAGCACAAAGAGAGCATCATGAAACATGCGACAAACACACTTAAGTCTAACATACTTCCTATGCATAGGTATTTTATAAACAAACAAGCTATCAAGGCAAGCAAAAACTAGAATATGCAAGGAAGAAGAGAGAGACGATAGCAATCTCAACATGAAGAGAGGTAATTTAGTAACATGATAATTTCTACAGCCATATTTTCCTCTCTCATAATAATTACATGTAGGATCATAATAAAATTCAACAATATAGCTATCACATAACATATTCTCAACATGATCCACATGCATGCGAAGTTGGCACTCTTCCAAAATAGTGGGATTAACATCAACTAAAGTCACGACCTCTCCAAACCCACTTTTCTCAAAAAATTCAATAAGATTGAACATTCTCCAAATATGTGGGATCTAAAATTTACACTCTTTCAAACCCACTTTCAATATTATTGCAAAAATTATTATCAATCTCATATTCATCATGGGGCTTAAATCAATTTTCAAGTTCATAAGAATCACCCAATCATGATCATTGCAACAAATAGTGGGCGTAGATAAACTAGCATCCCCAAGCTTAGGATTTTGCATATTATTACCATAGTTGACTATAATAGAATTTATAATAATATCATTGCAATCATGCTTTTTATTCAAAGATCTATCTTGAATCACTTCATAAAGTACTTCATCACAATTTTCAGATTCACAAATTTCAAGCAAAACTTCATAAAGATAATCTAGTGCACAAAACTCACTAGCAATTGGTTCATCATAATTGGATCTCTTAAAAATATTAGCAAGCGGATGAGGATCCATAAATCTTAGGTTCTATGATTTGCAATAAATACATGATTATTCCAACCAAACGAGCCAAATAAGACATCAAGGCAAACGAAAAGACGAATGGAAGAAGGGCGAAGAAAAGGCAAATCTTTTCGAAAATCATTTTTGAAGTGGGGGAGAGGAAAACGAGAGGCGAATGGCAAATAATGTAATGCAAGGGAGAAGAGTTTATGATGGGTACTTGGTATGTCTTGACTTGGCGTAGATCTCCCTGGCAACGGCGCCAGAAATCCTTCTTGCTACCTCTTGAGCATGTGTTGGTTTTCCCTTGAAGAGGAAAGGGTGATGCAGCAAAGTAATGTAAGTATTTCCCTCAGTTTTGAGAACCAAGGTATCAATCCAGTAGGACACAACGCACAAGTCACCTAGTACCTGCACACACAATCAAGAACCTTAGAACCAACGCGATAAAGGAGTTGTCAATCCCTTCACGGTCACTCGCAAAAGTGAGATCTAATAGAGATAGTAAAGTAAATATTTTTGGTATTTTTGTTGTATAGATTGGAAAGTAAAGATTGCAAAATAGTAAACGAGATGCGATGTAAATAAAAGCGATGCAATATAATAGGAAAGAGACCTGGGGCCATAGGTTTCACTAGTGGCTTCTCTCAATATAGCATGTATTATGGTGGGTGAACAAATTACTACCGAGCAATTGATAGAAAACCGCATAGTTATGAAGATGTCTAAGGCAATGATCATGAATATAGGCATCACGTCCGTGTCAAGTAGACCGAAACGATTCTGCATCTACTACTATTACTCCACACATCGACCACTATCCAACATGACTCTAGAGTATTAAGTTCATAAGAACGGAGTAACGCATTAAGCAAGATGACATGATGTAGAGGGATAAACTCAAGCAATATGATATAAACCCCATCTTTTTATCCTTGATGGAAATAATACAATATGTGCCTTGCTGCCCCTACTGTCACTGGGAAAGGACACTGCAAGATTGAACCCAAACCTAAGCACTTCTCCTATTGCAAGAATGATTAATATAGTAGACCAAACTAAACCTATAATTCGAAGAGACTTGCAAAGATATCAAATCATGCATATAAGAATTCAGAGAAGAACCAAATAATATTCATAGATAATCTTGTTCATAAATCCACAATTCATCGGATCTCGGCAAACACACCACAAAAGAGTATTACATCGAATAGATCTCCAAGAACATCGAGGAGAACTTTGTACTGAGAATCAAACAGAGAGAAGAAGCCATCTAGCTAATAACTATGGACCCGAAGGTCTGTGGTAAACTACTCACGCTTCATCGGAGAGGCAATTGTGTTGATGTAGAAGCCCTTCGTGATCGATTCCCCCTCCGGCAGATCGCCGGAAAAGGCCCCAAGATGGGATCTCATAGGTACAGAAGGTTGCGGTGGTGGAAAAGTGGTTTCATGGCTCTCCCTGATGTTTCTAGGGTATAAGAGTATATATAGGTGAAAGAAGTACGTCGGTGGAGCTATGAGGGGCCCACGAGAGTGGGGGCGCGCCTACCCCCCTGGGCACGCCCTCCTGTCTCGTGGCCTCCTCGTGGTGTTCCAGACTTTGACTCCAAGTATTCTAGATCGCTTTCGGTCCAAGAAAGATCATCGCGAAGGTTTCGTTCCGTTTGGTATTCCTTTTCTGCAAAACTCTAAAATAGGAAAAAAAACAGAAACTGGCACTGGGCCTCTGGTTAATAGGTTAGTCCCAAAAATAATATAAAAGAGCATATTAAAGCCCATTAAACATCCAAAACAGGTAAAATAATAGCATGTAACAATAAAAAATTATAGATACGTTGGAGATGTATCACACACCCACTTAGTTTGTTTTTGAGCTTTCATACAATTATAGCTCTAGTGCATCCGTTGGATGGCAATCCCTACTCAATCACATTGATATCTATTGATGGGCATCTCCATAGCCTGTTAATTTGCCTAGTTGAGTGAGACTTTCTCGTTTTTTGTCTTCTCCACAACGACCATATTCTATTCCACCTATAGTGTTATATCCATAGCTCATGCTCATGTATTGCATGAAAGTTGAAAAAGTTTGAGAACATTAAAGTATGAAACAATTGCTTGGCTAATACCGGGGTTGTGCATGATGAAATACTTTGTGTGATGAAGATGGAGCATAGCCATATTATATGATTTTGTAGCGATAACTTTCTTTTGCCATGTTACTTTGAGAAGACATGATTTCTTTATTAGTATGCTTGAAGTATTATTGTTTTTATGTCGATATTAAACTTTCGTGTTGAATTTTATAGATCTGAATATTCATGCCACAATAAAGAAGATTACATGGATAAATATGTTCGGTAGCATTCCACATTCTATCATTTACCTACTCGAGGACGAGTAGGAGTTAAGCTTGGGGATGCTTGATACGTCTCCAACATATCTATAATTTTTGATTGTTCCATGCTATTATATTATCTGTTTTGGATGTTTTATATGCATTAATATGCTATTTTATATTATTTTTGGACTAACCTATTAACCTCGAGCCCAGTGCCAGTTTCTGTTTTTTCCTTGTTTTTGGCTTTTTCATAAAGGAATATCAAACGGAGTCCAAACGGAATAAAACTTTCGCGATTATTTTTCTTGGACCAGAAGACACCTACGAGACTTGGAAAAGGGGGCAGAAGACCCACGAGGAGACGACAAGCCGTAGGGGCGCACCTTGGAGGGCGCGCCCCTGGGCTTGTGGGCCTCTCGGGAGTACCCTGCACTTCCTCTGAGTCCTATAAATTCCCAAACCAACAGAAGCGTCTACCAAAATACTTTTCCGCCGCCGCAAGCCTCTATTCCTGTGAGATCCCATCTAGGGTCCTTTTCTGGCACCCTGCCGGAGGGGGATTCGATCACGGAGGGCTTCTACACAAACCTAGGGGTCCATAGCTAGTAGCTAGATGGCTTCTTATCTCTCTTTGATCTTCAATACCATGTTCTCCTCGATGTTCTTGGAGTTCTATCTAATGTAATATTCTTTTGCGGTGTGTTTGTCGAGATCCAATGAATTGTGGATTTATGATCAGATTATCTATGAATATTATTTGAGTCTTTTCTGAATTCTATATGCATGATTAAATATCTTTGTATTTCTCTTAGAATTATCGGTTTGGTTTGGCCAACTAGATTGGCTTTTCTTGCAATGGGAGAGGTGCTTAGTTTTGGGTTCAATCTTGCGGTGTCCTCAACCAGTGACAAAGTAGGGGTAGCGAGGCACATATTGTATTGTTGCCATCAAGGGTAAAAAGATGGGGGTTTCATCATATTGCTTGAGTTTATCCCTCTACATCATGTCATCGTGCTTAACGCGTTACTCTGTTCTCTTGAACTTAATACTCTAGATGCAGGCAGAAGTCAGTCGATGTGTGTCGGTGTACTAGAGTAGGGGTACCCTAGTATCCCGAACTCGTGCCGCAGACGATCGCAGACCCGTGGCGAGGTTGGCTGGTGACCGCTAAGATCCTCAATGGCTCCTTTGGAGCCACTCAACAACAAAGTAATCAAGGCCCGGCAAGAGGAGCTTGCCGGAAGGCCACTCAGGCACAAAGGAAACAAGACCCGGCAAGAGGAGCTTGCCGGGAAGGCTTGGTGAGCGACAAGCTCCCGAGCACGACAAGAACCTTGCCGCGGCAAGGCGCTTGCCGTGGCAAGTGACCTCTCTTCATCTCCGCTCCAGCTCATCCGCCAACGTGTCGTCATGGGGCTTTCCCAGGCACGCGTGTCGATGGGCTGTGCAGCCAGCGGGGAGCGGCGATAAGCGGCGCTGACAAGCTACCCTCGTGGCGAGCGGAGGCGCACTTGACGGTCCCTGTTGCACTGTTCAGGCGACAGGGACGGACATTTATGACTTTTGTCCCTTGCCGTCAGAGTTAGGTATAGATCACTGTACACTATACAAAGCGGTGTACCAACCTCTGTTTTTCCTATTTTACCCTTGTCTACTTGCTGTCTGTGGTGACCCCTTGTACCTATAAAAGGAGGCCCAAGTGCAACATAGAAAGGGTTCGGCTTCGGTTAGTTCGTTCGACTCATTCGAGACTACACTCAGGCTAGGTCTTGTAGCTCCCAGCGCTCCCTAGCAAGAACACAAATAATCAGACAAGCAGCAGTAGGAGTGTTATCTCTCCGGAGAGCTCCGAAGCTGGGTAAATCTGCTCGTGTGCATTGCTTCGATCTGCTCTTCGTGCATTCTCCGCCCCCCTCCGAACCACAAGGGACCCCGGTCCCATAGGTGCTCGTGGGCCACGATCAGCTTCCCCGACATCTTTGGCGCGCCAGGTTTATCTTTACCTTGTCGCTGTAGATCATGTTTAAAACATTTGCGACAAGTCATTTTGTAATATACTCTATCTTAGGCAATCGAAGGCAGTGTTATTTCCTTTACTCGATTTCTCCCTTTGTATGTTTGTGCCCTACGCTTTTAGGGAACTTGTCGGTGCAGTCACCTTTGCCGCGAGCGCTGAGTGCGGAACTTCAAGAGCTCTGGGCGATGCCGCCTCGACAAGCAACCTTGTCGCAGCTAGTTGCAGCTCACTTAAGTTGTTGAGCGGACTCGAAACAAAGTAAGGCGCAAACTAGCTACGAGTTGGTTCCTCCGCGCCATGTGTTTTCCATACAAAGTACTATCGTTCGAGGAAGATAACTTAAAAATTTAAAACTGATTGCTCAAACTCGGCAACTTAGCTTTTTCATCGTTTGCTTCCCGGCAAGGCAACACTTCCTCGAGCGACGCTTGGCGGCCCACGTCACTATCTTCTCCTCCCCCCCGGTTAACTTGTGGGTGGATGAACCTTCCTTTCTTTTGAGAAGAAAGAAGAGAAAATAAAGTTATGGAGCCTAGTGGCTTGTTATTGCTTACCGGGTGTTGATGCTGCACAAAAATGTCAGATAATACATGCAAATAGGTTATGAAAGCATGAAATTGACAAGTTGTGCGCAGCACATAGGCTTTACTGATGCACGGGGTCTGCGCCCGGCTTTGTACAAAGGATTACATGCAACAGCGGCAAGACTTGTAAAAAAGGGTGGTTGCCGGAACGGGTTCCGACAACCGCGCCCTATGGGTAAAACTTACAAAGATGCTCTATATTCCAGGAGTTGCTCACCGGAACGCCATCTTCGGTCTCAAGGCGGACAGCGCTAGGCCTAGTGACTTGTTTCACCCGATAAGGGCCTTCCCACTTTGGCGTTAACTTGTTGGAATTCTTGGCGGATTGAACACGCCGAAGAACAAGGTCGCCTTCCTCGAAGCTTCTGGCGTTAACTCTGCGGCTATGGTAGCGGCGCAAAGCTTGCTGGTATCGAGCAGCTCGTACAGCAGCCTGAAGACGATCCTCCTCAAGGAGCAGCGCGTCATCTTGTCGCAGCTGCTCTTGCTCAAGCTCATCATAAGAGAGCACTCGAGGCGATCCGTATACGAGTTCCATGGGGAGAACTGCCTCTGCTCCATAGACTAGAGCAAAAGGTGTCTGGCCGGTGGCTCGATTTGGCGTCGTCCTGATCGACCAAAGAACCACCGGCAGCTCCTCAATCTAGTGTCTTCCGCACTTGCGCAGCCTGTCGAAAGTTCTGGTCTTGAGTCCCCGCAGCACTTCAGCATTTGCTCTCTCTGCTTGACCGTTGCTTCTCGGATGAGCAACAGAAGCAAAGCAGATCTTGGCGCCAAGATCTTGGGCGTAGTGCATGAAGGTGCGGCTCGTGAATTGGGTGCCGTTGTCGGTGATGATCCGGTTAGGTATCCCAAAACGGCAGACAATTGACCTGAAGAACTTGATCACGACCGTGTTGTCACCTTCCTCATCGCCTCCACTTCGCCACTTTGTGAACTTGTCGATTGCGGCGCATAAGTACTCAAAGCCCCGACAACTTCGGGGAAGGGGCCGAGGATGTCGAGCCCCTGCATCAAAAAAGGGCCAGGATAAAGGGATCATCTGGAGAGCTTGAGCTGGCTGGTGTATCTGTTTGGAATGGAACTGGCACGCTTCACACTTGGTTACTTGTGCAGTTGCATCCTGGAGGGCTTCTGGCCAGAAGAAACCTTGCCAGAAAGCTTTGCCGGCAAGTGCTCTTGCGCCAATGTGGTGACCACATATGCCTCCGTGTATCTCTGCCAACAGCTTCTGTCCATCTTCCCGGCATATACACTTCAATTTCACACCGTTGAGTCTTCTTCTGTACAGGATGTTGTCAACAAACTGGTACATACTTGACTGCCGGGCTACTCTTTCTGCTTCTTCTTGCTCTTCGGGAAGTTCTCCTGTCTGAAGGAAATGGACAATCTGCTGCGCCCATGCTGGAGCCTGCGGCTCGACAACAAGGACTAAAGGCACATCTATCACTGTGGGAACATCGGCTTCTACGGCAAGAACCTGCGGCTCAGCCGGAGCTTGATGATCCCGGGCAAGCTTGCCGGAGCAAAGCTTGTCGGGAGCGTCTGCTTCAACGAAACAAACCCTGGGGCTTGTCGGAGCAGACGGCCCCTCAGCGATATTTGCGTTGATTTTGGGGACCTTCTTGGCGGCGGCTTGTGGAGCTCTGCTGAAAGTAGTCACCAGAAACCAACTTCCTCTTCTTATTCTGCCCAGTTGATGGTGTTACGGTTGGTTGAGTCAGCTTGAGCACAAAAATCCCTGGTTCCACAGGTAGCTTGAGTGCGGCGCACTTTGACAGGCCATCAGCAATATCATTCTGAGCTCTTGGAACATGTTCGTTGGATCAAGGCCAAGCTGGAGGATCCCGAGGCCCTCGAGACCCGCATGCACACCAGCATGCCGCAGACGAAGCGGAGTATTTGGTTGCCATGGATGCTGCTCCTCCTAACCTGGTTAGGAGTCCGAGCACATCCTGCTCTCGCTCCGCACGCCATTGCCACCCATCACTCCGCGGAAGCCTTGGCGAGAGCTCCTACTTTTAGATTACCCTCCAACGGCCGACAAGGTCGGCGAATGGAGGGCCACAATTCGTAGTCTCATCGGCTTTGCCAGCGGCGACGTTCGCGGCAACCAAGCTGCGTCTTTGCCACGGCGGCGACAAAAGGCACGAGCCGGTGGCGAGACCTGCGAGGTGATACCACCATGCACTCCCCTTCCGAAGGCCAAGATCACCAGCTCCTCAGATCCACCTCGACAGCGACTCCACCGCGTCGTCGGATCCACGAGCTCGCCGTGATCGGCGCCAAGTTCTTAAGGCAGCGAGAAGAAGACGCCGAACCCGCATCGGCGCCCGAAGAGAAGCGCCAAGGCCATCCGACCAGCGCGCTAGGCCCACTGTCGATATGCATGCGCCAGGGGAACCAGGCGACTTGCCGTACGCGGTAGGTTGCCCTGCGTTCACTCGTGAGCTGCGGCAAGTCCAGTGGCCCGACAAAAAAAACTTCAAGCCAGATGTGCCGGAAAAGTATGATGGAAGGACACACCCATCGGAGTTCCTCAGCATCTACACCATTGCGGTGCAGGCTGTGGGGGGACGAGACGACAAGATCCTTGCCAACTACTTCCCTCTGGTGCTCAAGCCAAACGTCAGATCTTGGCTCATGCACTTGCCGGACAGTTCCATATCCTCTTGGGCAGATCTTTGCCATCAGTTTGTCGGCGCCTTCACAGGCGTCCACAAGCCTCATGGCCAGGAGAGTGATCTTCACCTGCTTGCCCAGAAGGAAGGGGAGTCCCTGCGCAAGTTCATCCAGAGATTCAGTCGCGTGCATTACAACATCCTAGACATTCACCCTGCCGCGGTGATCAGCGCGTTCCATCAGAACATGCGGAACCGCAGGATGAGGGAGGAAATGGCGATGTGCAAAGTCAAAGATGTCAGTGAGCTCTACGCCCTGGCCGACAAGTGTGCACGCGCTGAGGAAGGGAGGAGACTCCCAGGAGAGAATGTTGAAGCAGGATCAGGCAGTGAGGAGACTGCCCCAGCAAGAAAGAACCGGCGGCGGAACAACAGAAGGAAGAAGAACAAAGAGGTACTAGTTGTCGAGCAGTCCGGCAATGGAGGTGGCGCCAGCAAGACTAAGGCTGGCGACTCCGGCAAGGAGGTTGCCGCCGACACCAACCGCCAAGCTGTGGCGGCCGCCGACAAGCAATACTGCAAGATTCACCGCACCAAGGGCCACGACCTCCAGAGCTGCAAGAAAGTCGAGCAGCTCGTTGAACTACAGAAGAAATCTGGCGGCGAGACAAGGAGAAGGCCCAGGAAGGTGCAGGTGCAGCTAGCAAAAAGAGACCCGGCCGGGGAGGGCGCCGCGGCAAGGCCAAGCAGCGGCAAGGAGACAGACCTCCCCGCGGCCGCGACAAGGACGAAGACGAAGATTACGATGAAGATATGGAAGATGATGAAGCTGATGAGCAGGAGTTTCAGAAGGAAACAGAGGTCCTCTGCGTTGACGGTGGTGCTTCTCTGCATACCTCGCACCGCCAACTCAAGCGATGGATCACGAAGTTAATGCGGCAGAACCATCCGTGGAGTCACGCAGGCCTCTGAAGTTGTCCAGCACGCCCATTATCTTTGACATTGAGGACCACCCTGATCGCATAACTGCGGTCGGGTGCTTGCCGATGTTGGTCTCACCAACTATCCACAACCTTAAGGTCACAAAGATGTTGGTTGACGGCGGGGCCGGCCTGAATCTGATCTCCTCTGCAGTGCTCCAGAAGCTTCAAATCCCTAACAGCGAGCTCGAAGAGACTGGTACTTTCCAAGGAATCAACCCAGGAAGGAGCAAGCCCAAAGGGAAGATCACGTTGCGGTAACATTTGGCAGCGAGCTCAACTTCAGGCGAGAGGGTCACGTTTGACATTGCCGATTTCCCATTGCCATACAATGGCATACTTGGCCGTCCAGCACTCGCCAAGTTCATGGCAGCCTCTCATTATGCTTACAACTTACTCAAGATGCCCGGCCCGATAAGCGTCATTTCTGTCCATGGCGACAAGAAGGATGCGCTTATCTGCGCCGACAAGATTTATCGGGATGCGGCATGCGACGGATAGCAAATCACTTGCCGCTGAAGCTCCCTGGGAAGAAGACCACCAAGTCCGGCAAGAGCTCTGATGCCCACTCCGGCAAGCGCACCTCTTCGGAGTGCTGCGCTACCGTCGAGGATGCACCATCGAGCTCCACCGGCAAGTGCAAGAAGAAGATGGCAGCTCCGCCGAAGACCAAGAGGATGCCCGCCAAGGAGGACGGCACTGGTGGTACCTTCACCATCAGTGCCACTCTAGACCCTAAATAGGAAGGCGAGCTCGTTGCTTTCCTATGGGCGAATGTCGATGTGTTTGCATGGCAACCATCTGACATCCTTGGTGTTCCCAGGAAAGTAATTGAGCACCACCTAGCTGTCTGTCCTCACGCGCGGCCCGTCAAGCAAAAAGTCGAAAAGCAGGCGGTGGAGCGCCAAGAGTTCATTGCGTAAGAGATTAAGAAGTTGGAAGCAGCAGGCCTTGTCGGAGGAGTCCTCCATCCCACCTGGTTGGCCAATCCGGTAGTTGTATCGCATAAGGCTAATGGGAAATGGAGACTTTGTATTGACTTCACAGATGTTAATAAAGCTTGTCCCAAAGACCCATTTCCCTTGCCGTGTATAGACCAGATTGTTGACTCCACAGCTGGATGTGATCTTCTTTCATTTCTTGATGCATATTCAGGATATCATCAGATCTTCATGGCAGAAGAGGGTGAAGAGAAAACCGCATTCATTACACCATGTGGCACATACTGTTTTATACGGATGCCTTTCGGTTTGAAGAATGCTGGTTCAACGTTTGCGAGAGTAGTCCACGACGCTTTTGAGCCACAGATGCACAGAAATGTGGAAGCCTACATGGATGACATAGTGGTCAAAAGCAAGGACAAAGCAACTCTAGTTCAAGATTTGGATGAGACTTTTGGAAATCTGCGCAAGATCAACCTCAAGCTTAACCCCGAGAAGTGCGTGTTTGGTGTCCCTTCCGGCAAGCTTCTCGGGTTCTTTGTATCTCAGCGAGGAATTGAAGCAAATCCCGACAAGATTAAGGCCATTGAGCAGATCGAAGCACCAAAGCGCGTCAAGGATGTACGAAGGCTTGCCGGTTGCGTGGCTGCTCTCAGCAGGTTTATCTCTAAATCCGCTGAGCGCGCCCTACCGTTTTTCAACATTTTGAAAAAGGCAGGTCCAATGAAATGGACTCCCGAAGCGGAGGCTGCGCTGCAGAACTTGAAGAGGTACCTGTCCTCCACTCCAATACTTGTCGCACCTAAACCACAAGAGAAGTTGCTGCTATATATAGCGGCAACCAATCAAGTGGTTAGTGCTGCGTTAGTAGCGGAGAGGGAGGCAGATGATGAGCCGGCAACCGAGACAAGCGCATCCAATGACAAGCAAGGGGCTTCGTCGTCAAGCTCTGGTCCCGACAAGGACAGATCTGTGCAGGATTGCGACAAGATTCAGAAAAGGATGGTGCAGCGCCCAGTCTACTTTGTCAGTTCCCTTTTGCAGGGGGCAAGGTCAAGGTACACTGGTGTGCAGAAGCTGCTTTTCGGCCTCCTTATGGCCTCAAGAAAGCTGCGCCATTACTTCCAAGCACATGAGATAACAGTTGTCACTCGCTTTCCGTTGAAGAGGATATTGCAAAACCCAGAAGCGACAGGCAGGATTGTCGAGTGGGCACTGGAACTGTCAAGCTTTGGCCTCAAGTTTGAAAGCACTTCAACTATCCAAAGCGAGCATTGGCAGAATTCATAGCAGTGGGCGCCAACACAAGATGAAGAAATTCCAGAGGCGAGCATCCCCGACAAGGAGTCAGATAAAGAGTGGCTGATGTACTTTGATGGTGCCTTCTCGCTGCAAAGGCGCCCGGTGCTTGTGTCTTGCTTATCGCACCACCGGAGAGCACCTCAAGTACATAGTACAGATGCACTTTCCCAAGGAACAAGCAACAAACAATACTGCAGAGTATGAAGGTTTGCTTGCCGGTCTCAGGATCGCGGTGGACCTTGGGATCAAGAAACTCATTGTCAGGGGTGACTCGCAACTTGTCGTCCGCCAAGTGAATAAAGATAATCAGAGTCTGTTGATGGAAGCATACGTCGATGAAGTGAGGAAGCTAGAAGAGCACTTTGAAGGCCTGCAAATGGAACATGTTCCAAGAGCTCAGAATGATATTGCTGATGGCCTGTCAGAGTGCGCCGCACTCAAGCTACCTGTGGAACCAGGGATTTTTGTGCTCAAGCTGACTCAACCAACCGTAACACCATCAACTGGGCAAAATAAGAAGAGGAAGTTGGTTTCTGGTGACTACTTTCCGGCAGAGCTCCCTGAAGCCGCCGCCAAGAAGGTCCCCAAAATCAACGCAAATATCGCTGAGGGGCCGTCTGCTCCGACAAGCCCCAGGGTTTGTTTCGTTGAAGGAGACGCTCCCGACAAGCTTTGCTCCGGCAAGCTTGCCGGGGATCATCAAGCTCCGGCTGAGCCACAGGTTCTTGCCGTAGAAGCCGATGTTCCTGCAGCGATAGATGTGCCTTTAGTCCTTGTTGTCGAGCCGCAGGCTCCAGCATGGGCGCAGCAGATTGTCCATTTCCTTCAGACAGGAGAACTTCCCGAAGAGCAAGAAGAAGCAGAAAAAGTAGCCCGGCAGTCAAGTATGTACCAGTTTGTTGACAACATCCATGCATGTAAGAAGACTCAACGGTGTGAACTTGAAGTGTATATGCGGGAAGATGGGCCGAAGCTATTGGCGAGAGATACACGGAGGCATATGTGGTCACCACATTGGCGCCAAGAAGAGCACTTGCCGGCAAAGCTTTCCAAGAAGGTTTCTTCTGACGAAGCCCTCCGTGATGCAACTGCACAAGTAACCAAGTGTGAAGCGTGCGGTTCCATTCCAAGCAGATACACCAGCCAGCTCAAGCTCTCCAGATGATCCCTTTATCCGGCCCTTTTTTAAGTGCAGGGGCTCGACATCCTCGGCCCCTTCCCACAGCTGTCGGGGCTTTGAGTACTTGTATGCGTCGAATCGACAAGTTCACAAAGTGGCCGAAGTGGAGGCGGTGAGGAAGGTGACAGCCACGGTCGGCCATCAAGTTCTTCAGGTCAATTGTTTGCCGTTTTGGGATACCTAACAGGATCATCACCGACAACGGCACACAATTCACGAGCCGCACCTTCATGCACTACGCCCAAGATCTTGGCGCCAAGATCTGCTTTGCTTCTGTTGCTCATCCGAGAAGCAACGGTCAAGCAGAGAGAGCAAATGCTGAAGTGCTGCGGGGACTCAAGACCAGAACTTTCGACAGGCTGCGCAAGTGCGGAAGAAACTGGATTGAGGAGCTGCCGGTGGTTCTTTGGTCGATCAGGACGACGCCAAATCGAGCCACTGGCCAGACACCTTTTGCTCTAGTCTATGGAGCAGAGGCAGTTCTCCCCACGGAACTCGTATACAGATCGCCTCGAGTGCTCGCTTATGATGAGCTTGAGCAAGAGCAGCTGCGACAAGATGACGCGCTGCTCCTTGAGGAGGATCGTCTTGAGCTGTCTGCGAGCTGCTCGATACCAGCAAGCTTTGCGCCGCTACCATAGCCGCAGAGTTAACGCCGGAAGCTTCGAGGAAGGCGACCTTGTTCTTCTGCGTTCAATCCGCCAAGAATTCCAACAAGTTGACGCCAAGTGGGAAGGCCCTTATCGGGTGAAACGAGTCACTAGGCTCGCTGTCCCGCCTTTGAGACCCGAAGATGGCGTTCGGTGAGCAACTCACTGAATATAGAGCATCTTCGTAAGTTTTACCCATAGGGCGCGGTTGTCGGAACCCGTTCCGGCAACCACCCTTTTGTACAAGTCTTGTCGCTGTTGCATGTAATCCTTTGTACAAAGCCGGGCGCGGACCCCGTGCATCAGTAAAGCCTATGTGCTGCGCACAACTTGTCAATTTCATGCTTTCATAACCTATTTGCATGTATTATCTGACATTTTTGCGCAGCATCAACACCCGGTAAGCAATAACGAGCCACTAGGCTCCATAACTTTATTTTCTCTTCTTTCTTCTCAAAAGAAAGGAAGGTTCATCCACCCACAAGTTAACCGGGGGGGGGGGGGGGGAGAAGATAATGAGTGGGCCACCAAGCGTCGCTCGAGGAAGTGTTGCCTTGCCGGGAAGCAAACGACAGAAAAAGCTAAGTTGCCAGAGTTTGAGCAATCAGTTTTTAAATTTTTAAGTTATCTTCCTCGAACGATAGTACTTTGTATGGAAAACCTGTGCGCGGAGGAACCAACTCGTAGCTAGTTTGCGCCCTTAATTTGTTTCGAGTCCGCTCAACAACTTAAGTGAGCTGCAACTAGCTGCGACAAGGTTGCTTATCGGAGGCGGCATCGCCAGCAGGCTGCTGAAGTTCCGCACTCAGTGCTCGCGGCAAAGGTGACTGCGCCGACAAGTTCCCTAAAAGCGTAGGGCACAGACATACAAAGGGAGAAATCGAGTAAAGGAAATAACACTGCCTTCAATTGCCTAAGATAGAGTATATTACAAAATGACTTGTCGCAGATCTAATGAATTGTTTTAAACATGATCTACAGCGACAAGGTAAAGATAAACTTGGCGGCCTAGTCCACGCGGTCGCCGTCGAGCCTCTTGACTCCGCTCACCCTGTCCACGATGGGTGCGACAAGGGCTTTGAGCGCTTCAACGTCAGCAGTTGGAGGCAGAGACTTGAGGACATTGGTGAAGTTGACGCCCGGATTGCGGAAGGCCACCTTCATCAAGACCTTCCGAGGGCCCCGGCGCAGACTTGGCGCGACTCCTCAGCTAGCTGCTTTGGGATCTCCTCCCGGAGCCGCTGGAGACCCGCCAACACACCTTTGAAAAACAAGCTGAGCTTGGCGCTGGGTTGGAGGTTCTCGTCGGTGGAGTACCCAAGATCCACCATCCCCAGCTCCATCAGCTCAGTGTGGATGGCGCCGGCAGTGTCCACAAGACCTTCTGTCCAGTGCATTATGCTGTCTCTGAGATTATTCTGGGCGGTCACAGCATTCGACAGCAGCTCCTCGTTGGCCTTGATCTTCTCCAACAGGCCCGCTTCCCGCTCCTTGGCGCCGTCCAACGTCTCCGTCAAGGTGGTCAGTTTCAGCTCCAGATCTGCCTTGGAGTCCTTGGCGGCATCGATCTCTTTGATCTTCTCAGCGAGACGACCCTGCAACTCACCAAGAGTGTAGGCGTCCTTCTCGCGCTCATGTTTCAACGCGGTGACCTCTTCGCCGCTCTTCTGGAGGGTGGCCTCCAGCTGGGTCACCCTCGTCTCTAATTCTTTCTTGGCGGCCTCAGCGGCCGCAGCAGCATCCTTCGCTTCCTTGAGTGCTCTGCCAATTGATTCCTCGCGCGCGGCAAGATATTCCTCATAGCTGTCGAGGTTGATCTTCCGCTGCGCCAGTTCGCCTTCTTGCGCAGAGAGCTTCTCACCGGCAAGCCTTTGTTGCTCCTCGACCTCGGCCTTCTCCAAGATGAAGGTCGTGCGCTCCTCACCAAGCTGCTCCCGCGCTTCTGCTATATCCCGGAGAGTTTCCTTGTTGGCGTGCCGGAGCTCTTCCGCGTGTTTCTCCATGTCAGCTCCTGCCCTCGTGACAAGAGCTTCCCGCGACTCCAGCTTAGCTTGTCGGGCACGGTAGAGCGACAGCAGCTTCTTCAGCAGCTGCTCCTCCTCGGACTCGCCACTGCTGCTGCTTGGCGTGTCAACCAGCGACAGGCCAGCAGAGGCGAGCAATTCCGCGTCGAAGGTCTCCCCTTCGGCCGGTGCCCTGGAGCTTGACGCCCACGGAAGCTTGATGAAGACACCTTCGCCGGCCTTCAGATAGGCGTCGGGCTGCGGCTCTTCAGAGTCTGGCGCGGCATCGGTGGCGGGGGGATCGGCGGTCGGTGCAGCGCCTGGCGCTCCTGCGGCCTCAGGGCCGTCAGTACGATCACCGGACCCCTTCCCAGCCTCTGCGCCGGCAGCCTTGGCGGCCTCGTCGCCGGCGGACCCATCGGCGCCGACCTCCTCCTCCATGTTGGCGGCGTCGTCGTTGTTGCCGCGAGCGTCCTCCTCGCCGGCAACCTCAGTATCCATCGGCTCTCCGGCAGATGGATCTGAAGATCAGAAAAGAAAAGAACAAGTCAAACAAATGTTCGAAAAGAAGAACAAAAGAAAACAAGACCCAAGGGAAATTTTCAGTCAAGAAGATTACCTGCAATGGGATCTGTAGCCGCGGTCTCCACCACCGGAGGGTCGTCGGCGCCGCCCCTTGTCGGAGAGGACTCCCTTGCCGGAGAGCGCTCCCTTGGCGGAGATTTCTCCCTCGATGGCGTAGTTGAAGCAGACAGAACTTCAGGAGTGACCTCCGGGGCCTCCTGATGAGACTGCTCTGCTCCTACACAGTTCAACAAGTCAGATATCAGTAAAGAAGGAGCACCCAAGCACACCGAACCGTAAGAGATAATCCAAACACTTACGCTGGGGGCTGCTCTGTTGAAGGGTTGCCGGATCCGGCAAGGGAGTCTCAGGCGTGCCTCCCTGTCAGCCATGTGGGAATCATCTTCGACGACGATCACCGGAGTCTTGGCCCTTTTCGACGCCCTCTGAGCCAGCGTCCTGAAGAAGGAAAAAGGTTCAGAATGAAGCAAGTTAGATACAGGACAAAACAACAAATCGAAGAATTACAAGTAAAACGACAAGGTCTTACTCTTCTTCCTCCTCCTCGGAGCTGAGAGCGGAGAAGTCGAATTCGGCTCCACCTCCGGTGCGACGGGCTGGAAGAGTGGGCTCCCTTGGACGCTTGGCGGATGCGGAAGCCGTGGCCCCAGAAGATCCCGCTCCGGTTGCTGTGGCGGCAGGAGGCGCTCCCGCGGCAACAGTGCTTGCCGCGGTAGAGCGCGTCGGGCGGCGAGGCGGCTGTTGGGCCGTCTGCCGCCCCGCAGCTTCTCCAGTCTTGCGGAGACGTCTTCTTGGCGGGGCCGCGGGCTCCTCCCGTGGCAAGCTACTTGACGGCAGAGGGGAGGCACCTCCGGCAGGCTCATTCGGGTCGGCGTCGGGCTCAACCTGCTCCTCCTCTTCGACGAGCTCTTCTCGGTCGGCAAGGCTTGCCGCCTCGGCTGTTTCCGCCTCCTCGACGGTGAACCCAAACATGCCGGCGGCGGCAGCCTCTGCCGCCTCCTCCAACCTTGTGGCGATGCGCGCCATCTCCTGATCGGTGGTGTCGCGAGTGAGCCGTTTCTGCTCGTCGGCACGGATCGGCACTTCCGCCAAGTTGTCGAAGAACTGCTGCACGACGTCGTCAGCGGGCTCCTGCCAGGTTGGAACGATTCCATGGGAATCGCACAACGGCATCATCGCGCGGATGCTGTCAAGCGACGAGTTGTTGCACAAGGGCACGACTCCCCTCGGCAACATGAACCACTCGGGGTGATCCGCATCATGCTTGAACAGCTCCCGCAGAATGCCGTTCAGCTCCAAGACAGTGAAATTCCAATTCAAACCCGAGCGCAGCCTCATGATGTCCGCCGCGTTTTGGAATTCCCAAGCAGGCCTCCTCCTCTCCTGCAAGGGCGCAATGCGGCGGCGAAGGAAATCCGCGCCAACAGCTCCTACGGTAAGCCCTGCTTGTCGGAGGCGCAAGATCCGAGTCACGGCAATCTTCAACTTGTCGTCCTCCGGCGCCAAGTTGCTCCAATCATTGCCGCGCACTATGGGAGTTTGGCGCAGGGCAGTAAAAGGCTGTGGTTCCTCCTCTAAGATCCAACACCAGTCAGCTCTCCACTCCTCCCACTTGCTGCGCAGCTCTCCGTCAATATATGCTTCTTTCTTGCCGATCCTAGAGACCCAGGCAATCCCCCCGGTAAGTGGCTCTCCTCTCTCTACGCGGGGCATGAAGTAATGGCGGAAGAGTGCTACATTTGGGTGGACCCCGACAAAGTTCTCGCAGAGGTGTGCGAAAACGGCCATGGTGAGGATGGCGTTGGGGGTGAAATCAAGGAGGCGGAGGCCATATGTGTTCATGACATCGCAAAAGAATTCAGAAAAGGGCGGGCAGAGCCCGCAGTGGAAGAAAAGCGCGAAGAAAGGATACCCGATGGAAACCTTCTCGGATGTGGCGGCGGAGATCACCCTCTTGCGCGGGTGCGCCCGCGTCTCCGTCGACCAGAAAAGATAATACAGCTCCCGCAGCTCCTTCCTGTCAAGCAGGGGATCGAAGAGGGCCCGCTCCTTCCGCAGAGCCGCGAGCCGCTGCGCCTCGGCCGATTTCACGCCTTTCCCCTTGTCGGCTTTCGGAGCCATGAGGGGAGGTGGTGGAGGAGGTCGACGGTGTTGGTGGCGCCGGTGGAAATGGGGGGGGGGGGCGGGGCGTCGCTCTCTGTGGACTCGAGAAGAAGGGGGGAGCGGCAGTGGTTTCTGATGTGACAGCAACGGCAAGTGGGCGTCCTGCCCCTGTTCCCCCTACTTATAAAGGGGGAGAGGGGACGGGCGTTCCGGTTTTCCCATTAAAGAAAGCCCCCACGATCTCTCCCACGACGCCACGTCCGGACGCGTGCCGTTAAGTGGGGGCGTGGTGGGTCCGGCGAATAAGCTGCGTGATCCGGGCGCGCGTGCCCGTGCACTGTTTTGGGCACTGGCCAACAGAGCTTGGCGCCGTGTGTGGCCCAGCCCGGGCTCTGCCGGTGTACTAGAGGAGGGTACCCTACTATCCCGAACTTCGTGCAGACAGTCGCAGCACCCCGCGGCAGGGTTGGCCTGGTGACCGCCAAGATCCTCAGCGGCTCCTTTGGAGCCACTCAACAACAAAGTAATCAAGGCCCCGGCAAGAGGAGCTTGCCGGGAAGGCCACTCAGGGCACAAAGGAAACAAGACCCCGGCAAGAGGAGCTTGCCGGGAAGGCTTGGTGAGCGACAAGCTCCCGAGCACGACAAGAACCTTGCCGCGGCAAGGTGCTCGCCACGGCAAGTGACCTCTCTTCATCTCCGCTCCAGCTCATCCGCCAACGTGTCGTCATGGGGCTTTCCCAGCCACGCGTGTCGATGGGCTGTGCAGCCAGCGGGGAGCGGCGATAAGCGGCGCTGACAAGCTACCCTCGTGGCGAGCGGAGGCGCACTTGACGGTCCCTGTTGCACTGTTCAGGCGACAGGGACGGACATTTATGACTTTTGTCCCTTGCCGTCAGAGTTAGGTATAGATCACTGTACACTATACAAAGCGGTGTACCAACCTCTGTTTTTCCTATTTTACCCTTGTCTACTTGCCGTCTGTGGTGACCCCTTGTGCCTATAAAAGGAGGCCCAAGTGCAACGTAGAAAGGGTTCGGCTCCGGTTAGTTCGTTCGACTCATTCGAGACTACACTCAGGCTAGGTCTTGTAGCTCCCAGCGCTCCCTAGCAAGAACACAAATAATCAGACAAGCAGCAGTAGGAGTGTTATCTCTCCGGAGAGCTCCGAAGCTGGGTAAATCTGCTCGTGTGCATCGCTTCGATCTGCTCTTTGTGCATTCTCCGCCCCCCTCCGAACCACAAGGGACCCCGGTCCCAGAGGTGCTCGTGGGCCACGATCAGCTTCCCCGACAATGTGTGGAGTAATAATAGTAGATGCAGAATCGTTTCGGTCTACTTGACACCGACATGATGCCTATATTCATAATTATTGCCTTGGATATCGTCATAACTTTGCTCTTTTCCATCAATTGCTCGACAGTAATTTCTTCAGCCACCATCTGTTTTCTTTCAAGAGAGAAGCCTCTAATGAAACCTATGGCCCCCGGGTCTATTTTCCATCATATAGTTTCAGGTCTATAAAGCAAAAAACCCAAAAATACCTTATTGCAATTTATATGTTTTTACTTTGTTTTATGTTTTAGTAATCTTTTATATCTATCTCGATCAGATCTCATCCTTGCAAGTGGCCGTGAAGGGATTGACAACCCATTTATCGCGTTTGGTGCAAGTGTTTGATTGTTTGTGCAGGTACATAGATTGGAGACTTGCTTGTACCTCCTGCTGGATTGATACCTTGGTTCTCAACTGAGGAAAATATCTCTAATTTGTTGCATCACCATTTCCTCTTCAAGGGAAAAACTAACGTAACCTCAAGAAGTAGCACAAGGCCGCCGCCAGGGCTCCGAAGGCCCCGTCGGCAGTGGCCGCGATGGCTCTCCGCACGACACAGCAGGAGGCGGAGCGTCTCCTACGTGAGTGGCAGGCAGCCACCGGACAAGGCTACCGTGGCCCTCTGGCGTCGTACTGCCATTGGAGGGATGACGACGGTGACACCGATGGAGACGGCAATGCGGCAGGGCAAGGTGGCCACGCGTACAAGGTGGTCGTCAGGTATAGGGTTTATGTTTTTTTTCTAGTTTTTTAGTCAAATGGTCAAAATATCGACCTTTTGATGTAAATCACATCCGAATTTGAATCAAATCTGTCCTGTTTAATCGAATTTCGTGAGGTTGGTTCGAATCGTTGGCCGAATGTATGAGGCTATCATTGGATGTCCCCTCCCATATCCGTGTCCGCAGACTGGTCTCCCTGTCCACGGACAGATCCTGGAGTAAATTTGCGGGTTGCCATTGGAATCTACGCCTACTAGCCACCGATGCCGCCGCACTCGAAGCCTTCGAGATGGTGAAGCTCAAGGAAAAATTGCTTCAGATCCACCAATGAAGCGCCGCCACTCAACCCAAAGCCCCAAAGCAGGATTAACTAGAGCTCCATCCGGTAGTCCGCCCCCCCTCCCGCACTCCCACACCAGCGCAGCAAAGGGGGAGGGTATGGCGACCTATCAGCGGTGGAGGGGTCTCCAAGGTTTGGAGATGAGAGGGAGGGAGGTACTTGATTTTGCTTGAACTACGTCGGTATTTCCCCAAAGAGGAAGGGATGATGCAACACATCAACATTAGGTATTTCCCTCAGTGATGAGATCAAGGTTATCGAACCAGTAGGAGAACCACGCAACACTACGTAAACGGTACCTGCACACAAAGAACAAATACTTGCAACCCGACGTGTTAAAGGGGTTGTCAATCCCTTTCGGGTAACCGTGCCAGAAGTTTTCTCTTGGATGGGAGAAAGTTGTAATAGATTGATAGATGCAAATAAAGAAAATAAAATTCAGCGAGATATTTTTGGTTTTTGATAATATAGATCTGAAAATAAAAGCGAATAAAAATAGATCTTGAAGGCAAATATGCTAAAGAAGAGACCCGGGGGGCCGTATATTTCACTAGTGGTTTCTCTCGAGAAAACTAGCATACGGCGGGTAAACAAATTACTGTTGGGCAATTGATAGAACTTCAAATAATTATGATGATATCCAAGCAATGATCATTATATAGGCATCACGTCCAAGATTAGTAGACCGACTCCTGCCTGCATCTACTACTATTACTCCACACATCGACCGCTATCCAGCATGCATCTAGTGTATTAAGTTCATGGAAACATGGAGTAATGCAATAAGAACGATGACATGATGTAGACAAGATCTATTCATGTAGGAATTAGACCCCATCTTCTTATCCTTAATGGCAATGATACATACATGTTGGTTCCCCTTCTGTCACTAGGATCAAGCACCGTAAGATCGAACCCATCACAAAGCACCTCTTCCCATGGCAAGAATAATCGATCTAGTCGGCCTAACTAAACCAAAGATTCGAAGAAGAAATACGAGGCTATAAGTAATCATGCATATAAGAGATCAAAAGACTCAAATAACTTTCATGGATAAAAACATAGATCTGATCATAAACTCAAAGTTCATTGGATCCCAACAAACACACCGCAAAAAGAGTTACATCAAATAGATCTCCAAGAGACCATTGTATTGAGAATCAAAAGAGAGAGAGGAAGCCATCTAGCTACTAACTACGGACCCGTAGGTCTACAATGAACTACTCACACATCATTGGAGAGGCACCAATGAGGATGAAGAACCCCTCCGTGATGATGTCTAGATTGGATCTGTGGTTTCTGGAACTTGCAGCGACTGGAATTGATTTTCGTCGACTCCCCTAGTGTTTCTGTAATATTGGGGTATTTATAGAGCAAAGAGGCGGTGTGGGAGGCGACCGAGGTGGGCACAACCCACCTGGGTGCGCGTGAGCCCCCGGGCGTGCCCTTGTGGGTTGTGCTCCCCTCGGAGCCCCCCTCAGGTACTTTCTTGGCCCATCGTGTGTCTTCTGTCCAGAAAAAATCACCAAAAAGTTTCGTTGCATTTCGACTCCGTTTGGTATTGATTTCCTGCGAAGTAAAAAACAAGCAAAAAAACAGCAACTGGCACTGGACACTATGTCAATAGGTTAGTCCCAAAAATGATATAAAGTTGCTATAAAATGATTGTAAAACATCCAAGAATGATAATATAACAGCATGGAACAATCAAAAATTATAGATACGTTGGAGACGTATCAGTACCTACTGTTGCACACAAACTTCTCCAAATTAACCTCATAGTTCAACAGTTCACCACGACCTAAGGGAAACTCCAAAGCATGACCCCAAGTCATCCGCCCGCGTCTTTTTGGGGGTAAACGGACAGAAACCACGGAAAAACGCGCGGGAGCAAACAGACAACTATCCGTTTTTGGTCCGCTTTTGACCCATTCCCGGCCCAAGTCTGGGCCCTACTTGCGGCCAAACGGAAAAGCGTGAATGATCGTGACGCATGCCCTTGTTCGCACCTGGCGCGCCCGTCGGTGACACACCAGTCCCTTTTTCTATTCCCTCTCCCCCAACTTCGGTCGCACACCCTGCCCTCTCCCTTCTCGCCCATACCTGCCTCTGCCCCGGCCGTGTAGCTGCCGAGAACGACCGCGTGCTCTTCAGACCACAAGCTCTCCACACACCACGCCCCCGCCTTCAGCGCAACCGACGGCTGGATTTGGAGAGGATCTAGCCAGATTTGTGCGCGGCAGGCCACTGGAGACCGCTGTTGGGGAACGTTGCATGGAAAACAAAAAATTTCTAGGCACACGCAAGATCTATCCATGGAGATACATAGCTACGAGAAGGGGAGAGCATCTACATACCCTTGTAGATCTCTAAGCGGAAGCGTTTATCACGCAGTTGATGTAGTCGTACTCTTCGCGATCCGATCATGATCCAATCGATCTAGTGTCGAACAGACATCACCTCCGAGTTTAGCACACACGTCTCCTCCTTCTTGATCCGGCAAGCGGGAGAGCAGAAGTACATGGGATCACAACCAACACGACGGCGTGGTGGTGATGGTGGTGGTGGAGCACCGACAGCGCTTCACTAAGCGTCGCCGGGACGAGGTGGTGGAACTACTAAGTAATGGGAGAGAGAGAGAGGGGCGCCAAGTGCTTGGTGTATCCTCTTGGGGCGCCCCCTCCCCTCTATATATAGGTGGAGGGGCGTGGGAAACAGCTCCTCCAATCCCTAGGGAGCAGCTAAGGGGGAGAGGACTTGGACTCCAAGTCCAATCCTATTCCTACTAGGACTCCTTCGTTTTTTGCCTTCCCTAGCCACATGGGCTTTTGAGGACCTGGTGCGCCTAGCCCAATAAGGCCAGGGATCCTCCTCGCACCCCATGCTAGCCATTGGGTTGTGGTCAATCCACTTGTGGACTTCCGGACCCCTCTGGAATCCTCTGGAACCTTCTGGAAGCTTCCCGGTACAATACCAAAAAAACTGCACCTTTTTTCGGAACCCAAAATATGACTTCCCATATATAAATATTTACCTCTCCACCATTCCAAGACTCCTCGTGATGTCCGGGATCTCATCCGGGACTCCGAACAACATTTGGTTACCACTCATCAAATATCCCAATACTACTCTAGCGTCAACGAACGTTAAGCGTGCGACCCTACGGGTTCAGGAATTATGTAGTCTTGACCGAGACACTTCTCCGGTCAATAATCAATAGCGGGACCTGGATGCCCGTATTGATTCCTACATATTCCACGAAGATATTTTATCGGTTGAACCTTTATGAAAACATACATAATTCTCTTTGTCTGTCGGTATGTTACTTGCCAGAGATTCGATCGTCGGTATCTCTATACCTAGTTCAATCTCGTTACCAGCAAGTCCCTTTACTCATTCCGTAATACATCATCTTGCAACTAACTCCTTAGTCACTTTGCCTGCAAGCTTCTTGTGATGTGTATTCCCGAGAGGGCCCAAACATTCCTCTCTGATACACGGAGTGACAAATCCCAATCTCGATTCACACAAACTCAACAGACACCTTCAGAGATACCTGTAGAGCATCTTTATGATCACCCAGATACGTTGTGATGTTTGATAGCACAGAAGGTATTCCTTCAGTATCCGGAAGTTGCATGACCTCATGGTCGAAGGAACATGTATTTGACATTAAGAAAGTAGTAGCAATAAACTGAACGATCATATGTTATGCTAACGGTTGGTGTCGGTGTCAAAACCGGCGGATCTCGGGTAGGGGGTCCCGAACTGTGCGTCTAGGCGGATGGTAACAGGAGACAAGGGACACGATGTTTTACCCAGGTTCGGGCCCTCTTGATGGAGGTAAAACCCTACGTCCTGCTAGATTAATATTGATGATGTGTGTTACAAGAGTGGATCTACCACGAGATCAAAGAGGCTAAACCCTAGAAGCTAGCCTATGGTATGATTGTTGTTCGTCCTACGGACTAAAACCCTCCAGTTTATATAGACACCGGATAGGGTTAGGGTTACACATAGTCGGTTACAATGGTAGGAGATCTACATATCCGTATCGCCAAGCTTGCCTTCCACGCCAAGGAAAGTCCCATCCGGACACGGGACGAAGTCTTCAATCTTGTATCTTCATAGTCTTGGAGTCCGGCCGATGATGATAGTTTGGCTATCCGGACACCCCCTAGTCCAAGACTCCCTCAGTAGCCCCTGAACCAGGCTTCAATGACGACGAGTCCAGCGCGCATATTGTCTTCGGCATTGCAAGGCGGGTTCCTCCTCCGAATAATTTATAGAAGAATGTGAACACCAGGATAGTGTCCGCTCGCAAAAATAAATTCCACATACCACCGTAGAGAGAATAATATTACACAAGATCAATCTGCTGACGTATTTTGTGGCGTGACGTCGCACCACTACCAAGCCTTTATTCAAATCATTTTTATTGTTCCACCTTAGCGCGTTTAGCGAAGCGGTTTCCTTGGCAGGTCTTGTCGAAGCAGAGATCGTGTTCCCCTTATTCCGGGATTCCCATCAATACGGACGTGGGTAACCCAACCGCGCCATGGATTGTGGCGCTTTGGAGATAAGCGAGTTTTACCAGGCTGGTGGGGACACATGTTTTTGTCCGCCCATATAAGGGGATAAAGATCCAACCTTTTTACCTGCGCCTTCTTCCTCCTTAGCTTATCCCTCGCCGCGAACTCGAGCTCCAGCGCCCCCGTCCGCACTTCTCACCTCAACCTTCTCCACCTATGTCCGGAGCGGGAGGCAAGTGGATGGCCTCCTCCGTCACGGAGGGGCAGATCCAGAAGCTGCGCGACGCCGGATATCTGTCCAGCAACATCGCGCATCGGCTCCCCGACGAGGGAGAGCTCGTCCCCAACCCCAGGCCACATGAGAGGGTAGTATTTCTTCCCCATTTCCTCCGCGGACTAGGTTTTCCACTTCACCCATTTGTCCGGGGGCTCATGTTCTACTACGGCCTGGACTTCCACGACCTGGCCCCGAATTTCGTCATCAACGTCTCGGTGTTTATCGTCGTGTGCGAGGCATTCCTCTGCATCCAGCCCCACTTCGGCTTGTGGCTCAAGACCTTCAGTGTCAAGCCGAAGGGTGTGAAGGGCAGCCAAGCGGAGTGCGGAGGCGCCATGGTGGGCAGAATGTCCCACGTTACGTGGCTGGAGGGCACTTTCGTGGAAACCATCAAGGGGTGGCAATCGGGGTGGTTCTACATCACCGAGCCGCTGCGTGACTCGATTGGGCAGCCCCCCCGAATTCAGATCTGGCATCCCCACACGGCTCACCTCCTGGAAAGAGAGTGGCCGTATTTGGGGGGATTCCGAAGAGCTGACCGGACTCCAAGCCTGTATCCAGAAGCTGGTGGACAGGAAGCTCAAGCTTGTCAACGTAGTCCAGGTCATGCTCATCCGTCGGATTCTCCCGTGCCAGCGACGGGGCTTTAATATGTGGGAGTTTGATCCGGCGCAGCACCAGACCCTGAGCGGGCTCTTCGACACTACGTGTGAAGATGTCTGGAAGGTGCTGTTCAAGGTCGCCGAAGCTCCTGCATCCGCTACCGAAGATCGTGGATTTTGCTCGCAGCGTCCAGCTGACGAGGTAAGTGATTTCACCACTTGTTTTCCATAGTTTGGCTCTATGCGGGATCTAAACTCCCTTTACCTTTGACAGGAATGGATGGCGAAGGCCGAACGGATTACCTGTCCGGCCCCATTGCCGGAAGGACCCAGACGCCCGCCTAATCGGGGCTGGCTCGCACCCCACGTGGTGCCGGAGAAGAAGGCCAAGAAGATGGCCACGGGGACTCGGAAGAGTTCCCGTTTTCAGGTGCTATCGGATGATGAATCCGAGGCCGACTCCTCCCACCAAGGTGAGGAGGACATGAAGAAAGCCTCTCCCCCAGCGGGGGGAGGAAAGAAAAGGAAGGCCTCCCCAACAAGGGAGGCCAAAGGGTCCAAGAAGGGAAAAACTCCTCCTCTGGACCGCTTCGCCAACGCCAGTGACGATGACTAGCATCCAAGGGCCAAGCCCCTGGCGAAATCGTAAGTATCCGGACTCCCGAATAACTTCAAGGTTTTTATTTTCGCCACATACTGTCTTTCTAATGCCGCATACAACCCCGCAGTCGGCCCAAGGATGATCTTCCCGCTTTGCCGAAAGGGTCCTTGGGTGCGTCGGATATGGATTCCCTTCCGACCGCCTCCACCCCCCGTGCCGCAGACGACGCCGAGGTGGGATCCCAGAAAAGGACCCACCAGGAGGAGGAGGCCCCAGAGGTGTCACAGGACACCCTCCCGGACTGTGCACTGGACTCAGCCCCGGAGGCCACAATGGCTCCGGAGTCCGGCAGGTGACCCCTTCGTAAGAAGGGCAAGACCGAGACGCTGGCCGCCTCCGTCCCACTGGAGGTGCCAGATAATTTGCTGGAGGCGCTCAACGGCGCTTCCATCAAAGAGGAACACCACACTATTATGAGTGCGGTGATTCGGAAGGTTCAGCTCGCCAAGAGCGGGCTGACCGAAGCCTGCAGTAGCCTTCTAACAGGCTTTGAGGTAAGAAATTTCAATATATGTAAAATGGTACCGCATAGAAAGTAGCCCCTGATGCTCGGTTCGGTGTTCGGAAAGAAAAGCCGGACTGAGGATCTTTAGAAAGATAAACTCAGGAGTCATATAAAGGATATGTCAATATGGGATTGCAGGCTGTGTTGCTGACCTCCGCGGCACTGACTGCGGAGGTCAATACTTTGAAGGGAAACCTTGAGCGGTCCGAGAACGAGCTCGGCCATGCCAAGAAGCAGCTCGAGGAAAAAGAAGGTGAGTAATACCTTATAAAAATTGTACCTTATAGAAAAGGATTTGGTTGCAAGAAAAAATGACAAGGATAACGTGGGTGTTGTAGGGGCCACTAACGAGGTGGCAACCTCAAGGAGGCGGTGGTCATGCGGCATACGCAATGCGGCCGCGGAGCGCACCGAGCGAGAGAAGCAGGAGGTGCGGGTGGTGGAGGTACAGCAAGAGCTCCAGGATCTCGTGAAAAACATGAGAGCTTGGAGCGTGACTCGAAGACTCGAGAGTCCGAGCTTGCAATGGCTCTTGAGAGTGCCAAAGCCGCTAAGGCGAAGCCTAGAAGGCCCTCCAGAGATTGAGGCGGTGAAGAAAATAGCAGCGGTAAGGCATTTTTCATGCAGTAAGCATGTGAGTGTTAATTACACATTGCTTACCCGAATTCGGAGCTCTCCAGGCGTTCGCAGATCTTCCTCATAGCGTGTCCGATGCTGCCGCATTCTACCGGGCCGAGGAGGGAGCTCGACGGAGAAGGTCTTCGGTCTCGATATGCCGAGGCGGACATCCGGTGCCCTTAGCGACCAGTCAAGCGGTGGTAGAGCTCCACAAGGCGGCCGAACAGGCCATGAAGGGCCTCATAGTTCGGCTGTGGCCTAAGGAGGCCATGCCTGGGAGCTACTTCGGCCTGGTGCGGCGGCTGATGGATGCGTGCCCGTGGGTTGAAGTGATCAAGCATTCCGCTTGTATTGAGGGTGCCCGTCGGGCCCTTGCCCGTGCAAAGGTGCACTGGGGCAAGATGGATGCCCAGAAGCTTGTGACGGACCCGCCACCAGAGGGCAAGGAGCATCGCACGCCCGAGATGTATTATAAGAGTGTGCTGAAGGGCGCCCGCACTATTGCGGATGAGTGCTCTAAAGATGTAATATTTGAGTAGACTCGCATTTTGTTATCCCGCGCTGAAAACTTAGTTCATAAGCGCTAAGCAACGCTTGTTAATTTAAAATATTACGCTCGTATGCGGCTGTTTATCAAATCGAGAGATGGCAAGTCGTCGGCTTCAGCCCCCATGCCACGAAAGTCTTTGGGGTGTTCGGGATAAACTTGAGCGCTCTTGTTCCCATTTTTGGGTCCATCTAGGGAGGCGCTCAACACAGCGTAACAAGGCAACCGGACTTATAACGCTTGAACACTCTCACTTAGCCATAGAATTCTATAATTTTAAATTTAGTGAAGCCCCTAGTCTTCGGAAGGCCGAATTTGGGGCGCTATCCATGCCTTGGCCGGACAGTATCCGGCTCCTCGCTCTAAGCGGCATAAGTCTTTAAGGACTCGCAAAAACCTCTCGAACAGCGACGGTTTCTCGCCTCATCATGACGGGTCAGTTTAGCTTTCTCCATTGAGGCGTTAACCCAGCCGAATCGGGCGGAATCGCGGTGGTTCTCCCGGTGCTACCTTAGCCGATATAACGGAACGTAAGGTACCAAAACACGGGAGCCGGGCAAACCCAACTATTGACCCAAGACATGATTCGAGCCGATGCATATAGTGCTATAAGTTCGGGTGCCGCACTTGAGAAAGTGTTCGACTCATCACACCAATCGCGGGAAACATAAGCCCTCGGTGTATATTAGCCGTACCAAAGTGTACGGATGCAACATGTCGTGAATGAACATATGTATGAAAAAGAAATGCAATTATAAGCAAAAAAGGTGCTGCATTGTTTTATTCAGTAAGTGCTGCTACGAATGCAGAACGATATAAATAGTGCGATAAGGAAGGTAGGAGACTGTTAAACATGTCCCCCTAGAGGGGTAGGCTGCAGATTGGTGTATGAAAATGCTCGTAATGGAGACCACCTGTATATTCGTTGTAGCCTTTATCCTTCCCTGGCTGTTGCATCGTTAGTTTGGCAGGTCTGCTGCCGGACAGGGCTTCTGACAAACGAAGTCCTGTGGGTAAAAAGTAAAAGGTAAAAAAAAAGGAACAACACACGTGAGAGCCCCTGGTGTGGTTGAGCCGCAGTCTGGGTTTATCGTGGTCGTGCCCCTCTCCCCATGCCCATGGTATCTTCAGAGCGTAATGGTGTACGCGAAGGACCTGCTTTGACGTTTCGCAGGGCTGGGGTTGGGGCATCGCACTCTGGCGATGCTCTGAGCGTGCTGTGGTCTTGTTGTAAGTTACTCGGCGCGCTTACGTGTCCGCCGCTTAACGGCCGGACTCGAGAATTGCCTTAAGAGGCTGCATTGCACTTCGCCGCGAGAGTCATTGTATGTTCCTCCGTGCGGAGAGAACGCTCAGTGTTTCCATTGACCGTAATGACTCCTCGAGGGCCTGGCATCTTGAGCTTGAGGTATGCGTAGTGCGGCACCGCGTTGAACTTTGCAAACGCGGTACGTCCGAGCAAGGCATGATAGCCGCTGCGGAACGGGACTATGTCGAAGATTAACTCCTCGCTTCAGAAGTTATCCGGGAATCCGAAGACCACTTGCAGTGTAATTGAGCCTGTATAATTGGCTTCTACACCTGGTATGACGCCTTTAAAGGTCGTTTTGGTAGGTTTAATCCTTGAGGGGTCTATGCCCATTTTGCACTGCTTGTATCCTGGTAAAGCAGGTTCAGCTGCTGCCGCCGTCCATCGGGACTCGGTTAGGTGAAATCCATCGACGATTGGGTCTAAGACCGGTCTGGCGGCGAATCCGCCGTGGCGGATGTCGGTGGGGTGGTCCCTTGGTCAAAAGTGATCGGTCAGAGGACCATGGATTGAACTTCGGGCAACTGGCTCCATCACGTAGACATCCCTGAGTGCACGCTTCCGCTCCCTTTTGGGTATGTGCGTTGCGTATATCATGTTCACCGTCCGCACCTATGGGGGGAAACCCTTCTGTCCTCTATTGTTCGGCGGTTGGGTCTCGTCCTCGTCATCCCTATGCAGCCCCTTGTAATTGTTTTCAGCAATTAACTTGCATGCCTGCTTGAATACCCAACAGTCCCTATTGGTGTGGTTAGCTGGCTTTTCGGGGGTGCCGTGTATCTGGCACAAGCGGTCGAGTATTCGGTCCAAATTGGATGGACCCGGAGTAGTTCGTTTGAATGGCTTTTTCCGCTGACCGGGTTTAGAGCCTTTGAATCCGGCATTGACTGCCGTATCCTCAATATTGTCGCCGTTAATGTGGCGTTTGTTTTTGTTACGATGTGGCCTGCCATTTCGGTCCTTGAAGTCCGGACTGCCAGAATTTTTGCTGAGATTGTTGCTGCGTGCGAGCCAGCTGTCCTCACCCGCGCAGAAGCGGGTCATGAGTGATGGGAGGGCTGCCATGGATTTCGGCTTTTCCTGTCCTAGGTGCCGGGCAAGCCACTCGTCGCGGATGTTATGCTTGAAGGCCGCGAGGGCCTCCACATCCGGACGATCGGCGATTTGGTTTTTCTTGGTTAAGAACCGTGTCCGTAATTGTCGAGCCGATTCGTCTGGCTGCTGAATTATGTGGCTTAGGTCATCGCGTCTGTGGTCGCACATAAGTGCCACAGAAGTTATTGAGGAATGCGGCTTTGTGTCCTCCCAGCTCCCAATTGACTCTGGCGGCAAGCTGTTGAGCCAATGTCGGGCTGGTCCTTTAAGCTTGAGGGGAGGTATTTGATGGCGTGAAGATCGTCACCGCGGGCCATGTGGATGTGAAGGAGATAGTCTTGATCCAAACCGCGGGGTCTGTTGTGCCATCATAGGATTCAATATTGACGGGTTTAAACCCTTCGGGATTTGATGATCCGTTACTTCGTGCGTGAAGCATAGTTGGTGTCTGGCGCCTCAGATCGGGCGATATCACGACGGAGCTCAAAAGAGCTTGGTCTGCTTTTGTTCGGTCCGGCGGACTTCTTGTGTCGGCGCGACGGTTGTAAATCACGCGTGCGTGGGGCGCCCACGCGATCCATAGATCAATCTTGATTGTCTTGCATTGTCCTCCAATATATCTCGCAGGTCCGGAGCGTTCCCCTTCGGCCGTGTGCTTTTTGAGCGATGCCGGGGTACGGTTTTAGTGAAGGGCCTAGAGGCCTCTCTGTTGCGACCACGGGGTGGTCTGTCAGCCGTATTGTCTCCTGGTGATGCGGGTTCGTAAGCCTCCTCCTCTAATCGGGGGAGCAGCTTGCGTTTAGGGTAGCTTTTGGAGGGGCGTTCGAGCTCATGCTCTTCAGCCGCGAGGACTTGATCCATCATCGGCTAGCAGATCCCGATCAGCTCTAAGCTGTTGCTGCTTTTCTTGAGGCTGTTACTGTGGCCATAAGCCTGCGTCTAAAACGCTCTTGTTCGGACGGGATTCTCGGGCACGACAAATTCGTAAATCGTCGAGGCTTGCTTCGTTTCCGAAGGGAGGCATATAATCCTCTACCTCTTCTTCTGCCGCTCTCTCGTGAGGGCTGGCGTCTCCATCTTCCTGCGCTGGATCTTGCTGGAGTGGATTGTCTTCGGCATTGTCCGGTGTATTGTTGTCTCCGGTGCCGGAGTCTTCATTCTTGCTGTGGCGGGATTTAGAGCGGCGCCACGACGCCGGGCGCTTCGGTTGCTTCTTGGAGGGGTCATCCTCCATTGTTCCATCGCCGTTCCCATCTTTTTGGATGTCCACCATGTATATGTCGTATGACGAGGTGGCCTTCCAGTGCCCTGTAGGCGCTGGGTCTTGGTCGTCTTCGACATCGTCTTCCATACCGTCGATGTCTTCGGAGTCGTAGTCTAGCATGTCGGTTAGATCGTCGACAGCGGCTACCAAGTGGGTGGTGGGTGGGCGTTGAATTTCTTCGTCGTCCGCATCCCAATCTTCTTGACCGTAGTCCGGCCAGGGCTCTCCGGATAAAGAGAGAGACTTTAGTGAATTCAGGATGTCGCCAAAAGGCGAGTGCTGAAAGATGTCCGCGGCCGTGAACTCCATAACGGGCGCCCAATCGGATTTGATCGGCAAGGGCGCGGAGGGTTCGGACTCCGGATAGGAGTCCGGCACCCTGGAGTCAGAGTCTTCGCAAAGGACAAGGATGGAGTTCGGCTCGATCGCCGTAGAGATTGTAGCCCCCGAGGCGGTGTCCAACCACCCGTCCTCGGTCGGGGAATCCGGCTCCGGATTAAAGGTCAGAGCGGATCTTTGAGTGCGGCCTCCGAGGCACTGCTCGACTACAGCTAGATCATGCCCATCGAGGACAAGGCGGCATGCTTGGCTGCGGCTCGAATCCGTCGAAGATCAAGTCTCCGCGGATATCGGCCGTATAGTTTAAATCTTCCAAATCTGACTCGACGGCCAGGGCATAGCTTTCGATCTGCTCCAGATGGCTGCGAATTGCCCGCAGCAAAGCCGCCGAACACAAAGATCATGTCTGGGAGAAAAGTCTCACTCTGGACCGCGTCGTTGTTGATGATCGAAGGAGCCATCAGGCCTATCGGTGACGACACGGAGGAACTCTCAATGAAAGCACCAATGTCGGTGTCAAAACCGGCGGATCTCGGTAGGGGTCCCGAATCGTGCGTCTAGGCGGATGGTAACAGGAGACAAGGGACACGATGTTTTACCCAGGTTCGGGCCCTCTTGATGGAGGTAAAACCCTACGTCCCTGCTAGATTAATATTGATGATGTGTGTTACAAGAGTGGATCTACCACGAGATCAAAGAGGCTAAACCCTAGAAGCTAGCCTATGGTATGATTGTTGTTCGCCCCTGGGACTAAAACCCTCCGGTTTATATAGACACCGGATAGGGTTAGGGTTACACAGAGTCGGTTACAATGGTAGGAGATCTACATATCTGTATCGCCAAGCTTGCCTTCCACACCAAGGAAAGTCCCATCCGGACACGGGACTAAGTCTTCAATCTTGTATCTTCATAGTCTTGGAGTCCGGCCGATGATGATCTTGTCCATGAACTCCCTCAGTTGGTCTTGTCCATGACGTCATTCTCATAATGATGTGATCCTGTTATCAAATGACAACTCATGTCTATGGTTAGGAAATCTTAACCATCTTTGATGAACGAGCTAGTCTAGTAGAGGCTCACTAGGGACACGGTATTTGTTTACGTATCCACACATGTATTTAAGTTTTCGGTCAATGCAATTCTAGCATGAATAATAAACCTTTATCATGATTAAGGAAATATAATAATAACCAATTTATTATTGTCTCTAGGGCATATTTCCATCAGTCTCCCACTTGCGCTAGAGTCAATATCTAGTTCACATCGCCATGTGATTAACACCCAAAGAGTTCACAAGAGTCAATAATCTAGTTCACATCGCCATGTGATTAACACCCAAATAGTTCTAAGGTGTGATCATGTATTGCTTGTAAGAGAGGTTTCTAGTCAACAGGTCTGCAACATTCAAATCCGTTTGTAGTTTGCAAATATCTATGTCTACAATGCTCTGCATAGAGCTATTCCAGTTAATTTCAATACGTATCCAGATTGAGACTCGGAGTCATCCGGATCAGTCTCAAAGCTTGCATCGACGTAACCCTTTACGAGGAACTCTTTATCACCTCCATAACCGAGAAACATTTCCCTAGACCTCTTAGGTAATTAAGGATAACTTTTGACCGATGTCCAGTGGTCCACTCCTGGATCACTATTGTACCCCTTTGCCAAACTCATGGCAAGGCACACAACAGGTCTGGTAAACAGCATGACATACTTTATAGAACATATGGCTCAGGCATAGAGAATGACTTTCATTCTCTCTATCTTCTGTCGTGGTCGGGCCTTGAGTCTTACTCAACTTCACACCTTGAATACAGGCAAGTACCCTTTCTTTGACTAGTCCATTTGGAACTCCTTTAAAACTTTGTCAAGGTATGTGCTTTGTGAAAGTCATATTAAGTGTCTTGATCTATCTCTATAGATTTTGATGCCCAATATGTAGGTAGCTTCACCGAGGTCTTTCATTGAAAAATTCTTATTCAAGTATCCTTTTATGCTATCCAGAAATGCTATATCATTTCCAATCAGCAATATGTCATCCATATATAATATCAGAAATGCTTCAACTCACTTTCTTGTAAATACATTCTACACCATAAGTCTGTATAAAACCATATTCTTTGATCACCTCATCAAAGCGTATATTCCAACTCCGAGATGCTTGCAACAGTCCATAGATAGATCACTGGAGCTTGAACACTTCGTTAGCACCATTAGGATCGACAAAAACTTTTGGTTGCATCTTATACAACTCTTCCTCAAGAAACCCGTTAAGGAATGCAAGTTTTTGACATCCATTTGCCAGATTTCATAATCATAAAATGCAGCAATTGCTAACATGATTCGGACAGACTTAAGCATCACTACGGGTGAGAAAGTCTCATCTAGTCCACCCCTTGAACTTGTTGAAAATCTTTCGCGGGAAGTCAAGCTTTGTAGACAGTGATATTACCATCACCGTCCATCTTCCTCTTGAAGATCCATTTGTTTTCAATGGCCTATTGATCATTGGGCAAGTCCACCAAAGTCCACACTTTGTTCTCATACATGGATCCTATCTCAGATTTCATGGCCTCAAGCCATTTATCGGAATCTGGGCTCATCGTAGCTTCTTCATAGTTCATAGGTTTGTCGTGGTCTAATAACATGACTTCTAGCACAGGAATACCATACCACTCTGGTGCAGAACATGTTCTGGTTGACCTACGAAGTTCAGTAGCAACTTGATCTGAAGTTTCATGATCATCATCATTAGCTTCCTCTCTAGTTGGTGTAGGCATCACGGGAACGTTTTTCCCTGGTGTGCTAGTTTCCAATTCGAGAGAAGGTACAACTACCTTATCTAGTTCTACTTTCCTCCCACTCACTTCTTTCAAGAGAAACTCCTTCTCTAGAAAGGACCCATTCTTAGCAACAAAGATTTTTCCTTCAGATCTGTGGTAGAAGGCATACCCAATAGTTTCTTTCGGGTATCCTATGAAGATGCACTTCTCCGCTTTGGGTTCGAGCTTATCAGGCTGAAGCCTTTTGAAATAAGCGTCGCATCCCCAAACTTTTGAGAAATGACAGCTTAGGTTTCTTTCCAAACCACAGTTCATACGGTGTCATCTCAATGGATTTAGACGGTGCCCTATTTAATGTGAATGCGTCTGTGTCTAATGCATAACCCCAAAACGATAGTGGAAAATCAGTAAGAGACATCATAGAATGCACCATATCTAATAAAGTACGGTTATGATGTTCGGACACACCATTACGCTGTGGTGTTCCAGGTGGCGTGAGTTGTGAAACTATTCCACATTGTTTTAAATGAAGGCCAAACTCGTAGCTCAAACATTTGCCTCCACGATCAGATCGTAGAAACTTTATTTTCTTGTTACAATGATTCTCCACTTCACTCTGAAATTCTTTGAACTTTTCAAACATTTCAGACTTGTGTTTCATCCAGTAGATATACCCATACCTACTCAAATCATCTGTGAAGGTGAGAAAATAACGATACCCTCCGCGAGCTTCAACACTCATTGGACCACATACATCGGTATGTATTATTTCCAATAAGTCATTAGCTCGCTCCATTGTTCCGGAGAATGGAGTTTTAGTCATCTTCACCATGAGGCATGGTTCTCAAGTATCAAATGATTCATAATCAGTTGATCCCAAAAGTCCATCCGCATGGATTTTCTTCATGCGCTTTACACCAATATGACCTAAACGATCATTATCAACATTGTATCTTTTGGCATCAATATTATGAACATGTGTATCACTACGATCGAGATTCGATAAACCATTTACATTGGGTGTATGACCATAGAAGGTTTTATTCATGTAAATAGAACAACAATTATTCTTTGACTTAAATGAACAACCGTATTGCAAACACCAAATAACATTTATTTAGGTTCAACACTAATCCCGAAGGTAGAGGGAGTGTGCGATGGTGATCATATCAATATTGGAAACACTTCCAACACACATTGTCAACTCGCCCTTAACTAGTCTCCGTTTATTCTGCAACTCCTGCTTCGAGTTACTAATCTTAGCAACTGAACCGGTATCAAATACCTAGGGGCTACTACGAGCACCAGTAAGGTACACATCAATAACATGTATATCAAATATACCTTTGTTTACTTTTCCATCCTTCTTATCTGCCAAGTATTTGTGGCAGTTCCGCTTCCAGTGACCATTTCCTTTGCAGTAGAAGCACCCAATTTCAGGCTTGGGTCCAGCTTTGGGCTTCTTCACGGGAGCGGCAACTTGCTTGCCATTCTTCTTGAAGTTCCCTTTCTTCACCTTGCCGTTTTTCTTGAAACTAGTGGTCTTGGTAACCATCAATACTTGATGTTCCTTCTTGATTTCTACCTCCACCGATTTTATCATCGCGAAGAGCTTTGGGAATGGTTTCCGTCATCCCTTGCATATTTATATTTCATCATGAAGCTCTAGTTTCTTGGTGATAGTGACTGGAGAAATCGGTCAACCAGTATCTTATCTAGAAGATTAACTCCCACTTGATTCAAGCGATTGTAGTACCCAGACATTCTGAGCACATGCTCACTGGCTGAGCTATTCTCCTCCATCTTGTAGGCAAAGTACTTGTTAGAGGTCTCATACCTCTCAACACGGGCATGAGTCTGAAATAAGAATTTCAGCTCTTGGAACATCTTATATGTTCCATGGCGCTCAAAACGTCTTTGGAGCCCCGATTCTAAGCCGTAAAGCAAGGCGCACTAAACTATCAAGTAGTCATCAGATCAAGCTTACCAAACGTTCATAATGTCTGCATCAGCTCCTGGAGCAGGTCTGTCACCTAGCGGTGCATTAAGGACATAATTCTTCTGTGCAGCAATGAGGATAATCCTTAGATCACAGACCTAGACCGCATTATTGCTACCATCATCTTTCAACTTAGTTTTCTCTACTAACATATCAAAAACGAGGAAGCTACATCGCGAGGTATTGAACTACCACATAATTTGCAAAGACATTTTGAATATGTTCATGATAAATCTTAGTTCAATTAATCAAATTACTAATAAACTCCCACTTAAATCAACATCCCTCAAGTTGTCTAAGTGATACATGATCTAAATCAACTAATCCATGTCCGATCATCACGTGAGATGGGTTAGTCATCAATGGTGAACATCTCTATGTTGATCATATCTACTGTATGACTCACGTTCGACCTTTCGGTCTCCAGTGGTCCAAGACCATGTCTGTACATGCCAGGCTCATCAAGTTTAACCCAAGTATTCCGCGTGTGTAAATCTGGCTTACACCCGTTGCATGGGAACGCAGAGTCTATCACACCCGATCATCACGAAGTGCTTTGAAACGATGAACTTTAGCAACGGTGCATACTCGGGGAGAAAACTTTTATCTTGAAATTTAGTAAAGGGATCATCTTATAATGCTACTGTCATTCTAAGCAAAATAAGATGCATAAAGGATAAAGATCGCATGCAATCAAAATATGTGACATGATATGGACATCATCATCTTGTGCTTTTGATCTCCGTCTCCAAAGCATCGTCATGATCTCCATCGTCACTGGCTCGACACCTTGATCTCCATCGTAGCGTCGGGGTCGTCTCGCTAACTATTGCTTCTACAACTATTGCTAATGCATAGCGATAAAGTAAAGCATCTACATGGCGCTTGCATATCATACAATAATTAAGAGATAACCCTAAGGCTCCTGCCGGTTGTCAATATTACAAAACATAATCATCTCATACAACAACATATATCACATCACGTATTGACCATATCACATCAAAACATACCCTGCAAAAACAAGTTAGACTTCCTCTAATTTGTTGTTACAAGTTTTACGTGGCTGCTACGGGCAAGTAGCAAGAACCGTTTGTACCTACGCAAACCACAATGGTGATTATCAAGTTTGCTATTTTAACCTTCTTCAAGGACCGACCGTAGTAAAATTCGATTCAACTAAAGTAGGAGAAACAGAAACCCGCCAGCCACCTTTATGCAAAACAAGTTGCATGTCATTCGGTGGAACCGGTCTCATGTGCGTGGACATGTAAGGTTGGTCCGGGCCGCTTCATCCCACAGTGCCGCCAAATTAAAATAAGACGTTGGTGGTAAGTAGTATGAACCTCACCGCCCACAACTCTTTGTGTTCTACTCGTGCATATCAACTACGCATAGACCTAGCTCGAATGCCACTGTTGGGGAACGTTGCATGGAAAACAAAAAAGTTATACACACACGCAAGATCTATCCATGGAGATGCGTAGCTACGAGAGGGGGAGAGCATCTAAATACCCTTGTAGATTGCTAAGAGGAAGTGTTTATCACGCGGTTGATGTAGTCGTACTCTTCGTGATCCGATCATGATCCAACCGATCTAGTGCCAAACAGACGACACCTCTGAGTTTAGGACACGTGCGGCTCGATGACGTCTCCTCCTTCTTGATCCAACAAGCGCGATAGGAGAAGTAGATGGGATCACAACCAACACGACAGCGTGGTGGAGATGGTGGTGGTGGAGCATCGACAGCGCTTCGCTAAGCATCACCGGGACGAGGTGGTGGAACTACGGAGTAACGGGTGAGAGAGGGGCGCCAAGGGCTTGGTGTATCCTCTTGGGGAGCCACTTCCCCTCTATATATAGGTGGAGGGGTGTGGGAAACAGCCCCTCCAAGCCCTAGGGCGCAGCTAAGGGGGAGAGGACTTGGACTCCAAGTCCAATCCTATTCCTACTAGGACTCCTTCCTTTTTTGCCTTCCCTAGCCACATGGGATTTTGAGGACTTGGTGCGCCTAGCCCAATAAGGCCAGGGAGCCTCCCCACAGCCCATGCTAGCCCTTGGGTCATGGTGAACCCTATTGTGGACTTCCGGACCCCTCCGGAATCCTCTGGAACCTTCTGGAAGCTTCCCGGTACAATACCGAAAAAACTGCACCTTTTTCGTAACACAAAATATGACTTACCATATATAAATCTTTACCTCTCGACCATTCTGAGTCTCCTCGTGATGTCTGGGATCTCATCCTGGACCCCGAACAACATTTGGTTACAACTCATCAAATATCGCAATACTACTCTAGGGTCAACGAACGTTAAGCGTGCGACCCTACGTGTTCGGGAATTGTGTAGTCATGAACGAGACACCTCTCCGGTCAATAATCAATAGCGGGACCTGGATGCCCACATTGATTCCTATATATTCCACGAAGATCTTTTATCGGTTGAACCTTTATTACAATGCATTTAATTCCCTTTATGCATCGGTATGTTACTTGCCCGAGATTCGATCGTCGGTATCTCTATACCTAGTTCAATCTTTTTACCGGCAAGTCTCTTTACTCGTTCCGTAATACATCATCTTGTAACTAACTCCTTAGTCACTTTGCTTGCAAGCTTCTTGTGATGTTTATTACCGAGAGGGCCCGGAGATACCTCTCCGATACACGGAGTGACAAATCCCAATCTCGATTCACACCAACTCAACAGACACCTTTGGAGATACCTGTAGAGCATATTTATGATCACCCAGTTACGTTGTGACGTTTGATAGCACACAAGGTATTCCTTTGGTATCTGGAATTTGCATGATCTCATGGTCGAAGGAACATGTATTTGACATTAAGAAAGCAGTAGCAATAAACTGAATGATCATATGCTATGCTAACGGTTGGGTCTTGTCCATCACATCATTCTCCTAATGTTGTGATCCCGTTATCAAATGACAACTCATGTCTATGGTTAGGAAACCTTAACCATCTTTGATGAACGAGCTAGTCTAGTAGAGGCTCACTAGGGACACGGTATTTGTTTACGTATCCACACATGTATTTAATTTTCCTGTCAATACAATTCCAGCATGAATAATAAGGAAATATAATAATAACCATTTTATAATTGCCTCTAGGCCATATTTCCATCAACAGCGGCGCGCCATGGACCGGCCGGGTACCGGTCTGTGCAGCCCCTGCAACGGCCCCAGGCCGCATGCAGGTACTAACTCCGCCTCTACCGCTGAGGTCTACCCATCGGCGGTTCGCTAACCAATACACGAACGGCCATTTTCCGGGCTCGGTGCTGGTCCAAAGGCTCGTCGGCACACCGTTGCCACTCATAAAGTGCGACGACTACCCAAGGAAGGTCTTGCGCCGCGTGTCTACAACACCGGAACTTCCCGAACGGGTGTTCGTCAAGTGATCAAACGATGGTTGTGCTCTCAGATTCGGCTAGTTTTACTTACACTCAAATATTTATTCTGTAGGATGGATGCAACTTTTGGTATTGTGAAGAAGAATACATTGATCTATTGATAGAACGCAATTTAGTAGATGTTCATGCACTTGCTGCTAGAATAGAGGCTAGAGATGAGACTAGATGCGAAGAAGCAACGTCTACTTCTTTAGACTCGAAGAAGAAATAAGCATGCAAGATCGAGCCTCCGCATATCAACAATGAATGCATCGAGAAGACACTAATCTAACTTATGGGAGCAGTTATGGAAGTTGGATATCTTCTAAAATGTCATCTTGTGGTTCTTGTTTTCTTTGGTCTTGCTATTCTAGTCAAGATTTGGTGATGTGCTGCAATGTATCAAAAATCAATGAAAATAAAGAAATGTGTTGCAAAAAAAAGTATGCGGACAAGATGCGGCCGAAGATGCGACAGCGCGTTGGACGCCCGGCCGACGCAAACCCAAATCCGGGCGGACATGGCCCCATTCCCACCCCCAAATGGACGAAATCTGGACAAAACGGACGTCCGTTTGGGTCGTGCGTTGGAGTTGGCCTAAGGGCAACTCCAACGCACGACCCCAAATCATCCGCCCGCGTCCGTTTGGGGGTAAATGGACAGAAACCGCGGCCCAACGCGCGAGAGCAAATGGACAAATCTCCATTTTTGGTCCGCTTTCGGCCCATTCCCGACCCAAGTTTGGGCCGTATTTGCGGCCAAACAGACACGCGCGGATGGTCGCGACCCGTGCCGTTGTCCGCCCCTGGCCCGCCCGTCGGTGACACACCCGTCTCTTTTTCTATTCCCCCTCCCCCAACTTCGGCCGCACCCCCCGTCCCACTCCCTTCTCGTCCATATCCACCTCCGCCCCTACTGTGTAGCCGTCGAGCACGACCGCGTGCTCTCCACACCACGAGCTCTGATGGGGAACGTTGCATGGAAAATGAAAAATTCTGCACACACGCAAGATCTATCCATGGAGATGCATACCGAAGAGAGGGGGAGAGTGTATCTACGTACCCTCGTAGACCATAAGCAGAAGCATATGACAACGAGGTTGATAGTCGAACTTTCTTCACAATCCAACCGATCGAGTACCACACGTACGGCACCTCCGAGTTCTGCACACGTTCAGCTCGGTGACGTCCTCCGCCTTCTTGATCCAGCAAGACATCGAGGTAGTGGATGATTTCCGGTAGCACGACGGCGTGGTGACGGTGACGATGAAATTATCTCCGCGGGGCTTCGCCTAAGCACTACCAAAATATGACCGGGGTGTAAACGGTGGAGGGGGCGCCACACACGGCTAAGCAATTGATCTGGGTGTGCTAGGCGCCCCCCTCCCACATATATAGAGGTGGAGGCGAGAGGGGAGAGGCCAAGGGGCGCCCCAAGTAGGCCGAATCCTACTTGGGGTTTTTCCCCAAGTGGCGCCCCCCTTTCCTTATTTGGAGTGCAGGAAAAAGCAGGGGAGGGTGGTGCCCCCATTCCTTTCTCCCATGAGAGGGAAAGGCAGGAGGGGCTAGCCCTCCCCCTTTTCCTTCCCAAGGTCTGGCTAGCCAAGGGAAGGGGCGCACCAGCCCCCTTGTGGGCTGGTCTGTCCCCTACTTTGGCCCATAAGGCCCATATCTTGCCGGGCGAAGCCCAGAACCCCTTCCGGTGACCTGATTCCTTCCTGGTACATCCCAAAACCCTTCCGGTGTCCAAATACCATCGTTATATATATCAATCTTTACCTCTCGACCATTTCGAGACTCCTCTCATGTCCGTGAACTCATCCGGGACTCCTAACAACATTCGATCACCAAAACGTATAACTTTTATTACACTATATCGTCAACGAACGTTAAGCGTGCGAACCCTACAGGTTCGAGAACTATGTAGACATCACCGAGACACCTCTCCGGTCAATAACCAATAGCGGAACCTGGATGCTCATACTGGCTCATACATATTCTACGAAGATCTTTATAGGTCGAACCGTTACGACACCATACATAATTCCCTTTGTCTATCGGTATGTTACTTGCCCGAGATTCGATCGTCGGTATCTCTATGCCTAGTTCAATCTAATTACCGACAAGTGTCTTTACTCGTTCCGTAATACCACTACAAAAAAAGACACATCCGTGACATTTTGGGCCGAACGGATTTTTTTTCTCATACTTATGACACACTTATGACGATAATTGTGACAAAACCCGGTATCATCATAGATATGGTGGGCTCGTACTTCTATGATAAAAAATCATGACAGAAAATTGGCTTTTTGTCCTGGGTGGGCCGGAGACACAGCTGCATGACATTGTTTGGGCCATCCATGATGGAAAAAACCATGGTAGAAGCAAGGGTGAGGAAAATATCGGGGTTTTCCCGGTTACGGTGGGTGGTCTGGGCAGAGCGATGCGCGTTTCTCTCGTACACGCACGCGCGTGGGTGCGAGGCGTTGGGCTCTAACTGAACCCGAGCGAGGCGTTGGGCTCTAACTGAACCCGAGCGATTGCACTGCAGGCTACGCGTTACTGAACCCGAGCGATTGATCGATGGCTGTTAACTGAACCCGATCGAGTGATTCCTTCGCTACTGCTGCTAACTGAAGCCGATCGATGCTGCCTCTGGATGAACAGTGAGCGTTGCTGGGGGGTCTGGATGAACAGTTCCCGGTGGGGGTGGATGAACAGAACCCCGTGGTGTTGCCTCTGGATGAACAGGACTCCGATTGATCGAGCCGGTTGGGGCTGGATGAACAGGACCCCGTGGAGGGCTGGATGAAGAGGACCACCCCGTGGAGGGCTGGATGAACAGTAGACGGTGGAGGGCTGGAAGAACAGGAGCCCGTGGAGGGGTGGTTGAACAGGAGCCCGTCGAGAGGGCTGGTTGAAGAATAGCCGGTGGAGTAGCGCGGCGGAGGCTGGATGAACATGAGCCCGTGGATGAACTGTCGCAGGTGGAGGCTGGAGGACGTCGACGGTGGATGAACAGTAGCCCGTGGAGGCTGGAGGGGGTCGACGGTGGAGATGAACAGTATCCTGTGGAGTCCTGCTTTTGCAAGACGCCACACCCTCCGATGAACAGGACCCCCGTTTCGACCGTAGCGCTCCAACACAAGTCCGTTTCCTCCATTTTGCGGTATGCCACACCCTTCCCGATCAACAGGACCCCCGTTTCAACCGTAGGAGGTCCGTTTCCTCTGTTTTGTGGTACTCCAGACCCCTCCCAATGAACAGGATCCCGTTTCGAACGTGGCCGGTCGAACACAAGGTCGTTTCCTTCGTTCTGCGGTACGCCAGGCCTCGTTTCCATCGGTTGTTCCGCCCAAGCCGGTTGGCTCCCACGCGTTCCATTGCCTCCCGATGAACATGACACATTCCATTGCCTGCCCATGAACACGACGACGATGCAGTTTCTCTGTTCCGACCCAGCCATGTACACGAGCCCTGGCCGTACGTACGCGGGAGTAGGCGTTCAAGACCCCGCCCGTATGTACATACGTGGTCGTATTTACTTTCTTGCACCACGACGCCATGCGTGCGTGTACATGCTACGTCGCGGCGCCTCTACTACGACGCGTGCGGCGCCTCTACATCGACCAAGATGTACGCATATCGTCACGACCAAATTGACAACGCTACGTACGCTTCGACCAGGTGGGTCCCGACTGTCAGGCACTTCCTTGTGTGCGAAGGTGTAGCTGGTCGGTCCCAGCAGTCAGGGGGGTGAATCGGGTTTTTTTTGCCTGGACGCACTTCCTTGCATGCGAAGATGTCGCTGGTAGGTCCCAGCAGTCGGGGGGAAATGTATTTTTTGCGAAATACGGTTGCCCATTCGGTGGGTCCCTGCTATCAGGTGGAGGAATCATTTTTTTCGTGTAATAAGGAGGCACTTCCTTGCTGCGGCCATGGACCCAGCTGTCATCCTCTCCATGTACAGTCCACGTCCGATGGAAGCCGTTCCTTGACCACGTTGACCATGCTGCGCCGAGAGCACCAGGGCGGTGGATGACGGTGAGGCCTAGGAAGGGGATGATGTCTACTACGCAACCTTCTTCTTGTAGACGTTGTTGGGCCTCCATGTGCAGAGGTTTGTAGGACAGTAGCAAATTTCCCTCAAGTGGATGACCTAAGGTTTATCAATTCGTGGGAGGCATAGGATGAAGTAGGTCTCTCTCAAGCAACCCTGCAACCAAATAAGAAAGAGTCTCTTGTGTCCCCAACACACCAATACAATGGTAAATTGTATAGGTGCACTAGTTCGGCGAAGAGATGGTGATACAAGTGCAATATGGATGGTAGATATAGGTTTTTGTAATCTGAAAATATAAAAACAGCAAGGTAGCAAGCGATAAAAGTGAGCGTAAATGGTATTGCAATGCTAGGAAACAAGGCCTAGGGTTCATACTTTCACTAGTGCAAGTTCTCTTAACAATAATAACATAATTGGATCATATAACATCCCTCAACATGCAACAAAGAGTCACTCCAAAGTCACTAATAGCGGAGAACAAACGAAGAGATTATTGTAGGGTACGAAATCACCTCAAAGTTATTATTTCGGATCGATCTATTCAAGAGTTCATACTAGAATAACACATTAAGATACAAATCAATCAATACCCTAATGTCACCTAGATACTCCAATGTCACCTCAAGTATCCGTGGGTATGATTATACGATATGCATCACACAATCTCAGATTCATCTATTCAACCAACACAAAGAACTTCAAAGAGTGCCCCAAAGTTTCTACCGGAGAGTCAAGACGAAACGTGTGCCAACCCCTATGCATAAGTTCACGAGGTCACGGAACCCGCAAGTTGATCACCAAAACATACATCAAGTCAATCACGTGATATCCCATTGTCACCACAGATAAGCACATGCAAGACATACATCAAGTGTTCTCAAATCCTTAAAGACTCAATCCGATAAGATATCTTCAAAGGGAAAACTGAATCCATTACAAGAGAGTAGAGGGGGACAAACATCATAAGATCCAAATATAATAGCAAAGCTCACGATACATCAAGATCGTATCACCTCAAGAACATGAGAGAGAGAGAGAGAGAGAGAGAGAGAGAGATCAAACACATAGCTACTGGTACATACCCTCAGCCCCGAGGGTGAATTACTCCTTCCTCGTCATGGAGATCGCCAGGATGATGAAGATGGCCACCGGTGAGGGATCCCTCCCAAGTGGTGCCAAACAGGTCCCGACTGGTTTTGGTGGCTACAGAGGCTTGCGCGGCGGAACTCTCGATCTATTGTGCTCCTCGATGTTTTTAGGGTATATGGACATATATAGGCGAAAGAAGTTTGGTCAGGAGCCACGAGGGTGGGGCGCACCTGTGGGTAGGGCGCCTCCCTGCCTCATGGCTTCCTCGAAGCTTCCCTGACGTCTACTCCAAGTCTCCTGGATTGCTTCCATTCCAAAAATAACTCTCCCAAACGTTTCATTCCGTTTGTACTCTGTTTGATATTCCTTTTCTTCGAAACATTGAAATAGGCTAGAAAACATCAATTTGGGATGGGCCTCCGGTTAACAGGTTAGTCCCAAAAATAATATAAAAGTGTTTAGTAAAGCCCATAAACATACAAAACAGATAATATAATAGCATGAATACTTCATAAATTATAGATACGTTGGAGACGTATCAGGGGACGACGCGGAGCCGGGGAAGACGCGGCAGTGGATGCCCATGCGTAGAGGAGTATGAGGGTTCACTAGTTCGCTGCGGTGTGAGGCTGCCATCACCGCAGAATAACAGGGCATGTGGGTGAGTAGAGGGACGGCCTGGCCAGCGGTGTGAGTAGTAGGGGGTGGTGAGGCCTCCGCGGCATCGCAGCCGGCCACGGGAGGCAGGAGCACGAGGCATGACTGGCGCCGCTTTGGGCGACTGGAGCAAGAAGACTGGAGGTTGAAGAAGGACTACGACAGTTGGATGGACATCGTACACTCACTGGAGCTAGAATCGTTCATATTGACTAAGTTGACAAAGCCCTTCGTCCCCGTCAACTTAGTTGGCCCACAAGTCAACCTTCCACTATTGTGAGTCCCAGCTAGCAGGGGGTATTCATTTTTTTGTGCATAATAAGGAGGCACTTCCTTGCGTGCAAAGAAATAGCTGGTGGGTCTGACCTGTCAGTGGTGGGAACATTTTTTTCGCGAAATACAGAGGCCCTTCCGGTGGGTCCCAGCTGTCAGGTGGAGGAATCATTGTTTTGCACATAATAAGGAGGCATTTCCTTGCATGCGGCCATGGACCCAGCTGTCAGCCTCTCCACGCATAGTCTACTTCTGATGGTGTCGTTCGTTGACCATGTTGACCACTCCGTGCCGAGCGCATCCAAGGTGGTGGACGACAGCGAGACCCCGACAAAGAACGAGCCAGAGATGGGAAGACGCAGGAGTAGAGTCACAGACGGAGAGGTGTACGAGGGTTAACTAGTTCTGGTGCGGTGTGGTTCGGCAGTCGGTGGAGAAGAACAGGAGGTGTGGAGGGGTGGAGGGATGGCCTGGCCAATGGTGGAGTAGCGCTTCACAACAAAGCGTGCTAAGCAGAGCTGCTAGCAGCAGGTGGTCCCGGTGGCGCTGGAGGGAGAAGACGAGAGATTGAAGATGGATGCCAGTCGTTGGATGTAAATCCAACGGCTAACGATGTCAGAATCATTTGTTTACTTAGTTGACAATGACTTGCGTTGGCTTCGACCTATTGGCCCACATTTCAGCCTCAAAAAATGTGCCACGTATTCAACCCATTTTTCAGAATTTACAGTCTTTTTTTGTGGGGTAGAATTTACAGTCCATTTGATCTTTTTTTTTGAATTACAGTCCATTAGCTGGGCTGGGTGAACAAATAATGTAGCGTCCATGCGGCCCATTTATGTTTTTCCTAAAAAAAATACAGGCCATTTGCACTTTCTCGAATACACAATTTTGCTGGGCTGATTCTAATTATAATGTTGGGGTGGGCACAACAATGTTATCAAAAAATAAACAGGGGCTGAGCATTTTGTTATATATATATATATATATGTGTGTGTGTGTGTGTGTGTGTATATATATATAAATAATAAGTAATTTATTATTACATTGGTCCTTAAATCTTACCAAGCTTTTGTACTCAATCACGAGGATTTTCGTTGCCAAAAAAATCTAGGATTTCATTGTTAAGAAATTATTTTTATAAGTTAATAAGATGTGGGATATTGTTTTCTTACATAGGTAAGTATCTGCTAAATATATGATGACAGTAACAATAATATATAATAACATATAAAATAATTTAAATATATATAACATAGTTAGAAGGGAAACATAAGTTGGACCAAGCGTTCCTGTTCTTATATAGAAAAATAGAACAGACCTCTGCGTTTTCTTCAAAAAAAATACATAAATTGGGCAGCCGATGTTTCAGGAAAAATAAAACCTCGGATGGGAGGTCCATAGGCCGGTCGATACATGACGGCCCTCAAGAAAATACAAACAGGCCTATCGACCTCCCATCCGAGGTCGTGGGCTGCGCATGTTAAAAAGGAAAGCCTAGACGGGGCAGCCCAAAACCCAGCGGATACTTGCTGCCCCAGTGATAATTAATGATACCGGCTAGCTCCTCGGCTTCGTTGTGAATTTATCTCCTATAGCAACTACGTTGAAGCACCTAAAAAAATGTAACTATGTTGACAAACCCGTGGGACCCAACGTCAGTATAGCATTAGGAGGAAGTATTTTTTTGATGAGGCACTTGCTTGCGTACGGCCATAGACCTGGTGGGTCCCAACTGTCCGCCTCTCCACGTACAGTCCTCTCCAGATTCCTCTCGTTTGTTCAGCACGTTCACAACGGCAGACAACGGCGTCGCGGCGAGCGCACAAAGGAACAGGAGGAGATCCGACCACCTGAGGAATTGCCTTATTAGTAACGAAACAACTGAACTAGCCTAGTGGCCGAGTGACACTACCCGACAGCTGTTCCGCCCGGGTTCAATTCCACCTGTGCAGAGAAAATATCTCCAAATTTTTTGCCTCTGCCTTTATTGACATGTGGGTCCCAATTGTCATCTACGCACACCATGTCCAACACTTGCCAAAACTTCGTCCCTCGTTTTCTCTGTTTTTCGCACACTCGACATTTTGTGGGCATTTTGAAAATAGCATATCTTTTTTACTGTGCGTCATATGAAGATACGCTATGCATGAATGTTGATCAGCATGATGTTAACTGGCTGGTAGTTCCAGTTTTGACCCTGAATAAAACTTCCAGCATGATGTTAACACTGTTTGAAAAGGCCGTGTTAATATAAATGTTTCTGCCTCGAAAGTTGCGGTTCTTATCTCAAATCAACTTGGAGTTTCTTACCCAAATCAAACTTGGAGTTTCTTCTCCGAGAATCACATTGTCCGCACTTTATACTCCTATGAAACTACATTTTTTAAGTGCTAAAAATAGATCTCTAGAATTCATAAAATACTTCATATGCTCAATACTGCAAATCTGAAATTCAAAAGACATTCATATATGAAAGTACTCTCAAAATACACAACACAAAACACAATTCACAACCTGCAAATACTAACAACCCTAAGCTCCTCCTGACAATTCACAACCTGCCCGACTATTGGTCTGGGGGGGGGGCAATCCCTCCTATTCCTCGGCGGCAGACAGCCGCCCCGTGAGACGATGTGAACGGCGAGGGAGAGGATGGCGGGGAAGCGTCGTCGGGCCAACTGTTTTTCTCCTCTTGCAGTTGGGTTCGGTCGACGAAGTCTCCATCGGCTTGCTCTGGCACGACACCCTCACAAACGGCACCCTGTAGATGCTCGATCCTTCAATCTCTGGTGGATGCTCCATCTGGGATTGATACTCCCACCACCGCTCCCTCACGATCGGATTCGGTGAAGCTGTTTGCTCCATGGCCCAGAGGAGCTGCTCTATGTACTCCCGCGTGACTCCCTCCGGGAGTATCACCGCCTTTTCGCTCTGTTGCAGATATTTGGCCATGGATGTCGCTGTCGCTGCTAGTTGGTCCTTGTTGTCAAACCAAGACTGTATCTCCAACATCCTAGCTAGCTTCATCGGGTCGCCGTCTGCGATCCTCACGTATCGGTTGTACTCCTCCATCGATCTACTTCTCCACAGCACCTTCACTTTCGCGGTGGTTTTTGAATGGAAGAGGAGAGGAGCAGCGCTGGTTTTGGTTTAGAACGGGAGAGGAGCGACGCTGGTTTTGGATTGGAACAGGAGAGGAGGGGCGGTGGTTTTGAAATGGAAAAGGAGAGGAGCGGCGCTGGATTTAGATTTGAACAGGAGAGGAGCGGTGGTGGTTTAAGAGGAGAAGAGCGGAAGAGCAGCGCTGGTCTTGGAAGTATTTTTTTTGTTTTGCGTATTTTGGGTCAAAGTTTGACCACGTACTGTATTTGACAAGCAAAATGTGAATGCATGTAACCAAAAGTTGTATCGTTTGGTTCGTATCTGAATGTACTTTCAAATTATATTATTTTTGCAATGTATAACATATATTTTATTTGCGAAAATCATGATCAATTAAGACCCAGAATAAAAGGGAGACTAGTTAATGTGGGGTCACTTTCTTAATTGAAGGGTAAATTGATTTTGATTTTGATCCAGTCCTGTAGCCGCCCTCTCGTCCAATCCTAAACCGCTGCCGCACGCTCCTCTCCCTCTTCTCCATTGAAAAAACCACCTCCTCTCCTCTCCATCATCTCCATTCCAAAACCACCGTGTCGCCTCTCCCTCTTTCCATTGCAAAACCACCTCCTCTCCTCTCCATCATTTCCATTACAAAACCACCATCTCGCCTCTCCCTCTTCTCTATTGCAAGACCACCGTCTCTCCTCCCATCTACCAAAGCTAGCATCGAATCAGGCAGATTGCCGGCGGCGACCAGGCAAAGTTAGCCAGGTTGAAGGATATCCTTACTTGGTTTGACAATGAGTGGGAGATTTCGAGGACGGTAGGGTTTAAGGTAAGCTTCGCACTAACCTAATCTTCCACCTACTCAAGCTTACAATCAGTGTGATAGCTAATGAAAATCATGGTTACAATCAGTCTCCGAGTACTACGCCAATCACCCTTAAATAGCTCTGGACCTTTGGGTCAAAGTTGTGACACTGTGTACAAATAATAATAAAAGATTGGTGCTTCTTTCAGAAAAGATTACTCCCTAGAAAACTGCCAATATAAGCTACTAGTATTTGGTTAGAGGATTTGCTGCCGAGAAAGATCCGTCCACAGAGAGCGCCACACATCCCAATGGTGGTGGTGGATGCCAATGCGTGCATGGAGCATGGTTGGTGTCGGTAATTTTTACTTGGCACACCTAGCACTCTGCATATATGCCGGTTCCATCCGTACATTTGTGCAGTTCCATGAAAATGCAGCTGAATAACCCTGTTTGCACAGATAATGAAAAAGCATGATTACATTATAGTAGCACTAGTTGATGAAACACGCAAAATAAATATAAGAAAATATTGCGATAGTATCATAGTATGCCATGCTGCGAGGGCGAGATGGGCCCTGCGATGCCTCATACGGTACGCCATGCCTCATACTGGAAATCGTCCCAAGTCTCCCGGATATACCTTCTGCCAGTGATGAACATCAGTGTACAGCGGTAGTAAAAGGAGGGGCCTTGAGACATTAAAATCTCTATTTTTGTGTAGATGAACTAAAATTAAGCACCCCAGTTTGCAGAAACGCTTAAACATTAACAATGAGACTAGTTGATGAAACATACATTAACAAAGAGAAGCACTTTCTTTATCTACATTGAAAATGAAATGATAGAGAGGACACTCGCTCTGTTTTAACTGTATTATTACATAATTTTATCAGTGACACTAGGGTCGAGCAGGTGGCAAACGAGGTGTACCGTGCGTCGCAAGGATGAAGGCCGGGGGTGCTTAGATCGATGTCAAGCTGGCTCTTTCAATCCCTATCCCCCCCTGATGTTTCTGTGGTAGCATTTGGGTTGTAATCCAAACTTGGTCGAGCTGGTGCTGCGTCCCCCTACCTGCCTAGCTTATGTGGCGAACTTGTCTCCTGCTAGTACTCAATCCGTTCTAGTAGTAGTTGCATAACTGCCCGTTTACACTGAGATGTTGTCGGATAATGATTCTCTATGGTTGGGTTTCTTTAATGAAATTGGAGGGAACCCCCTCTTTCGATATAAAAAAAAGAGTGGCACTAGCGGTGCCAAAACATTGCTTCAAATTAATAGTGCCACTAGATTAAGGTGCAAAATAATAACATTACTGCTTTATCATGGCAGTGCCAAAACAGTAGCACAAGAGCAGGATCAACATGCATGATCTTTGGCAAACGGTCAGACCAAAAAGGAACATACCTCGTGATGGGAAGCATATCTGCAGTCAACACCATCATAGAAGGGATGACACCAGTCACCAACATGGATGATTCAATTCATTGGACCTTTTGGTGCAGTTCACCTAAAATGAAGCAATGTCCCATGAGCTAGCAGCTTCTTCTTCTTCTTCTTTTTTTAAAGAAAAGGGCTCCAGCCCCGGTTCCATTTCCATCAGAAAACGAAACCCACAGAGCTTCTTCTTCATTAGTTGCAATAAAATTGAGCAACACCAAGGTTGGTCGTGAAGCTCCTGGAGAGTAGGCGGACTAGGACAGTTGAATCTCTAACGAAAGGAAGCAACTTATCTTAATGGGAAATTTAGCAGGACATCAAAAAAAGTGTCATTGATTCATATTACTGGAGGCATTACATTGAAAACAACATCGGTTTAACGTGTCCTTACTTTTAACAGTGCAACTGCTACATTTTATCAGTGGCATTACATAAGAGCGGCTCGGGGCAACAAACATCAGAAGAGGATATCTGGATTGGTCCCATTTTTGTTCGGTATATAGCCACTTTATACTGTGTGAGGCTAGCAAATATAGTGTTGGATTTACTCTATTTACTTGTCCCCCAGTCCCCACTTTCTTTCCTTTTCCAACCAATAGATCGGGTTTATATTGAGTTTGTACTGCGTTCCCTTTATTTCCCTATTGGACCTAGAGACCAGTTGGATAGCCAGTCTCTGCTACTTTTTGCCCCCATTATTTCCTCTTTAGACCAAGTCCTAGATTCAGGTAACAAATCTTCCCCCACCCCCACCCCCTTTCTTCCTTGTTTGAACGAAGTACTACTAGATTTGAGGGCATGAACTAGTTTTACCTCTTAACAGTAAAAAACAGGTGGTTTTCGAACAGCCGATCAATCCTATCTACACGAGGGGGCCTGAGAAATAGTAAAAGATACAAATGCAGCGACTTCAGGAGCTCGGGAAGTAGAGCAAGGCCGGTTTCGAAGGAAGTTATACCTGATGGTCACCGGGATGTCGGTAGGTGGGCGGCGGGAGGCCGGATCTGCCCACACTACGGCAGCAAGGAAGAAGGGGTGGGTGGCCCTCCCTCGCCAGCGATGCTTGGGAGTGAACGGCAAGGCATGCTGATCAGGGCGCGCCGGCAGTGGGTAAGAGCGGTCGCCGAGGACGACCGCGTGAACGTTGCACCTTCTCACCTTCCCCAGCGGAGAGGATCCGGCTTGATCTGTGACCAGCGGTGAGTAGAGAGAGAGTGTGGCCACCACTGTCGTGTTTAGATCTGAAGAGTACGAGACAGTGTGAAGAGAGCAACACTAGCAAGCAAGCGCGGAGACTCCTGCCTATATAGTGGAGTACTAGTTTTCTTTTGTCTACCGGCCGGAGCCGGCTTGACCTCGGCAATGACCGTCAAGAAGTCTTCATGCACGTGCCCCGGAGGCGCAGTTGTCGTCATTTTGATCCGAAGCACCGGATTATAACATATAACACGAAAAAATGCCACATGACAATAAATCATAACCTCACTGCCCAAAGGAGAGAAGATGAATCCCGACGGACAAACTAGACGAGGATCAAAGCTCAAATTAAAGATAAACTCATAGAAAAGGGGTCTGTCGATAGATGTCCTAATTAACATAGCCGGCTTGACCTAGATGGCAGCCGAGTAGTTTTCGTGCATGTGCCCCCAATGACTAGCCCAACTCAGTTGTCGCTGTTTAACCCTCGCAGTGATCTGAAGCACATGACACCTAATTTTGCAAGATGACAAGAAACCTTTTTTTTGATTTCTCACCAGAACTACAGCCCTGTACAACACAGCCTACACGATATGTTGACGATAGCCAATCCAGGTGTGTCTGCTGGAGTCTGGTCACATGCATGGACGAACTGATCTTCCGTGTCTTGCAGGGATCGTCCAGGTACCAACGTATGTACTCCTACAACACTTATCTAGTAGTACGATCGCTTGTCTCTCTCTTCTATTAACTCACCCGACTTGCGGGGCCGGGGAGTGTGCCTATGATCGGTTCTCAATTGTGGTCCCACATGTGTGTGCAAACGCAATATGACGCGCGTTCCATTCGGAGAGCGGCGTGTCCGACCGACCGACCGTCTGGGGTGTGACGCGAACGCGACGGGCGTGTTGTATACTCCGTACATGTGTACCTCCATTTTCTTGAGGCTTTGCTCCATGGCGCAATCCATAGATACAAAATTAGTATACTGTACTATTTAAAAGTCGAGGGCGGGGCTTTTCCCGCGCGGTAGGCGGGGCAGTTCCGCCTAGTCGGTTCTACAGAGACGCGAGAAGATGAGGGAGTAGGCTGCTGCAAACGTAGGGCTGTGTGATTTGAAAGTGAGTTACTGCTGGATAGGTGGGGCCCAGTGATTTGACTTGCCATTATCATTTTAACTGCGGCGCTACGACCGGCTTGAGTCTCCCGATTCCTGACCATCTCCATACAGGTGCCTCTCCCGATGCTCCACCATGTAGAGGTTGGCTCTTGCTTGACAGACCACTCCTCCACTTTTTCCTTGCCTCTTTCCCCCACATATGCAAAAATGCCATGTAAAGCGGGCTTATAGCCCACTATTGTACTTGATCCTACAGGTGCTAAGCCTGCCACATAGGCATAAAGTCTGATGTGGCAAGTTAATTAAGATGAGAGAGACTAGTTCGGTGACCCCAGGAAGAAATGCTGATAAGCACGTGTACCTAGATGAAGCAAACTTAGCAACAAAAAACTAAGCACCTATGCATTGGGGACTTGAGTTGCTAAGCCATTTAATGCCCATATCACCTCATCTAAGCACCATTTCATTGGAAGTGATCACTCCTTGGAAAATGCAATAAATACTACGAAGAAAGAGATAGAGAGAAGTAAACAAATTATACTCTTATAGCTAACCTTGTTGTATGAGTGACTAAGTGATGACTATGTGTAACATCCCAAATTTTGGAATGTTAATATAAGTAATTGAATTGTTTGTTTGTTTGCTTGAGTGAATTAAACTTGAGTGAAATTTGAACCTTTTCAAAAACTTTTGAATGAGAGGGAATAAAATGACTTTCCCTTCTCCGTAAATTCAAATTCATCCTATTAAAATCAATGAGAGAAGATGACATGACTTCTTCAACTATAAAGAATTTGAACGGAGTTTTGCAATTTAATTCTTTCAAATATTTGCACTTGCTTCTCTATTTTTCTTCCCGAGAAATACCGAAAAATAAATTCTTGCAAGCAAGAAAGAGCGGAGGAAAAATGACCCTCCAAAATCAGGGCATTTTTGAAAATATTTGAGCCAAGAAAAACCAAAGTTTTTATTTAAAAATTATTTGCAAAAAGAAATAAAGCCTTTAGGGATTTTCTGAAAAACATTTTTTAAGTTTTTATTTTGGCCGTGGAATAATGCTCATCATCCACATTTTATTTTTCTGATAATTTTAGTATATAAAAACTCTTTATTCAATTGATTTGATTTCCTTTTTATTGTTTTAGTTTCCTAATTTTAAAAATAGGAATGGAATCGTTTTTATTAGGAAAAACCTGCTGGCCCATTAAGCACTTTCCTATTCTAGCCCAACAAGAGATCATCTCCTTCCTCTGTTTCCTCTCACGTTACAGAAGCTTTCCCTATCCATGGAGACAGGAAACTCCACCTTCCCGATCTCCCTCGTCTTTCATCCCAGCGCCTCCCGAGACCGCCTATAAAACCCCTCCCTCTCCTCGCTCCATTTTTCCCATCACCACGCCCCCCTCCCTGCCCGTAGCCACCTCGCCATCGTCCTCCTTTTCCTGCCTAGAAACGCTCACCAGGAGCTCTCCCAGGAGCCCGACCCCAGGAGTGAGCAGCACCTGAGGGCGCCCAGCGCCACCTCCCCAAGCGCCGACCCCCTCCTCCGCCACCCCCAACCTCGCCGGCGACCTCGCCCCCTCGCTGGAGCAGCCCTCCACATCGCCGAATCCTTCCTGCCATCTCTGCCTCACGTACAGGTAACTCCGTTTTCGTTTTTCAGATTTATTTCCGTAACAGATTTAGTTCCGTTCTTGTTTAGCTTATAACTTTTGATCTAGAAGTCCAATGATGCTGATTCTTTTTGTGTTAGATCACAATTTTCTTGTAGTTTCGAAAAATATATTATTTGTCTATGTTTGGATTTATAAAAATTGAGTTAGATCAGATTTGAATTAAATCTTGTTTTGCTTATTCCGGGAGTTTAAAATAGATTTTAATTAATTCTTTTTGCTCCTGGTCTCTAGGACCTTTGTTTATTCAGTAGTATTTAGTATTTTATTTTCAGGTTAATTTAAATTAGGTTTTTAGCAAAACAGTACTGTTTTAATATTAGTTCTGTTTTAGCTTTTTATTTATTGTTTTTATTAGTTTTAAATTATTTCTTTTTGTCACTTTTGACAAAATTAGTTGTGTTTCTGTTAGACAACAGGAGAAAATTTATTTTTACTTAAAAAAAATTATTTTCCTTAGTTTTGTATGAAACCTTCTATAGGTCATAGTTAGAGTTTTATAAAAGCTTTTATTTGTTTCTTTTTGCAAATAAAATTTTATGGAAAAAATACTTTCTGTTAAATTAGTTATTTTACATTTTATTTTCTGTTAATTTATTAGTTTAGTATTTTAATTGTTGTTAAGTTTTTACTTACGGCAAAACTATATTAGATGTTTGTAGCAAAGTCATAGATCTTCGTTAGTAGTTTTTCTTTGTAGTTTTATTTGAAGTTTCTTTTGATTTTGTTTGAGTTTTATTATCGATTTTCCTTGCTGTTTTGATTGTTATTTCGAGTGCTAAAATTGTTTGCTAGGATGTTTGCTTATGTGAATGCTATGTTTCACTATATAGATTTTCAACGGAGTGACGATTAGTTCTACCAAGTCATTTTCTGACAGCGTTGTTATCTTCATCAAGTATTACCAGGCAAGTTCACTTTGACCATGCTTTCATACCTATGTTTTATTGCATTTAGTGGCATCTTTGCAACCACCCCTCAGTAGTGATATTGAAATTCTTGTAGTTGAGTAGTATGCATGAGGTAGGAACCCATCACCCAGTTACCAAGCCCGGGACGATATTTTATTTTGATGCTGCGCAATAGTAGACGGGTTTGGTATGAGTGCACGAGAGTGGTGTGAAGAAGGAGGACTCTACGTCAATGACGACAACTCCATGATGGAATCTGCAAGGACTGCATCTTCAAGACCTCAAGACTTCAAGACTCGAGACAAGAATTCAATACACACCATCGGGTGAAGGACGGTTGTGGGCACCTGGAGAACCCAGTGGTTGGCCGGGATGCATGGAGAAGCGCCATGACATCTTGCGGAAAGCTTCACCCAGACTCAAAGAGACGGAAGAATACTTCATGCCCGGAAGCTTACATGCAACCGCAAGTCATTATGGGCTCGCTTGGTTGACCTTAGTGGTGACTCTGGGGGACGGTACTAGCAGATGTAGAACTACAGTAGGATGGGATGAGTACCGGACAGTGGTCGAGGAACTCTTCGGAAGACCATGTTTCGTCGTCTTGTTCTCAAACACCACGAAGTGCGAGAACGTAAAGAGGGATCGAATCTTGCGGGTAAAGTGTACAAACCTCTGCAGAGGGTTTTAAACCTAATCGATTAGCCGTGTCCCCGGTTACGGACAATTTGAGCATCTGGACTTGGATCTATCTCAGAACTCTCAACACCCGGATTGATAACTTAATTGTGGGCAACATATGATGATTTTGGGCTATGAGACATCGGTTGGCGGAACCATGTCATGATAGAAAACTCCATAGTACAGACTTCATTCTATTCCTTTGATGTAGGTAAAAATAAAAATCAGCTTTTACGCAAACAAAACTCGAATCTGAGCCATAAAGCCATATTGCATATAGTATAGTTTTATCATCTGTTTTCTCATATTGTGATCTTGCCGGTACATTCAATGTAATCGACCTACACGGCTGCAACTTATCATGTTGCGGATATTTTACTCCGATGGGTAAGAGTACTGCAGTGTGGTTACGGTCTACACTCAACCTGCCGATGGCGTTGATGGGACTCCACACCCGTTTGATTGTTTCCGCTGAGTATTCTGAGGTATATATCATTTTACGTTATTTATACATGTGATTGCACTTTGATATATACATTGATGTACTTTGTGTGCCAGCATACTGATCCAGGGATGGCACAGTAACACAGAGGCTTGACCGTCTGAGGTCGGGTCGCTACACTATGTATGACATGGCAACATTAGATAGCCTAACGCACCGTGTTAAATCTCCAAGGGCGCGACCGCGCGAGCGAGGCGACGGTCGTGGTAGGCGCAACCATGATACGGGCTGCTAGCAGCCCTTGGATCTGAGATCGAATGGTCGCATGCTAAGTTGCTGAAAATTTGCAGAATAACCCTCCAGGATAGGATATTCACCCATAGGTCTAGAATAACGCCATGCAACCGTTCGATCTCAGATCCAAAGGCTCTCGGAAGCCCGTATCATGGGAGAACGGAAAGCTTCGTATCACCTGTAGTTTTCCCGACGCTTGACATGACATCGAAAGCCATTTAATTGGGCTTCGAGTAGACATGACATCTAATTGGGCCCCCATAGTACTGTGCATGAATCCATTTATCCACCAGGCAAGCCACTACCCTGCCATTCGCACGCCCCCCCACTCGACATTTTTACAATTGATAAACCGCTCCTAGGCGCCCCGTCCTTTCACATTACGGCAGTTCCACTAATCCTAACCCTCCTCCCAAATCCATGGCGTCCCAAATCTCCATGATCGGCGGTGAGTACAAGGTTAGAACCATCACTAGCGATGAGTTCGACGTCATCTACACCCGTTCTTCCGCAACGGTGAAAGAATGCCTTGCTCGCTTCAAGCGCATGTTCGAAAACTCAAATGATGAGTGGGTCGCTGGGCTAAGATGTTGAGTACACCATAGTCCTAGGAAGCGAGAAGAAACTAAAGGAGGCAGAGAAGAAGAAGCCCGCCGTGATCCTGGTTTGCGTGCATGACTTATGCTTGGTCTACCACATATGCCATGCCGATGTTGAGTGCGAGGAATTTAAGAAGTTACTCAAGGGCGGCTGAGTCAAATTCACATCAGAGACTTTAGGAACGACAAGGAAATCCTGGGTCGGATAGGCCTCGTTGTAGGCGACCCCTTCGACCTCTAGAAGGAAGGGCTGGTGCCCTCCCTTGATCAGCCTTCAATGTTGATCCTGGTAGGAGCCATGGTTCATCCTTCGTACGGTGAATTGAAGAAACCTCCGCACACGTTTCATCGTGCATGGCAGCGGACTATACTAGATATAGACCACATCCACTACGCCGCAATGGATGGCTACCTTTGTTTCAATATCTACAAGGGTTGGATGAAGAGCACGAGCCAAGTGTGCGGTTCAAGCAAAGAAGTATCGCCCAAGAGGAAGAGGGACAAGGACAAAGTTGAGGACGTGGACGAGGACTCCGAGTAAGGTGGCAGTGTCGTTGCTCATGGTGGTTCTAATGCAGTGTCTACTGGATTAGTTGCTTAGTTTAATTTCGGGTGTGCTTAGTTTTATTTGAGGGGTGTGTTGTGTTGAGCCCCCATCAGAACTATGTTATGTTTCTTCTCGTTATATTTCGTACATTTCATCTTTTAGTTGGTATAGTACTACCACTCGTTTCTTGATATTATATACGTACAATATATATGGCCAACATCATATAGCCAGCAGTTTAGTTGTCAAAGAATTTCAGGGTGCTTAGTTTTGTCAAAGAATTTCAGGGTGCTTAGTTTTATTTGAGGGGTGTGTTGTTCTAGACACCATTAACTTATCATTGTAAGAATCGACTTATTTTTGTCATGTAACATGGTCAATGGGTTTGACGTGAAAATAACAATGTCTAATGGCATTTCTGAGCAAACATCTAACTTAACGATGGCATTTTTTAGATATCTAATTGCATTTTTTAGAAGGCATCTTACGGATCGATGGCATTTTTTGAGTAGTTGTAACTTCTAATGGCAAAACTGAGTAGTGATACACAACTAGTGGCATAAATAATAAGAACCCAAGAATTAAATAGGTATGCTAATTTCTTTATTTCTTTATACCTTTGTGTGCGAAACAATATACGCTGCCTCCCCCAGATTTTCTTTACAGAGGCAACATAGAACTATATGAGTGCCCTGTTAAATTTTGGAATTATTCCGGGTTCGTTTGGCCTTTTTTATACATTAATTGATTTTTTGGTCATTTAATGTGCATAATTCAAATTTGAACTACAAGCACATGCTCTTGTGCACCAAAGTTGATTGAAAAATCACATGTGTGTGATCGGGTGAATTTCTAGATCCCATGTAAGAAATGGGAATGAAATTCAAACATCTGGGCATCGTGGTTCGGTCGAGAACATTGAGAATCTTGGTTTTAAAATTCTTGTAAATCCAAAACACGACTGAAAATCATGAAACTTGGCATGCTTATCAGGAGGAGAGCCCTTTGACCTCCATCTGTCATCCACCTCTCTCCCAAGGTCTCCATTAATTGCGCCCGAGCCTCTGTTTAATGGCGTGCCAATGTCTCACTCGACTGAGATTTAAGAGAGAAAAAAGAAAATCTGAAAAGAAAACTTTGCACGGATCTTGATGTAAGATCTGACAGACCTATATAGCATCTACTGCGACTTATAGCAAGACTGATGAATATATATAAGGACGACTAGAGTGGATAATAATTTTCTTACATAATTAGGAAGATAATTAAAAAAGCCACATGCAGCTATGCACGAAATACACAAGGGCAAAAGAAGAAGGAAGACGCATACAACGATCTGGCTCGCTGATCTCTACTTTCTTTATCTTGTTGCAGTCGCGGAGACTAGTTCTCGCGGCGGGCGATGATCTCTTTCATCAGTGTCATGTCCTTAATAATATGCTTGGCAGCATCCATGGATTCCTCCACCAGCCTGTTGCGCTCGATGCGGAGCATGGCTTTCTCGTACATAAGTTTCTTGATGATGACGACCATCCTCTGCAACAAGGCAGCGGTCTTCTCCTGCTTTGCCCTTCCAGCGATCTTCTCCCTCAGGAGGTCGCACTCGCCCCGGAGGTTCACATTGCCCTCCCCTAGTTGCCGGATGATGCCGGTAGCCTCGTCCTGCATCCTCGCCAGCCGGAGATCTGATCCATCTGGCTATGGACTATTACATGCATGCGACTGTAAGAGTCCTCGCCTGCCCGCGAGAAATTTTCCCAGGCCGCCGCAACACGGCGGGATCTTCCTGCTGCTTCGGCGGTGCGGCGGGACATCTCTGCTGCTTCCGCGGCATGGCCGGACCAGCCTGCTACATCGACGGCGTGGCGGGACCTCCGTGCTGCTTCAGCGGCACGACTGGACCTCTGTGTTGCTACTGCTGTGCGGCTGGACATGTCGGCTGCTTTCGCGGCGAGGCGGGACATCTCTCATGCTGTGTCTTCCATGCTCACCTCTCCCTGGTGGAAATCTCTCGACCCAGAACTCACGCTGGCTATGGCTTGATTGACTTGATTGTTTTTTGTGGATGAGGAGTTGAGGAGGAATGTGCAGTCATCTTAGCATAGTAGTATTTATAACCGAGTACTACTAATACGCTCCTAAGTGGGAAACAGTTTAGGCTGTGATCGGTGTGAGCAGGTTTGCAATTAAATATAGCATGGTAGTAGTAGTAATTTCGAATGTGACGAGACGCACTCAAAATTTATTGACGCTTCTAGTTTCGAAGTGCGGCACTATTCCCGGATGGCGTAACCTCGGCACGTTTTCTCGGCTGTGGTGTAGCATATGCCATGGTACTAGTTCTTTTTCTACTGTTGTGTACATGCAAAAACTGGCACCGTCGGATACATATCTTACGCTTGGCGTTCGACAGGAATAGCCTCATGGCGAGCTATAGACTAGTCTTTTCTTCAGACGCATTACACCTATCTCTCGGGATTTCTCGCACGCACCATCACTGCTCCCTAGGTCGATGCCACCCACATATAGTTGTACTCTGAGAAGAGGTGGACACACACACTCGTCCTCTCTCACACACGCATTTGTAGCTACGAATTGTAGTGTTCTCAACCATCCGATTGGCTCTATCATAGGTTTCACGTTGCTCCTTGGCCTTGAGATTGAGAAGTTTAAAACGTGGAGGCTAAGATGGAGGTGCGAGGTTTTGGTTAATGTGCGGGCCGCACGGCACCAACACGACCACGAGCTTAAATGCACTGGTGCGCATGCAGTCGGGTGAGTTGTCCAAGTATAAGGCGCAACCAGGCCCTCGTTGGTATCCAGCGCCTCGACTTTGGCTGGTCATAGTGGAGAGTAACATAGACTAGTTACTAGTCTATGTTACTAGTACCTTCATAGTGGGTAGTGTCATATAGTATATGCATAATTTGGCGACGAGCGCTCTCTATATGTACCACCTTTTTTCTTTAATTACATCTACTTAGTTTTGCTCCATGGCGCAATCCATCGTTACTACTACTGTACAAATGTATACATTTTTTAAAAGGCTAGAGGGCGGGGCAGTCTAGCTTGGTCCTTTTCACGAGAGGCAAGGTCCTTTGTGATTTTACGGCTCATTACCGCTGGAAGGCGGGGCCTTGTGATTTGACTGCTCGTATAAATGTGTCGACGACCTGAGGAGGAGCAAAGAACCATGCAGTATACTCAATTTTTCCACTGGATTACGACGGAGGAGCACGTAAACACGGCAGCCCAAAGTGCCATATCCTCTACTCTCTACTCTTATTATATATTACTAGAAAGAGGCATTGTTCTATTGGCGATAAAGAATGATCTAATTTGCTAGTCATCTCATTTTTAGCATTGTTCTATTCATGTCTCACAGAGAAGGTGCGGCGAAACACCCGAAGCAAAATAAGAAACACAAGAGCAAAATAAGAAGGAGGATTATCACCCCCCAAAAAGAAGGAAGACGCACACACAAGTCTGGGGCGCTGCTCTCACTACATGAAGGGTTGCTGGCCACGGAGTCGTAACTGCTTCTTCATCGCCTCCACGACCTCTGCTACCTCTTGAGCACTGCGTTGGATTTCCTTGAAGAGGAAAGGATGATGCAGCAAAGTAGCGTAAGTATTTCCCTCAGTTTTTGAGAACCAAGGTATCAATCCAGTAGGAGGCTACGCCATGAGTCCCTCGTACTTACACTAAGCAAATAACTCCTCGCAACCAACGCGATTAGGGGTTGTCAATCCCTTCACGGTCACTTACGAGAGTGTGATCTGATAGAGATGATAGATAATATTTTTGGTATTTTTGTGATAAAGATGCAAGATAAAAATAAAAGCAAAGTAAAAAGCAAAGGCAATAATAAAGTGATGGAAGATTAATATGATGGAGATAGACCCGGGGCCCTAGGTTTCACTAGTGGCTTCTCTCAAGAGCATAAGTATTCTACGGTGGGTGAACAAATTACTGTTGAGCAATTGACAGAATTGAGCATAGTTATGAGAGTATTTAGGTATGATCATGTATATAGGCATCACATCCGAGACAAGTAGACCGAATAATAAAACTAAAATGTTCGAAGTGTGCAAGTAAATGCTTAGGTATTTATGGTGAGGGAACCATGCTTTTATAAAAAACCTAAATACATAAAATGAATTAAAATAGAAAAGAGAAATAAATAAAAGAAAAGGAAAATACAAAACAGAAAAAAAAAGATAAAAGAAGAGAACCCCCCTGGCCAACTGGGCCAGACGACCCAGCCGGCCAGCCCATCTGGCCCTAACCGGCCCAGCCCACTTCCCTGTCCCCCTTCCTCTCCCTGTTCACCTCATATTGTCAGCGCTACCAAGACACGCTGCCGATGGACACGTTAGCGTCCATCCGCCTCCCCAAGGATAAGGCACGCCCCGGCTCTCTCCCCCTCCTAACCCTACCGCCCACTTTCCCCTCTCCCGCTCCCTGGAGCTCGCCCACCCCTCCCTTCTCTCTGCCGAGCACAACCGAGTGTGGCCGCTGCCACATCTCCGTCGACCCCGTGGCCACCGAGCCCTTCTGACTCCGCCGATCTGTCCGGAATCCCCAGCACCGTCGACCCTTCGTCTGGTGCCGTTGGATCAAGTCAGGGAGCAGCACAGCAACGCCGGCGACCCGAACCCCTTCTCCGGCCATCGCGGCGCCACCGCCTCGACTCTCTACATCGAGTCCTCCCCGAGAACGCTGTCGTCCCCCTACAGCCTTGCCGTGAGCTTCTTTCCCTCCTTCCCCTCTCAATTCTCCCTCGCGCTCCTCCTAGCTAGCTCGCCCGCCGTCGCTCGAGCGTGTTGCCCCCGACGAGCTCGGCGCCGTGGCCATGGGCGCCTTCACATGAGGCCGAGCGCCGCATCGTGCTCCTGGGGTTCCCAGGGGCCCAACGCGCGCGTCCGTTGCTCTCGCCGAGCCCCGTAGCCCGATCCCCGCCAACGTCCGTTCCGGCCGTCCGCCCCGCCCGACGCCGTCGTCGTTGCAACCCGCCCCCGCTCGAGCTAAGGTCGCAGTTGGGTGCGCCGCTTCTCCCACGTCCAAACGAGCCTAGCCGCGCCCGATTTGAGCCACTGTAGCGCCGTTTCCGTCGAGCACCCGTACGCGCCGCCGCCTCTGCTCATCGCCGGCGCCGATTCCGGCCAAGTCCGGCCGCGCTACCGCCACCACTCGACGCGCGACACCGACCATGTTCGAACGCAATTAGAACCGCGCGAAATGGCACCCCGTAGCGAAATTCCGAGCGTCTCCGGCGAGCTCGCCGCCGCGGGAGGCCACCGGAGCAACTCCGGCGCCGGCCGCCGATGTGGCACACCTGGGGCCACCCCCTGGGTCACTGCCAGCGGGCCCCGCGGGTCCCTGTTGACTAAGTTAACTCAGCCAACTTTGCTGACTGGGCGTCCCTTGTCAATGACAGGCGGGACCCACTCGCTAATTAACTTTAGTGTAATTTCAAATGGTTAATTAACCTAAGCAGCCACTAACACCCGGGGCCCACCCCCATTAATTAGCTCTGTTTAATTAAAATGAACTCAATTAGCTCTCTGTCTATGACATGTGGGTCCCACTGGACCCACATGTCAGTTTGACCTGGTCAACGAGTCTGTTGACTGCTGACGTCATCACCACGTCATGCTGACGTCATATTTCTATTTTTGTTAATTTAGATAATTCCAGAATATTGTTTAAACTTTGAAAATTCATAGAAATTAAACCATAGCTCAGATGAAAATGTTTTCTATATGAAATTTGCTCAGAAAAATCCAATGAATCCGAATACACGGTCCGTTCATCTATCACATGCCCCTAGCATGCTGAACATGGAACATTTCCCCTCCGGTCATCTGTCTGACACAGGTCCGGTACCGAGAATACATTCCCGGTTGAATTCCCCCTTCACCTTTTTCGTGTAGCCTTACGTTAGGTCATATCCGGCACACCATATTGCCACGTTATGCTTTGTGATGCTATGTTTGCTTTATAATTACTGTTTCTTCCCCCTCTTCTCTCCGATAGGCCCCGAGACCGATGTCGCTTCGTGATCGATTACGCCGACGACGACCCTCCTTGCCCGAGCAACCAGGCAAGCCCCCCTTGATCACCAGATATCGCCTATTCTACTCTCATCGCTTGCATTAGAGTAGTGTAGCATATTCTTGCTTCATTATTCCTATCCTGATGCATAGCCTGTCCTTGCTACTACTGTTGTTACCTTTACCTGCAATCCTACATGCTTAGTATAGGGTGCTAGTATTCCATATGTGGCCCTACATTCTTGTCCGTCTGCCATGCTATACTATCGGGTCGTGATCACTCGGGAGGTGATCACGGGTATATACTTATACATAATATATATGATACCTGTGGTGACTAAAGATGGGTCGGCTCGTAGGAGCACCCGCGAGTGGATCTTTGTGGCGGAGCTACAGGGCAGGTTGAGACCGCCTAGGTGAGAGGTGGGCCTAGCCCTGGTCGGTGTCATGATTTACATCATTAACACGCTTAACGAGATCTTGGTATTTGATCTGAGTCTGGCCATTTGGTCTATACGCACTAACCAGCTACGCGGGAACAGTTATGGGCACTCGACGTCGTGGTATCAGCCGAAGCCTTCGTGACGTCAGTGACTGAGCGGCGCGCGCCGGATTGGAACGTAAGCCTGCTCTTGTATTAAGGGGGCTAGTTCTGCTTCCGGCCGCGTTCGCAACATGCAGGTGTTCTAAGGGCGATGGGCCCAGACCCCTGTGCGCTTAGGTTTAGACCGGCGTGCTGACCTCTCTGTTGGCCTAGGTGGGGCTGTGACATGTTGATCTTCCGCGGCCGGGCATGACCCAGAAAAGTGTGTCCAGCCAAATGGGATCGAGGGTGTTGGGTTATGTGGCGCACCCCTGCAGGGAAGTTAATCTATTCGAATAGCCGTGATCTTGATATGTGACGACTTGGAGTTGTACCTTGACCTTAGGACAACTAGAACCGGATACTTAATAAAACACACCCTTCCAAGTGCGAGATACAACCCGGTGACCGCTCTCTAACAGGCAACGAGGAGGGATCGCGGGTAGGATTATGCTATGTGAGGCTACTTGGAGGACTTCAGTCTACTATCTTCTACATGCTGCAAGACGGAGGCTGCCGAAAGCGTAGTCTTCGATAAGACTAGCTATCCCCCCTCTCATTCTGGCATTCTGCAGTTCAGTACACCGATATTGCCTCTTTACCCATATACCCATGCATATGTAGTGTAGCTCCTTGCTTGCGAGTACTTTGGATGAGTACTCACGGTTGTTTTTCTCCCCTTTTCCCCTTCCCTTCTACCTGGTTGTCGCAACCAGATCTTCGAGCCTGTGAGCCAGACGCCACAATGCATTTACGACTCCTACTACATCGGAGGAGCCTACTACTACGTGCAGCCATGGCATTTACCAGAGTAGTTAGGAGGATCCCAGGCAGGAGGCCCGCGCCTCTTCGATCTGTATCCTAGTTTGTGCTAGCCTTCTTAAGGCAAACTTGTTTAACTTATGTCTCGTACTCAGATATTGTTGCTTCCGCTGACTCATCTATGATCGAGCACTTGTATTCGAGCCCTCGAGGCCACTGGCTTGTATTATGATGCTTGTATGACTTATTTCATTTTTAGAGTTGTGTTGTGATATCTTCCCGTGAGTCCCTGATCTTGATCGTACACGTTTGCGTGTATGATTAGTGTATGATTGAATCGGGGGCGTCACATCCTCGTACCTACACAAAGCAAATAACTCCTCGCAACCAACGCGATTAGGGGTTGTCAATCCCTTCACGATCACTTACGAGAGTGAGATTTGATAGAGATGATAGATAATATTTTTGGTATTTTTGTGATAAAGATGCAAGATAAAAATAAAAGCAAAGTGAAAAAGCAAAGGCAATAATAAAGTGATGGAAGATTAATATGATGGAGATTGACCCGGGGGCCATAGGTTTCACTAGTGGCTTCTCTCAAGAGCATAAGTATTCTACGGTGGGTGAATAAATTACTGTTGAGCAATTGACAGAATTGAGCATAGTTATGAGAGTATCTAGGTATGATCATGTATATAGGCATCACATCCGAGACAAGTAGACCGACTCCTGCCTGCATCTACTACTATTACTCCACTCATTGACCGCTATCTAGCATGAATCTAGAGTATTAAGTTCAAGAAAACAGAGTAACGCCTTATGTAGAGGGATAAATTCATGCAATATGATAAAAACCCCATCTTGTTATCCTCGATGGCAACAATACAATACGTGCCTTGCTGACCCTTCTGTCACTGGGAAAGGACACCGCCAGATTGAACCCAAAGCTAAGCACTTCTCCCATTGCAATAAAAACCAATCTAGTTGGCCAAACCAAATCGATAGTTCGAAGAGACTTGCAAAGATAACCAATCATACATAAAAGAATTCAGAGAAGATTCAAATATTGTTCATAGATAATCTTGATCATAAATCCACAATTCATCGGTCTCAACAAACACACCGCAAAAAGAAGATTACATCGACTAGATCTCCACGAGAGAGGGGGAGAACATTGTATTGAGATCCAAAAAGAGAGAAGAAGCCATCTAGCTACTAACTACGGACCCGAAGGTCTGAGGTAAACTACTCACACTTCATAGTAGGGGCTTTGGTGATGATGTAGAAGCCCTCCATGGTGGATGCCCTCTCCGGTGAAGCTCCGAAACAGGCCCCAAAATGGGATCTCGTGGGTACAGAAGGTTGCGGCATTGGAATTAGGTTTTTGGCTCCGTATCTGATTGTTTGGGGGTACATAGGTATATATAGGAGGAAGAAGTACGTCGGTGGAGCAACATGGGGCCCACGAGGGTGGAGGGCGCTTGGGGGGGGGGGAGGGTAGGCGCCCCCCCTACCTCGTTCCCTCCTTGAAGCTTCCTTGGCTTAGGATCCAAGTCTCCTAGATCATGTTCGGTGAGAAAATCACGTTCCCGAAGGTTTCATTCCGTTTGGGCTCCGTTTGATATTCCGTTTCTTCGAAACTCTGAAATAGACAAAAAACAGCAATTCTGGGCTGGGCCTCCGGTTAATAGGTTAGTCCCAAAAATAATATAAAAGTGGAAAATAAAGCCCAATATTGTCCAAAACTGTAGATAATATAGCATGGAGCAGTCAAAAATTATAGATACGTTGGAGACGTATCAGGCATCCCCAAGCTTAATTCCTGCTCGTCCTCGAGTACGTAAATGATAAAAACAGAATTTTTGATGCGGAGTGCTACTTGGCATAATTTCAATGTAATTCTTCTTAATTGTGATATGAATATTCAGATCCGAAAGATTCAAGACAAAAGTTCATATTGACATAAAAATAATAATACTTCAAGCATACTAACTAAGCAACTATGTCTTCTCAAAATAACATGGCCAAAGAAAGTTCATCCCTACAAAATCATATAGTTTAGTCATGCTCCATTTTCATCACACAAGAATGCTCTCATCATGCACAACCGCGATGACAAGCCAAGCAATTGTTTCTTACTTTAGTAATCTCAAACATATAAACTTTCACGCCATATATGAGCGCAAGCCATGGACATAGCACTATGGGTGGAATAGAATATGATGATGGGGGCTATGTGGAAAAGACAAAAAGGAGAAAGTCTCACATCAACGAGGCTAATCAATGAGCTATGGAGATGCTCGTCGATTGATGTTAATGCAAGGAGTAGGGATTGCCATGCAACGGATGCACTAGAGCTATAAATGTATGAAAGCTCAACAAAAAAAAACTAAGTGGGTGTGCATCCAACTTGCTTGCTCACGAAGACCTAGGGCACTTGAGGAGGCCCATTGCTGGAATATACAAGCCAAGTTCTATAATGAAAAATTCCCACTAGTATATGAAAATGATAACTCAAGAGACTCTCTATATGAAGAACATGGTGCTACATTGAAGCACAAGTGTGGAAAAAAAGGATAGTAACAATGCCCATTTCTATAACAAGACACTTCTATTTATTTACAACTCTATGATTACAACTCGATACTAGAACAATGTATGACTCTATATGAATTCCTCCGGTGGTGTACCGGGATATGCAATGAACCAAGAGTGACATGTATGAAAGAGTTATGAACGGTGGCTTTGCCACAAATACTATGTCAACTACATGATCATGCTCGCAATATGACAATAATGAATGTGTCATGATAAACGGAATGGTGGAAAGTTGCATGGAAATATATCTCGGAATGGCTATTGAAATGCCATAATAGGTAGGTATGGTGGCTGTTTTGAGGAAGATATAAGGAGGTTTATGTGTTAAAGAGTGTATCATATCACGGGGTTTGGATGCACCGGCGAAGTTTGCACCAACTCTCAATGTGAGAAAGGGCAATGCACGGTACCGAAGAGGCTAGCAATGATGGAAGGGTGAGAGTGCATGTAATCCATGGACTCAACATTAGTCATAAAGAACTCACATACTTATTGCAAAAATCTACAAGCCATCAAAAACCAAAGCACTACACGCATGCTCCTAGGGGGATAGATTGGTAGGAAAAGACCATCGCTCGTCCCCGACCGCCACTGATAAGGAGGACAATCAAAGAACACCTCATGTTTCAAATTTGTTACATAATGTTTACCATACATGCATACTACGGGACTTGCAAACTTCAACACAAGCATTTCTCAAATTCACAACTACTCAACCAGCACGACTTTAATATTATTACCTTCATATCTCAAAACAATCGTCAAGCATCAAACTTCTCTTAGCATTCAACACACTCATAAGAAAGTTTTTACTATTTTTGTATACCTAGCATATTAGGATTATTTAAGAAAATTACCATGCTATTTAAGACTCCCAAAATAATCTAAGTGAATCATGAGAGATCAATAGTTTCTTTAAAACAAATCCACCACCGTGCTCTAAAAGATATAAATGAAGTACTAGAGCAAAATTATATAACTCAAAAGATATAAGTGAAGCACAAAGAGTATTCTAATAATTTCCAAATCATGTATGGCTCTCTCAAAAGGTGTGTACAGCAAGGATGATTGTGGTAAACTAAAAAGCAAAGACTCAAACCATACAAGACGCTCCAAGCAAAACACATATCATGTGGTGAATAAAAATATAGCTCCAAGTAAAGTTACCGATGGAAGTAGACGAAAGAGGGGATGCCTTCCGGGGCATCCCCAAGCTTTGGCTTTTAGGTGTACTAAGATTATCTTGGGGGTGCCATGAGCATCCCCAAGCTTAGTCTCTTGCCACTCCTTGTTCCATAATCCATCAAATCTTTCACCCAATACCTGAAAACTTCACAACACAAAACTCAGCAGAAAATCTCGTGAGCTCCGTTAGCGAAAGAAAACAAAAGACCACTTCATGTTACTGTAATGAACTCATTATTTATTTATATTGGTGTTAAACCTACTGTATTCCAACTTCTCTATGGTTTATAAACTATTTTACTAGCCATAGATCCATCAAAATAAGCAAACAACACACGAAAACAGAATCTGTCAAAAACAGAACAGTCTGTAGTAATCTGTAATTAACGCAAACTTCTGGAAATCCAAAAATTCAGACAAAATAGGACTACCTAGGAAATGTTTTTATTGATCAGCAGCAATTGGAATCACTATTTTATCACGTTCTGGTGATTTTTAACAATTGTTTTCGTGAACTGAAAGTTTCTGGAAATTACAGCAAGATCAAATAACTATCATCCAAGAAGATCCTATAGGTTTAACTTGGCACAAACACTAATTAAAACATAAAAACACATCTAACCAGAGGCTAGATCTAATATTTATTCCTAAACAGAAGCAAAAGCAGAAAAAGACTAAAAATAAAATTGGGTTGCCTCCCAACAAGCGCTATCGTTTAACGCCCCTAGCTAGGAATAAAAGCAAGGATAGATCTAGGTATTGCCATCTTTGGTAGGCAAATCTTCAATGAGACATCTATCTTCCTTAGGAATTTATTTCTTTTTAGTAATTATCAAACTTTTAGGCACAAAATCAAAAAATTCATCCGTAGCAAATGGTTCCTTAATGATAGAAAAAAGATTGGGGTGAATACTTATAGGTTTAAGATCCGTAGTTTCCTTACTAGAGGATTCACCCTTATTCTTAGGAACATACATAAGCTTGGCAATTTTAGTAGAAGGACTTGGAGTATTCTTTATGGAAGAAAAAGCGGTTCCCAAATTGGTAATGACACCCTCAAGTTTATGGATTCTAGTGGAATCTTGATTTATTCTCTCATTAACTATGGGTTCCTTCTCCTTAATATTTTTCAAAGTTACTCCTACCTTAGATCCATATTGGGTAATTTGATTGTGATCTTTTTATCTAGATTTTCAATTAACTCAACGGTAGCAACTTTATTTTCAATAATTTCAAGTCTTTGCATTACATGCTCCAAAGTCAACATAGTTCCATTAACCAAGAGATGTGGTGAGCCAAATAAATCTATCATAGCATTATAATAATCAAAAGTGTGGCTACCCAAGAAATTCCCTCTGGTAATGGTATCAAGGAAATATCTATACCAAGGATTAACACCTACATAGAAATTGCGGAGAATAACTGAAGTAGATTGCTTCCTGGTAGATCTATTTTGAGCATTGCAAATTCTATACCAAGCGTCTTTTAGATTTTCTCCCTCCCTTAGCTTAAAATTTAGAACTTCATTCTCGGGAGACAACGGAGAAGATATAAGACTAGCCATGACGACAAGAAAGCGAGAAAGAGGCAAACGGAAAAAGAGAGGGGGAATAAAACGGCAAGGGTGAAGTGGGGGAGAGCAAATGGCAAATAATGTAATGCGGGAGATAAGGGATTGTGATGGGTACTTGGTATGTTGACTTTTGCGTAGACTCCCCGGCAATGGCGCCAGAAACGGCTCGTTATCGGGAGTCCAAATCTTGACTTGACTCTGCGAAAGCCTCCCCGACAACGGCGCCAGAAATTCTTCTTGCTACCTCTTGAGCACTACGTTGGATTTCCTTGAAGAGGAAAGGATGATGCAGCAAAGTAGCGTAAGTATTTCCCTCAGTTTTTGAGAAACAAGGTATCAATCCAGTAGGAGGCTATGCGCGAGTCCCTCTGTGACGCCCGGATAATTAGACTACGGTAATTCCCTGCTAATGATGCCACGTCACCTATGTCACTGTAGTTAATCTCGGTTAGCTCAAAAACCGATTCAAATTCGAAATCAGGCAAACAATAAAAGTTTTCAAATAATAAAACTAAAATGTTCGAAGTGTGCAAGTAAATGCTTAGGTGTTTATGGTGAGGGAACCATGCTTTTATAAAAAACCTAAATACATAAAATGAATTAAAATAGAAAAGAGAAATAAATAAAAGAAAAGGAAAATACAAAACAAAAAACAAAAAGCTAAAAGAAGAGAACCCCCCCTGGCCAACTGGGCCAGACGACCCAGCCGGCCAGCCCATCTAGCCCTAACCGGCCCAGCCCACTTCCCTGTCCCCCTTCCTCTCCCTGTTCACCTCATACGCTGGCCGCAGCGCGCCCGCACACGCCGTCGATGGACACGCAGCGTCCATCCGCCGCTCCCCGGCAAGGATAAGGCACGCCCCGACTCTCTCCCCCTCCTAACCCTACCGCCCACTTTCCCCTCTCCCGCTCCCTGGAGCTCGCCCACCCCTCCCTTCTCTCTGCCGAGCACAACCGAGTGTGGCCGCTGCCACATCTCCGTCGACCCCGTGGCCACCGAGCCCTTCTGACTCCGCCGATTTGTCCGGAATCCCCAGCGCCGTCGACCCTTCATCTGGTGCCGTTGGATCAAGTCAGGGAGCAGCACAGCAACGCCGGCGACCCGAACCCCTTCTCCGGCCATCGCGACGCCACCGCCTCGACTCTCTACATCGAGTCCTCCCCGAGAACGCTGCCGTCCCCCTACAGCCTTGCCGTGAGCTTCTTTCCCTCCTTCCCCTCTCAATTCGCCCTCGCGCTCCTCCTAGCTAGCTCGCCCGCCGTCGCTCGAGCGTGTTGCCCCCGACGAGCTCGGCGCCATGGCCATGGGCGCCTTCACATGAGGCCGAGCGCCGCATCGTGCTCCTGGGGTTCCCAATGGCCCAACGCGCGCGTCCGTTGCTCTCGCCGAGCCCTGTAGCCCGATCCCCGCCAACGTCCGTTCCGGCCGTCCGCTTCGCCGACGCTGCGTCGTCGTAACCCGCCCGCTTCGAGCTAAGGTCGCGATTGCGCGCCGCTTCTCCACGTCCGAACGAGCCTAGCCGCGCCCGATTTGAGCCACCATAGCGCCGTTTCCGTCGAGCACCCGTACGCGCCGCCGCCTCTGCTCATCGCCGGCGACGATTCCGGCCAAGTCCGGCCGCGCTACTGCCACCACTCGACGCGTGACACCGACCGCGTTCGAACGCAATTAGAACCGCGAAATGGCACCCGTGGCGAAATTCGGCGTCTCCGAAGCTTCGCCGCTGGAGGCCACCGAGCAACTCCGGCGCCGCCGATGTGGCACACTGGGCCACCACAGGTCATCGCCGGTGGCCTCATGGCCCTGTTGACTAAGTTAACTCGAGGCAACTTTTGTCGATCAAGGCGTCCCTTGTCAATGACAGGCCGGACCCACTCGCTAATTAACTTTAGTGTAATTTCAAATGGTTAATTAACCTAAGCAGCCACTGACACCCGGGGCCCACCCCCATTAATTAGCTCTGTTTAATTAAAATGAACTCAATTAGCTCTCTGTCTATGACATGTGGGTCCCACTGGACCCACATGTCAGTTTGACCTGGTCAACGAGTCTGTTGACGGCTGACGTCATCACCACGTCATGCTGACGTCATATTTCTATTTTTGTTAATTTAGATAATTCCAGAATATTGATTAAACTTTGAAAATTCATAGAAATTAAACCATAGCTCAGATGAAAATGTTTTCTATATGAAATTTGCTCAGAAAAATCCAATGAATCCGAATACACGGCCGTTCATCTATCACATTCCCCTAGCATGCTGAACATGGAACATTTCCCCTCCGGTCATCTGTCTGACACAGGTCCGGAACCGAGAATACATTCCCGGTTGAATTCCCCCTTCACCTTTTTCGTGTAGCCTTACGTTAGGTCATATCCGGCGCACCATATTGCCACGTTATGCTTTGTGATGCTATGTTTGCTTTATAATTACTATTTCTTCCCCCTCTTCTCTCCGATAGGCCCCGAGACCGATGCTGCCCCTGTGATCGACTACGTCGACGACGACCCCTCCTTGCCAGAGCAACCAGGCAAGCCCCCCCCACTTGATCACCAGATATCGCCTATTCTACTCTCTACTGCTTGCATTAGAGTAGTGTAGCATGTTACTGCTTTCTGTTATTCCTATCCTGATGCATAGCCTGTCCTTGCTACTACTGTTGTTACCTTTACCTGCAATCCTACATGCTTAGTATAGGATGCTAGTATTCCATCAGTGGCCCTACATTCTTGTCCGTCTGCCATGCTATACTATCGGGTCGTGATCACTCGGGAGGTGATCACGGGTATATACTTATACATAATATATATGATACCTGTGGTGACTAAAGATGGGTCGGCTCGTAGGAGCACCCGCGAGTGGATCTTTGTGGCGGAGCGACAGGGCAGGTTGAGACCGCCTAGGTGAGAGGTGGGCCTAGCCCAGGTCGGTGTCCGCGGTTACATCATTAACACGCTTAACGAGATCTTGGTCTTTGATCTGAGTCTGGCCATTTGGTCTATACACACTAACCAGCTACGCGGGAACAGTTATGGGCACTCGACGTCGTGGTATCAGCCGAAGCCTTCGTGACGTCAGCGACTGAGCGGCACGCGCCGGATTGGAACGTAAGCCTGCTCTTGTATTAAGGGGGCTAGTTGTGCTTCCGGCCGTCCTCGCAACATGCGTGTGTTCTAAGGCGATGGGCCCGGACCTGTCGCTTAGGTTTAGACCGGCGTCTTGACCTCTCTGTTGGCCTAGTTGGGGCTGTGACATGTTGATCTTCCGCGGCCGGGCATGACCCAGAAAAGTGTGTCCAGCCAAATGGGATCGAGGGTGTTGGGTTATGTGGCGCACCCCTGCAGGGAAGTTAATCTATTCGAATAGCCGTGATCTTCGGTAACAGGACGACTTGGAGTTGTACCTTGACCTTAGGACAACTAGAACCGGATACTTAATAAAACACACCCTTCCAAGTGCCAGATACAACCCAGTGACCGCTCTCTAACAGGGCAACGAGGAGGGGATCGCCGGGTAGGATTATGCTATGTGATGCTACTTGGAGGACTTCAGTCTACTATCTTCTACATGCTGCAAGACGGAGGCTGCCGAAAGCGTAGTCTTCGATAAGACTAGCTATCCCCCCTCTCATTCTGGCATTCTGCAGTTCAGTACACCGATATTGCCTCTTTACCCATATACCCATGCATATGTAGTGTAGCTCCTTGCTTGCGAGTACTTTGGATGAGTACTCACGGTTGTTTTTCTCCCCCTTTTCCCCCTTCCCTTCTACCTGGTTGTCGCAACCAGATCTCGGAGCCCAGGAGCCAGACGCCACCGTCGACGATGACTCCTACTACATCGGAGGAGCCTACTACTACGTGCAGCCCGCGGGCGACGACCAGGAGTAGTTAGGAGGATCCCAGGCAGGAGGCCTGCGCCTCTTTCGATCTGTATCCTAGTTTGTGCTAGCCTTCTTAAGGCAAACTTGTTTAACTTATGTCTGTACTCAGATATTGTTGCTTCCGCTGACTCGTCTATGATCGAGCACTTGTATTCGAGCCCTCGAGGCCACTGGCTTGTATTATGATGCTTGTATGACTTATTTCATTTTTAGAGTTGTGTTGTGATATCTTCCCGTGAGTCCTCGATCTTGATCATTACGCTTATGCGTGTATGATTAGTGTATGATTGAATCGGGGGCGTCACATCCTCGTACCTACACAAAGCAAATAACTCCTCGCAACCAACGCGATTAGGGGTTGTCAATCCCTTTACGATCACTTACGAGAGTGAGATTTGATAGAGATGATAGATAATATTTTTGGTATTTTTGTGATAAAGATGCAAGATAAAATAAAAGCAAAGTAAAAAAGCAAAGGCAATAATAAAGTGATGGAAGATTAATATGATGGAGATTGACCCGGGGGCCATAGGTTTCACTAGTGGCTTCTCTCAAGAGCATAAGTATTCTACGGTGGGTGAACAAATTACTGTTGAGAAATTGGATGTAATTGAGCATAGTTATGAGAGTATCTAGGTATGGTCATGTATATAGGCATCACGTCCGAGACAAGTAGACCGACTCCTGCCTGCATCTACTACTATTACTCCACTCACCAACCGCTATCCAGTGCATCTAGAGTATTAAGTTCAAGAAAACAGAGTAACGCCTTAAGCAAGATGACATGATGTAGAGGGCTAAATTCATGCAATATGATAAAAAACCCCATCTTGTTATCCTCGATGGCAACAATACAATACGTGCCTTGCTGCCCCTCATCCTTTGGGAAAGGACACCGCAAGATTGAACCCAAAGCTAAGCACTTCTCCCATTGCAAGAAAAACCAATCTAGTAGGCCAAACCAAACTGATAATTCGAAGAGACTTGCAAAGATAACCAATCATACATAAAAGAACTCAGAGAAGATTCAAATATTGTTCATAAATAATCTTGATCATAAACCTACAATTCATCTATCTCAACAAACACACCGCAAAAAGGAGATTACATCGAATAGATCTACACGAGAGAGGGGGAGACCATTGTATTGAGATCCAAAAAGAGAGAAGAAGCCATCTAGCTACTAACTACGGACCCGAAGGTCTGAGGTAAACTACTCACACTTCATCGGAGGGGCTATGGTGATGATTTAGAAGCCCTCCGTGGTGGATGCCCTCTCCGGCGGAGCTTCGGAAGAGGCCCCAAGATGGGATCTCGTGGGTACAGAAGGTTGCGGCGGTGGAATTAGGTTTTGGCTCCGTATCTGAACGTTCCCGAAGGTTTATTCCGTTTGGACTCTGTTTGATATTTAGTTTCTTGGAAACTCTGAAATAGGAAAAAAACAGCAATTATGGGCTGCACCTCCGGTTAATAGGTTAGTCCCAAAAATAATATAAAAGTGAAAAATAAAGCCCAATATTGTCCAAAACAGTAGATAATATAACATGGAGCAATCAAAAATTATAGATACGTTGGAGACGTATCAACCTCCATCTCTTTGCGCGTCTCCTCTGCCATCTTCTTCATTGTGTCCATGACGCGGGATTTCTCAACGCGAACCTTCATCATCTGTTCCACAGCCGCATTACGTACCTTGACAGCAGCCGGGTGCTCAATGCGGAGCTTCGCCAACTCCTCCTTCTGTTCCATGACGAGGGCCTGCAACATCTTCATCGAGGAATTACTATTCTCATGCAGCTTCTTCCAGCCGGTGTTATCTTCCTTTAGCAGGTCGAGCTCGTGGCAGAGCTTCGCGTTGTCCTCCTGAAGATGCAGATTTCGTCGGTCGCCTTCTTCTCCGAGGCAATGCTCTTCTTCAGCAGCATCACCAAGCCGGCGGTCAACTCCCCCTGCTCATTGAGCTCAGCATGTTTGCCTCCGCGTCTAGGGCGCTCCTGGGAGCCATCGCCTGCCCGTGAGAGATCTTTCGAGGTCTCTGCGTGGCGGCGAGCCCTCTTTTTTTTCCGTAGCCTTGGTTGCCGCTCCCTTATTACGAGTAGTTCTTGACCTAGAGCTCTGCACACCGGCCATGGCAAGGATGGACGAAGAAGGAGGACTTGTGAGGAGGAAGGTAGAGTAATTTTCGGTTAGGTAGTTCCCATTTTTATAACCTAAGTACTAGCACTAGTACTAAAACCTGCATAGTGGGAACACGTTCAGGTTTGGTATGTACTGGTAGGTGTGAGCAGGCTTGCACTTAATTGTAGCACTAGTACTTTTGAATGTGATGGGAATAAGGTAAAGATTAATTGATGTTTTTTGGTTTCGAGGCCCGAAACGGCTCCCGATGAGTTTAGTGGAACATAAATTTCAAGTAGACTACACTGCTCAGATGCATAAATATTATGTTACTATCAAAAATTTGCACAAAATACGAAGGAAACCAATGGAAGTACTACTAGCAACCCATGATTTAACTACTCGCATGCGCCTTGATGGAGTAGTAATGTCTTTCTTCCGCCCCACGTCCACTCAATTTGCGTGCGCTGTATTAATTGACCATCAATGAAGTGAAGGACTTTACACACGTCAAATTATCACATGGGGAGGATCTTGGTACAAAATTGCGTCCGCCCGTGTACCCGCGTGTGTGTGCGAGGGAATGAGTGTGTGTGTGTCGTGCGTGCACATCTTCGCTTCGTGCATGTAGCACCAGTGCGGCTCAGGGGGGACGAGTACATTCTTCTGGAACCAGCAACACGTCACTGTGATCAATCCACGCAAGGATGTCGCGACAATGGCTCCACATGTGCCATGTGGCTTCATGAACTGTAAGAGAGACAGTGTGTAGCGTGCCATTGTGTTTTGCACATACTCGAAGTACTAGTAAGGTACACGTGCATTGCACACATCAGATTTTGCAACCAAATTATAAATAAATACCACACTGTAGCATGTAAGCTCTGAGTCATATATGCCTAATGTAGACCTTTGTTTAATTCTTATAGTTCATCTCATTCAAAATCAATTAGTTTTTATAAGAAACCTAGGGCCTCTTTGATTCGTAGGATTTCCAAAACGCGGGAATAGGAAGAACATGGGATTAGAGTGGAATGTCGTCTTGAATCCTACAGAATGGTATGAGTGTTTGATTGTGCATAGACAAAACGCAGAATTCTTTCAAAGAGGTTTGAGTGGATGTGGATGTTTCCTATGGAATCTAGTGCAAATGAATCATATGGAAAAATTCCTATGGTTTACAATCCTACGAATCAAACAACCAAGATAGGAAAAATTCCTAAGGATTAGAATCCTCCAAAATTCCTTCGAGAATCCTTTGAATCAAAGAAGCCCTTAATCTATTTTATGATTCATGGAATTGTGCGTTGTAAAGCATAAAGTAAAAATAATAATGGCAATTCAACTAGAAAAAAAGTTTGGGCAGTTATGATACAGAAGATTCTAGAACAAAGGAGAACCACTATTGTTTTGAGATTTGTGCATTATGCTTAAGTTCAACCATGGAGTCTGCTAGATTGTACATGTGGAAAAATCTGGTGGGGGCTAGAAGATAGTGCGAGGGGCCGAGTGGAGGGAGACTATGAAGGAGTGCACAACTGCGAGATCGATATTTAGAGAGAGAGGGGGCGAGAACGTGCGCTGTTGCGCGCAGTGGCGGAGCCATGGAAAATGTCCCATGAGCTAGGGGGCCAAGCATTGCTAATCCTTTACGAGGAGGGCCAATTCATCAACTTAAACCATTTTTACCAGCAATTATCTAATGATCACATTCATATTAGCCTCGATATATAGTGATGTTAGGGGGGGGGGCAGGGCCCTTGCTGCCCCTGTCTTCGCCATTGTGTCTGAGAGATAGAGCGGAAGGCATGGATGATGAGAGGGGGGCGTTGGATATATAATTAATGTGGGTGTATTAGCTATATATGTAATCCTATATAGAGAGGTATAGATTGATCGATGTGGACGTGGGAAAGAGGGTGAGACCTCACTAAATATATAGATGATGATCGGTTTATGTCGAAAACTATGAAAGACCTACCTATACACACACACACACACACACAGAGGAACATCGATCATTGTGCATGCACGTGAGAGATAAAGAATGCCCGATATGATGGAGAGGGGAATGTGTGTGCGTGCCTTTGTGGGAGACCGACCTGAAGAAAAAGATTGCATGTGTGCGATGGATAATGCCGACTGGTAGTGTGTGTGCATGCATGCACGAGAGAAAATTAGTGGTACAATTATAAAGAGAAGACCAATGTGTGGGTGCAAAAGACTAGGTGAGCTCATAATCAATGTAAAGTTGAATTCAAATATTTGAATAAGAGATCCTGATGTTTGAAACCCATGCATGCATGCATATAACGAAGATCTGCGCGGTGTGGTTTGGAAACGAGCATGTTGTAATGTATACACATTGAACAAGGTCAGACTGGTTTGAATCTGAGATACCGATGGCAGACATCGTTTGGCCACATTGCATCCGTGCATGGACACACTATTCTAATTGGAGATGATGGGTGGCTTTCGCATCACATATCTATATCTATACCCCTATATATATTATGTTTTATATTTTTTATATAGTGTGCGGATAACTTTAACTTTGAAAGATGGTCGTTGGATGAGGCCAATCCGATGGTGCAGAGCTGGCAAATTTGAGCACTACTGGCCGTTGGATATCATCTACATTCCACCAGATTTTGCCACATATACAATCTAGAAGACTCTATGGTTGAACTTAAGCATAATGCACGAACCTCAAAACACAAGCACTATTTCATTATTCTAGAATCTTCCATATCAGAATTTCCCAAATGTTTTTCTACATGATTTGTTTTTAGTTTATGCCTTACAATGCACAATTCCATGAATCTTAAAATAGATTAGCTTTCTTATAAAAACTAGATGATTTTGAATGAAATGAACTATAAGAATTAAACAAACATCTACATCATGCATATATGACTCAAAGCATACCTGCTATAATGTGGTATTTATTCATAATTTGGTTGCCAAATATCATGCGTGCAATGCACGCGTACCTTACATACTAGGGAAAACCTTATACACAGAAATTTAGCAACAGCGCGGGTCAAAAAAGGGCGCTAGTGCTAGATAGCAGTAGCGGTTCAGGAAAAACCGCGCTGCAAATACAATTGTAGCGATGGCGTGTGGCCGTAAAAGCGCTACTACTAATATTCCCATTGGTGGAACGATAGGCTACGCATAGCAGTAGCGGGCTTGGAGGAAGCGCGCTACCGCTAGGGCATGAGTAGCAGCGCGTTTCCTAAGAAGAGCACTACTGCTAATGGAAAAAAATAAATTGAAAAACAAATAGAAAAGTAAATGAAAATGAAAGAAACAGAAAAAGGAGAAAGAAAACAATAAACGTAAAGCAAAATAAATGAAAAAGCGAAAAAATAGAGAAAGGCATAGCTGTAGCGTGTGTTCGTAAGAGGCGCTATAGCTAACGTAGTTGCAGCACGTTTCCTAGACCACCGCTATAGAAACAGAAAACGAAATAAAAAAGGGATAAATTTACATAGCTATAGCAGTAGCGCGTTTTGTAAAAAGCGCTATAGCTACCTTAGCTATAGCGCGTTTTGCGAAACGTGCTACCGCTAATTTTGACTTAACCAAAAAACCGTTTCCCCCCGGCCACCACTTGCCCCCGAAATCTCTCGATCCACCCCGCCGCCGTCTCCCCGATTCGCCGTCGCCCCACTTCGCCGACGTCGACGCCCCCGGAGCCACCAGAGCCGTGCGCCGTCGACGCCACCGGAGCCGCCCCCAACGCCACGGAGCCGCGCGGCCTCATCAACGCCACCGGAGCCGCCGTCGACGCCACCGGATCCTCCCTCGCCACAACTGCCTCCCTCGCCGTCACTGGAGATGCCCCTGCCTCACTCGCCACTACTGCCTCCCTCGCCACCACCGGAGTGTAAGGGCATATTTATCCCGTAAGTGCTTTGGTGATTGATGACGACACTTTTGCGGACTAATCGTATGCTTTGAGTTTCTTAGATGGTTCATCACTAGGCACGAGACGATTCGGTGCCCCTCAGAGACTATTGAAGACGGCATCGTCCTACGTTTCTTTTTGGTGGATTTGAGTCGTAGGAGAGCCGTACTATTAAGAGGGGGTCCGCGTCGGAAAGGTTTGGGCGGAATCAACACGTACACTTGTCCCTCCTTTCCCTGCATTTTGGAGCTTCCTTCATTATCTTGGTAGTGCGGAAATCGGCGATTATCGCTGTACTTGCGGTAGTACCGCCAAGTATCGCCGTAGTACCACTCCTCTGGGCGGTACTACCACGGCTCCTGTGCCTTGTGCCGCTCCGGTCTTGATAGTAGGGCGGATGAAATTTTTACATCCGCACCCCCACGGTAGTACCGCTCGTCCAGCCGGTAGTACCGTGGGGCCCACGGTAATCTTGCTCCCTAGGAGCCGTGGTACCGCGTGGCCTCCTACCTAGTACCGCAGTGTCACGGTAGTAGGCGCGGATGTAATTTTTTACATCCGCGCCCGCAACGGTAGTACCGCTCCTCGCGAGCGGTAGTACCGCGTCAGATTTTTGTACCACCTCAGGTTCAGCGGAAGTTGGCACGGATGTAATTTATTTCATCCGCGCCCTTCCCAGGCCATGACTCTCCTGCCTTGCGGTAGTACCGCAAGGGGGAGCGGTAGTACCGCGCAAGCGGTAGTACTGCCCCCTAGTCAGGCAAGTTCCGGCCTGTGCTGCTGCCGCGGTAGTACCGTGGTCCGCCACGGTAGTACCGCACAGCCTCGCGGTAGTACCGCGCCCCTGGAGCGGTAGTACCGTGCGTCGCGGGCTGAACATGTGGATAACGGTTGGATTTTTCCCACGACTATATAAGGGGCGTCTTCTACCTCTAGTTGACCACCTCTTCCATCTCTAAGCTCCATTGTTGCTCCAAGCTCCATTTTGGCCCGATATCTCTCCCTAGCCAATCAAACTTGTTGATTTGCTCGGGATTGGGTGACAAGGGCCCGATCTACACTTCCACCACAAGATATTTGATTCTCCCCACTTATCCCTTGCGGATCTTGTTACTCTTGGGTGTTTGAGCACCCTAGCCGGTTGAGGTCACCTCGAAGCCATACTCCATTGTGGTGAAGCTTCGTGGTGTTGTTGGGAGCCTCAAATTGTTGTGGAGATTGCCCCAACCTTGTTTGTAAAGGTTCGGTCGCCGCCTTCAAGGGCACCAATAGTGGAATCACGACATCTCACATTGTGTGAGGGCGTGAGGAGAATACGGTGGCCCTAGTGGCTTCTTGGGGAGCATTGTGCCTCCACACTGCTCTAACGGAGATGTACTTCCCCTCAAAAGGAAGGAACTTCGGTAACACATCCTCGTCTCCATCGGCTCCACTCTTGGTTATCCTATCCCTTTACTTGTGCAAGCTTATTTGTGTCTCTATCTTTGCTTGCTCGTGTGTTTGTGTTGTTTGCATCATATAGGTTGTCCACCTAGTTGCATATCTAGACAACTTACTTTGATGCAAAGTTTAATTTCAGAAGAAAAGCTTAAAATTGTTAGTTGCCTATTCACCCCCTCTAGTCAACCATATCGATCCTTTCAATTGGTATCGAGCCTCGCCTCTTTATTAAGGACTTTGCCGTCCGAAGAGTATGGTTGACACCAACGACGGTCTTGGAGGAACACTCGGTGTGAATCCCATCTCGTCTTCGTCGAAGGGAACCTCGGTCTCGTGAGGAATTCAATGTGGCTTTAGACACATTGAAAACCTCCATGACGGCCGAGGTTAAAAGCATGTTTACCGAATTCCTTGAAGGACTTAAACTATCTACCTCGCCGATGAAAGTGGGTGATCCCACTAACAAGGTGACGGATGCTACCTCCGACAAGGTGGAAGCTAACAATGAAAAGAGTCCTTCTACTAGTGGTAGAAATGGCACCGGCATCTTTGCCCATGTGGAACCTCCAGTTTATGGAGGGCCGATTCCTTCAACTCATTTGAATCATGCCGGTCCTCCTCCTAAATATGAAAAGCATGAAGATTTTGATTCTTGGGTTTATCGCTTCAAGCGTCGTTTAAAGCATGTGAATACTAACCTTTGGAGAATCATTGAAGAAGGTTTCTATCCTCATGACCCAAGCAACTTCACCCCTCGAGAAGCCGTGGACAATCAATTCAATGAGAGTGCTCTATTCATCATCCAAGATGCTATCCTTCCGAAGATCTTCCTCATCTTCGACCTCATGTCATGGCTAAAGATGCATGGAAATGTGTCGAGGGTCTCTATCGAGGAAGTGCTAGCATTCAACGCTCCAACTATGAAGTGGTGCAAGATGAAGCCGATGAGTTTGCAATGAAAGAAGATGAAGAACCTCGTGAGCTCTTTCGAAGAGTGACCAAACTTGCGGTCGCTCTCCGAGATCATGGAAGCAAGGACACGGATGACAATTGGATCAAGCGCAAGTTCCTCAAGGCCATGATGCCATACAATAAGGCCATGTCCTCCGTTATCCGTCAAAGACCGGACTTCCACTCCATGACCTCAAGTGAAGTGTTGGATGAATTCGTTGCAATGAGCATCTTAGACAAGACCGCCGACAATGCGGTGCTCCGTTCTCAAAGGGCAAAGAAGCCCAACCTTGCGTTGAAGGACAAGGTTATTGTGGAATAAGAGGAGGAAGTGAAAGATGAGGAGAGCAACCCCGAAGACACCAAGTTTGATTACCATGAGCACATGGCCCTTGCTTCAAGACAATTTTGGAGCAAGAAGAACTCAAGACCCAACTTCAACAAGAACAACTCAAGTAGCGTCAAGGGCAAGCAATAAGTTAGAACTTGTTTCAACTGTGGCAATGTGAGCCATTTCGTTGCGGATTGTCCTTACGAGAAGCGGGAAGACCATGGTGGCAAGTTCATCCGAAAAGACAAAGCCAAGTCCTTCCCCAACAAGAACAACTTCACCAAGAAGACTCCCACTCGTGGGTTGGTGGTTCAAGAAGAATACCAAGAGGATGACGATGATGATGAAAAAGAAGAAGCAATGGCCATGGCATCCGTTGCCATTGCTACTACTCCCCGGGTGTCTCTCTTTGATGCACCCAACGAAAACATCACCACCAAATGCCTCATGGCTAAAGCTTCAAACAAGGTAACCCCCAACATTAAAACCACCATCATTACTAATTCCTCCAAGGAGGATTGCATTGATGAACATGATGGGTCTAATGAAGAAGTGAATGAGTTTGAGTCTTTTATGAGTAAGCTCAAGGGCAAGTCCAAGAAGCATTTTGTTGCTCTCTTGGAACAACTTGGTGACGCCAATGACATGATCGAGACTCACGAAGAAACCATCTCTAAGATGGAAGGTCATAGTCGTGACTATGCCGATGAGATATCGGACCTCTCTAATGCCCTTGAGGAAGAGCGTGTGCATCGTTTGACTCTTGAGGAGTCACACAACGATGACCATGCTAAGTTAAAGAAAGATCTTGATCATGCTCTTGTCGTGTCTTGTGTGCTAACTTCCGAGAAGGCTAAACTTGGGGTTGATCATGCTAGACTCAAAGAGGAGTTTGAGATACTTGACAAGGCTCACAAGGTCTTGAAGGGTGCCCACGCTAACCTCAAAGAGTCTCATGCTCAACTCCAAGTTAAGCTAACCAAGGAAAAGGCCACCTTTCCTCATATGGTATTAATTGATAATGCATGTGCTACTAACCCGTGTTGTGAGCATGTGCATCTTGTGGAGGAGAATGCCAAGTTGAAAGATCAACTTGAGAAAGGCCTTGTGTCATGCATTCAAGGTGAGAAGAACCTCAATGACCTTTTGAGCAATCAAAAGGAAGTTGTGGCCAAGGAAGGAATTGGGTTTGCACCAAAGTCCAAGAGCAAGAAGAAGAAGAACGACAAGACCAAACGTCCTCCTCCTCTCAAGCAAAAGTTTGTGAAAGAGGGAGAGGGTGCTCCTAAGGAGAAGAAAGAAAAAGTGAAGGGAGTTGATATCCAAAAGGGCAAAAGCATGTCCTCAAACAAAGCCGGCGACTTTAACCCGTCATATGTGTTGTGCCGTGCTAGTGATGGACATGTTTATGCTAAATTTGTTGGTTCTCCTTATGAGTACATTGAATGGTCTATTTGGGTTCCCAAGACCCTTGTTACTAACATCAAAGGACCCATTACTAAATGGGTACCTAAAACCAAGCATTGATCTCTTGTAGGTGTTTGCTTCCAGTGGGGGATCATGGTTGCTCGATAGTGGAGCAACAAATCATATGATCGGGAGCAAGGACTTGGTGGTGGACGTGCAAGAGATTCCATCTATGCCCACCAATGTCGAGTGGGGTGATGCATCACATTCTAAGGTATTGGGTCTCGGCAAAGTTGTCATTTCTAATGATCTTACGATCGAGAAAGTCATGCTTGTTGAGTCCCTTGCATACAATTTGCTTTCCGTTCGTCAACTTGCAATCATGGGTTTTGCTACCTTCTTTGACGTTGATACTGTGGCCCTCTTGTGGAGCAAGACTCTTAAAGTAGCCTTTGTTGGGCATGTCGAGAACGGTCTCTATGTGATTAACTTTTCGGAGCGACCCACTAAGACCGCGACATGCCTAATGGCTAAAGTTGGCGTGGGATGGCTTTGGCATCGCCGTTTAGCCCACGTCAATATGAGATCTTTGCAAAGTCTTCTCAAGGGGACCATGTCCGTGGACTAACAAATGTTAGTTTTGCCAAAGACCGTGCTTGCGGTGCTTGTATTGAAGGAAAGCTTCATGAGAAGGCTCACCCTCCCACGACCATCATATACTCAAAGAGACCCTTGGAGCTCCTTCACATGGATCTCTTTGGGCCACCATCATTTGATAGTCTTGGAGGTAGAAAGTATTGCTTGGCGATTGTGGATGACTATTCAAGATACACTTGGGTATACTTCTTCAAGAGGAAGAGTGAGACTCAACAAACCGTCATCGACTTTGCAAATGAAGCTCAACGTCAACATAATGCAAAGATCTTGACTATAAGAAGTGACAACGGCACCGAGTTCAAGAACTACACCTTGGATGAGTTTCTTAGTGATGAGGGGATCAAGCATCAATATTCTGCACCATATACCCCTCAACAAAATGGCGTTGTGGAGAGGAAGAACCGGACGTTGATGGATGCGGCAAGGACCATGATGGCGGAGTTCAAGTCTCCATACAACTTTTGGGCCGAAGCCATCAACGCCGCATGTCATGCATCCAGTCGGCTCTATCTCCGCAAAGGCTTGAAAAAGACTGCTTATGAGATACTCACCGGCAACAGGCCCAACCTCAAGTACTTCCGGGTGTTCGGGTGTAAGTGTTTCATTCTCAAGAAAGGTGTTCGTTTGTCTAAATTTGAAGCTAGAGCTCATGAGGGCATATTTGTTGGTTATGCTACAAACTCTCATGCTTACCGTGTACTCAATAAATCCACGGGACTTATTGAGGAGACGTGTAACGTGGAGTTTGATGAGAATAACGGCTCCCAAGTGGAGCAAAGTGGCACTTGTGATGTAGGTGATGAAATTTCTCCTCAAGCCATAAGAAGAATGGGTGTTGGTTTTATCCTACCCGTTGAGGAACCCCTTGTGGCGAAGGAGAAGGACAATGCTCCACTCAAGTGGAGCCATCACCAACCCAAGGCCCACACGCTCGAAGAACAAAGTGAAGGCCCTCAACCTCATGAACAAGACCAAGGGCAAGATCGTGCTCAAGACGATGATGACACTCCAAATGATGCCCAAGGTCAAGTTCTCTCCCGAGCATGCTCAAGATGAAGATCATGCTCAAGACGGCGCTCAAGATGATCAAGTGACCCCTCCTCATCTCACCTCCGAGGAGGAATTAGAGCGTCGTGCCGCCAAGATTGCTTCCAAACTCGCCACCAAAGGCCATCTCATGGAGAATGTGGTTGGAAGCCTAAGAAAATGGGTAAGCACTCGTAGACAATTGGCAAACTATTGTGAACATCACGCGTTTGTCTCTTGTGTTGAACCCCAAAAGGTCTATGAGGCGCTCGAAGACTCGGATTGGCTCAATGCCATGCATGAAGAACTCAACAACTTCGAGCACAACAAGGTGTGGAGATTGGTGCCAAGGCCATCGGGGAACCACAACGTCATTGGAACCAAGTGGATCTTCGAGAACAAGCAAGATGCTCATGGGAACATCATTCGCAACAAGGCAAGATTGGTAGCACAAGGCTACTCCCAAGTCGAGGGTATCGACTACGGTGAAACCTTTGCTCCGTTGCTCGCCTTGAATCCATTCGTTTGTTGATTGCTTATGCTTCCCATCACAACTTTAAGTTGCAACAAATGGATGTGAAAAGTGCTTTTCTTAATGGTCATATTAATGAGTTGGTCTATGTCAAGCAACCCCCCGGGTTCGAGGACCCCTACTTCCCGGATCATGTGTATCAACTCGATAAGGCACTCTATGGCCTTAAACAAGCCCCACGTGCGTGGTATGACCACCTTACCGAGTTGTTACAAGATCGTGGATTTGAAGTGGGGCAAATCGATCCCACTCTTTTTACTAAGAAGGTCAATGTTAGTTGTTTGTATGCCAACTATATGTTGATGATATTATCTTTGGTTCTCCTAACAAAGCTTTCAATGAGGAATTTGCCGCTCTCATGACCTCCAAGTTCAAGATGTCTTCGATGGGAGAGTTGAAGTTCTTCCTTGGTTTCGATATCAAACAAAGAAGAGAAGGAACCTTCATCAACCAAGCCAAATACACTCAAGACATGCTCAAAAGATTCAAGCTAAGTGATGTCAAGCGGCTACTACACCAATGCCTACCAAGTGCCAACTTGACATTGATCCCAATGGTAAAGCGGTGGATCAAAAGGTATATCGCTCCATGATTGGCTCCTTGCTTTACCTTTGTGCATCTAGACCGGATATCATGTTGAGTGTGGGAATGTGTGCACGGTTTCAAGCCGCACCGAAGGAAAGCCACTATGTGGCGGTCAAGCGAATCTTTCGATATTTGGCTCATACCCCAAACTTTGGCTTATGGTACCCAAGAGGAGCAAACTTCAAGCTTGAAGGATTTATGGATTCCGATTGGGCGGGAGACAAAGTGGATAGGAAGTCCACTTCCGGAGGGTGCCAATTTCTTGGTTGCTCCTTGGTAAGTTGGTCTTCCAAGAAGCAAAGTTGTGTGTCTCTCTCGTCCAATCAAGCGGAATATGTGGCGGCCGGTAGTTGTTGTGCTCAACTCCTATGGATGAGGCAAACTTTAAAGGAGTACGGTGTCATTTGTGACAAAGTGCCTCTTTGGTGTGATAATGAAAGTGCCATCAAGATTTCTCTCAACCCGGTGCAACACTTCAAGGCGAAGCACATTGAGATTCGGTATCACTTCATCCGGGATCACATTAGGCTAGGGAGATCGAGCTCAAGTATGTCAACACTCAGGATAACCTTGCGGATATATTCACGAAGCCCTTAGATGAAGCAAGATTTCATGAGTTAAGGCATGAGCTAAATATCATCGATTTGAGCAATGTGACTTGATACCGTGCACTCCCCACCACACTCAACTTGTTGTCTAGTTTAGGTGTAGGCATGGACACAGGGGGAGTGTTGTTCTCTCAATGAACTCTCCCTCCCCCCATTATGCATAAATCGATCACCTCTTTCACATTAGCCATTTTTGATGGTACTTGTGTTCCAAAGACGAGTTTTGGTCATGGGCCCAAGGATAATTCTTGGCGGTGCCATACCATCCAACTCAAACATAGGTGGCTTGCCACCGCCCTCTCTCCTTGAGAGGCCTTGTAAACAGTGGTTTCTTGTTGTCTTTTGCCTCAGGTTTGTGCTTGATCTTGTGGTTTCTTGTGTGTGAAAAGTTTCCTTGCAAAGGCCCTCTTCTCGTATTGAAACTTGCGGTGACTTGAGTTCACAGTACTACCACGGCCAGCTGCGTACTACCGCAGCCTGCCACGGTACTACCGCTTGTGGGAGCACGGTACTACCGCTACCACACGGCAGTAATTTTTTTACTGCCGCCTGGTTGAGCGGTACTACCGCCTCGGTGCGGTACTTCCGCCAGAGCGGTACTACTGCGATGATACGCGGTACTACCGTGCCGGTTCGAGGGCGTGGGGATAAGGACGGGCAGGGGGAGTTCTAACTCCCCATACCCAATCGCAGTCCTCTCTCCACGTTGCCTCCTTCTCTCCCTTGCTCAAGAACGGAACCGGCGTTCATCGCCGGATCTCCTCCACCGGCTGCCCTCCCGTGATTCCGACCGGTGGGATCGTTCCCCACCACGTGCTCTTGCTATGGACCCAGGTTTTTTCCCCAACACCCTCTCCGTGTTGATGGTGTTTGGTGTTTCTAGGTTTTGGGGGAGGCTTGTGTGTTCTTGAGATTGATAGGTTTAATCTCTCCAAGAATAGGATGAAGGAGCGTGGTATTGCATAGGATTTATACTTGTATTGTTGTCATGCGCTAGATCTGATCACCGTAGCACCGCCGTTGTTTCGCGGTTCTTTTCAGATTCAAACCACCAGTTGGATCTGCTGCGACGCTGCATACTACCGCCCGTATGGCGCGGTACTACTGCTTGCACGGTACTACCGCCCTTCGGGTGCGGTACTACCGCGCTCTGTGCGGCACTAAATTTTTACTTCCGCTCCAACCACGGTACTACCGTGACCTCGCACGGTACTACCACGTTTGGAGCGGTACTAATACTTTAGTGCGCAGCGGTAAGCGATACCGTGGCTCACACCTATCGCATGCCAACTTTCTCGTATGTCTCCTATGTGTTTCTTGTGCTTTATCGTGGCCTTTGCATTGGTCTTCTTCGCGTCTTTGGTGCTTTGCGTGTGTGTCTCAGGTGGTGGCTCTCGCCGGTCCAATCCCAGTCGTGACACCAGCTCCAAGCGTCACAAGAACCTGTGTGAAGCACCAGAGGGCTCCTCTGCCCCCAAGCGCCATGTCAAGACTACTACTAGCAAGTTCAAGGAGCCCGCCAAGGGTATGGATGAGATGCCCCAATCTTACTACGTCCGTCTCAGGCAAATTGACCCATACGTGACCCCTCGTTCCTCTGTCAGGGGTTGTGAGCTGTTTTGGAACAAGCATCAAACCAACGTCTATCTGGATGTCATCAAGAACAAGCAGAATACCTATGTGGATGTGAAATGGATTGACATGCATCACTTGAAGAAGGACAAGTTTCGTGCCTACTTTGGAGAGGCTCTGGACTTGGTGGAGCAGTTTGGCATTGAGCATGTGATATCCTTTCACCTTGACTATGATCCTGAGCTTATCTGGGTTCTTTGCTTCAGTTTACTTTCACCCTGATGAGGAGAGGAGGATGACCTGGATGACCAATGGCGGTAAGCTGACTGCTACCTGGAAGGAGTTCATGGATTTGCTCCAAGTTCCTGATGACGGGCTCGACACTCAAGTGGGTGTTCGCCCCCATGCCAACTCTGACTCTACCAACAAGGACAGGCTTGCACCGTACTATGTTGAGAAGACGCTTCCAAGTGGCAAGATAGGGTTGGTGCTCAACTCTTTTCTGGATATCATGTACCGCATCTTCCGCAACTCCTTGTTCCCTCGCATTGGTGACAAGGACAAGGTCCATGCCTATATGGTGGATATGATGCTCATCTGCGAGGAGGCTCGTTTGTCTCAGACTCAGCCACTTGAAGTCTCACACATCATGTGGTGTGAGCTTCGGTTTGCGGTGTTCAACCGCAAAGTGCCTATCTACGGGCCCTATCTGTTTCTGCTGATCTCGAGGACCTGGGAGAAGATGTTCCCTGGTGAGGAGTTCCTTGCCCCTGACTGGATTCGCCATGACCCCATCTGTCTGCGTGTCAAACCCAACTGGGCCAACACTACTACTCGTGCCAAGGCATCTGCTGCTAGGGCTGCTGTTGATGAGGAGGATGCTGGCGCCGAGAATGTTGCTGAGGGCCATGCTGCTAGGCCGTCCCAGAGCTTCTCTATGCCGTCATGGGCCAAGAAGCTGAAGGACAAGATGAAGACTCTTTTCTGCATGCAAGCCAAGGGGCAGTACAGGACTCACGTGACATCCAAGGAGAGTCGCCGCAGGGACAGGAAGATCTTGCAGCTCTATGGTGAGGATGTGTCAGGCGGGTCTGAGGAGCGCATCACTCCAGAGGCCGAGTGGATGGAGAAGAAAGGCTACAGGTGGACTGATTCTGAGGAGGACGTCGAGGAGTCCATCCCTGCTGCTGAGGAGTCTGACGGAGAGGGTTGGGACGAGTTCCCTGCTGCTTGAGCCACCGCTTGTGTGTAGGTGTCCTCTGCCTTTTTGGCGTCTCGATGCCAAAGGGGGAGAGAGCGTAGGGTTTGCGAGTCTTGTGTCGTGTTCGTGTTTGGTGTGTTTATTGCGTTCTCGGTTGAACCTCGTTTGAACCTCGTTTTAGTTGCTTTTCCTTCATATGGTGTAAGACATATGCTCTCTATCTATCTTAGCAAGCTTGTGTTATATTGTGCTATATGTTGCTTAGATGTTATTCTTCGGGCCTTTGTCTCTAAAATATAGGGGGAGTGGTGATCCTAGTACATGTGCTATGCAGTCCAAAGCATTCATCCAGAGTGCACACATCTAGGGGGGGGGGCGTCTATATTTTGGAGAGGAGGGGTTTGCCCTTGCTCTATATTATCGTATCTTTGTGCAAATCCCGTATTGTCATCAATCCACCAAAAAGGGGGAGATTGTAAGGGCATATTTATCCCATAAGTGTTTTGGTGATTGATGAGGATACTTTTGCGGACTAATCATATGCTTTGAGTTTCTCAGATGGTTCATCACTAGGCACGAGACGATTCGGTGCCCCTCGGAGACTATTGAAGACGGCGTCGTCCTACGTTTCTTTTTGGTGGATTTGAGTCGTAGGAGAGCCGTACTATTAAGAGGGGGTCCGCGCCGGAAAGGTTTGGGCGGAATCAACACGTACACTTGTCCCTCCTTTCCCGGCATTTTGGAGCTTCCCTTCGTTATCTTGGTTGTGCGGAAATCTGACGACTACTGCTGTACTTGCGGTAGTACCGCAAGTACACGCGGTAGTACCGCTCCTCTGGAGCGGTAGTACCACGGCTCCCAGGCCTTGTGCCGCTCCGGTGCGGTAGTAGGGGCGGATGTAATTTTTTACATCCGCGCCCCCCACGGTAGTACCGCTGCAGCGCGGTAGTACCGCTGGGGCCCACGGCAAGATCGCTCCCTAGGAGCCGTGAGTACCGCGTGGCCCTCCTACCTAGTACCGCATGTCACGGTAGTAGGCGCGGATGTAATTTTTACATCCGCGCCCGCAACGGTAGTACCGCTCCTCGCGAGCGGTAGTACCGCGTCGGATTTTTGTACCACCTCAGGTTCAGCGGAAGTTGGCACGGATGTAATTTATTTCATCCGCGCCCTTCCCAGGCCGTGACTCTCCTGCCTTGCGGTAGTACCGCAAGGGGGAGCGGTAGTACCGCACAAGCGGTAGTACCGCGCAAGCGGTAGTACTGCCCCCTAGTCAGGCAAGTTCCGGCCTGTGCTGCTGCCGCGGTAGTACCATGGTCCGCCACGATAGTACCGCACAGCCTCGCGGTAGTACCGCGCCCCTGGAGCGGTAGTACCGTGCGTCGCGGGCTGAACATGTGGATAACGGTTAGATTTTTCCCACGACTATATAAGGGGCGTCTTCTACCTCTAGTTGACCACCTCTTCCATCTCTAAGCTCCATTGTTGCTCCAAGCTCCAATTTGGCCCGATCTCTCTCCCTAGCCAATCAAACTTGTTGATTTGCTCGGGATTGGGTGACAAGGGCCCGATCTACACTTCCACCACAAGATATTTGATTCCCCCCACTTATCCCTTGCGTATCTTGTTACTCTTGGGTGTTTGAGCACCCTAGCAGGTTGAGGTCACCTCGAAGCCATACTCCATTGTGGTGAAGCTTCGTGGTGTTGTTGGGAGCCTCCAATTGTTGTGGAGATTGCCCCAACCTTGTTTGTAAAGGTTCGGTCGCCGCCTTCAAGGGCACCAATAGTGGAATCACGACATCTCACATTGTGTGAGGGCGTGAGGAGAATACGGTGGCCCTAGTGGCTTCTTGGGGAGCATTGTGCCTCCACACCACTCTAACAGAGACGTACTTCCCCTCAAAAGGAAGGAACTTCGGTAACACATCCTCGTCTCCATCGGCTCCACTCTTGGTTATCCTATCCCTTTACTTGTGCAAGCTTATTTGTGTCTCTATCTTTGCTTGCTCGTGTGCTTGTGTTGTTTGCATCATATAGGCTGTCCACCTAGTTGCATATCTAGACAACTTACTTTGATGCAAAGTTTAATTTGGTAAAGAAAAGCTTAAAAACTGTTAGTTGCCTATTCACCCCCCTCTAGTCAACCATATCGATCCTTTCACGGAGCCATCCTCTGTAAGCCCCCACCCTCCTCTCTCTCTCATGGATAGGTTAGCTAGTTTAATTATGTTAATTATCTAGGTTAGGGCAAAAATTTAGTTAGGGCTTTGACAGAGAAGTAGTTAGGTTAACTAGTTTAATTATGTTAATTATCTAGGTTAGTGCAAAAATTTAGTTAGTGCTTTGACAGAGAACTAGTCAGGTTAACTAGTTTAATTAGGTTAATTGTCTAGGTTATTTAGGCAAGTTTTATTTTAAAGATGATCCCTTCCTAGACTTTTATTGTTGATTATATCTTTTCATTGAAGTGGTCATGTTATATCTTTTCATTGAAGTGGTTCGATTGTGCCCAAGTGGCTTTGTTGTTTCAATGAAGCTAAGTGGCCTATATATGTTTTGCCGGAATGTTGATTCATTTCCGTTCCGACAAATTTCTGGTTCTCGATTTGTCCACTTTTTAGCAAAGGTCATGCCGAAATTTTCCGTGAATTTCGGCATGACTTGTGCTACAAACTAGGACATATCGAGTGCCCGGGATTTGCCGCACCAGGAAGGAGTCAATGTTCCTGCAAAACAATAGGCCTTTTTTATGTCATTATTCATTTTATTAGGTCTAGAAAATATTGACTAGATTTAATCATAGGAAACATGGCTAGCAACAATGAAGGACAGGGTTCTGGTGATTGCGACGACGTCTACCGGGCGGCAGACGGATTTTTAGCCTTGCCGACGATCAACCGATGTTGTTGCTGGGCCCACCGGTGGCATCGGGGACTAAGACCGACACACAGACCGGTGCTGAGACTGAGACCGGCGCTGAGACTCAGACCGGCATCGAGACCGGCGCTGAGACTGAGACCGGCGCTGCCTCGGGGAGCGGAGCCGGTGTAGAACCGAAAGCAAAGAGGCAACGGCTTCCTAACAAAGTCAGGACTACTAGACTGGTTGTCACGGAGGTGGACGACGGCAATTTTGAGCCAAAGGCGCCCGAGGAAGCGTTCTCGTGCTACAGCAATCAAATAGGCTGCATCGTACAGACAACCGCCACCATCAACGATGAGAAACTACAGAAGATAGAAAATATGAGGAGCTCCCTCCTAAAGAAGTTTCACTAGATATTCTTGTTCCCGGGCCGGAATGAGAAGAAGGATTATGAAGATCCAGATGAGGACCTGTCAATGAAGAAGATAAACAAACATGCCATGACCAAGTTTAGCGACGCGTTGGCCGCCTGGAAAAATCTAGTGAAAGCAAAGATCATCGACAAGAAGGAACCCTACTCCGAGATTGTAAAGGATAATCCGACAATCACGGAAGAGCAGTTCCAAATATTCAAGGAGGCCTGCAAGGCCGAAGCTGCCAAAAAATGTCTAAGTACATGAAGGGGCTTCAAGAGAGGAACATTGGGAGCGACCACCTCGGAAGCCGTGGTTACGGCGGAAAGAGGTCCAAATGGGCCAGGGAGGACGCAGAAGCCGCGAGTCTGGGCATCCCAGACCCCTTGGCGGAGTTCACCGTCTCGCAGGAGCGTGACGTCCTCAGGGCCCGGCACCGTTGGGACCCAGTGAAGAAGGTTTACGAGACAAAACCGGTCATTACGGAGTTCATGAGACTGCTGGTAATTTTAGTTTCTGATCAATTCGACTGCACACGTTAGTCATATTTGTAAACGATCCTTGTGCCTTTTGCAGAGAGAGCATCACAGGATTGCGGCCGAACGCGACTCGCAATCTGAGGCATTGGTGAGGCCCAAGTGGGACACTCCATTCAACCGGGCGTTGAAATTATTGAAACGACAACCCGTTGGATACTCGACCGTCGTATGGACGCGTGCATGGTGTCGGAGACGGCGCCACGTGGAAGAAGTACTACCGTGAGACCACAGAGGAGAGAAAGGAAAGACGGAGGTTAACTGAAGAAAACATCGACAAGAAGGTTGAGATTGCAGTTGAGAAGAAATCATCTCAGACAGTCGCAACAGCGGTAGCTGCCGCAAAACAGGTGGTTGCAGATTTGTCTACTTCCTTGGTTCCGGCCGTTTTCACTTGGACAAGGAAAAATCCAGAAAAAATGCAGAGGAGTTTCCCCTTGCTGCCTTCTTGGGAGCACCTGCTCCCGCACTTGCTCCCGCACCGGCACCCGCACCGGACGTGCTCGGTGGTGCTTCGTCTTTGGCTGAGCTCGACGCCCTCACGGTATCTATCACACCGCCCCCCTTTCAATATAAATGTATAATCTCCCGTTTTCATTGCCTTTCGGATGTCTTACGTAGCAGACTTTTCTTTCCAGGCCGACAAAACCCCGTGCACCATATTGTACACCATCAGCGACCAGAAGGTGGACGTGGGAAAGGCGATGATAATGGAGCCGAAGGAACCATTGTTCCACAACCGGCCGATCCCCCCGAACGTCTTCAAGGTTTCCGTGGCCAGTGTCAAACCGGGCCACGAGAATTTGCCTCCTCTAATACTAGTGGGGGATGATGACGAGACCCCGCGGCGGCTTGGTGATTGTTGCAATGGGTGGGTCCTGTTGTGGTCAAAGAGTCTGCTTCGTCTGGAGGCGACCGGGAGCACACCCACGAGCACGCAGCCTCAACAAGGTATGAACATCAACACCCCACCTACCCAATTAGCGTCGGGTGTCGGGTTGGGTGATAGCGGACGGAGTAAGGAGGAGGCTCCATTAGTCGCTGATGACGTCGCCATGGATGAGGATGAGGATGACGATGGCGCTGAACAGTATGTCTATACTGGCGCCTCCTCAGGGTTTGAGCATCATGAGTTGGTGCCTGAATTGCCGTCTCAACGTATTATGGACGAAATTCCGGTAGTAAAGAAATCTAGGAAGAGAGCGAGAAAAGGCAAAAAAGATGATTCTATGATCCAGCCGCCTCAGCAGCCTCGGCTTCAGGACCGTATAGATATCTGTCGGTGTCAAAACCGGCGGATCTCGGGTAGGGGGTCCTGAACTGTGCGTCTAGGCGGATGGTAACAGGAGACAAGGGACACGATGTTTTACCCAGGTTCGGGCCCTCTTGATGGAGGTAAAACCCTACGTCCTGCTAGATTCATATTGATGATATGTGTTACAAGAGTAGATCTACCACGAGATCAAAGAGGCTAAACCCTAGAAGCTAGCCTATGGTATGATTGTTGTTCGTCCTACGGACTAAAACCCTCCGGTTTATATAGACACCAGATAGGGTTAGGGTTACACAAAGTCGGTTACAATGGTAGGAGATCTACATATCCGTATCGCCAAGCTTGCCTTCCACGCCAAGGAAAGTCCCATCCGGACACGGGACGAAGTCTTCAATCTTGTATCTTCATAGTCTTGGAGTCCGCCGATGATGATAGTTCGCTATCCGGACACCCCCTAATCCGAACTCCTCAAGAGCCCTGAACCAGGCTTCAATGACGATGAGTCCGGCGCGCATGTTGTCTTCGGCATTGCAAGGCAGGTTCTTCTTCCGAATAATTCATAGAAGATTGTGAACACCAGGATAGTGTCCAGCTCTGCAAAAATAAATTCCACATACCACCGTAGAGAGAATAATATTACACAAGATCAATCTGCTGACGTATTTTGTGGTGTGACGTCGCACCACTACCAAGCCTTTATTCAAATTGTTTTTACTGTTCCACCTCGGTAGCGTTTAGCGAAGCGGTTTCCTTGGCACGTCTTGTCGAGGCAGAGATCGTGTTCCCCTTATTCCGGGATTCCCATCAATACGGACGTGGGTAACCCAACCGCGCCATTGATTGTGGCGCTTGGGAGATAAGCGAGTTTTACCAGGCCGGTGGGGACACACGTTTTTGTCCGCCCATATAAGGGGATAAGGATCCACCCTTTCACCTACGCCTTCTTCCTCCTTTGCTCATCCATTCCCGTGCACTCGAGCTCTAGCGCCCAAGTCTGCACTTTCCTCCTCTACCTTCTCCAACCATGTCAGGAGCGGTTGGCAGATGGATGGCCTCCTCCGTCACGGAGGGGCACATCACAAGACTGCGGGAGGCCGGATACTTGTCCGGCGATATCGCGCACAGGCTGCCCGACGCTGGGCAGCTCATTCCAACCCCCAGTCCCCATGAGAGGGTGGTATTTCGCCCCCACTTCCTCCGCGGACTAGGTTTTCCACTTCACCCATTTGTCCGGGGGCTCATGTTCTACTACGGCCTGGACTTCCACAACCTGGCCCCGAATTTCGTCCTCAACGTCTCGGCGTTTATCGTCGTGTGCGAGGCCTTCCTCTGCATCCAGCCCCACTTCGGCTTGTGGATCAAGACCTTCAATGTCAAGCCGAAGGTTGTGAAGGGCAGCCAAGCAGAGGCGCCATGGTCGGCAAGATGGCCAAAGTCCTATGGCTCGAGGGCTCCTTTGTGGAGACAATAAAGGGGTGGCAATCGGGGTGGTTCTACATCACCGAGCCACGCGACCCTGAATGGGTGGCGGCCCCCGAATTCAGATATGGATTCCCCACACAGCTCTCGTCATGGAAAGAGATGGGCCTGAAGTGGGGGGATTCTGACGAGCTATCCGTACTCCAAACACGCGTGCGGAACCTGGCGGACAAGAATCGCAGGCTTGTCGACGTAATCCAGGTGATGCTCATCCGCCGGATTCTCCCATGCCAACAACGGGACTTCAATTTGTGGGAGTTCAATCCGGCACAGCACTGAACCTTGAGCCGGCTCTTCGATACCACGCACGAAAATGCCTGGAAGGTGCTGTTCAAGGGCGCCGAAGCCCCCGCATCCGCTAACAAAGACCGCGGATACATCTCACGGCGTCAAGCCAGCGAGGTAAGTTATTTTACCATTTACGGGACTCCTTTTCCATAGATTGACTCTACGTGGGATCTGAAAATTCCCTATTCTTCGACAGGTCTGGCTGAAGACGTCCGGACAGATAAACTGTCCGGCTCCTTTGCCAGAAGACCCAGTGGACGCCCGATTGACGGGGCTGCTGGCTCCGGCACCCCATGTGGTGCTGGAGAAGAAGGCCAAGAAGGAGGCCACGGGAACTCGAAGGAGCACCCGACGCCAGTGTCAGTCGTGATTCTGAAGCAGTAATCTTCTCCTCAAGACGAGGAGGAAGAAGAAGAAGCTTCTCCCCAGTGGTGAGGAGAGGAAAAGGAAGGCCGCCTAACCGGGAGGCCGGAGGGTCCAAGAAGGGAAGAACCCTTCCTCCGGACTTCTCCACCAACGTCGACGATGATGAGGGGGATCGGCCTACGAGGGCCAAGCCCCTGGCGAGATCGTAAGTGTCCGGATACCCGTGGCTTTTTATTATCGCAGAGTGTTCTCTAATGTCAAACAATCGTGCAGCCCACCCAAAGGCGAGTTCGTCGATTCATCGAGCGGGTCCCTGGGCTCGTCAGAAATGGAGAGTACTTCGCTTCCGACCGCCTCCTCGCCTCATGCTGCGGACAACACCGCGGCGGGGCTCCAAAGGGGGCTTGGTCACGAGGAGGTGGCGCAGGAGGCGCCACAACGCAACCTCCCGGACTCCAGGCGTGTGGGGGGGCAAGACCCCAGGGGCTCTAAGCCCGACACTTGTCCGGGCTTCATGCCGGAGCCTTCAGTGGTTCCGGAGTCCGATAAGCGATCCCTTCGCAAGAAGGGTAAGACGCCGGTGTCCTTCATCCAACCGGAGGCACCGGATAGCTTACTGGAGGCGCTCAATGGCGCCTCCATCGAGGAGGAGCACCGCACTGTTATGAGTGCGGTGATCTGGACAGTTCAGTCCGCCAAGAGCGGGCTGACCGAAGCCTGTACCAGTCTTCTATCAGGCTTTGAGGTAAGAAATTTCAATATATGTAAAATGGTACTGCATAGACAGTAGCCCCTGATGCTCGGTTCGGTGTTTGAAAGAAAAGCCGGACTGAGGATCTTTAGAAAGACAAACGCAGGAGTCATAAAATATGTCAATATGGGATTGCGTCTTTGTCTTGCCGACCTCCGCCGTCTTGATCAAGGAGGTCAATACTTTGAAGGAAAACCTCGAGCGGTCCGAGAACGAAGCTCGGCCATGCCAAAAAGCAGCTCGAGGAAAAAGAAGGTGAGTAATACCTTATGAAAATTGTACCTTACAGAAAAGGATTTGGTTGCAAGAAAAATGACAAGGATAACGTGGGTATTGTAGGGGCTGCTAACGAGGTGGCGACCCTGAAGGAGGCGGTGGCCGCGGCCGAGCGTAATGTGGCCGCGGAATGCACTGAGCGAGAGAAGCAGGAGGCGCGGGTGGCGGAGGTACAGCAAGAGCTCCAGGATCTCGTGAAAAAACATGATAACTTGGAGCGTGACTCGAAGACTCGAGAGTCTGAACTTGCAACGGCTCTTGAGAGTGCCAAAACTGCTAAGGCCGAAGCCTACAAGGCCCTCCAGGAGATTGAGGCGGTGAAGAAAATAGCAGCAGGTAAGGCATTTTTCATGCAGAGTAAGCATGTGAGTGTTAATTACCTGTTGCTTACCCAATTCGGAGCTCTCCGTAGGCGTTCACAGATCTTCCTCGAGCGTGTCCGATGCTGCCGCATTCTCTTGGGCCGAGGATGGGAGCTCAACGGAGAAGGTCTTCGGTCTCAAGATGTCGAGGCCGGACATCCGGTGCCTTAGCGACCAGTGAAGCAGCTGGTCGAGCTCCACAAGGCGGCCGAATAGGCCATGAAGGGCCTCATAGTTCGGTGTGGCCTAAGGAGGCCATGCCCGGAGCTACTTCGGCCCTGGTGCGGGCTGATGGATACGTGCCCGTGGGTTGAAGTTATCAAGCATTCCTCTTGTATCGAGGGTGCCCGTCGGGCCCTTGCCCGCACAAAGGTGCACTGGGGCAAGATGGATGCCCAGAAGCTCGTGACGGACCCGCCACCAGAGGGCAAGGAGCACCGCACGCCCGAGATGTATTATAAGAGTGTTCTGAAGGGCGCCCGCACTATTGCGGGTGAGTGCTCCAAAGATGTAATATTTGAGTAGACTCGCATTTTGTTATCCTGTGCGCTGAAAACTTAGTTCATATGCGCTAAGCAACGCTTGTTAATTTAAAATATTACCTTACATGCGGCTGTTTATCAAATCGAGAGATGGCAAGTCGTCGGCTTCAGCCCCCATGCCACGTCTTTGGGGTGTTCGGGATAAACTTGAGCGCTCTTGTTCCCATTTTTGGGTCCATCTAGGGAGGTGCTCAACACAGCAAACAAGGCAACCGAACTTATAATGCTTGAACACTCTCACTTAGCCATAGAATTCTATAATTTTAAATTTCGGCGAAGCCCCTAGTCTTCGGAAGGCCGAATTTGGGGCGCTATCCACGCCTTGGCCGGACAGTATCCGACTCCTCGCTCTAAGCGGCATAAGTCTTTAAGGACTCGCAGAAAACCTCTCGAACAGCGACCGGTCTCTCGCCTCATCATGACGGTCAGTTTTAGATTTTTTCCACTGAGGCGTTAACCCAGCCGAATCGGGCGGAATCGCAGTGGTTCTACCGGTGCTACCTTAGCCGATATAACGGAACGTAAGGTACCAAAACACGGGAGCCGGGCAAACCCAACTATTGACCCAAGACATGATTCGGAGCCGATGCATATAGTGCTATAAGTTCGGGGTGCCGCACTTGTGAAAGTGTTCGGACTCATCACACCATAACGCGGGAAACATAAGCCCCTGGTGTATATTAGCCGTACCAAAGTGTACGGATGCAACATGTCGTGAATGAACATATGTATGAAAAAGAAATGCAATTATAAGCAAAAAGGTGCTGCATTGTTTTATTCAATAAGTGCTGCTACGGATGCAGAACGATACAAATAGTGCGATAAGAAAGGTAGGAGACTGTTAAACATGTCCCCCTCCAGGGGTAGGCTGTAGATTGGTGTATGAAAATGCTCGTAATGGAGACCACCTGTATATTCGTTGTAACCTTTATCCTTCCCTGGCTGTTGCATCGTGAGTTCGGCAGGTCTGCTGCCGGACAGGCTTCTGACAAACGGAGTCCTGTGGTTAAAAAGTAAAAGGTAAAAAGAAAAAAAAAGGAACGACACACTTGAGAGCCCCTTGTGTGGTTGAGCCGCAGTCTGGGTGTATTGTGGTCGTGCCCCCCTCCCCATGCCCATGGTATCTTCAGAGTGTAATGGTGTACGCGAAGGACCTGCTTTGACGTTTCGCAGGAGCTGGGGTTGGGGCCACACTGCTACGCGTGCTCGGAACGTGCCAGGTGGTCTTGTTGTAAGTTACTCCGGGCGCGCTTGGCTGTGTCCGGCCGCTTAACGGCCGGATTCGATAATTGCCTTAAGAGGTTGCATTGCACTTCTGCCGCGAGAGCCGCTGTATGTTCCTCCGTGCGGAGAGAACGTTCAGTGTTTCCGTTGACCGTAATGACTCCTCGAGGGCCTAGCATCTTGAGCTTGAGGTATGCGTAGTGCGGCACCGCGTTGAACTTTGCAAACGCGGTACGTCCGAGCAAGGCATGATAGCCGCCATGAACGGGACTATGTCGAAGATTAACTCCTCGCTTCGAAAGTTATCCGGGGATCCGAAGACCACTTCCAGTGTAATTGAGCCTGTACAATTGGCTTCTACACCTGGTATGATGCCTTTAAAGGTCGTTTTGGTAGGTTTAATCCTTAAGGGGTCTATGCCCATTTTCCGCACTGTATCCTGGTAAAACAGGTTCAGGCTGCCGCCGCCCATCGTGACTCTAGTTAGGTGAAATCCATCGACGATTGGGTCTAAGACCAGTGCGGCGAATCCGCCGTGGCGGATGCTGGTGGGGTGGTCCCTTCGGTCAAAAGTGATCGGGCAGGAGGACCATGGATTGAACTTCGAGGCAACTGGCTCCATCGCGTAGACATCCCTGAGTGCACGCTTCCGCTCCCTTTTGGGTATGTGCGTTGCATATATCATGTTCACCGTCCGCACTTTGTGGGGAAACCCTTCATCCTCTATTGTTCGGCGGTTGGGTCTCGTCCTCGTCATCGCTATGCAGCCCCTTGTCATTGTTTTCGGCAATTAACTTGCCTGCCTGCTTGAATACCCAACAGTCCCTATTGGTGTGGTTAGCTTGCTTTTCGGGGGTGCCGTGTATCCGCACAAGCGGTCGAGTATTCGGTCCAAATTGACGGACCCGGAGTAGTTCGTTTGAATGGCTTTTTCCGCTGACCGGTTTAGAGCCTTTGAATCCGGCATTGACCGCCAGATCCTCAATATTGTCGCCGTTAGTGCGGCGTTTGTTTTGTTACGACGCTGCCTGCCGCTTTTGGTCCTTGAAGTCCGGACTGCCAGAATTTTTGCCGAGGTTGTTGCTGCGTGCTAGCGGCTGTCCTCACCAGCGAAGCGGGTCATGAGTGATGTGAGGGCTGCCATGGATTTCGGCTTTTCCTGTCCTAGGTGCGGGCAAGCCACTCGTCATGATGTTATGCTTGAAGGCCGCGAGGGCCTCCGCATCCGGACGGTCGACGATTTGGTTTTTCTTGGTTAGGAACCGTGTCCGTAATTGTTCCGGCCGATTCGTCTGCTGCTGAATTATGTGGCTTAGGTCATCAGCGTCGTGGTCGCACATAAGTGCCCCGAAGTTATCGAGGAATGCGGCTTCCGTGTCCTCCCAGCTCCCAATTGACTCTGGCGGCAAGCTATTGAGCCAATGCCGGGCTGGTCCTTTAAGCTTGAGGGGAGGTATTTGATGGCGTGAAGATCGTCACCGCGGGCCATGTGGATGTGAAGGAGATAGCCTTCAATCCAAACCGCGGGGTCTGTTGTGCCATCATAGGATTCAATATTGACGGGTTAAAACCCTTCGGGGATTTGATGATCCATTACCTCGTCTGTGAAGCATAGTGGGTGAGCGGCGCCTCTGTACTGGGCGATATCACGACGGAGCTCGAAAGTGCTTGGTCTGTTTTGTTCGGCCCGGCCGGACTTACTGTGTCCGGCGCGACGGTTGTCGTCACGTACCGTGGGGCGCCCACGTGATCCATAGATCGATCTTGATTGTCTTGCCTTGTCTTCCAATATATCTCGCAGGTCCGGAGCGTTCCCCTTTGGCCGTGTGCTTTTTGATCGATGCCGGGGTACGGTTCTAGTGAAGGGCCTAGAGGCCTCTCTGTCGCGGCCATGGGGTGGTCGGTCAGCCGTATTGTCTCCTGGTGATGCGGGTTCGTAAGCCTCCTCCTCTAATCGGGGGAGCAGCTTGCGTTTAGGGTAGCTTTTGGAGGGGCGTTTGAGCTCATGCTCTTCGGCCGCGAGGACTTCGGTCCATCTGTCGGCTAGCAGATCCTGATCAGCACTAAGCTGTTGCTGCTTTTTCTTTAGGCTGTTCGCCGTGGCCATAAGCCTGCGTCTAAAACGCTTTCGACGGGATTCTCAGGCACAACGAATTCATTGTCATCGAGGCTTGCTTCGTCTTCATAGGGAGGCATATATCTCTACCTCTTCTTCTGCCGCTCTCTCTTGAGGGCTGGCGTCTCCATCCTCCTGTGCTGGATCTTGCTGGAGTGGATTGTCTTCGGCGTTGTCCGGTGTATTGTTATCTCCGGTGGCGGAATCTTCATTCTTGCTGTGGCAGGATTTAGAGCGGCGCCGCTGACGCCGGCGCTTGGGCTGCTTCTTGGAGGGGTCATCCTCCGTTGTTCCATCACCGTTCCCATCTTTTGGGATGTCCACCATGTATATGTCGTATGACGAGGTGGCCTTCCAGTGCCCTATAGGCGCTGGGTCTTGGTCGTCTCCGGCATCGTCGTCCATACCGTCGATGTCTTCGGAGTCGTAGTCTAGCATGTCGGTTAGATCGTCGACAGCGGCTACCAAGTGGGTGGTGGGTGGGCGTTGAATTTCTTTGTCGACCGCATCCCAACCTTCCTGACCGTAGTCCGGCCAGGGCTCTCCGGATAAAGAGAGAGACTTTAGTGAATTCAGGATCTCGCCAAAAGGCGAGTGCTGAAAGATGTCCGCGGCCGTGAACTCCATAACGGGCGCCCAATCGGATTCGATCGGCAAGGGCGCGGAGGGTTCTGAGTCCGGATAGGAGTCCGGCGCCCTGGAGTCGGAGTCTTTGCAAAGGACATGGATGGAGTTCGGCTCGATCGCCGTAGATATTGTGGCCCCCGAGGCGGTGTCCAACCACTCGTCCTCGGTCGGGGAATCCGGCTCCGGATTAAGGGTCGGAGCGGATACTGGTGCGGCCTCCAGGGCACTGTTCGGCTGCAGAGCTAGATCATGCCCATCGAGACAGTGCGGCACGCTTAGCTGCGGCTCGAATCCGTCGAAGATCAAGTCTCCGCGGATATCGGCCGTATAGTTCAAACTTCCAAATCTGACCTGATGGCCAGGGGCGTAGCTTTCGATCTGCTCCAGATGGCCAAGCGAATTGGCCCGCAGTGCAAAGCCGCCGAACGCGAAGATCTGTCCGGGGAGAAAAGTCTCACCCTGGACCGCGTCGTTGTTGATGATCGGAGGAGCCATCGGGCCTAGCGGCGACGACACAGAGGAACTCTCAATGAAAGCACCAATCTCGGTGTCAAAACCGGCGGATCTCGGGTAGGGGGTCCCGAACTATGCGTCTAGGCGGATGGTAACAGGAGACAAGGGACACGATGTTTTACCTAGGTTCGGGCCCTCTTGATGGAGGTAAAACCCTCGTCCTGCTAGATTAATATTGATGATGTGTGTTACAAGAGTAGATCTACCACGAGATCAAAGAGGCTAAACCCTAGAAGCTAGCCTATGGTATGATTGTTGTTCGTCCCCACGGACTAAAACCCTCCGGTTTATATAGACACGGATAGGGTTAGGGTTACACGTAGTCGGGTACCATGGTAGGAGATCTACATATCCGTATCGCCAAGCTTGCCTTCCACGCCAAGGAAAGTCCCATCCGGACACGGGACGAAGTCTTCAATCTTGTATCTTCATAGTCTTGGCGTCCGGCCGATGATGATAGTTCGGCTATCCGGACACCCCCTAATCTGGAACACCCTCAATATCCCCGACGCGGATAAATGGCATATCCCCGGTCAACCAATCCTACCTGCAACATTGCTACGGGCCAGATTCAGCGATCTAAGGAGACTTCATGACCATGTGCTGCAGGTAGAGAAAGGCCTCATCGCCTCGAAAGATCCAGGATACCCACTCTACGTGGTTAATATTCCGAGGCAAATGTCGTACGTCGACTGCTTCCCCGCAGATAAGTTCTTCCTCTGATTCGATTACATATTCGACATGTTTCACGTGAAGAAGCTTGATTTTACATTTGTCCGCCTTTATGCCTTGCACATGAACTACATCATCGGGGTTGAGCAGATACCTCATATCTGTGTCGCCGACCCGTACTACATGCACGAGGGCTTCTTGGGAGTCTGCAGAAAGCACGGTGAATACGCGAGGGATTACATCGTCAGTTTCATGCTCGCCAATAAGGATAAGGAGGCGATTCTCGTGCCTTATCATCCCATGTAAGTCATCCGCGCTGCTATCCTTCCTTCGATTTCAATAATTCATTTGCACGGTGGAGGCTAATTTATTTCAGGTGTACTTATTTTGCGCAGTGGCGGGCGCACCGTCCTCATCATCCTCTACCCCTCATTCTCCCACGCTCTTTACTTGGACTCGTCGAAGAACATTCACAAAAAGGATTACACCTACATCAAGGATGTTCTCGACAGTGCTATGTTTTACTACCAAGCAAGGGGTGGAGAGGTCAGGGACAAGAAGAGAAGGGGCGGCAGGGTCGCCTTCAGCCATAAGACCGATTTCTGCTGCATCCAAAGAACCGAACGATTCTCTTAATGATGGATTCTATGTCCTACACCACATGCTGGAGTATAGACGGGATCACCAGAACCTTCGCATGTCACCTAGATCCGGCGATGCCCATATTCTGCAATGGGCAAAGGACATAGGAGATATCGAGGATCACCGACTTCAAGCTGAGTTTTATAACATCCAGCACAAACTTTGCCCAAATCATCATGAAGGAGGTCATCGGAAAAACAGGGATGTTCTACGGAGAAGGACAAATGTCGTGGGAAGACGTCCAAACATGGATAGCCTCTCAGCGTCTCGCCATGAAGCCTTTCACTGAGCTCGAGGACTATCTCCGTGACATGGATGCATGGCATGACATGGTGGAGTGATTTTCGATATATGACAATGTGTCTGTTTTGTCCATACTTTCTGTATGACAAAACTTTGAGTTATGCACGGTGAAACTTTATTTGTGATGTAATTAAACCGCCCTCCTTCTCGACTAGCGAAAATCACTCTAGTTAGGGCATTTTGGGTATGATGAACTTTGTTATTTATGCTTATGATATGTTGTTTCTATTTTGCCAAGTCTATCTCTTTCTGTTGCTCAACTATATATGTTGCATATCATCGACTCATGTGACGATGCAGGTGCATAGATCGTAGATGGCGAAGAAGTGCTACGCCAGGAGTATATATCTGACGAGTGGCCGGAGTGTCGTGCCCAGTCTCTTGGTTTTACGGTTTCGAGCGACGCAGTAGTTAGTTTAGGTTCACGCTAATGCGAGAGAGGGATACGAACTCATGTACTCAAAGTGATAGCTCTTCTCGCGTATATCATTGTTTAGATGGATGACGATGTATTTGCAAGTAATCGAGACTTGTATCGCTATTTTCGAGATGATGACGAGAGACACTTTGTGTTGGATGATGATTATGATGATGACATGATTTGATGAGACTAATTGTATGTATATGCTATGATTACATTTGTATGTGTATGATATGCTAAAGATTATTGTATGAAGCCTATTCAAATACAAAACAAATATGTAGGAAAAAAAACAAATAAAAGTAGTAGTAGCGAGGGGGGGGAAATTTAGCAGTAGCGCCGCCTTACCAGTAGCGCCTCCTTGTAAAAAGCGCTGCAGATAATATCAGCAGCGCCCTTTCCTAAAGAGCGCTACAGCTATTCATGTATAGCAGTAGCGTGGGACAACAGGCGCTACTGCTATAAGTTAGCTGTAGCGCCGGCCCCCGCGCTATTGAGAGGCCTAAAACCCGCGCTGCTGCTAGGCTTTTCCCTAGTAGTGTTACTAGTCTAAATGGTGTCTGTGTGTGTGTGTTGTGCGTGTTAAACACATTGTACGTAGTATATCATACTATTCTAAATTGTGTTGTGTTTTTTTTGGTACACGTTAGGCTGTTCTCCCAAAATTTCAAGCCACGCCTTGTTATGCCGAAATTTCAAGCTAGCGTCTCTGTCTATCGTGCTGCGAAACTCCCGCCTCTTGAACCCGTGCCTTGTTACCCCGAAATATTTAATATAAATCTTTCTCGTTGTGCTCCGACAACTCCCTCCATCTCAACCCGCCTTGCTATTCCAAAATTACAACACGCCACGAAAACTCCCACCTCCTGTGAAATCCCGACACGCGAAATGCCCGTGATACCCATGAACCGAAAGAACCGCCTCAAATCGGTGGGGGTACTTTCGTAACTTACCCCACATTTCGGACAAGCACGTCCCTAAGCCATGGTTCCCCACTCCCATCCCGTCCGCCCACCCATTCGTGCAACGAGGCCGGGAAAACCCGCGAAGCCCCACACCCTCCTCCGTCCGCCACCCAGCCAGAGCCTCTTCCCCGACGACGTCGTCCACAGAAACACCTCGACGTCCCTCATCCACCGTACCAGATGAGGATCCATCGTCGATCTGGTCATCCCGTCGGTTCAGCCATCCCGTCCTCCACCTCCAAGGAGCTGCCCCGACGTTCCCCTTGTCTTTCGCGCCACCTTCATTCCCACACTGTCGTCTTCACCTGCACCACCGGAAGAGCATCATCATCACTGTTTCCTTGGATAAGCTGCGGCCTAATCGGCGCCACCAAAGAGTTTGTACACTAATTTCCGCATTTTCTTCTTGATTCGATCTCACGGTGCTGCCGGCGCTCGGTCTCGAGCCGACACGGCGTGGATCCATCCACGGCGGCGTCGTCGGCCACTTCCTCCACGGCGTTGCTCCCTCGGCGGCGACGTCCACATCAGTAGGAGCTACTGCTGCTATAGCTCTCGCTCACGCTGCTGCTCTGCTCTTGCTCTCGGTCCCCTGCCTGGTCTGCTCTTGCTCTTGCTCGTGCTCGCGCTGCTGCTCTCGCTCTTGCTCTTGCTTGCGATGCTACTCCGATTTAGCTACACTTCAGTCGAATGAATCGACTTTTGGGTCAGTCAATTTTCAGGGGGTGGGGGGCTCGCCAGAGTTAAAGAAGAACCAACCACAACGGGGAGGGGGCTCACCGGAGAGGTACCCCACTATCTATCTTAGGGTTCAGGGTGGGGGCGATGGTCGCCGGCGGTGCTAGGGCGGTGGCGTGGGGATCACGGAGAAAAGCTTCGATGCAGGGGGCCTAGAGGGATGGCCGGGCGGCAGTGGACCGGCGGTGGGAGTGTTTTTGGGCGGGCGGGTGGCGCATCACGCCAAGGGCGGCGGGGCGGCTGTTTGGCCGGTGGTGGTGGCGGCTCGTGGGGTGGAGGTTGAAGATGAACTGCAGGCCCTTGATTTTGTATCCAACGGCTGCAAAATCGACTGATCAGAGATGAAAAAGTCAGTCGACTGACGTGTAGCCTCACCTCTAGTGCGTTCAGTTTCGACAGTAAAATTCAGTTTCGACAACAAAATTCAATTTCGACAAAGTTCAGTTTCGACAGTTAAGTTCAGAGATGAGCGGCTGATGTATACTCTATCACTTTGTGGTTATGCATTTTACATCATCTATTCGAGATGCTATTAGAATTCCACTCAGGTTAACATTGTCTCTCTTGTCCTGCTTCAGCCTCGGCGTCATACAACTCACCGGAGCTGCTCCAACGACGAAACCCTCCAATACAGCGGAGCAGTACCTCGGGCTCCATCTCCAGACGCCTAAGATCTTCTTCCCCTCCTCCGACAGCCAAGTTAGCCGGAGCATCCTCACCGGCCAACCCAATCACGCTGAGATCGACATGGCTTCGCCAAAGAGTGTCGGTGTTCTGGGAACGGGGGTACCCAGACTTGCCTGCCTGCGGCCTGCGGCGTGGCTCAAGGGGTCGCCCAGTACGGCCCATCTTCATCAGCACAAGCTCAAGACCCTCGCGACGGGCCAAGACTCGCGGGGCAGATGACAGGAAGCTTTCTCAGGCATGGACTCGTCAGGCTGGCTCGCGAGGAGGCGAAGAGATCAAGGCGGGGTACCTCACGAGGTGCCCATGACGCAAGCCATGACGACCAAGGGCGCAAGGCGGGCGCCAGCCCGCAGTTGTCCTCATTTCCCCTTTGGTGCAAAGGAGGCAAGCGCAGTAGAGCATCAAGCAAAGGTAACCATTTCGTGCAACAAGACCAAGACCAGCTGAACGGCAGGAAGGAGGTCATCGTGGATCCTGTGCCAGGCGTCATCGCCGAGCCTTTGGCAGGCGAGGACCGACTTTAGTCAGGATAAGTGTACTAGATGTTCCCCTTCAAAATGGCCAATTGTTGGTGCCCTTCCCGCTCAATATTTGGGAAGAGGCCCAAGGCCTCTGCCTATAAATAGGACGAGCCACCCACAGGGTAGGAGGAGGCCGGATCGAATCAGAAAGAGGGTAAGAAAGAGAGAGAGAGAAGCGACTGAACTCCCCTTAGCAGTTCATCGCACCGGCCAAGAACAGACCCTCGCGAGGCTGTTCTTCCTTGTATTGTTCATCATCAGCCCCAGAGGCAATCCACCACACCACACACTAGAGTAGGGTATTACACCACAATGGTGGCCCGAACCAGTATAAACCTTGTGTCCCTTGTGTTGCTCTTTGTGTAGTTTAGATCCTTGATAGGCGACTAGTTGTAGGTATGTTGGAGGTGAGATCTCCGCGTGCACCCCATAGTTCGAACCTAGAGGGTCTGCCGGAACCCGAAATCGGACATTTTGCGCGCCAGGTAGGGGTGCACCGGAATCCGCCTTCCGCCACACTACTCTTCGCCAACCCTCGCATCCATGTCAGACGCTCGTCGAGCCCGCGCCGAGCGCCGGGCCGCTCTCGCTACTCGTGTCGCCCAGACGGCCCCCGTCGGCGGCCGCCCCCGCCGTTCCCCATCGCCTGCCGTCAACGCCGCCACCGGCCCGGCGAGGAACGAGCAGCAGGCGTCGTCCCAGCATCCATCAGTGAGGCGAGACGACCGCACCGCTACTTCTTCGCTCGCCCAGCTGGTTCTTCGTCCCGCACGCTGCGCGCGCCCATGGAGGCTCGAGCCGCGCTCATCGCGGCAAGCGAGCTCCTGCGCTACCGCCCCGTCGACGATGTCTACGAGGAGTGGCTCGACCGCGTCGCCGAGCTCGTCCGCGCCGTAGGGGGCTCCCCCGCGCCGTCCTTCTCACTGCACCGCACCCCGCCTTGCGCAGGCGATGAAGCTTCGGGGGCGCCTCAGCCGCCTCCCCCTCAAGAAGGCGCCCTGGCCCCAAGGCGCGTGGCCCCTGGGCGGAACCCACTCCGTCCGGCACCAGCGCAGCAAGAGCACAGCTGCCAAGGAGTCCCTCGTCCCCAAGAAGCTGCCCGAGTGCTCCCTGCACTGGCCCGTCACGACAACGCTCCTACTCTAGCACGCGAAGACCCCGCGCTGCTCCCAGCGGCAGCGCACGGGGACCCGCAAGATCAAGCCCTCCGTCACCAAAGGCCTCCCGTGGCCACTGCAGGCTACCACGCCTTCACCACCGAGCTACGCAGCATCGCATGGCCTGGCAAGTTCAAGCCAGACCTGCCTCCTCGCTACGACGGCACCGCCGATCCTGCAGAGTTCCTTCAGCTCTACGAGCTGGGCATCGAAGCCGCCAACGGGGACGAGAAGGTCATGGCAAACTGGTTTCCCATGGCGCTCAAGGACGGTGCCCGCACCTGGCTCCTGAACCTGGCTCCTGGCACGATCTCCTCCTGGGACGAGATGCGCACCCGCTTCATCGCCAACTTCCAAGGCACTCACGACCGGCCTCCTGCCATGAGCGACATGCGCCGCATCAAGCAGCAGCCAGGAGAAACCCTGCAGAAGTACATCCAGCGCTTCAACAACGCACGCCTCAAGATTCCCAAGGTGACCGAGGAGGCCATCATCTCAGCCTTCTCCGACGGTGTGCGTGACATCAAGATGAAGGAGGAGCTGGCGATGCATGAAGACCTATGCACATCCCTGGAGTTGTTCAACTTGGCGACCAAGTCGCGCCAGGTTGAGGAAGGACGCCTTTCCTCCTCGAGCTGCCGCCGCCACCCGTAAGAGAAGAAGCCCAAGGTCAAGGACGTGAAGCGGAAGGGGGATGCCGTGCTCGCGGCGGAACCAGACACCAAACAAGGCAGGGATCAGCCCGAGTCTTCCAAGGGCAGCCGGTACTGCGTGTACCACGACCTCCACACCCACAACACCAACCAATGCCAAGAGCTCAGATCCGTGCGAGAAGGGCGAATCGGTCGACGCCCCGACCGCAATGATCGAGGCTACGGCCGAGGAGAAGGAAGAAGCGCAGGACGTTGGGAAGACCGTGGCCCTCGCCAAGGGTGGCGTGACCAACCTCGCGAGGACCGCTGGCAGGATCAGCCTCGCGAGGGAGGCTGGAGGGACCCGCCTCGCGAGGGAGGCTGGAGGGATCAGCCTCCCGAGGATCGCCCACAAGGCAACGCAGGCCTCCCTCCTCTGCCACCGCAGTCAAGGAGAAATGAAGACCATCATCAGGACGAGGGGGCTAGGGGCTTCAAGGAGCCACGCACAATCGCTTGCATCCTGGGCAGAGCTCAAGCCCCAGCCTCTCAGCGCATCTTCAAGCAGTTCGCCCGCGAAGTGAATGCAGTCCTCCCCAAGCGCGAAGCCACGCGCCCTCTCAGGTGGTCAGCGTGCGCCATCACGTTCAGCTCAGTGGATCAGCTCAAGTGCGCAGCCACAGCCGGAGTCCTCCCGATGCTTTGTTCCCCAATCATCAGCAACGTGCAAGTCACCAGGACCCTCATCGATGGCGGGGCAGGGCTCAATGTCCTGTCCGTCGAGACATTCAACAATCTCCAAGTGCCATACAATCAACTTCAGCCAACCAAGCCTTTCTCCGGAGTCACCGATGGTTCCACAGTTCCGATAGGGCAGGTCCACCTTCCCGTCACCTTCGGGGCGCGCGACAACTACCGCACCGAGCTCATTGACTTTGACGTCGCCCACATTCACCTACTGTACAATGCCATCCTCGGGTACCCAGCTCTGGCCAAATTCATGGCCGTGACTCATCACGGCTACAATGTCCTTAAGATGCCAGGAAGCGGTGGAGTCATCACGGTGCCTTGTGAAGAGAGAGACGCGGTGTGTTCCCTGGAGCGTGCTTTTCAAGCCGCGTCAATTGAAGTACCAGATCACAGGAGCGGGAGGCTCCCCGAGGCTGCTCCTAGGAAGAAGAAGACATCGCCTTGCCCGACCCCTCGGGAGGCAGGCCCCTCAGGGTCCACGCCTGTTCAGGGGGCACCTCCTTCTGCCGCATAGGAAGGCGCGCCCGGCGCCCTCCTTGAGCAAGGCTCAGGGGCTCCCTCCTAGAGGGCCACCGACTTTGCTAAGATCACGAGGGAGGCGCTCGGGTACCACTTGGAGGCATGTTTCAAAGCACATTTCCCTCAGGAAGGAGCGAGGCAAGGAAGGCCAAACCCTCAGGAGTTCGTCAGCAAGATCATTCAGGAGCTGCAGGAGTCAAGAGTCATGAGTGGCAGCCGCCGCCACTTACCGTAGCTCCCCATCCAGCGAGGATGGTGGGCTGCGTCTGCATCGACATACCAGGGCTCAACCGAGCCGCCTCTCGAGCGCCTGGCCCCTCACGCGTGGGGCACTGTGAAGGTCCACCCCATAGCTAGGTTCGCATGCCTTACGGCTTGCCGAACGCCGCTGGCACGCGCCAGCGCCTCATGAGGAGCATCTTGGAGGCTCAAGTGGCCAGGCGTTCCGCAGTCCTGGCGGAGATGGAGATGGTCCGCGAGGAGCCACCAGCGCCTCCGGAGCGTCCCGAGGCTCCTGGGCCTGGGGGCTCGTGAAGATCGGCTCGCAGCCGCACGACGTCCGCTACTTCAGCATCCCTCATCTTCAACATTGTCGTGACATCCGTCGAAGTTTCATTTTCAGCCGGAGCGCCTGTGGCTGCATCATTCCCAGGCCGCATGGGTACGTCCCTGTGGCATGTATCCCTTTTGATTCATGTTTCTAGTTTACTTTATTGGGGGCGCCCCTCGGGCTGCGTTATCCCCAAGTCGCTCGGGCCTGACCTAGCGATGTCCGCCTTCTCTGCACCTATCTAAATGGACTTACTCCTTCGTGATTAACGTGTTTGTCCTAGTCGCCGGCTCGATTGACACCAACTGATGGAGCTGCTCCCTAACGGCATGATGCTTGCGCATGGGTCCGTCCCTGCAACGCCGACAAACCTGAATAGCTGAGCTCTGGCCGCGGCAGCCTCGCATGGCGTCACCTCGTCAAGCCTTCAGTGCCTCGTCACCCCTCCAGAGCAACCAACAGCTGGCTGTCGATTGTCATGGCGAACTCTTGTTCTTCTTATGATGAGCCTGCAGGATCTCTTCAAGGAGCAGCGTCAGGCGAGGCCTTCACGGCGTCTCCTTCACTCTCGTCCGCGCGAACCGCTTGCACGTTAAGGGGGGGGTACCTGAGCATCGCGGCTCATGGGCTCCTACTGGCTCTCCAGCCCTCATCCTCTGGCCTTGTCCACGGCATCACGACCTGGCATACCAGCGACGCCTGAGCTCGCTCAAGGGCCGGGATCCGAGGACGTAGAGCAGAAAGGGGAGTAAAGGTGAGAGGGAAGAGGCACGCGGGGACCTCGCCAGGCAACTCCTCATCTGCCAATGCGCGGACCTATCGCCGCACCAAGAAGCGGTTCCTGACTCCCGAGATAAGTCATCCTCCGGAAATACTAGCTATCGCAGCACCGACCTCGCACCTAAAGCAATCCCGTGTTAGCAACGTCGCGCTCCTTTCTCACCGAACGATGGCTGCTTGAGCGCTTAAGGGACCTCCCGAGCATCGCGACTCGTGGGCTCTTATCGACCCCGGGCCGCTCACCTCCTGGCCTTGACCACGGCATCGCGACCAGCATACCGGCGACGGCTGAAGCCTGCCTTTGGGAGCGGGACACAAGTATGAGCATCAAGCCCTTGCGAGGTTCGAAAGGAGGAACTAAGCTAATATGGGATGAGCATCTCGCACCACTTCACGACAAGGATCATATTAACAAACAAAACCGCAGGCACCTTACAAGCCCCCACGGGGCGCGTTTTTCGATTCCTTGCAGGGAACAAAGGGAGCAGATCCTAAAGAACGCTAACTACACGCGCCTCTGCAAAAGACGCCATCATCAACAGTGGGCCGTCAGGCACCGGCGCCAAACCCATCCAAATCAGTGGTGGCGGCGGCCTGACGAGCCTGCCCTGCTCCGAGAGTGACGCAAGCTCGGGGGCTCGTAGCTGTCGTCGCTCGTCTCCGTAGTCGCGAAGAGCTCGGCGGAGTCGCTGGATCCTCCGACGCCTCCGCCGCCTGAGGAGCTGCCAGGGGAGCGGTCGGCGAGCCTAGTCCTCGCCGCGGCAGGGCCCCGACCACCTCTCTCAGGGAAGCACTCCAGCCGGCGTCCTTCCGCGTCGAAGACCTTGAAGAACATCACGGAAGCGCCGTTGTATTCCAGGTGGATCACGAGGGCGCCCCTCGTCCTGCAGACCCGGGCGATCTCGCCCCAGCCTCGAGTCATGAAGACCATGCCGGGAGCGACGATCGCAACCTCTGCTCCGGCAGCAAGGGTGCTGCAGTCGGCGTGCTGCAACCAGAGCTCCAGAGATCCCCTCTGCGGAATCATGAAGGAGAAGGAGGGAGGAAGGTGAATCCAAGACTGAGGAGGCATGGCGGCATGGAGCACAATCTCTCGAGAGGAGCCCTCGGCATGGACTCCGGGAGGAACAACGCGCACCGCCGTCACCGCCGGCGCCGACAGCGGCGTCGTCCATGGCGCTCGGCGTCAACTCCTTCAGGGCCCTCAATGCGGGTGTACAAGGGCAGAGGGAACCCTGGCGGTGGCAGCTCGTACCAGGTCCTCGACACCTCCTGCCGGGCGCCCTCATCTCGGCGACAGAGGGCTAGCCGTTTCTTCGGTGGAAGCGGATCGGGACCCTCTCGGGGGGCCTTTCCTTTCTCTTCTGCGGAGAATCGGCGGATCGGAGCCATTGCCGCAATGTCGAGCAAGGGCAAGGATGGAGAAGATGGAGAAGCATGGAGAGATGGACTGGAAGGGCACGCGCCGTTCCGTACTTATAGCCGGGGAAGGCCAACCGTTGACCTCCACGATCACAGGTAATCATGACCCGCTTTGCATGCAGGGACTCGTCAATTCGTGCAGTTGCCGAGGTGTCGTGGGGATGTGGAGACGCCCACGTCCAATCAACCGCCACGCGGCGCCCAAGGCCGCAGGCTGTTGGGGCCCGCGGCGCTTCGCACTTGCCACTTCGCTTCTCTTCTAAGCCAAGTCCAGGCATGCCTTGGGCACGGGGGCTACTGTCGGCGTTCTGGGAACGGGGGTACCCAGACTTGCCTGCCTGCGGCGTGGCTCAAGGGGTCACCCAGTACGGCCCATCTTCATCAGCACAAGCTCAAGACCCTCGCGAGGGGCCAAGATTGCGAGGCGGATGACAGGAAGCTTTCGAGCACGGCCTCGTCAGGCTGGCTCGCGAGGAGGCGGAGAGATCAAGGCGGGTACCTCACGAGGTGCCCATGATGCAAGCCATGACGACCAAGGGCGCCAGGCGCGCTTAGCTCACAGATGTCCTCATTTCCCCTTTGGTGCAAACGAGGCAAGCGCAGGCGAGAGCATCAAGCAAAGGCAACCATTTCGGTGCAACAAGACCAAGACCAGCTGAACGGCAGGAAGGAGGTCATCGTGGAGCCCAAGCCAGCGTCATCGTCAGAGCCTTTGGCAGGCGAGGACCGACTTTAGTCAGGATAAGTGTACTAGATGTTCCCCTTCAAAATGGCCAATTGTTGGCGCCCTTCCCGCTCAATATTTTGGAAGAGGCCCAGGGCCTCTGCCTATACATAGGACTAGCCACCCACAGGGTAGGAGGAGGCCGGATCAAATCAGGAAGAGGGTAAGAAAGAGAGAGAGAGAGAGAAGCGACTGAACTCCCCTTAGCAGTTCGTCGCACCGGCCAAGAACAGACCCTCGCGAGGCTGTTCTTCCTTGTATTGTTCATCATCAGCCCCAGAGGCAATCCACCACACCACACACTGGAGTAGGGTATTACACCACAATGGTGGCCCGAACCAGTATAAACCTTGTGTCCCTTGTGTTGCTCTTTGTGTAGTTTAGACCCTTGCGAGGCGACGAGGTGTAGGTAGGTTGGAGGTGAGATCTCCGCGTGCACCCCAGAGTTCGAACCTAGAGGGTCTGCCAGAACCCGAAATCCGACAAAGAGGTTGTACACTTCTTGTGGTTTGACTTAATCTTACCATGCTTCTTTGCATCCTCTGATCTTCCAATTCTTGTGAACCAAACACCCAGATTGGCAGAAATCCCGTGTTTTTAAATTCTCTGTTTGCACGTGCATTCCTATCCTATTCCTGTCTATTTCCTATCCCTGCATTGTTAGAATCCTCAAATTCAAACAAGCCATTACACAATTACCTCTATTACCGATATGTGTCAAAGAAAACCTTGTGTGGTTTGTCCTGCTCCTGCGGTGCTGTGTTCCACCCCAGCTCAGCTGCTCCAACAATGGAAGGGTTCACGACAGCAGGGAACCACTCTCCAAACTGTCTTTCGCCGCCTCAGATCTTCTTCCCCGCCGTTGGTAGCCACGACAACCGCATTACCATCATCAACTGAGCAGATGACCTTGAGGACTACATGGGTCCGCAAGAGAGGTCGCACTCTTCCGTGTCTGCTTATGTTATGCATCGCTTAATATGATGACATGCTACTTTATTGTCGTATTCACCTATTAGACTTTGACTCAGGTCCAAACATATGCTGAAACTTGAGTTTTTAAATGGTTGTGGGGTACATAATGGGGCAGCAATAAATACTATATTTCTACTATCTGGTTAATCTTGGGTGTCTACTATGAGTTTCATGTTTGTAGGATCTTGAGAAGAGGATCCTAGCGGGGGGGTGATTAGACACTAAGTACCAAAGTTGCAACTTTTAACTTCTTTTTGTTTAAGTGGAGTTTAGGCACAAGTTTAGCATTCTCATTACATAACAAGCAAGCATGCAAAGGTTATATAGGCAACGGAAAATAAAGCATGCAACTTGCAAGAATGTAAAGGGAAGGGTTTGGAGGATTCAAACGCAATTGGAGACACAGATGTTTTTGTCATGGTTCCGATAGGTGGTGCTATCGTACATCCACGTTGATGGAGACTTAAACCCACGTAGGGTAACGGTTGCGCGAGTCCACGGAGGGCTCCACCCACGAAGGGTCCACGAAGAAGCAACCTTGTCTATCCCACCATGGCACGAAGTAGGCGATCCCCTTGCCCTTACAAACTCCTTGGTTCAACTCCACAATCTTGTCGGAGGCTCCCAAGTGACACCTAGCCAATCTAGGAGACACCACTCTCCAAGTAGTAACAAATGGTGTGTTGATGATGAACTCCTTGCTCTTGTGCTTCAAATGATAGTCTCCCCAACACTCAACTCTCATCATAGGATTTGGATCTGGTGGAAAGAAGATTTGAGTGGAAAGCAACTTGGGGAAGGCTAGAGATCAAGATTCATATGGTTGGAATGGAATATCTTGGCCTCAACACATGAGTAGGTAGTTCTCTCTCAGAAGTGGTAAGTTGGAAGTGTAAGTTTGTTCAAATGGCTCTCTCCACGAATGAAGAGGAGGTGGAGGGGTATATATAGCCTCCACACAAAATCTAACCGTTACACACAATTTACCAAATTCGGTGGGACCGAATCATAAAACTCGGTCGGACCGATTTAGTAAACCTAGTGACCGTTAGGGTTTTTGGTGGGACTCATATGCAACTCGGTAGGACCGATATGGTTAGGGTTAGGGCATAACGTAATCTTGGTGAGACCGATTACACAAATTCGGTGAGACCGAATTTGGTAATTAGCTAACCCAAGAGTTGGTCAGGTAAACTCGGTCGGACCGATTTGCTCTTTCGGTGAGACCGAAAAGTTACAAAAGGGAACCAGAGAGTTTACATTGTAATCTCGGTAGTACCGATTACACAAACTCGGTGAGACCGATTTTGGTAATGGACATACACAGAGAGATTGCAATCCCATCTCGGTGAGTCCGAGATCCCTATCGGTGAAACCGTTTTGCCAAGGGTTTGTGTCAGTAGCTATGACATCTGAACTCGGTGGCGCCGGATAGAAAGAATCGATAGGGCCGAGTTTGACTTTAGGTTTAGGTCATATGTGTGGAAGTGGGAAAGTAGTTGAGGGTTTTGGAGCATATCACTAAGCACATGAAGCAAAAGGCTCATTAAGCAACACCTCATCCCTCCTTGATAGTATTGGCTTTTCCTATAGACTCAATGTGATCTTGGATCACTAAAATGTAAAATGAAGAGTCTTGATCTTGAGGCTTGAGCCAATCCTTTGTCCTTAGCATCTTGAAGGAGTTCCCACAACCTTTAGTCCATGCCACTCCATTGTTGAACTTATCTGAAACATACTAGATAAAGGTGTTAGTCCAACAAGAGATATGTTGACATTAATTACCAAAACCACCTAGGGAGCACTTGTGCTTTCAATGTTGGGTCCAAACAAACTTTAAAGGAGCCATTATCTGTATTTTTTAACTAAAGCTATTATCTGCCTGCTATCATTTGTTTTGGGTCTGTCCACAGTTTGCTATCATCACTCTGGATTTGTGCATGCACTCCTTACATAATCTCACTATGCATGTCAGTTATTGTACACAACGGAACTGAACATGTAGAGCAAAAGAGACGAGCCTTGCGTGGCAATAAAATTTCATGCAAACGTTGCTCCATGGTGGGCGCAAAGGCAGCCCCCCTCCACCCATTTCGGATCATAATCAATAGGAAGATAACTGTTCGAGGGGATTCGTAGCGAAGACCACTCCTATTTACCCCATGAGGTCTTCGCTCTAACTTGGCATGCTGATGTTGGTAATATCATGCATATGGTGCCTTGCATTGCTTAATGTATACATTAAAGATGTCATCTCACATGCTTTGTGTCAATGCCATCTGTTTAGTTTCTTTATCGTATATGTGGATCATGCAATGCCATCTTGTTTAACCAGGCATCATATATGTGAATTTTGCAGTACCACCACAGTTAGCCAGTCATCTTATATGTGAATTATATCATGACATCATTTTTTTATTACGTGTTAAATTTTTCAACAATTTTAGTACATTCAATTACTCTTCCTGTGCATCAGCCATTCGGCACGATCAAGGAAAAATCTGGAGTGGAAACAAGGTCTTCAGAGCAGACAATGCTATCTGACGAAGCGCATGTCTTGCTGGTTACAAATAGCTCCTCAGAGGAGGATTCAGAGACAGATGACCAGTCCTATTCCCCCCCCCCCCCGAGGTGCATGCTCTAACTTGGCAGGGTTATGTTGCTCATATCATGCGTATGGTATCTTGCATTTCTATGTGATTTGCTTACTTCAGACATGCTTTGTGTGAATGCCACCTGTTTAGTATCTAATTACCATATATGTGAATTATGCAATGTCATCTTGTTGCAAGACATTATATATGTGAATTATGCAATGCTATCTTGTTGCAAGGCATTATATATGTGAATTCTGCAATGCCATGCTGTTTAGCCAAGCGTCATTTATGTGAATTATGTCATGCCGTCCTTTTTTTTGTATTTATCATTGCTTTTGTCGACCAAGTTTGTATATTCAACTGCTCTTCCTGTGCATCAGCCATTTGAATTGGTGAAGGAGAAATCTGGAGTGAAAACAAGGTCTTCAGAGCAGACAATGCTACCTAGCGAAGTAGATATCTTGCTGGCTACAGATAGCTCTTCAGAGGAGGATTCAGAGGCAGATGACCAGTCCTATTATCCCCCTGAGGTGTATGCTCAAACTTGGCAGGGTTATATTACTCATATCATGCACATGCTGTATTGAAATGCTTAGTTTTTACATCGTATACACGATACTGGATGCCATCTCCTTAGTTGGCACATCATATATGTGATTTCCCTATGCTCATTTCCTTAGTATATAAATCATATATTTGAATTATATCATGCCATGATGTTTACATAGACAACATGTATCTGAATTATGGCATGCCAACCCATTTTCTAAAGACATAATATAGTTATATCATCTCATCCTGTTCACATAGTCATCATATTTTGAATTATGTCATTCTATCCATGAATTATATCATGCCATCATGTTTCCATCGACGGCATGTTTGTGATTTATGGCATGCCAACCACTTTAATAGACACATCATATAGTTATATCATGTCATCCTGTTTACATAGTCATCATATTTTGAAGTATGTCATTCTATCCTATTTAGTTAGCCATCATGCATGTGAAATTGTGTCATGCTATCGTGTTTAATTAGCCATCATATATGTGAAATTATGTCCTGCTATTCTGTTTGGTTAGACAACATAAATGTGAATTATTTCATGCCCTGTTTTCTTCCCTACTAGCACCTGTCTATCTTACAATGTCTGTACATTCAATTACTTTTCTTGTTTATCAACCATTTCAATTGGAGGGGGTGATGGCAGTATCTGCGGGAGTAAAAACACGGTCTTCAGAAAAGATCGTGCTACCTGTCGATGGAGATAGAACCACGGTTGTACTTGTCCAAGAACCCCCCCCCCCCCCACACATAACCCAGACTCATGCGGATTGTACCCCTACCCAGTTGCATAGAGAACCAGATACACCCCTTCTAACCCCAACCCCAGCAGATAGTAACCCAGTTCCCATTGACACAACACCGTCTCCACCATAGAGCACCCAAACACGAGCAGTTAGTAAGGCAACTGCAGTGCCCAAAGCACGAGGACCACCACTCCGAACCCCAAGTCAACGCTTAAAGAAGAAGAAGAATTGTTCTCAGGTCAGGTTCCGTAGCTATGGTTCATACTACTTTGCTCTTGCATCACTGTATTTACTCATACCAACTAATTTCAACTTTGAAGGATGCAATTGAAACTCCAATTGTCGGTGTACTAAGGTAGGGGTACCTTAGTACCCCGAACCTGGGCACGGGCAGTCGCAGCGTCCCCGTGGCAAGCCTTGCCAGGCGTCTACCAAGATCCTCAGTGTTTCCTTTGGAGCCATTCAAGAACAAAGTAGTCGAGACCCCGACAAGAGGAGCTTGGCGGGAAGGCCACTCAGGGCGCGAAGGAAACAAGGCCCCGGCAAGAGGAGCTTGCCGGGAAGGCTTGGCGCGCCGCCCCAAGCGCGACAAGGTTCTGCCGCGGCAAGGCGCTTGCAGGCGGGCGACCTCTCTTCATCTCCGCTCCAGCTCACCCGCCAACGTGTCACCACGGGCTCTCCCGAGTATCGCCAGTGTCGACGGGCTGTGCAGCCAGCGGGAGTAGCGACAAGCGGCCGACAAGCTACCATCGTGGCAAACGGAGGCGCACTTGACGGTCCCTCACCTAATCGTTTCGGGCGACTAAGACGGGCATTGATGACTCTTGTCCCTTGCCGTCAGAGTTAGGTATAGACTACTGTACACTGTACAAAGCGGTGTACCAACCTATGTTTTTACCTTTATACCCTTGTCTGCTTGCCACATGTGGTAACCCCTTGTGCCTATAAAAGGAGGCCCAAGTGCTACGTAGAAAGGGTTCGGTTCAGTTCGGTTGGGTTGGGTTCGGCCGGGTTCGGTCCAGCTCCAGCTAAGTTCATCACATTCCTACAAAACTACACTCAGGCTAGGTCTTGTAGCTCCCATTGCTCCCTAGCAAGAACACAAGATAATCCACAAAGCAGCAGTAGGAGTATTATCTCCCCGGAGAGCTCCGAGGCTGGGTAAATCCGCTCGTGTGCATCGCCTCGATCCGCTCTTTGCGCAATCTCCGCCCCCCTCCGAACCACAAGGGGCCCAGGTCCCGTAGGTGCTCGTGGGACACGATCAGCTCTCCCCCGACATCTTTGGCGCGCCAGGTAGGGGGCGTCGAGACGGTGTGAACCCGATCCGGCGGTCACACGAGCAACTTCATCGACATCTTCGTTGATATGGCGCCGAAGAAGAAGTCTTGGCAGCGGCCAGGCTGCCCGTCGCGTCGAACCCACCACCACCGGAGCTGTCGGTGGTGGGGAAGACGCCGCGGAGGAACCGGCGTCGTCGAGAGCGCATAACGTCACCAGGTCCAAAGACAAGGCGGCGCAGCGTCGGCGTCCGAGTCCGCACTGCGCCCTTCGCGAAGAGGCGTGGGACCGACAGCGTCATGATGCTCGCAGCACCATACGCTCGTTGGATCAAGGCCAAGCTGGAGGATCCCGAGGCCCTCGAGACCCGCATGCACCTCAGCATGCCGGTACGAGCGGAGTACGGTCGCTTGGGCGGGATGCTGCTCCTCCTAACTTGGCTAGGAGTCCGAGCACATCCCGTTCCTCGCTCCGTACTCCATCGCCACCCACCACTCCGGCGGAAGCCTTGGCGAGAGCTCAGCTTCTTCTAGACTACCCTCCAACAGCCGGCAAGGTCGACGAATGGAGGGCTACAATTTAGAGTCTCATCGGCTTTGCCAACGGCGATGTCCCGCGGCAACCAACTGCGTCCTTGCCGCGGCGAGGCGACAAGGCACGGGCCGCTGGCGACGAGACCTGCGGGGGTGACACCACCATGCACTCCCCGAAGGCCAAGATCACCTGCTCATCGGATCCACATCGACATCGACTCCACTGCGTCACCAGATCCACGAGCTCGTCGTGATCAACGCCAAGTTCTTAAGGAACGACAAGAAGAAGATGCTCGAACCCGCATCGAGCGTCGAAGAGAAGCGCGGCGTCAATCCGACCAGCGCGCCGGGCCCACTGTCGATATGCATGCGCCAGGGGAACCAGGCGACTTGCCGTACGCGGTAGGTTGCCCTGCGTTCACTCGTGAGCTGCGGCAAGTCCAGTGGCCCGACAAGAAAAACTTCAAGCCAGAGGTGCCGGAGAAGTACGATGGCAGGACACACCCATCAGAGTTCCTCAGCATCTACACCATCGCGGTGCAGGCTGCGGGGGGACGGGACGAAAAGATCCTTGCCAACTACTTCCCTCTGGTGCTCAAGCCAAACGTCAGATCTTGGCTCATGCACTTGCCGGACAGCTCTATTTCTTCTTGGGCAGACCTGTGCCATCAGTTTGTCGGCGCCTTTACAGGCGGCCACAAACCCCATGGCCAGGAAAGTGATCTTCACCTGCTTGCCCAGAAGGAAGGAGAGTCCTTGTGCAAGTTCATCCAGAGATTCAGCCGTGTGCATTACAACATCCCAGACGTCCACCCTGCTGCGGTGATCAGTGCATTCCATCAGAATGTACGAAACCGCAAGATGAGGGAGGAGATGGCGATGTGCAAAGTGAAAGACGTCAGCGAGCTCTACGCCCTGGCCGACAAGTGTGCACGCTACCGAAGAAGGAAGAAGACTCCTGTGAGATAATGTGGGAGCTGAGTCTGACAGTGAGGGGATCGCCCCGGCAAGAAACAGCCGGCGGCGGAACAACAGGAGAAAGAAAAACCAAGAAGTACTAGTTGTCGAGCAGTCCGGCAAGGATGGTGCCGCCAACAAAGCAAAGGCTAGTGGCTCCGGCAAGGAGAATGCCGTTGACGCCGACCGCCAAGCTGTGGCGGCCGCCGACAAGCAGGGCAGCTCCGACAAGCAGTACTGCAAGATCCACCACACCAAGGGCCACAATCTCCAGAGTTGCAAGAAAGTCGAGCAGCTTGTTGAGCTACAGAGAGCTGAATACGAGCGGCGAGACAAGGAGAAGGCCCAGGAAGGTGCAGGTGCAGCTAGCAAGAAGAGACCCAGCCAGGGAGGGCGCCACGGCAAGGCCAAGCAGCGGCAAGGGGACAGACCTCCCCGCGGCCGCGACAAGGAAGAAAGCAAAGATGAAGATGATGAAGACATAGAAGACGATGAAGCTGACGAGCAAGAGTTTCAGAAGGCGACAGAGGTCCTTTGTGTTGACGGTGGTGCTTCTCTGCATACCTCGCACCGCCAACTCAAGCAATGCATGCGTGAGGTCAATGCAGCAGAACCTTCCATAGAATCACGCAAACCTCTGAAGTGGTCCAGCACGCCCATCATCTTCGACATTGAGGATCACCCTGATCGCATTACTGCGGTCGGGTGCTTGCCGATGTTGGTATCACCAACTATCCGCAACTTCAAGGTCACGAAGATGTTGGTTGACGGCGGGGCCGGCCTGAATCTGATCTCCTCTCTGATTAGCTTGAAACTTCAAATCCTCGACAATGAGCTCAAGAGACTGGTACTTTCCAAGGAATTAACCCAGTGGAGTAAGCCCAAAGGGAAGATCACGCTGTTTGCAACATTCGGCAGCGAGCTCAACTTCAGAACTGAGAGGGTCATGTTTGACGTTGCCGATTTCCCATTGCCCTACAATGGCATACTTGGCCGTCCAGCACTTGCCAAGTTCATGGCAGCCTCTCATTATGCTTACAACCTACTCAAGATGCCTGGACCGATAAGCGTCATTTCTGTCCATGGCGACAAGAAGGATGCGCTTATCTGCGCCGACAAGATCTACCGAGATGCAGCAGCTGCAGCAGAAAGTAAACCACTTGCCGCTGAAGCTCCCGGAGGGAAGAAGAAGACCACCAAGTCCGGCAAGAGCTCTGTTGCCCACTCCGGCAAGCGCACCTCCTCGGAGTGCTGCGCTACCGTCGAGGACGCACCATCGAGCTCCACCAGCAAGTACAAGAAGACGATGGCGGCTCCGCCGAAGACCAAGAAGGTGCCCGCCAAGGAGGACAGCACGGGTGGTACTTTCACCATCAGTGCCACGCTTGACCCTAAATAGGAAGGCGAGCTCGTTGCTTTCCTACGGGCGAATGTCGATGTGTTTGCATGGCAACCATCTGACATCCCCGGTGTTCCCAGGAAAGTAATTGAGCACCACCTAGCTGTCTGTCCTCACGCGCGGCCCGTCAAGCAAAAAGTCAGGAAGCAGGCAGTGGAGCGCCAAGAATTCATAGCAGAAGAAATCAAGAAGTTGGAAGCAGCAGGGCTTGTCAGAGGAGTCCTCCATCCCACGTGGTTGGCCAATCCGGTAGTTGTACGCAAGGCTAATGGGAAATGGAGACTTTGTATTGACTTCACAAATGTCAATAAAGCTTGTCCCAACGACCCATTTCCCTTGCCACGTATCGACCAGATTGTTGACTCCACAGCTGGATGTGATCTGCTTTCTATTCTTGATGCGTATTCAGGATATCATCAGATATTCATGGCAGGAGAGGATGAAGAGAAAACCGCATTCATTACACCATGTGGCACGTACTGCTTCATACGGATGCCTTTCGGTTTGAAGAATGCTGGTTCAACCTTTGCAAGGGTAGTCCATGATGCCTTTGGACCACAGATACACCGAAATGTAGAAGCTTACATGGATGACATAGTGGTCAAGAGCAAAGACAGAGCGACTCTGGTTCAGGATTTGGATGAGACATTTGCAAACCTGCGCAAGATCAACCTCAAGGTCAACCCCGAGAAGTGCGTGTTTGGAGTCCCTTCCGGCAAGCTTCTCGGGTTCTTTGTATCTCAACGGGGAATCGAAGCCAATCCCGACAAGATCAAGGCCATTGAGCAGATTGAAGCACCAAAGCGCGTCAAGGATGTCAGAAGGCTTGCCGGTTGCGTGGCTGCTCTCAGCAGGTTTATCTCTAAGTCTGCTGAGCGCCGCTCGCCATTTTTCAAGATTTTGAAAAAGGCAGGTCCAATGAAATGGACTCCCGAAGCGGAGGCTGCGCTGCAGGATTTAAAGAGGTACCTGTCCTCCGCTCCAATACTTGTCGCACCTAGGCCACAAGAGAAGTTGCTGCTGTATATAGCGGCAACCAATCAAGTGGTCAGTGTTGCGTTAGTAGCGGAGAGGGAGGCAGATGATGAGCCGGCAACCGAGGCAAAGGCGCATCCAGCGACAAGCAAGGGCTTCGCCGTCAAGCTCTGGTCCCGACAAGGACGGATCAAGCGCAGGTTGCGACCAGTGCATGTAAGAAGATGGTGCAGCGCCCGGCCTATTTTGTCGGTTCCCTTCTGCAGGGGCTAGATCGAGATACTACGGTGTGCGAAGCTGCTTTTCGGCCTCCTCATGGCCTCGAGAAAGCTGCGCCATTACTTCCAAGCACATGAGATAACAGTTGTCACTGCTTTCCATGAAGAGGATTTTGCAAAATCTAGAAGCAACAGGCAGGATTGTTGAGTGGGCACCGGGCTGCCAAGCTTTGGTCTCCAGTTTGAAAGCACTTCAACTATCCAGAGCAGGGCATTGGCAGAATTCATAGCAGAGTGGACGCCAACGCTAGATGAGGAAATTCCAGAGACAAGCATCCCCGTCAAGGAGGCAAATAAAGAGTGGCTGATGTACTTCGATGGTGCCTTTTCGCTGCAAGGCGCCGGTGCCGGCATGCTGCTCATCGCACCCACCGGAGAGCACCTCAAGTACATAGTCCAGATGCACTTTCCCAAGGAACAAGCAACAAACAATACTGCAGAGTATGAAGGTTTGCTTGCCGGTCTCAGGATTGCGGTAGACCTTGGGATCAAGAAGCTCATTGTCAGCGGGGACTCGCAACTTGTCGTCCGCCAAGTAAATAAAGATTATCAGAGTCCGTTGATGGAAGCCTACGTCGATGAAGTGAGAAAGCTAGAAGAGCACTTTGAAGGCACGCAAATGGAACACGCTCCAAGAGCTCAGAATGATATAGCTGATGGCCTCTCCAAATGTGCCGCACTTAAGTTACCTGTGGAACCAGGGATTTTTGTGCTCAAGCTAACTCAGCCAACCGTAACACCATCGACAGGACAGATCAAGAAGAGAAAACTGATTTTCGGTGACTACTTCCCGGCAGAGCTCCCAGAAGCCGCCGCCAAGAAGGTCCCCAAAGTCAACGCAAATATCACTGAGGAGCAGTCTGCTCCGACAAACCATGCTGTTTGTATCGTTGAAGCAGATGCTCCCGACAAGTTTTGCTCCGGCAAGCTTGCCGGGGATCATCGAGCTCCGGCAGAACCTCAGGTCTTTGCCGTAGAAGCTGATGTTCCCGCAGTGATAGATGAGCCTTCAGTCCTTGTTGTCGAGCCACAGGCTCCAACATGGGCACAGCAAATCGTCCATTTCCTTCAGACAGGAGAACTTCTCGAAGAGCAAGAAGAAGCGGAAAAAGTAGCCCGGCAGTCAAGTATGTACCAGTTTGTTGACAACATCCTGCATGTAAGAAGACTCAACGGTGTGAAATTAAAGTGCATTTGCCGGAAGATGGATGAAGTCATTAGCAGAGATACACGGAGGCATATGTGGTCACCACATTGGCGCAAGAGCACTTGCCGCAAAGCTTTCCGGCAAGGTTTCTTCTGACGAAGCCCTCCAGATGCAACCGCACAAGTAACCAAGTGTGAAGCGTGCGAGTTCCATTCCAAGCAGATACACCAGCCAGCTCAAGCTCTCCGGGCGATCCCTTTATCCTGGCCCTTTTCGTGCAGGGGCTCGACATCCTCGGCCCCTTCCCCGAAGTCAGTTTGGGGCTTTGAGTACTTGTATGCGTAGCAATCGACAAGTTCACAAAGTGGCCGGAAGTGGAACCAGTGAGGAAGGTGACAGCCAACGTGATCAAGTTCTTCAGGTCAATTGTTTGCCGCTTTGGGATTCCTAACCGGATCATCACCGACAACGGCACAGTTCACGAGCCGCACCTTCATGCAAGACGCCCAAGATCTTGGTGCCAAGATCTGCTTTGCTTCCGCTTGCTCATCCGAGAAGCAACGGTCAAGCGAGAGAGCAAACGCTGAAGTGCTGCGAGGACTCAAGACCAGAACTTTCGACAGGCTGCGCAAGTGCGGAAGGAACTGGATCGAGGAGCTGCCGGTGGTTCTTTGGTCGATCGGGGCGACGCCAAATCGAGCCATCGGCGTACACCCTTTGCTCCGATCTACGGAGCGAGAGGCAGTTCTCCCCACGGAACTTCGTATACGGGTCACCTCGAGTGCTCGCTTTTGATGAGCTTGAGCAAGAGCAGCTGCGACAAGATGACGCTACCGCTCCTCGAGGAAGATCGCCTTCAGTCTTTGCAGACGAGCTGCTCGTTACCAGCAAGCTTTGCGTCGCTACCATAGCCGCAGTTAATGCCGAAGCTTCGAGGAAGGCGACCTTGTTCTTGGCGCGTTCAATCCGCCAAGAATTCCAACAAGTTGGCCTTGAAGTGGGAAGGCCCTTATCGGGTGAAAGCAGTCACTAGGCCCGCGCTGTCCGCCTTTGAGACCGAAGATGGCCTTCCGTGAGCAATTCCTGGAACATAGAGCATCTTCGCAAGTTTTACCCATGAGGCGCGGTTGCGGAACCCGTTCCGCAACCACCCTTTTGTACAAGTCTTGCCGCTGTTGCATGTAATCCTTTGTACAAAGCCGGGCGCAGACCCCGTGCATTAGTAAAGCCTATGTGTTATGCACATTTTGTCAATACATGCTTTCATAATCATATATGCATGTGTTTACTAACATCTTGTGCAGCACCCGCACCCGGTAAGCGATAACGAGCCACTAGGCTCCCTAACTTTATTTTCTCTTCTTTCTTCTCAAACAAGAAGAAGGTTCATCCACCCACAAGTTAACCGAGGGGGGAAGGAGAAGATAATGGTGTGGGCCGCCGAGCGTCGCTCGAGGAACCGTCGCCTTGCCGGAGGAACTGTCGCCTTGCCGGAGGAACTATCGCCTTACTGGAAAATGAACGATAGAAGAGCTAAGTTGCCAAAGTTTGAGCATACGGTTTTTAAATTTTCAAGGTTATTTCCCTTGAACGACCGCGCTTTGTATGGAAAACCCGTGCGCGAAGGAGCCAAATCGTGACCGATCGCGCCCTTACTTTGTTTCGAGTCCGCTCAACAACTTAAGTGAGCTGCGACTAGTCCGCGACGAGGTTGCTTGTCGGTAGCGGACCCCGCCAGCAGGCTGCCGAAGTTCCGCAGTCGGCGCTCGCGGCAAGGGTGCCTGCACCGACAAGTTTCCCTGAAAAGCGTAGGGCAATAACATACAAAGCCAAGAGTCGAGTAAAGGGAGTAACAAAGCAAATATTGCCCAGAATAAAGTTATATTGAAACGAGCCACTAGGCTCCGTAACTTTATTTTCTCTTCTTTCTTCTCAAACAAGAAGAAGGTTCATCCACCCACAAGTTAACCGGGGGGGGGGGAGGAGAAGATAATGACGTGGACTGCCAAGCGTTGCCCGAGGAGATGATGCCTTGCCGGGAAGCAAACGACAGAAAAAGCTAAGTTGCTAAGTTTAGACGACTAGTTTTAAATTTTTTAAGTTATCTTCCTCGAACGATAGTACTTTGTATGGAAAACCTGTGCGCGGAGGAACCAAATCGTGACTGGTCGCGCCCTTACTTTGTTTCGAGTCCGCTCAACAACTTAAGTGAGCTGCGGCTAGTCCGCGACAAGGTTGCTTGTCGGTAGCGACCACTGCCAAGGCTCTTTGAAGTTCCTTTTCGGCGCTCCGGCAAGGGTGCTCTGACCGCAAGTTTCCCTGAAAAGCGTAGGGCAGTATCATACAAGGGAAGAAAATCGAGTAAAGGAAATAACTTTGCATTCGATTGCCTAAGATAGTGTATATTACATAATAACTTATCGCGACATTAGCTAAATTGTTCTAAGAACTGAAATAACAGCGAAGAGAAGAAAGGTGCGCCGGCATCCGAGCCCCGGCAAGCCAGAGTTGCCGGGGGCTGCGGCAAGCCAGAATTGCCGGGGGCTGCGGTATCAGAATTGCTGGGTCAAGCCTCTTCCCCGAGCGCCTCGACCTCGTCCACGACCTCGCCCCCTCCCTTTTCCCCTTGTGGCTGGCCCTGTCCCCCCGGGCGTGGGATTGGGAGGGGTGCGCTGTCTAGCTGCGACCCTCGCCGCCACCGATGAAGAACCAAAGTTCACTTTCTCCATGACGAATGGGGGAAAGGGGAGCTGAAGCTGAAGAAAGGAAGAGATGGGAGAGTGCGGGCTTCTGCGCTCCCCTTCCGCCCTTCTTAAAAGAAGCAAGGTGGGGGCTCGGCCGCCCTGGCCAAATGAATCAAGGCATAGGAAGAGCAGGGAATCGGGCAGACCTGCTGCCTCTGCTGCAACGCCCAGCTTCCCACTTCCACCGTCTGTGACCCCAAGGGCATGGGAGCCACGTGGCGGAGATGCAGAATCGAGGCGACAGATGAGGCGACCTCGCCGCCGCCCACTTCCCCACGACACCGCAATTGGCGCTGCGTCACATAGGGAACGCGGCGGATACGGAGTGGATTTGGTTTGGGGCAGCGTGCGTTGCCCTGTTTTGGGCCTGGCCCAACAGCGCTCGGCACCGTGTATGGCCCAGCCGGGGCTCTGTCGGTGTACTAAGGTAGGGGTACCTTAGTACCCGAACTGGCACGGGCAACAGTCGCAGATCCCGTGGCAAGCCTTGCCGGGCGCCCGCCAAGATCCTCGGCCGGTTCCTTTGGAGCCATTCAAGAACAAAGTAGTGAGACCCGGCAAGAGGAGCTTGCCGGAAGGCCACTCAGGCGCGAAGGAACAAGGCCCCGGCAAGAGGAGCTTGCCGGAAGGCTTGGCGGCGCCGCCCCCAAGCGACAAGGTTCCTGCCGCGGCAAGGCGCTTGCCGGGGCGGGCGACCTCTCTTCATCTCCGCTCCAGCTCACCCGCCAACGTGTCACCACGGGGCTCTCCCGAGTACGCGTGTCGACGGGCTGTGCAGCCAGCGGGGAGTAGCGACAAGCGGCGCTGACAAGCTACCATCGTGGCAAACGGAGGCGCACTTGACGGTCCCTGTTACACTGTTCGGGCGACTGAGACGGGCATTAATGACTCTTGTCCCTTGCCGTCAGAGTTAGGTATAGACTACTGTACACTGTACAAAGCGGTGTACCGACCTATGTTTTTACCTTTATACCCTTGTCTGCTTGCCACATGTGGTAACCCCTTGTGCCTATAAAAGGAGGCCCAAGTGCTACGTAGAAAGGGTTCGGTTCGGTTCGGTTCGGTTGGGTTCGGCCGGGTTCGGTCCAGCTCCAGCTTAGTTCATCACATTCCTACGAAACTACACTCAGGCTAGGTCTTGTAGCTCCCATTGCTCCCTAGCAAGAACACAAGATAATCCACAAAGCAGCAGTAGGAGTATTATCTCCCCGGAGAGCTCCGAAGCTGGGTAAATCCGCTCGTGTGCATCGCCTCGATCCGCTCTTTGCGCAATCTCCGCCCCCCTCCGAACCACAAGGGGCCCAGGTCCCGTAGGTGCTCGTGGGACACGATCAGCTCTCCCCCGACACCAATGGTGCAACAGGTATGTTTTAAACCTGTTTCTTTAACGTGTTTTCTGTTGTAACTTGCTCCATGTTGATTTCAGTTTCAATTGAATAAACAGTTATATTCTCATGCCATGCACCTTACAAGTGTTGTTATTGTTGTGTAGTTTCCCACACTTATATTCTATCTAAGCTGCTTTGTCTTAAATAGATATGATTCGAATTGTATCTATCTTGATTTGGCAACATAAACTAGAATGATATAGACCATACAGTGACCATACTACATAGATATATGTTTGTTTCATGCTGTTATCCTGTCCACCTTACTACTGAACTGGTTTACCAAAATGAGTTTCATATACTACATTGTAAACCTTTGATGTGTTTGTTTGTTTGTCTTTTAGAATACGGATAAAATATTGGAGAAGAGTACCCCGTTATGCAATGGTACAGGAAGTAATGTGGATAAGGTTCAAGATAGTGAGACATCCCTGTTGCTCTCCAAGAAAGCTGATAAAAACTATATTGAAGACACTGAGACAACCCCAAAGTCCTGTCTTGACGTAGTGTTTGAGTTACTGGCTACTACTGCTGGCACCAGCTCTTCAAACTCGTTGCCTGAATCAATTCGGCTTCTTGAGTCTCAACTTCAAGTTGAAAGACGTCGATCAGATGTTATGCGACAGGAATCCTAAGGACTGAGGAAGTCCATGCAGAATTCAGATGCATACTTTCTGGTGCAACAGCAAGTGCTTGAGGATTTAAGCGCCAAACAAGAGAAAGTTAATAAGCTTGCTAAGCATCTTGCCAAAGATTACGGGTACCTGTGATATTGTTTCTTGAGCTCTTCAAGTGGTTTCAGTTCTGGACTTGTTTTGCTGCGGCATTTATATGCTGCTTTGTTCCCTATATTTGCACTGGTAGCGAACTTTGATGCCCAGTGGATGTAATATGTGTAATAGCCGTGATAGCCTAGCGTAAGTTGCTTGCCTATTTATTTCCTTATTGTATTGTTTATTCGTTTTCTTGTAGTCAGTCCAGTTCTTTTTCCACGGTTTGCTAGTGGCCGCAATAACCTATTTTGTAAAACTAGGCCACATTAACCATGGGCTACATATTTACTGTAGTTAACATGGGCCTCCTATGGGCCGTAGAAATAACGGGCCTTCTAAGGGCCGTAGAAACAATGGGCCTTCTACGGGGCGTAGAAACAATGGGCCTTATACGGGCCGTCGACAAAATGGGCCTTCTACGGGCGGTATCATCAATGGACCTTCTACGGGCCGTATGATCGGTTGGCCAAACATGGGCCAATAACAGACGGCATTATGGCCGTAAATGGGCTAGAGTTGAAATCGTCCGTTCATGGGCCGACCATAACGGGCCATCATTAATCGGCCGTATTTGATGACGCTATGAAAATGTCCCAACGTATTAACATGCCACAAACGGGCCGACTGTAACCACAGGCTGAATTTGGCCCTCAAGCAGAAAATGACAGTAACGGGCCGAAAGTAAACGAATGTTGGAAATGAGCCCAAGAATAAATGGGCCCTGAGAAGGCTGAAACATAACATGGGCTGGAAACGGCCAAATGGAATAATGGGCCGTTAATGGGTATAAAGTGATACACTGTTCATTACGGGCCAGTTTTACCATGGGCCATTAATGGGCCGAGGGTTACTAAGGGCCTCATATGGGCCGAAATACGTCATGGACCATACATGTGCCGGAAGTTAAAACGGGCTGGAATTATATTGGACAGCCCAGATGACGCTACTGGGCCTAATTTGGATAGGCCGTAAACAGGCCCTGGGTTAGCGGGCTGTAAATGGGCTATATGCAAACAAACCATTAACAGGCTTGCCGTGGGCCGGCCCGCCACCTTTTGACCAAGTCAAACGGGCTGGCCTTTTCACAGGAATGGGTCTCTGTTGGGCCGTGCCATGTGTCGATGTATCATAGGCGCTTTGGGTCCTATGAGTGGATGGCATCTATCCCAACAAATGAAGCCGACATCGCAGTTCCTCTAGCCAATGATGATTTTACACGTGGAAAATCCCCATTGGTCGGGGCTGTTAACGGGTTATCGGATCCAAAACCAGACCCGATAGCTTAACGATGTTCCATTACGGTGGATGCCACGTGTCGGTCACCCTTGACGAAAGCACTTCTGTGATGCGCGATTTATCGTCATGGAAGTGGACACTTCCGTGATGATAATTTTGGTAATGCCATGGAACACTTCTCTGACAAAGACATGTATGACTATCTTGATCCTGTCATAAAATTATCATGGATGTACATGCATGACAGAAAACGTGACCTACTGTGACAAACACGTATCATCACGGAAGTGTATTTATTTTGTAGTGTACATAACCTCATGACTAACTCCTTAGTCACTTACTTGCAAGCTTATGAGGTGTATTACCGAGAGGGCCCATAGAAAGAAAAGAAAGATATCTAGATGAAGTTTTTTTTGAAAGGGGAAACAAATATGCATGAGACAAATGCAAAAACATAGAAAAGAACACGAGAGAACTTTATCTAGAGATGGTCGGTGACAAAGTCACCTATGTTAGAGTATATTGACTTAGGAGTCAAGTGAGATCACTTGATCATAGGTCATACTCATCGTTTAAGCTCAAAATGGGGTTACTATTTTTCGTTTAAGCATCTTGATGTATTCACATCTTGTCGAGTTGCTTTAGCTCATGACTCGGAGTAAAGCTTCTCTAAGATGCAATAACATACCTTGGTTGGTGGTGTTGACCATGTAGTTGAACTTGTGTGGATTTCTCAAGGTTGATGTAGCTCATCAAGAGTTGGGAGCACCACTTGGAATTTGAGTCCATCTACCTACACGGGTTAGTTCTTGCAAGGAGTAGCACTTGTACATCCATAATTGATAATCATGAAGCTCAACAAAGAGTTTGTCAAAGGATATGTTTGAATGATTCCGTGCTTCCTTGTATTCAGCCACCATAGTGTAGAGACTTGGTGATGTAGAGATTGCTCAAGATGTGAGTAGATTACAATCTCATGGAATTTGATTCAACCAAGTACCTACATGGGTTAGATAACATGCAAGATGCAAATATATCCAAGATATGATATTTTCATCATAAGAGAGATATCATGGATTAGTCATAAGCTCATGTCTTCCATGTATCCAATGGAGTTTCTACTCCAAGTTTGAAGCATCTATGATGTTCAATTCTCCTCTCAACCTGCAAGACACTTTCTCATCAAGAGGTTTAGTAAATATATCCGCTAATTGCTTTTCGGTGCGAACATGCTTAAGATTAATGTCACCCTTAGCAACATGATCTCGAATGAAGTGATGGCGAACTTCAATATGCTTAGTTCGAGAATGTTGTACGACATTATGACCAATTTTGATAGCACTTTCATTGTCACAAAGCAATGGAACATGTTTCACATATATCCCATAATCTTTAAGAGTTTGGGTCATCCAAAGTAATTGAACACAACATGTACCAGCGGCAATGTACTCCGCTTCGGCTGTACATAAGGATACCGAGTTTTGTTTCTTGGAGGACCAAGACACAAGAGATCTACCAAGAAATTGACAAGTACCCGAAGTGGACTTTCAATCAACCTTGTCTCCGGCATAGTCCGAGTCGGAATAGCCAACAAGATCGAAAGAGGCCCTCTTAGGATACCAAATGCCAAAATTTGGTGTATGAATTAAGTATCTCACTATCCTTTTTACTGCCTTAAGATGGCATTCTTTAGGAGCAGCTTGATATCTTGCACACATGCACACACTTAGCATAATATCGGGACGTGAAGTACATAGGTATAAAAATGATCCAATCATGGAGCGATAAACCTTTTGATCAACCGGTTTACCATCTTTGGTCAAATCAAGATGTCCACTAGTAGGCATGGGTGTAGACATACCTTTGCACTCTTGCATATTGAACTTCTTGAATAAGTCCTTAGTGTACTTCGCTTGAGAGACAAAAGTACCTTCCTTAGTTTGCTTGATTTGCAACCCAAGAAAGAATTTGAGTTCACTCATCATTGACATCTCAAACTTCTGCAACATTAGCTTTCCAAACTTCTCACTAAAATGAGGGTTAGTTGATCCAAATATGATATCATCAACATAAATTTGGCATACAAATAATTCTCCATTAACCCTTTTAGTGACAAGTGTGGAATCAATTTTCCCAATTTCAAAGCCTTTTTCAAGAAGAAACTTGGTCAAGCATTTATAACAAGCTCTAGGAGCTTGTTTAAGACCATAAAGGGCTTTGTGAAGTTTGTAAACATGATTTGGTTTCTTAGGATTGACGAAGCCGGGAGGTTGTTTAACATAAACTACCTCCTCTATTTCACCATTTAGAAAAGCACTTTTAATGTCCATTTGGTACAAGGTGATATTATGGTGATTAGCATAGGAAAGTAAGATGCGAATGGACTCAAGTCTAGCAACGGAGCATAAGTCTCACCATAGTCCATACCTTCGACTTGTGTGTAGCCTTGGGCGATTTAGACGTGCTTTGTTGCGAACTACTTGTCCATCTTCATCTTGCTTGTTGCAAAACACCCATTTGGTACCGATGATGTTGTGGTTGTCGGGCTTCTCAACCAACGTCCAAACTTGGTTTCTCTCAAAGTTGTGTAGCTCTTCATGCATAGCATTTATCCAATCCGGATCTTCCAATGCTTCTTCGACCTTCATAGGTTCAATGCTAGAGAAGAAAGAATAGTTTTCACAAAAGTTAGCTAAACGAGTTTTAGAGAGAGTGATTCTCCCGGTTTGAATATCATTGTAGATTTGCTCGACGGGAAGGTCTTTAGCAATTCTTGCGCTAACTCGTGAAAGCTTTTGCTTGGGTCTCGGTTGAACATCTTCTTCATCTTGTTCTTCTTCTTCTTCTTCTTCTTCTTCTTCTTCTTCTTCTTCTTCTTTTTCTTCTTCATGGTTGGCGTTGTCGTTTTCTTGTCGTGGTGGAGAAGGAGGTTGTTGACGTTCATGATGTTCTTCCTCGTTTTCTTCATCTTGGTCTGTTCCACTTGTGGATGCTTCCGTATCAACTCTTGGTTCACCTTGTCGTGAAGTAGAAGCTTCCACTTGAACAGACGAGGTACTCTCCTTCAACTCCGTTGGACAGACCTTGCCAATAGACAAGTCTTGGATTGCTTCCGAAGGGTCTTTGTCTGCTACATCAATTGGCAATTGCTCTACTTGCGAGCCGTTAGATTCACCAAACTTCACATCTACCGTCTCTTCAACCTTTCGGGTGAAATTGTTGTAGACACGGTAAGCGTGAGAGTTTGAGCCATAACCTAGTAGGAAACCTTCATGAGACTTAGGAGCAAATTTTGAACGACGATGCTTATCAAGAATGTAGCACTTTGAGCCGAATACTCGAAAGTATCCAACTTGGGGTTTGTTACCAGTGAGGACCTCGTATGCCGTCTTGCCGAGTAGCTTGTGGAGATACAAGCGATTTGTTGCATGACAAGCTGTCTCAACCGCTTCTGCCCAAAAGTGCTTCGGCGTCTTGTACTCATCAAGCATCGTTCTCGCCATTTCGATGAGCATCCGATTCTTCCTCTCAACAACTCCATTTTTTTGAGGTGTGTACGTAGCCGAGAACTCGTGTGAAATCCCGTCTCCGTCAAGAAAGGTGTCCACATTTGCGTTCTTGAACTCCGTTCCGTTGTCGCTGCGAACCTTCTCGATCTTCACTTCAAACTGATTTTGGGCCTTCCTAGCAAAGTTTTTGAAGATCTTTTGGACCTGTGATTTATCATCGAGAAAGAACACCCACGTAAATCTTGAAAAATCATCAACTATAACTAGACCAAAAGAATTTCCACCGAGGCTTTTGTAGGCGTTGGGACCAAAGAGATCCATATGAAGTAGCTCGAGTGGCCTCCTTGTGGTCATGATGTTCTTCACGGGATGCCTTCCTCCAACCTGTTTACACACTTGACAAGCACCGCATACTATCCTTATCAAATATGACATCGTTAACTCCAAGGATATGATTTCCTTTAATAAGCTTGTCAAGATTTCTCATGCCAACGTGACCTAGTCGTCTATGCCATAACCAACCCTTTGAGGATTTAGCAATTAAGCAAGTTTTAGGTTGTGCCTTTGTAGAGAAATCAACAATGTAAAGATCACCTCTACGTATACCGGTAAAGACCATTTTATGATTGTCTCGACGAAACACTTGACAATCTACTTCAAAGAATAGGACATTGAAACCGAAATCAGCAAGTCTAGATACTGAAAGTAGGTTGTAGCAAAGAGATTCAACGAGCATGACATTTTGAATGGAGCTATCATGTGAGATGGCCACCTTACCAAGGCCAACCACCTTACCCTTTGAGTTGTCACCGAAAGTGACATACTTTTGAGGACTATCATTTTCAGCAAGCTCACGAAACATGTCTTTATCTCCGGTCATGTGATCGGTACATCCACCAGAAGAACCCATTCCTTTCCTCCTGACACATATCCCCGAAGATTTTCCATAAGACCAAAATGTCTCATTGCATCATCAAGATCGAAATCACTATCATCATCCTCATCATAGTGTCCATGTTCAACATCGTCATGTGCTGGATCAAGTCCTAGAGAGGGTAATTCATTAGAGTGAGTTTGACAATGATCTTGCTTATGAATTCTTATAGCTTCGGAAATAATATCACCAATAATTCCAACATCTCCTTTGGCACGCATAAGGTCGGTAAGTTCAAATAGACGATCACCAAACATAGGGTCACTAGTATTCATCTTACTCAAGGTAATAGACTTATAGAGAATTTAATCTAGATTTTTCAAGGAATAATTTGGAAAACGTTCCGCAAGAAATTTCCACATAGTGTAGGCACACTCAAGAGTAGGCAAGATTCTAATTAAGTTTCTAGGCAAGCCTCTAGTGATGAGATTAACAGTTCTAAGGTTCCTAATCATGTCAATGGATTCATCAAGGGTAGGATGCATAGGATAAACATGAGGTGCACAAGGGCTAGCAATGTACTTGTTCAAATGATATTGATTGAAAATTACAAGCATCTCATTTTTCCACTCGTGAAAATACTCTCCATCAATAATAGGCACTCTATGTCTAAGACTCCCCAAAGTAGACTCATCCATCTTCTTCCAATGGTGATCAAACCAAGGCAATGGAGACCAACGCTCTGATACCACTTGTAGGATCTTGAGAAGAGGTGTCTAGAGGGGGGGGGTGATTAGACACTAAGTACCAAAGTTGCAGTTTTTAACTTTTTTTGGTTTAAGTGGAGTTTAGGAACAAGTTTAGCATTCTCAATACATAACAAGCAAGCATGCAAAGAGTATATAGGCAGCGGAAAATAAAGCATGCAACTTGCAAGAATGTAAAGGGAAGGGTTTGGAGGATTCAAACGCAATTGGAGACACGGATGTTTTTGTCGTGGTTCCGATAGGTGGTGCTATCGTACATCCACGTTGATGGAGACTTCAACCCAGGTAGGCTAATGGTTGCGCGAGTCCACGGAGGGCTCCACCCACGAAGGGTCCACGAAGAAGCAACCTGGTTTATCCCACCATGGTCGTCGCCCACGAAGGACTTGCCTCACTAGCGGTAGATCTTCATGAAGTAGGCGATCTCCTTGCCCTTACAAACTCCTTGGTTCAACTCCACAATCTTGTCGGAGGCTCCCAAGTGACACCTAGCCAATCTAGGAGACACCACTCTCCAAGAAGTAACAAATGGTGTGTTGATGATGAACTCCTTGCTCTTGTGCTTCAAATGATAGTCTCCCAAACACTCAACTCTCTCATAGGATTTGGATCTGGTGGAAAGAAGATTTGAGTGGAAAGCAACTTGGGAAGGCTAGAGATCAAGATTCATATGGTTGGAATGGAATATCTTGGCCTCAACACATGAGTAGGTAGTTCTCTCTCGTAATCGTAAGTTGGAAGTGTAGGTTTGTTCTGATGGCTCTCTCCACGAGTGAAGAGGAGGTGGAGGGGTATATATAGCCTCCACACAAAATCTAACCGTTACACACAATTTACCCAACTCGGTGGGACCGAATCATAAAACTCGGTCGGACCAATTTAGTAAACCTAGTGACCGTTAGGGTTTTTGGTGGGACTGATATGCAACTCGGTAGGACCGATATGGTTAGGATTAGGGCATAACGTAATCTCGGTGAGACCGATTACACAAACTCGGTGAGACCGAATTTGGTAATTAGCTAACCCGAGAGTTGGTCAGGTAAACTCGATGGGACCGATTTGCTCTTTCGGTGAGACCGAAAAGTTACAAAAGGGAACCAGAGAGTTTACATTGTAATCTCGGTAGTACCGATTACACAAACTCGGTGAGACCGATTTTGGTAATGGACATACACAGAGAGATTACAATCTCATCTCGGTGAGACCGAGATCCCTATCGGTGAAACCAATTTTCCTAGGGTTTGTGGCAGTGGCTATGACATCTGAACTCGGTCGCGCCGGATAGAAAGAATCGGTAGGGCCGAGTTTGACTTTAGGTTTAGGTCATATGTGTGGAAGTGGGAAAGTAGTTGAGGGTTTTGGAGCATATCACTAAGCACATGAAGCAAAAGGCTCATTAAGAAACACCTCATCCCTCCTTGATAGTATTGGCTTTTCCTAAAGACTCAATGTGGTCTTGGATCACTAAAATGTAAAATGAAGAGTCTTGAGCTTGAAGCTTGAGCCAATCCTTTGTCCTTAGCATCTTGAAGGAGTTCCCACAACCTTTAGTCCATGCCACTCCATTGTTGAACTTATCTGAAACATACTAGATAAAGGTGTTAGTCAAACAAGAGATATGTAGACATTAATTACCAAAACCACCTAGGGAGCACTTGTGCTTTCAATGTTGGGTCCAAACAAACTTTAAAGGTGCCATTATCTATATTTTTTAACTAAAGCTATTATCTGCCTGCTATCATTTGTTTTGGGTCTATCCACAGTTTGCTATCATCACTCTGGATTTGTGCATGCACTCCTTACATAATCTCACTATGTTTTATTCCTATGCATGTCAGTTATTGTACACAATGGAACTAAACATGTAGAGCAAAAGAGACGAGCCTCGCGTGGCAATAAAATTTCATGCAAACGTCGCTCCATGGTGGGCGCAAAGGCAGCCCCCCTCCACCATTTCGGATCATAATCAAGAGGAAGATAACTGTTCTGAGGGGGATTCAGAAGCACAAGACCACTCCTATTTACCCCATGAGGTCTTCGCTCTAACTTGGCATGCTGATGTTGGTAATATCATGCATATGGTGCCTTGCATTGCTTACTGGATACATTAAAGATGTCATCTCACATGCTTTGTGTCAATGCCATCTGTTTAGTTTCTTTATCGTATATGTGGATCATGCAATGCCATCTTGTTTAACCAGGCATCATATATGTGAATTTTGCAGTACCACCCTGGTTAGCCAGTCATCTTATATGTGAATTATATCATGACATCATTTTTTTATTACGTGTTAAATTTTTCAAAAATTTTAGTACATTCAATTACTCTTCCTGTGCATCAGCCATTCGGCACGGTCATGGAAAAATCTGGAGTGGAAACAAGGTCTTCGTGAGCGCATAATGATATCTCGACGAAGCGCATGTCTTGCTGGTTACATATAGCTCCTCAGAGGTGGTTTCATCTACAGATGACCATTCCTATTCCCCCCCCCCCCCCCGAGGTGCATGCTCTAACTTGGCAAGGTGGTTATGTTGCTCATATCGTATGTATGGTATCTTGCATTGCTATGTGATTTGCTTACTTCGTACATGCTTTGTGTGAATGCCAATTGCTTAGTGTCTAATTACCATATATGTGAATTATGCAATGTCATCTTTTTGCAAAACATTATATATGTGAATTATGCAATGCTATCTTGTTGCAAGGCATTATATATGTGAATTATGCAATGCCATGCTGTTTAGCCAAGCGTCATATATGTGAATTATATCATGCCGTCCTTTTTTTGTATTTATCATTGCTTTTGTCGACCAAGTTTGTATATTCAACTGCTCTTCCTGTGCATCAGCCATTTGAATTGGTGAAGGAGAAATCTGGAGTGAAAACAAGGTCTTTAGAGCAGACAATGCTACCTAGCGAAGCAGATATCTTGCTGGCTACAGATAGCTCTTCAGAGGAGGATTCAGAGGCAGATGACCAGTCCTATTATTCCCCTGAGGTGTATGCTCAAACTTGGCAGGGTTATATTACTCATATCATGCACATGTTGTATTGAAATGCTTAGTTTTTACATCGTATACACGATATTGGATGCCATCTCCTTAGTTGGCAAATCATATATCCGATTGCCCTATGCTCATTTCCTTAGTATATAAATCATATATTTGAATTATATCATGCCATGATGTTTACATAGACAACATGTATTTGAATTATGGCATGCCAACCCATTTTCTAAAGACATAATATAGTTATATCATCTCATCCTGTTCACATAGTCATCATATTTTGAATTGTGTCATTCTATCCATGAATTATATCATGCCATCATGTTTTCATCGACGGCATGTTTGTGACTTATGGCATGGCAACCACTTTAATAGACACATCGTATAGTTATATCATGTCATCCTGTTTACATAGTCATCATATTTTGAAGTATGTCATTCTATCCTATTTAGTTAGCCATGTGAAATTGTGTCATGCTATCGTGTTTAATTATCCATCATATATGTGAAATTATGTCCTGCTATTCTGTTTGGTTAGACAACATAAATGTGAATTATTTCATGCCCTGTTTTCTTCCCTACTATCCATTGCACCTGTCTATCTTACAATGTCTATACATTCAATTACTTTTCTTGTTTATCAGCCATTTCAATTGGAGGGGTGATGGCAGATTCTGTGGAGTAAAAACACGATCTTCGTAAAAGATCGTATACCTGTCAATGGAGATAGAACCACGGTTGTACTTGTCCAAGAACCAGCCCCCCCCACACACATAACCTAGACTCACGCAGATTGTACCCCTACCCAGTTGGACAGAGAACCAGCTACACCCCTTCTAACCCCAACCCCAGCAGATAGTAACCCAGTTCCCATTGACACAACACCGTCTCCACCACAGAGCACCCAAACACGAGCAGTTAGTAAGGCAACTGCAGTGCCCAAAGCACGAGGACCACCACTTCGAACCCCAAGTCAACGCTTAAAGCAGAAGAAGAATTGTTCTCAGGTCAGGTTCCGTAGCTATGGTTCATACTACTTTGCTCTTGCATCACTATATTTACTCATACCAACTAATTTCAACTTTGAAGGATGCAATTGAAACTCCGATGGTGCAATAGGTATGCTTTAAACATGTTTCTTTAACGTGTTTGCTGTTGTAACTTGCTCTATGTTGATTTCAGTTTCAATTGAATAAACAGTTATATCTCATGCGATGCACCTTACAAGTGTTGTTATTGTTGTGTAGTTTCCCGCACTTATATTCTGTCTACGTTGCTTTGTCTTAAATAGATATGATTCGAACTATATCTATCTTGATTTTGCAACATAAACTAGAATGATATAGACCATACAGTGACCATACTACATAGATATATGTTTGTTTCATGCTGTTATCCTGTCCACCTTACTACTGAACTGGTTTACCAAAATGAGTTTCATATACTACATTGTAAACCTTTGATGTGTTTGTTTGTTTCTCTTTTAGAATGCGGATACAATATTGGAGAAGAGTACCCCCGTTATGCAATGGTACATGAAGTAATGTAGATAAGGTTCAAGATAGTGAGACATCCCTGTTGGTCTCCAAGAAAGCTGATAAAAACTATATTGAAGACACTGAGACAACCCCAAAGTCCTGTCTTGATGTAGTGTTCGAGTTACTGGCTACTACTGCTGGCACCAGCTCTTCAAACTCGCTGCCTGAATCAATTCGGCTTCTTGAGTCACAACTTCAAGTTGAAAGACGTCGATCAGATGTTATGCGACAGGAAGCCTAAGGACTGAGGAAGTCCATGCAGAATTCAGATGCATATTTTCTGGTGCAACAGCAAGTGCTGGAGGATTTAAGTGCCAAACAAGAGAAAGTTAATAAGCTTTCTATGCATCTTGCCAAAGATTACGGGTACCTGTGATATTGTTTCTTGAGCTCTTCAAGTGGTTTCAGTTCTGACTTGTTTTGTCGGCATTTATATGCTGCTTTGTTCCCTATATTTGCACTGGTAGCGAACTTTGATGCCCAGTGGATGTAATATGTGTAATAGCCGTGATAGCCTAACGTAAGTTGCTTGCCTATTTATTTCCTTATTGTCTTGTTTATTTGTTTTCTTGTAGTCAGTCCAGTTCTTTTTCTGCGGTTTGCTAGTGGCCATAATAACCTATTTTTTAAAACTAGGCCACATTAGCCATGGGCTACATATTTACTGTAGTTAACATGGGCCTCCTACGGGCCGTAGAAACAACGGGCCTTCTAAGAGCCGTAGAAACAATGGGCCTTCTACGGGGCGTAGAAACAATGGGCCTTATACGGGCCGTCGACACAATGGGCCTTCTACAGGCGGTATCATCAATGGACCTTCTACGGGCCGTATGATCGGTTGGCCAAACATGGGCCAATAACAGACGGCATTATGGCGGTAAATAGGCTAGAGTTGAAATCGTCCGTTCATGGGCCGACCATAACGGGCCATCACTAATCGGTCGTATTTGATGACGCTATGAAAATGTCCCAACGTATTAACATGCCACAAACGGGCCGACTGCAACCACGGGCTGAATTTGGCCCTCAAGCAGAAAATGACATTAACGGGCCGAAAGTAAACGAATGTTGGAAATGAGCCCAAGAATAAATGGGCCCTGAGAAGGCTGAAAGTAACATGGGCTGGAAACGGCCAAATGGAATAATGGGCCGTTAATGTGTATAAAGTGATACACTGTTCATTACGGGCCAGTTTTAACATGGGCCATTAATGGGCCGAGGGTTACTAAGGGCATCATATGGCCGAAATACGTCATGGGCCATACATGGGCCGGAAGTTAAAACGGGCTGGAATTATATTGGATGGCCCAGATGACGCTACTGGGCCTAATTTGGATAGGCCGTAAACGGGCCCTGGGTTAGAGGGCTGTAAATGGGCTATATGCAAACAAACCGTTAACAGGCTTGCCATGGGCCGGCCCGCCACCTTTTGACCAAGTCAAACGGGCTGGCCTTTTCACAGGAATGGGTCTCTGTTGGGCCGTGCCATGTGTCGATGTATCATAGGCGCTTTGGGTCCAATGAGTGGATGACATCTGTCCCAACAGCGAGCCGACACGTGTTCCCTCCAGCAAATGATGATTTTACACGTGGAAAATCCCCATTGGTCGGAGCTGTTAACGGGTTATCGGATCCAAAACCAGACCCGATAGCTTAACGGTGTTCCGTTACGGTGGATGCCACGTGTCGGTCACCCTTGACGAAAGCACTTCAGACGCGCGATTTATCGTCATGGAAGTGGACACTTCCGTGATGATAATTTTGGTAATGTCATGGAACACTTCTACGACGTTACAGTATGACTGTCTTGATTCTGTCATAAACTTGTCATGGATGTACATGCATGACAGAAAACGTGACCTACTGTGACAAACACGTATCATCACGGAAGTGTATTTTTTTTGTAGTGTACATAACCTCATGACTAACTCCTTAGTCACTTACTTGCAAGCTTATGATGTGTATTATCGAGAGGGCCCACAGATACCTCTCTGATATTCGGAGTGACAAATCCTAAGCTCGATCTATGCCAACTCAGCAAACACCTTCAGAGATACCTATAGAGCATCTTTATTATCACCCAGTTACATTGTGACGTTTGATAGGACACAAGGTATTCGTGAGTTGCATAATCTCATAATCGAAGGAATAAGTATTTGACATGAAGAGAGCAATAGCAATAAACTGAACGATCATTATGCTAAGCTAACGGGTGGGTCTTGTCTATCACATCATCCTCCTAATGATGTGATCCTGTTATCAAATGACTACACATGTCTATGGTTAGGAAACCTTAACCATCTTTGATTAACGAGCTAGTCTAGTAGAGGCATACTAGGGACACGGTGTTTGTTTATGTATTCACACATGTATTTAAGTTTCTGATCAATACAATTCTAGCATGAATAATAAACCTTTATCATGAATAAGGAAATATAAAATAATAACTTTATTATTGCCTCTAGGGCACATTTCCTTCAGTCTCCCATTTGCACTAGAGTCAATAATCTAGTTCACATCGTCATGTGATCCATAGTTCACATCGCCATGTGACCAACACCCAAAGAGTTTACTAGAGTTAATAATCTAGTTCACATCTCCATGTGATTAACACCCAAAGAGTACAAAGGAGTGATCATGTTTTGCTTGTGAGAGAAGTTTAGTCAATAGGTCTGCCACATTCAGATCCGTATGTATTTTGCGAATTTCTATGTCTACAATGCTCTGTATGGAGCTACTCTAGCTAATTGCTCCCACTTTCAATATGTATCCAGATCGAGACTCGGAGCCATCCGGATTGGTGTCAAAGCTTGCATTAACGTAACCCTTTACGACGAATTCTTTATCACCTCCATGACCGAGAAGTATCTCCTTAGTCCTCTTAGGCAACTAAGGATAATTTTGACCGCTGTCCAATGATCTACTCCTGGATCACTATTGTACCCCCTTGCCAAACTCATGGCAAGGTACACAATAGGTTTGGTACACAGCATGGCATACTTTATAGAACCTATGGCTAGGGCATGGGGAATGACTTTCATTCTCTCTCTATCTTTTGCCGTGGTCGGGTTCTGAGTCTTACTCAACTTCACACCTTGCAACACAGGCAAGAACCCTTTCTTTCACTGATCCATTTTGAACTCCTTCAAAACTTTGTCAAGGCATGTGCTTTGTGAAAGTCCTATTAAGCGTCTTGATCTATCCCTATAGATTTTGATGCCCAATATGTAAGTAGCTTCACCAAGGTCTTTCATTGAAAAATTCTTATTCAAGTATCCTTTTATGCTATTGAGAAATTCTATATCATTTCCAATCAACAATATGTCATCCACATATAATATCAGAAATGCTATAGATCTCCCACTCACTTTCTTGTAAATATAGGCTTCACCGAAATTCTATATAAAACATATGCTTTGATCACCTCATCAAAGCGTATATTCCAACTCTGAGATGCTCGCACCAGTCCATAGATGGATCGCTGGAGCTTGCACACTTTGTTAGCACCTTTAGGATCGACAAAACCTTATGGTTGCATCATATACAACTCTTCTTAAGAACTCCATTAAGGAATGCAGTTTTGATGTCCATTTGCCAGATTCATAATCATAAAATGCGGCAATTTCTATCATGATTCGGACAGACTTTAAGCACCGCTACGGGTGATAAAATCTCATTGTAGTCAACCCGTTGAACTTTGTCGAAAACCTTTTGCGACACATCGAGCTTTGTAGATAGTAACATTACCATCAGCGTCGGTCTTCTTCTTGAAGATCCATTTGTTTTCTATGACTTGCCGATCATCGGACAAGTCCACCAAAGTCCACACTTTCTTCTCATACATGGATCCTATCTCAGATTACATGGCCTCAAGCCATATGTCGGAATCTGGGCTTATCATAGCTTCTTCATAGTTCATAGGTTCGCCATGGTGTAATAACATGACTTCCAGGACAGAATTACCGTACCACTCTGGTGCATATCATGCTCTGGTCGACCTACAAAGTTCAATAGTTACTTGATCTGAAGTTTCATGAGCATTATCATTTGCTTCCTCTCTAGTTGGTGTAGCACTACTGCAGGATGGTCCAAACGCGACACTATGATCAGAGAGCCTTCGACGAAACTATGTGCGATGCCATAATTGCAAACGGTGGTGTAAAAAAACGGTCAAAAAAGGTGCAAAACGTTTGCGATAACGGATGCATCAAACACAGTTTAGATTTTAGTTGCGTGTGCGGTGCAGGGCATACGATTCAGTTCAATTAACTATTTGCGAAGAGGAAGAACAAAAGAAACGGGCATCCAGATGAAGGTGTGTGCGATATACAGCATACGGTTCACTAGGATGAACTGTGCGTGATTAGGCAACACAATGGAAATGGTTCAACTGAACAAGATGTGTGTGATACAGGGCAAACAGGTCCGTAATCAGAAATGTGTGCGAAGACTAATAATAACACGAACGATTGCTGCTAATAAGCCGTCTGATTTGCTTTGTCTACAGAAGAATAACATGTGTATATATATAACTGAAATAAACGTCCAATTACATAAGTGACTATACATATCATTCGCACACACCTCAATAAACAATTGCGTGCATTCTAAAGTAGGAGAAACGATCGTCTAGTCATCTACTTCTTGTGACGCTCCCGCCACTGCTCTGTGGCTCGATCCCGCCACTTCCTCATGTCAACGATCCGCCTATACATCTCGTAGCTTGTGTACGCGTCCTTGGTCACGTACTTGACATGTTGTTCATCCAGTCTCTCATGCCACTCACTGTGCCAGGCGTTCTTGTCCTTCTTGCTCTCATTCTTCATCTTCATGTTGTAAGGAGCCGATGATGGCCGAGGCGAGGTTAACCAGGGAGTTAAGTTTGTTTTTGTCGTTGCCCAGACCTTGTAGTGGTGTTGGAAGTTGACAAGATTCGAGCATTTCAAGCCCAAAACCTTGAGCGCTTTTAGATCGTTGGTGGTGTCCACCGTAGCGAAACTGTTGTTGATAAACCTGGAGAAACGCTCGCAAGGCCTTGTGGCAAGGTGGTAGTGGTAGACGAGGACGTCATGTCGCACGCACAAGTGGGCTGCGGCAACCTTCTGACCGTGCTTAGCCACTCCGCCGTCATCAGAGGACAACTCCAACAGGGAGGCTACACCGCGGCAGCGGCGCAGTCCCCGGCGTAGTGTAGTGCGGGTGGCATCCCTGATGGGTGTGCGCGGAACACCCACCACACGCTCCGCCGCCGCTGCCCGTCGGCAACTGTTGTCGGCCGCCGTTGCCACCACACCACCTACGAAAGCCAGGGCCATCTCCCGCTCCGCCGCCGCGGCCCAAAGGCGGGAGGTGGCCGTTGATACGTCTCCAACGTATCTATAATTTTTGATTGCTCCATGCTATATTATCTTCTGTTTTGGACATTATTGGGACTTATTATACACTTTTATATTATTTTTGGGACTAACCTATTAACTGGAGGCCCAGCCTGAATTCATCGCTTTTTGCCTATTTCAGAGTTTCGCAGAAAAAGAATATCAAATGGAGTCAAAACGGAATGAAACCTTCGGGAACGTGATTTTCGGAATGAACATGATCCAGAGGACTTGGACCCTACGTCAAGAAAGCTACCAGGAAGCCACAAGTAGGGGGGCGCGCCCTCCACCCTCGTGGGCCCCATGTTGCTCCACCGACGTACTCCTTCCTCCTATATATACCTACGTATCCCCAAACTACCAGATACGGAGCCAAAAACCTAATTCCACCGCCGCAACCTTCAGATGCCGTGAGATCCCATCTTGGGGCCTGTTTTGAGCTCCGCCGAGGGGGAATCGATCACGAGGGCTTCTACATCAACACCATAGCCTCTCGATGATGTGTGACTAGTTTACTTGGACCTTCGGGTCCATAGTTATTAGCTAGATGGCTTCTTCTCTCTTTTTGGATCTCAATACAATGGTCTTCCCCTCTTTTGTGGAGATCTATTCGATGTAATCTTCTTTTGCGGTGTGTTTGTTGAGACCGATGAATTGTGGGTTTATGATCAAGTTTATCTATGAACAATATTTGAATCTTCTGAATTCTTTTATGTATGATTGGTTATCTTTGCAAGTATCTTTGAATTATCAGTTTGTTTTGGCCTACTAGATTGATCTTTCTTGCAATGGGAGAAGTGCTTAGCTTTGGGTTCAATCTTGCGGTGTCCTTTCCCAGTGATAGTAGGGGCAGCAAGGCACGTATTGTATTGTGGCCATCGAGGATAACAAGATGGGATTTATATTATATTGCATGAGTTTATCCCTCTACATCATGTCATCTTGCTTAAAGTGTTACTCTGTTCTTATGAACTTAATACTCTAGATGCATGCTGGATAGCGGTCGATGTGTGGAGTAATAGTAGTAGATGCAGGCATGAGTCGGTCTACTTGTCTTGGACGTGATGCCTATATACATGATCATACCTAGATATTCTCATAACTATGCTCAATTCTGTCAATTGCTCAACAGTAATTTGTTCACCCACCATAAATACTTATGCTCTTGAGAGAAGCCACTAGTGAAACCTATGGCCCCCGGGTCTATTTTCCATCATATTAATCTCCCGACAACAAGCTTTTTCTGTCGTCGTTTTTGTTTTACTTCCTTTACTTTGCATCTTTATCATAAAAATACCAAAAATATTATCTTATCATATCTACCAGATCTCACTCTCATAAGTGACCTTGTAGGGAATGACAACCCCTTATCGCGTTGGTTGCGAGGATTTATTTGTTTGTGTAGGTGCGATGGACTCGCGTGTGGCCTCCTACTGGATTGATACCTTGGTTCTCAAAAACTGAGGGAAATACTTACGCTACTTTGCTGCATCACCCTTTCCTCTTCAAGGGAAAACAAACGTAGTGCTCAATAGGTAGCAAGAAGGATTTCTGGCGCCGTTGCCGGGGAGGCCTACGCAAAAGTCAACATACCAAGTACCCATCACAAAACCTTATCTCCCGCATTACATTATTTGCCATTTGCCTCTCGTTTTCCTCTCCCCCACTTCACCCTTGCCATTTTATTCGCCCTCTCTTTTCCGTTGCCTCTTTTTCATTTTCTTGCCTTGTCGTCATGGCTAGTCCTTTATCTTCTCCGCTCTCTCCCGAAAATGAAGTTCTCAATTTTAAACAAAGGGAGGGAGATAATCTTAAAGACACTTGGTATAGAATTTGGAATGCTCAAAATAGATCTACCAGGAAGCAATCTACTTCCGTTCTTCTCCGCAATTTTTATGTAGGTGCTAATCCTTGGTATATGTATATTCTTGACACCATTACCGGAGGGAATTTCTAGGGAAGCCATACTTTTGACTTTTATAATGCTATGATAGATTTGTTTGGATCACCACCTCTTTTGGTTAATGGAACTATTTTAACTTTGGAGCATGTAATGCAAAGACTTGAAATTATTGAAAATAAAGTTGCTACCGTAGAGTTAATTGAAAATTCGGATAAAAATATCCACAACCAAATTACCCAATACGGATCTAAAGTAGGAGTCACTTTGAAAAATATTAAGGAGAAGGAACCCATAGTTAATGAAAGAATAAATCAGGATTCTACTAGAATCGATAAACTTGAGGCTATCATTACCAACTTGGGAACCGCTTTTTCTTCCGTAAAAAATACTCCTAGTCCTCCAACGAAACTTGCCAAGCTTATGTATGTTCCTAAAAATAAGGGTGAACCCTCTAGTAAGGAAACTGCGGATCTCAAATCTATAAGTATTCATCCCGATCTTTTTGCTATCATTAAGGAACCATTTGCTACAAATGAATTTTTCGATCTTGTGGCTAAAAGTTTGATAATTAATAAAAATAAACAAACTCCCAAGGATGATAGATGCCTCATTGAATAATTGCCTACCAAAGATGGCAATACCTAGATTTATCCTTGCTTTTATGCCTAGCTAGGGGCGTTAAACGATAGCGCTTGTTGGGAGGCAACCCAATTTTATTTTTAGTTTTTTTTGCTTTTTTATTCTGTTTAGGAAAAAATATTTGTTCTAGCCTATGGTTATATGTGTTTTTATGTTTAAATTAGTGTTTGTGCCAAATTAAACCTATAGGATCTTCTTGGATGATAGTTATTTGATCTTGCAGAAAATTCCAGAAGCTTCCTGTTCATGAAAATAATTGTTAAAAATTACCAGAACGTGATAAAATATTGATTCCAATTGCTGATGATCAATAAGCAAATTGTGTAGGTCGTCCTATTTTGGCTGAATTTTGGAGTTCCATAAGTTTGCGTTAGTTACATATTACTACAGACTGTTCTGTTTTTGACAGATTCTGTTTTTCGTGTGTTGTTTGCTTATTTTGATGAATCTATGGCTAGTAAAATAGTTTGTAAACCATAGAGAAGTTGGAATACACTAGGTTTAACACCAATATAAATAAAGAATTAATTCATTACAGTACCTTGAAGTGGTCTTTTGTTTTCTTTCGCTAACGGAGCTCACGAGATTTTCTGCTGAGTTTTGTGTTGTGAAGTTTTCAAGTATTGGGTTAAAGATCTGATGGATTATGGAACAAGGAGTGGAAAGAGCCTAAGCTTGGGGATGCCAATGGCACCCCCAAGATAATCTTAGGACACCTAAAAGCCAAAGCTTGGGGATGCCCATGGCACCCCCAAGATAATCTTAGGACACCTAAAAGCCAAAGCTTGGGGATGCCCCGGAAGGCATCCCCTCTTTCGTCTACTTCCATCGGTAACTTTACTTGGAGCTATATTTTTATTCACCACATGATATGTGTTTTGCTTGGAGCATCTTGTATTATTTGAGTCTTTATTTTTTTAGTTTACCACAATCATCTTTGATGTACACACCTTTTGAGAGAGACACACATGATTCGGAAATTATTAGAATACTCTATGTGCTTCACTTATATCTTTTAGAGCACGGTGGTGGATTTGTTTTATAGAAACTATTGATCTCTCATGCTTCACTTATATTATTTTGAGAGTCTTAAATAGCATGGTAATTTTCTTAAATAATCCTAATATGCTAGGTATTCAAGATTAGTAAAAACTTTCTTATGGGTGTTTTGAATACTAAGAGAAGTTTGATGCTTGATGGTTGTTTTGAGATATGGAGGTAGTGATATCAAAGTTGTGCTAGTTGAGTAGTTGTGAATTTAGAAATACTTGTGTTAAAGTTTGCAAGTCCTGTAGCATGCACGTATGATAAACGTTATGTAACAAATTTGAAACATGAGGTGTTCTTTGATTGTCCTCCTTATGAGTGGCGGTCGGGGACGAGCGATTGTCTTTTCCTATCAATCTATCCCCCAAGGAGCATGCGCGTAGTGCTTGGTTTCTGATGACTTGTAGATTTTTGCAATAAGTATGTGAGTTCTTTATGACTAATGTTGAGTCCATGGATTATACGCACTCTCACCTTTCCATCATTGCTAGCCTCTTCGGTACCGTGCATTGCCCTTTCTCACATTGAGAGTTGGTGCAAAGTTCGCAGGTGCATCCAAACCCCGTGATATGATACGCTCTTTCACACATAAACCTCCTTATATCTTCCTCAAAATAGCCACCATACCTACCTATTATGGCATTTCCATAGCCATTCCGAGATATATTGCCCTGCAACTTTCCACCGTTCCGTTTAACATGACACGTTCATCATTTTCATGTTGCTTTGCATGATCATGTAGTTGACATAGTATTTGTGGCAAAGCCACCGCTCATAATTATTTCATACATGTCACTCTTGGTTCATTGCATATCCTGGTACACCGCCGGAGGCATTCATATAGATACATAGTCTGTTCTAGTATCGAGTTGTAATCATTGAGTTGTAAATAAGTAGAAGTGTGATGATCATCATTTTCTTGAGCATTGTCCCAAGTGAGGAATAAAAAAAAGAGAGAGAAAGGCCATAAAAAAAGAGAAGGCCCAAAAAAAATATGAGAGAAAAAGAGAGAAGGGACAATGTTACTATCCTTTTACCACACTTGTGCTTCAAACTAGCACCATAATCTTCATGATAGAGAGTCTCTTGTTTTGTCATTTTCATATACTAGTGGGAATTTTTCATTATAGAACTTGGCTTGTATATTCCAACAATGGGCCTCCTCAAGTGCCCTAGGTCTTCATGAGCAAGCAAGTTGGATGCACACTCACTTGGTTTCTTTTGTTGAGCTTTCATATATTTATAGGTCTAGTGCATCCGTTGCATGGCAATCCCTACTCCTTGCATTAACATCAATCAATGGGCATCTCCATTGCTCATTGATTAGCCTCGTTGATGTGATACTTTCTCCTTTTTTGTCTTCTCCACATAACCCCCATCATCATATTCTATTCCACCCATAGTGCTATATCCATGGCTCACGCTCATGTATTACGTGAAGGTTGAAAAAGTTTGAGATTACTAAAGTATGAAATAATTGCTTGGCTTGTCATCGGGGTTGTGCATGATGAGAAAATTCTTGTGTGACGAAAATGGAGCATGACTAAACTATATGATTTTGTAGGGATGAACTTTCTTTGGCCATGTTATTTTGAGAGGATATAATTGCTTAGTTAGTATGCTTGAAATATTATTATTTTTATGTCAATATTGAACTTTTATCTTGAATCTTTCGGATCTGAATATTCATACCACAATTAAGAAGAATTACATTGAAATTATGCCAAGTAGCATTCCGCATCAAAAATTCTGTTTTTATCATTTACCTACTCGAGGACGAGCAGGAATTAAGCTTGGGGATGCTTGATACGTCTCCAACGTATCTATAATTTTTGATTGCTCCACGTTATATTATCTTCTGTTTTGGACATTATTGGGCTTTATTATACACTTTTATATTATTTTTGGGACTAACCCTATTAACCGGAGGCCCAGCCCAGGATTGCTGTTTTTTGCCTATTTCAGAGTTTCGCAGAAAAGGAATATCAAACGGAGTCCAAACGGAATGAAACCTACATCAAGAAAGCTACCAGGAAGCCACAAGGTAGGGGCACGCCTACCCCCCTGGGCGCGCCCTCCACCCTCGTGGGCCCCATGTTGCTCCACCGACGTACTCCTTCCTCCTATATATACCTACGTACCCCCAAACTACCAGATACGGAGCCAAAACCTAATTCCACCGCCGCAACCTTCTGTACCCGTGAGATCCCATCTTGGGGCCTGTTCCGGAGCTCCGCCAGAGGGAGCATCGATCACGGAGGGCTTCTACATCAACACCATAGGCTCTAAGATGATGTGTGAGTAGTTTACTTCAGACCTTTGGGTCCATAGTTATTTGCTAGATGGCTTCTTATCTCTTTGTGGATCTCAATACAATGTTCTCCCCCTCTCTCGTGGAGATCTATTCGATGTAATCTTCTTTCTGCGGTGTGTTTGTTGAGACCGATGAATTGTGGGTTTATAATCAAGATTATCTATGAACAATATTTGAATCTTTTCTGAATTCTTTTATGTATGATTGGTTATCTTTGCAAGTCTCTTCGAATTATCAGTTTGGTTTGGCCTACTAGATTGATCTTTCTTGCAATGGGAGAAGTGCTTAGCTTTGGTTTCAATCTTGCGCTGTCCTTTCCCAGTGACAGTAGGGGAAGCAAGGCACGTATTGTATTGTTGCCATCGAGGGTAACAAGATGGTGTTTATATCATATTGCATGAGTTTATCCCTCTACATCATGTCATCTTGCTTAAAGCGGTACTCTGTTCTTATTAACTTAATACTCTAGATGCATGCTGGATAGCGGTCGATGTGTGGAGTAATAGTAGTAGATGCAGGCAGGAGTCGGTCTACTTGTCTTGGGCGTGATGCATATATACATGATCATACCTAGATATTCTCATGACTATGCTTAGTTCTGTCAATTGATCAACAATAATTTGTTCACCCACCGTAAATACTTATGCTCTTGAGAGAAGCCACTAGTGAAACCTATGGCCCCCGGGTCTATTTTCCATCATATTAATCTCCCGACAACAAGCTATTTCTGTTGCCGTTTTTGTTTTACTTTCTTTACTTTGCATCTTTATCATAAAAATACCAAAAATATTATCTTATCATATCTATCAGATCTCACTCTCGTAAGTGACCGTGTAGGAATTGACCACCCCTTATCGCGTTGGTTGCAAGGATTTATTTGTTTGTGTGGGTGCGAGGGACTCGTGTCTGGCCTCCTACTGGATTGATACCTTGGTTCTAAAAAACTAAGGGAAATACTTACGCTACTTTGCTCTATCACCCTTTCTTCCTCAAGGGAGAACCAACGCAGTGCTCACGAGGTAGCAGCCATCGTGGCCGCCACCCCATTACCGGCCATCGTGGCCATCACCCGCTCCGCCACCGTGGCCCGAAGGAGGGAGGTGGTGGTCGTGGGCGCCACCCCATCGTCGCCCGTCGTGGCAGCCAGCCCACCGTCGACCGTTGGGGTCATTACCTTCTCCACCACCGCCGCCCGAAGGCGGGAGGCGGATGCCTGCACGTGCGTCAGCAACCTTGCGTGCTACACCGAGTTCCTGCGGGAGGAGGAGGAGTGCCTCGTCGAGCATGAAAAGAGCCTTACCGCCGCTGTCGCCGCGGCACACGCCGCCTCAGAGGCGAGGAATCAGGAGATCTATGAGGAGAACCAGCGCTTCGAGAGGGGTCGTCTGGAGCGGCAGAGGGTGTTCGAGGTGAGCGTCGCTGAAGCTGCATTGGCGGCAGGCACTGTATTGCAGTTGTCCAACTCGTTGGTAGGCTCCTCCTCCTCTGCCTCTTACTGAGCGCGCTCGGCAGAGGAGAGGCAGCCGGAAGTAGTACAAAGCCCCTCATAGGGGCTATTTTTTTCAGTTCATCTGACTATAGATGTGGTGGAACTGTACAACATACTTAAAATTAGCTAGTATATATAGTTGAACTATCTATTTCAGTACGTGGTTGGCAACAATTGGGGAAACGTTTGGTCGGTTCAGCTGTCGAGTTGAACTATTTGTATAAATTAAGAACGACTGCTTAATCTATGAATGAAATCTATGCTTAATTACTAAATTTTAGTTGCAAAAATTAGATACTTCTAGTGATTTTAGCTTCATATTTTGACAAATCGCAGTGTTACAAGGTTGACAAATGGCAATGTTACTAGATCAAAAAGTGTCAATCTTTCCAGTTTGACAAATGGCAACATATCCAATATGACAGATGCAAATCTTACCAAATTGTTTGTAAGTGGTTGCACACGGGTCATCCAGAAGAACCGTTTGCATTGAAGAGATGCACAAATCCTGCTCTCACTTTGCATACAGTGTTCTATCTAAAACGTTTGCGATCAAGAGCCACAATAATCCTGCTCGGCACATTTTCCCTTGGCTTCCTGGGGAAGCTGTCGGTTTGCATACGGGTGTTCTAACTAAAACGTTTGCGATGAGTGTTTTATATTTAAAAAACATTGACATTTTTTTCAAAAGAAAATCATTTTATAAGTCTGTACATTAAGAGAGAAAAACGCAAGTTCGCTCAAACCATATCTTTCATTTAGTCGTACTACGAATTTATATTCATATGATCAAGATACAGTATTAAACCCAAGAAAAAAACTATTTCCTGCGGCGGCAGAGGCAGCGTGTCGTGTCGCCGTTGTTGTTATCGTCTTCCGGGACACCGTTGTTAAAGTATTCAATGCAGCACATAATGTTCTTCACTTGTAAGTAAAACATCATGTCGTCCCGGGATCGACGGGCGGGGCGCGGGAGGACGGCAGCTGGCAGCGCTGAGAGGTAGCAGTCGACGGCGGCGTCCCATGCTGCTGAGGGGGGCGCGCTCATGGGCACGGGCGCGGCGGGTGCAGCCAAACGCACGGGGGCCGGCGCCGTGGTGGGTGGACGGGTGCGTACGGGCACGGGCGCTGGTGCTGGCATGTGCACGAGCTCGCGCTGGTCCGCGGAGACCTCGCTGACGCCCGCGGCTTCCAACTCTGCGATAGTGCTCGGCGACCAGCCCGTCAATGCTACGAGGATGGTCGCTGGTGTGGGCGCGGGGATGGGAGCTGGGACGGGAGCAGGGGAAGCAACCGCCACGGCCAGCTAGTTCTGGGCCATGTCCATGAGGCCCCATTCCTCCTTATTTTCTATCTCCTCTGGCTCGGAGTCGACTTCACCAAACTTGAGCACTAGTGGCAGATGATCCTTCTACGCCATGGCATTGGTGGAGGTCTGCGGGCGGGAGGGGAATGAGAGGCGTACAGTAAGGCCGCCCGTATTAAGCAGTGGCTCGGGCGTCATTATTGGAGAGGAAGGCGAGCGGCCATGGAAGTCAAAGGGCTCACTTCCCAGTGAGCCTCCACAGCGTACAGTTCGCACACTTCCCGGTGAACCTGCACATTCGAGGACAGCTTGCACGCCTCTCGGTCAGCCAGCGCACCGGACTGCGCTCGCATGCCTCCCGTTCAGTCAAGGTCAAGCAGATGTCCGCACGGCACCTCCTACAGCCATTAAAACCAAGACACGTGGCGTCACCTGAATGGTTAACAGAACGCACACGGTTTGAATTATACAAACGTTTGAGGTATTAAAGTGGCAGCTTTTTTTTCAAAATGCCTTTGTTGGCCGTCATTATTCGAGTGCGCCTTCTCTCAAAATGGACATGAAAAATACCATAGCATGTCGGGTGCCATTCCATGATAGCATGCCAAGTTTCATGAATTTTAGACGAGTTTTGGATTTACTAGAACTTAAAAATAAAGTATCTCAACATTTTGCCGGCAATCAACGGTGCCCTGGTGTTTGAAATTCATTCCCATTTCTTGCGTGGGACCTAAGCGTGCACCCAAGGACACATATTTGATTTTTTAACCAATTTATATGCACTATAGCATGTGCATGTAGTTCAAATTTGAATTATGCAAATAAATGCATTGAAAACTCAGCTAATGCATAAAAATGTCCAAACGAACACCGAAAAATCACAAAAATTGACTCAACACTCCTGTTGTTGTATGTTGATACGAGAAATTTTTTTGGAAGCAATAAGAGGCAATGGATATCGTTTCATCCCCAAAAGTGGGACATTCCCTACAGAAACCATCATGCTTGTTGTGAGAAGCTCTGGTTTGTGAGAAGCATATACCGAAACCTGCCCCAAATGGGAAAAAAATTTACCACAACATGTTGATGCCGCTCCATGATAGCATGCCAAGTTACATGAATTTCAGACGAGTTTTGGATTTACAAGAATTTAAGAACCAGGTATCCCAATGTTTGCGGCCGAGTGACGGTGGCAGGGTGTTTGACATTCATTCCCATTTCTTGCATGGGACCTAAGCATGCAACCAAGGACACAAATTTGAATTTTCAACCAATTTATATGATTAGAGCATGTGCATGTAGTTCAAATTTGAATTATGCACATAAATGCATTTAAAACTCAATTAACGCATAAAAATGTCCAAACGAACCCCAAAAAATCACAAAAATTGACACAACACTCCTGTTGTTCCATGTTGACACGAGAAAAAAATTTGAAAGCAATAAGAGGCAATGGATATTGTTTCGTCCCCAAAGGTGGGACGTTCCCTACCGAAACCACCAGGCTTGTTGTGAGAAGCTCTGGTTTGTAAGAAGCATATTCCCAAACCTGCCCTAAATGGGACAAAAAATTTACCACGGCATGTTGATGCCACTCCATGACATCATGCCAAGTTTCATGAATTTCAGACGAGCTTTGGATTTACTAGAATTTAAAAACTAGGTATCTCAATGTTTGTGGCCGAGTGACGGTGGCAGGGTGTTTGACATTCATTCCCATTTCTTCCATGGGACCTAAGCAGGCAACCAAGGACACAAATTTGAATTTTCAACTAATTTATATGCATTAGAGCATGTGCCTGTAGTTCAAATTGGAATTATGCACATGAATGCATAGAAAACTCAGTTAATGTATAAAAGTGTTGAAACGAACCCCAAAAAATCCCAAAAATTGACACAACACTCTTGTTGATCTATGTTGACACTAGGAAAAAAAATTGAAACCGAGAAGAGGCAACGGATATCGTTTCGTCCAGAAAGGTGAAATGTTCCGTACCGAAACCATCACACTTGTGAGAAGCTCTGGTTTATGAGAATCTTATACCCAAACTTGCCCCAAATGGGACAAAAAATTTACCACGGCATGTTGATGCTGCTCCATGATAGCATGCCAAGTTTCACGAATTTCTGACGAATTTTGGATTTACTAGAATTACAAAAGCAAGTACGTCGACATTTGCCGGAGAGCCACGGTGTCGTGGTGTTTGAATTTCATTCCCATTTCTTGCTTTTGACATAAGTATAAACCCATGGACACATATATGATTTTACAACCCATGTTGGTGCACCAGAGCATGTGCATGTAGTTTAATTTTGAATTGTGCACCTGATATGGCTAGAAAACCAATTTAATGTATAAAATGTTCAAATGAACCTTAAACAATTCCAATTCTTTTACGACACACATATAGTTGCATGTTCACTGCAGATAAAAGGTCTAGCAATTCAAACATCGTCCATTGCCGCTGTGACCCCATTATGGAATTCAAATCAAGTAGATCCCACACAGTTTATTATCACCAACCATGTGAGATGAAGCACAAAATATCCTGGAGAACCGTCGGTGTATAGTACGCCTATGGCTTACGGGAGAAGGTGCATTGGCTACAGTCCACAGCCGGCGTCTCAAGCACACTAGCTCGCTCCCCAAATATCATTTCACTGTTCAATCGTCACCGTTGAAAGATGGGCATGTGGACCCGCATCGTGAGGGCAACTTCGGTGGCCCACTCGGGAGAGAGCGCGGCCACAGCTGCCATGCGCGTGCTAACAAGGTGCATGAGCGCGGCCGCAATCTGCGACCGGGCAGCCAAGGCAGCCCAAACGGCCGCTGTTGCTTCTCAGGTCGCGGCAGCAACATCTGCCTCAAGGATAGCAACTGGTGAGAGCGGCACAACAGCTGTCCGTTCGACAGCGGCGGCCTTAGCCCTGATGGAGGCCACCCACGACCATGTCGAGGCTGCCCATGCCTAGCTCGTGGAGGTCACCGCACAAATCCAACGAAGCTTCTCTGACAATGGTCGGCAACCCGCGGTCGAAGAGTTGTCAATCGCCGAGAGTGTTCTAGCAGCCGTTCGTTCCTCCGCCGCATACCTTGCGATGACGGAGCCCGTCCAAGCCCAGATCGCGGCTTTCCACTCCCAGCTCATGGCGGCCTTTTCCAAAGAGATGGCAGACGCGGATGGCGAGATGCTTGCTGAGTATGGTGTGATGGATGCCATGGAGCCCCTTCCCAGGAGACTGTCGGGCACGAGCTGGACATTGAGGCGGCGGCGGAGATCGACGAGCACCAGCCGTACTAGTACTCTTTGTCTTGTTTACTTAAGACCGCCAGTCTTTAATTTGTTAGAGTAATGTTTAGGTCATCTAGCTCTATTTAATTGATGAACTTGCTCGATTAAGAAGTGTGGGTCTGCTGTAGTCCCCTTTGTGTACCCAAATTATGGAATGACATGGATGACCACTGTAACCAGGGAAATTCGAACCAAAAATTTTGACGTTCAAACTCATCACATACAGGTTAAGCTTTCTGAATCGTCTGTGATGTTCACATATCATACACAGTTCTGAATAAGGGACCGTGTCTGATGACACTTTGCGCGCCAGTTTTTGCGCTGGAGCAATTCTAAATTTTTGGCTTCCGCAGAAATATCTACCTCCCCACCCCCTCCCCCGTACCAAAAGCCACATTTCCCCTATTTCTGCCTTCCTTTCCAAGTTGAAACCTTCACTCCTTGCTTGCAGCTCCGCTTCCTCATCGGCGACCCTCCTTCACGCTGCTCGGCCTCGTCTATCCAGGTAGGTAATCCACACCCGACCCCCATCCTTCTCCTCCTTCCACATCCCACATGCCCCACCGCCGGCGCGAGCGCGACACCTTCCACCCAAATCATCGAGCCCTCCATGAAATAAGCGCCGCCCTAAGCCATGGTGCACGCAATATAGCCAGGATATAAAGGCGCATTTGGCAGCGGAGAAGCAAATCGCGGCCGCACGCGGGGATGAGGTCGTGATGGCTGCCATTCGTGCCGACCCCCAGATCTTGGAGGAGCACCTTGCCATTTGCTAGCTATGCTGGTTAAGCATGCTCTGTTTACCCGTTGCGTGTGCTGCTCCTGCCTTTCCTTCACAAATTCTAGTGAATTGTGCTATCTAATTTTACCATGCAATCTATTGCTCTAGTGTATATGTTCTATATGTCATGCAGTGTGGTGCTCACTTATTAACTGTTTTGTTAATTAGTTGTCGTCTTTAGTTAACTGTTTTGTTCAATTCTTCAGGCTGCAATTTGTATTGTCTTCCATGTGAGAAATAAATCGAATTTATCTTTACAAAATACATGAGAAATGAAAACAATTGCTATATTTCCAAGTTGTCAAGCATGCTTGGTTTGGTTATACATTGTGCAATGTGGTGCTCAGTTAACGTTTGGTTCATTTGTGTTGTGGTGTTTAGTTAACTGTTTGGTTCAATTCTGCAATGCGATGTTCAATAGTCGTGGGTGCATTCTGTTAGTGTATATCATGTGAGGAATAAATTGAATTTGGCTGTAGTAAATATATGAGAAACAAATACAATTGCTATATTTCCAAGTTGTTAAGCATGCTTGGTTTGGTTAACTGTCTGATCTTCTATTAGGAGTATGTTATATTGTGCAATGTGGTGCTCAGTTAATGTTTGGTTCATTTGTTGTGGTGTTTAGTTAACTGCTTGGTTCAATTCGCCAATGCGCCATCCAATTGTCGTGGGTAAAATTTTGTATCGTTGTGCATGTGAGGAATAAATCGAATTTGGCTGCACTTAATACATGAGAAACATATACAAGTGCTATATTTCCTAGTTCTTAATCATGCTTGGTTTGGATAAATGGGTTTTCGATGTGGCTTGAATTAATCTGATGAATCTGCAATGTGCTTATTTTTCATCAACATATTTTACTGATAGCATGCGAACCCTTACTTAACCTGATGACTAACTACCTTATATGTGTTGCAGGGAAACAATGGGAAGCACTGAGGTTTACAATCGAGGTTAGCACGTGCATGGTCCGTTGTCTAATAGCACATTATTGTGTTATTATAGGAACCATTCTAATATTTTGGTTTTTAACAATTTGGTCTTGCACATGTCGGTCCTGCTGTCAGAGGTTTTGACCCACTGTTCGACCCTTTTTGCATATGGGGAAATTAATTGTCCATGAATATCAATCAAGTCAAGAAACTCAGAAATATTGTTAGGATAAAGAAATTACTGACAAAAAACAACAAGATCTTTGTCTGCACAATGAAGAACACATCAGTTCACTACAAGATGGTACTAACTATTATACCTTGCCTTTTTTTGTTCCTTTGCCCCATTTCCAATATAGAGAAGATATTTATGCACATCCTTGTTTTCAGGCCTTTCGAAAGCAGTTCACTGATGATTACCTCTCAAACCACCTCTATGGCCAGGAGGCAAGGAAGGTTTTCATACAACACCCACGGTTCAATATTGAAGTGTTCCTGAAGAGGAAGAAGGACGAACGGTCAATCATCCACAGGCACTGGCCTAAAGTTGCAAAGTCCTTCAACCTGAACGAAGGCTAAATATTCACCTTCCGCTTCAGAAGTTTTCCAGATGAGATACATCTGTCTATATACCGTCTATGATGCTAATTTCGAAAGGTTCTACATGTTGCATGTGAAACTTGGTGCTGGTGTAGTTGTGTAATGGGGTAGCTGAGTGCTGAAGCTATATCATGTTGTACTCTGATGTATTTCAATTATGAAATCTTGCTTCCTTAATATGGAAATGAAATATATTATGTGCTTAATATGAATGTCAATTAGATTAATAAATGGATGATTAATAATAGGGCAATTAGCCTGCTAATGGCGAATTAGCCAGCTAATTGGGTTTTGCTATTGCAAAGGGTTATTGAGAAAATACCGTGGGCGATGACCTCAGGCAACGCACACAGTTTCTAGGAATAAACCGTGTTGGATCAATGAAAAATCACACATGACTTTCTATGGAAAACTGTTTGCGTTAGGCCACCTTGCGCAAACGTTTACCACATAAAAACTGTGTGTTGATGGATAGCCTTTGCCACACAGTTTCTTCTACGGACCGTGTGTGATGCATTCAATAGTGCAAACGATAAAATTGTTAATATCGTGTGCACCGGCAACGCTATCACAAATGACACTATCATAAATGATTTAACGGGAAAGATGTACCTATGAACATAAACGTTTTCCTTTGAGCGACTGTGTGGGATGTACATATGAACGGAAACGGTTAGCGGGGACTAACTGTGTGGGATGTAGTTGCGACCGGAAACAATTTCTCCTGTATAATTGTATTTTTTAGCTCTACTGTACGTATTTCCGTATTTGAGCACTCGCTGGTCGCACACGATCTCATTTTGTCGAGCATGTGTGCCAGGAGGGCATATCCCCGACGGTTCCTGGGTCATGTGGGAAGGACCCCCCTATCACCGTCACTCACTAGGCGACGGTTCCAAATGCCGTCACGGAAAGGGGTTAAAAACCGTTTGTATAGCACCGACGCGTACCGGTGTAGGCATCACAGGAACGGTTTTCTTTGATGTGCTACTTTCCAATTTGAGAGAAGGTAGAATTACCTCATCAAGTTCTACTTTCCTCCCACTCACTTCTTTCCAGAGAAACTCCTTCTCTAGAAAGGACCCATTCTTAGCAACAAAGATCTTGCCTTCGGATCTATGGTAGAAGGTGTACCCAATAGTTTCTTTAGGGTATCCTATGAAGACGTACTTCTCCGCTTTGGGTTCGAGCTTATCAGGCTGAAGCCTTTTTGACATAAGCGTCGCATCCCCAAACTTTTAAGAAATGACAGCTTAGGTTTCTTGCCAATCCACAGTTCATATGGTGTCATCTCAATGGATTTAGACCGTTCCCTACTCAACGTGAATGCAGCTGTCTCTAATGCATGACCCCAAAACGATAGTGGCAAATCGATAAGAGACATCATAGAACGCACTATATCTAAAAAAGTATGGTTACGACGTTCGGACACACCATTACGTTGTGGTGTTCCAGGTGGTGTGAGTTGTGAAACTATTTCACATTGTTTTAAATGAAGGCCAAACTCATAACTCAAATATTCGCCTCCGCGATCAGATCGTAGAAACTTTTATTTTCTTGTTACGATGATTCTCCACTTTACTCTGAAATTCTTTGAACTTTTCAAACATTTCAGACTTGTGTTTTCATCAAGTAGATATAACCATATCTACTCAAATCATTTGTGAAGGTGAGAAAATAATGATACCCGCCGCGTGCTGCATACTTATCAGACCGCATACATCTGTATGTATTATTTCCAATAAGTCATTAGCTCACTCCATTGTTCAGGACAATGGAGTTTTAGTCATGTTGCCCATGAGGCATTGATGTCTACTACGCAACTTTATTCTTGTAGACTCGTGTTGGGCCTCCAAGTGCAGAGTTTTGTAGGACAGTAGCAATTTCCCCTCAAGTGGATGACCTAAGGTTTATCACTCTATGGCAGGCGTAGGATGAAGATGGTCTCTCTCTCTCAAACAACCCTGCAACCAAATACAAGAAATCTCTTGTGTCCCCAATACACCCAATACAATGGAAAATTGTATAGGTGCACTAGTTCGGCGAAGAGGTGGTGATAAAAGTGTAATATGGATGATAGAAATATATTTTTATAATCTGAATAAATAAAAAACAACAAGATAGCAATTGATAAAACGGAGCACAAACGGTATTGCAATGCTTGAAAACAAGGCCTAGGATCCGTACTTTCACTAGTGTGATCTCCCAACAATGTTGACATAGTTGAATCATATCCCTCAAGTGCGGTGCAGAGTTCACTCCAAAAATTACTTGTTTTATAGAAATTCTTGTCAGGCACGAAACCACCACAAAGCTATTCTTTAGAATAACACCTTAAGATGCAAATCAACCAAAGCCCTAATGTCACCTAGATATTCTAGTGTCACCGCAAATATCCGTGGGTTTGGTTATACGATAAGCATCACACAATTTCTGATTCATCTATTTGATTCCCAAGGAGTGCCCCAAAATATCTATCGGAGAGTCAATATGAGAACGCGTGCCAACCCCTATCCATAGGACCTAAAGTCACGAAACCCGCAAGTTGATCACAATAATATACATCAAGTAACTCAATTAGATATCTCAATGTCACTACAGATATCCTCATGCAAAACACATATTAAGTGCTCTCAAATCCTTAAAGACTCAATCTGATAAGAAAACTTCAAAGGGAAAACTCAATTCATCAAGAAGCTAGAGAGGGTAAAAACTCCATATGATTCATCTATGTCAACAAAGCCCGCGTTACATCAAGATCGTTCCATCTCTAGAACACGAGAGAGAGATACAACACATAGCTACTGGTACAAACCCTTAGCCCCGAGGGAGGACTACTCCCTCCTCATCATGGTGGCCGTCGGGATGATGAAGATGGCCACCGGTGATGATTCCACCCTCCACAGAGTTCCGGAGAAGGGCTCTAGATTGGATCTCGCGGTTCTGGAACTGGCGGCGGCTGGAACAAAATTTCGTCGACTCCCTCAGGGTTTTTGGAATATTTGGGCATTTATAGAATGAAGAGGCGGTTCGGCAGGCCACCGAGGTGGGTACAACCCACCTGGGCATGCCTGGGCCCCCGGGCACACCCTGGTGGGTTGTGCCCCCCTCGGGGCAAACCCCAGGTGCTTCTCTGGCCCACTGGATGTCTTCTGGTCCAAAAAACTCCAAAAAGTTTTGCTGCATTTGGACTCCGTTTGATATTGATTTCCTGCAATGTAAAAAACAAGCAAAAAGCAGCAACTGGCACTGGGCACTACATCAACAGGTTAGTCCCAAAAAATGATATAAAGTTGCTATAAAATGATTATAAAACATCCAAGAATGATAATATAACAGCATGGAACAATCAAAAATTATAGATACGTTGGAGACGTATCAGCATCCCCAAGCTTAATTCATGCTTGTCCTCGAGTAGGTAAATGATACAAAAAGAATTTTTTATGTGGAATGCTGCCTATCATGTTCATCACATATTCTTTTCTTTTTTAGCATGGACATATAGACTTTTATATGGTTCAATGCAATAGTCTAGTTTTGACATGAAGATTTCAATACTCAAGGATATCAACAAGCAACCATGCCTTTCAAAATATCAATACTAAAGCAACTTATCCCTAGCCCATTATGCTCAATCATTGATCCATTCATGAAACACACTCGCATATTAGCTACACCAAATGCTCAAGTACGATCATAGTGCCCCTAATTTGGTGCTTTATAAGAGAAGATGGAGAATCAAATAAAAATAAAAATTGCATAAAGTAAATAGAAAGGCCCTTCGCAGAGGGAAGTAGGGATTTCTAGAGGTGCCAAAGCTCAAAGAAAAAAGATAGTGATAAAACATTTTGGGTGGCATGCTTTTCCTGTCAACGAAAACGATCGAGTAGTTCCCAATACTTTCCATGCTAGATATATCATAGGCGGTTCCCAAACAGAAAATAAAGTTTATTCCTTTTTCTACCATACTTTCACATTCCATGGCTAACCGAATCCACGTGTGCCGTCCTTACCAACACTTTCCAAGGATTTCATTATTCGACAACATAAAATAAATTCATTTTTCATTTCGGGACTGGGCATCCCTAATACCTTTGCCGTACTCTCATGCAATGACAAGTGAATAAACACTCATCTTGAGAATAACACATCTAGCATGGAAAAATATCTGCCACCACCTACCGTTTCATTAGCGGTACGAGCACACAAAGAGAAATTTATTTTGAAATTTAGAGATGGCACATACAAATTTGCTTAGAACGGCAAAAGAATACCGCATATAGGTAGGTATAGTGGACTCATATGGCAAAACTGGGTTTAAGGATTTTGAATGCACAAGTAGTGATCATACTTAGTGCAAGTGAAGGCTAGCAAAAGATTGGGAAGCATCCAACCAAGAAACGAAAAATCTCATAAGCGAGCATTAAGCATAACTAACACCGAATAATGCACCACAAGTAGGATGTAATTTCATTGCATAACTATTGACTTTCGTGCTTGCATAGGGAATCACAAACCTTAACGCCAATATTCTTACTAAAGCAGCTTTACTCATCAACATGACTCACATATCACTATAATCATATCTCAAAACTATTACAAAGAATCAAGTTTATTTTTTCCAATGATCTTCATGAAAGTTTTTGTTATATCCCTCTTGAATATCTATCACTTTGGGACTAGTTTCATATGTTGCAATTGCTTTTTGACAAGATCAAACAAATTTGAGTGAAAAACATGAGCATAAAAATTTCCATCTCTCAAAATAATATAAGTGAAGCATGAGAGAATTAACAAACTACTCCAAAAAGATATAAGTGAAGATCAAATGAGTAGTTAAGTAAATGGGTAGCTATTTGGGGACTCTCTATTATTTAAAAGTTTCAGATCTAAGTATTTTATTAAAACAGAAAGAAAAACAAAATAAAATGACATTCCAAGGATAGCACACATCATGTGAAGAAGAAAAAACTTAGGCTCAACCGATACTAACCGACAATTTTTGAAGAAGAAAGGTGGGATGCCTACCGGGGCATCCCCAAGCTTAGATGCTTGAGACTTCTTGGAATATTAACTTCGGATGCCTTGGGAATCCCCAAGCTTGAGCTTTTGTATCTCCTTAATTCCTCTCATATCACGGTTTCCCTAAATCTCAAAAACTTCATCGACACAAAACTCAACAAGAACTCGTGAGATAAGTTAGTATAAATCAATGCAAAACCTTATCATTCTCTACTGTAGCATATCACTAAAATTACTATTTGACATTGCATACTGAATTCCTCTGCATATTTAATACTCCTATGCTCAAATAGAATCATTAAGCAAGCAAACATATGCAAACGCAACCATAACAGCAATCTGCCAAAATAGTACAGTCTGTCAAGAATACAAGATTCATCATACTTCCCTAAATCCAAAAATTCTGAAAAAGTACCACACTATAGAAAATTTATTATAGCTTACTATGCAAAAAGTTTCAACATTTTATCATATTCTGACTTTTCTCGGGAATTTTTGCAACAGTGATAGACTTTCTGTTTTGAAACAGCAACTCATGTACTTGCAAAATAAGCATGTGGAAAGGTATCCTTGACACTTTTATTGAAGTAAAATATGCAAAAAATTATTTTAAATAACAACAAGCAAATCCTAGCAAAATAAAATGACGCTCCAAGAAAAACTCATATCATGTGATGAATGAAAATATAGCTCAAAGTAAGGTAACCGATAATGTTGGAGACGAAAGAGGGGATGCCTTCCGGGGCATCCCCAAGCTTGGTTGCTTGGATATTCCTTGAATATTACCTTGGGGTGCCTTGGGCGTCCCCAAGCTTAGGGTCTTGTCACTCCTTATTCTCCTCATATCGACATCTCACCCAAAACTTGAAAACTTCAATCACACAAAACTTAACAGAACTTCGTGAGATAGGTTAGTATGATAAAGAGCAAACCATTTCACTTTGGTACTGTCAAAGACAAGATTTTTATTTTTTCCACACAATTCCTACTGTAGCATATCATCTATACCTATACTAATTACAGACTCCCGAGTAATTACCACATTAATTAGAAATTAGGAGCCGTTCATCTGGTAGGACCGAGTTATTACGGTCTAGATCTCCTTAGAAAATCTCATGTTAATTAGAAATTAGGAACCGTCATCTGGTGGACCCAGTTATTATACGGCTTAGATCTTGCGCAAGAATATCCATCCTAGAAAATCCCACGTTCATGAAAAATAGGAGCCGTACATCTCATGGAATTATCTCTGCTAATCCCAAGCGCATGCCTCCTCTATGCATCTCGCGCACGCCTCCTCTCCACCTCTCGTAGAATCTCACGTGCATGGCATCTCTCCGCCATGGATGATCTATATCGGCCGCCTCCTCCGTCTGCTGCCGTCGTCAACCCATCCCCTCGCTCTAATCAGTCTTCTTACCGGCGTCAATGATGCCACAGGTCAGCACGGCCTCTTGCCTTCTTTCTCCATCATCTCCCTCGCTACCCACGTTCTTGGAAAAGTCGCCTCTTTCTGTGATCGACGCCGGCCTGCCGCAACAGGACTCTCCTCGTGCCCACCGCCTTCTATTTCTCCTCCGGTTATCTCTCTCCTCCCAGGATTTCTCTTTAGTTCAAGGTCTTTGCTGAAGAAACTTCCGTTCCAGTCATGAGATCATCGATCCACGGCAGATAGATGCCCTGCACATGAGAAATTGTGATCTCATGGAGGTGGAGCGGAGAAGTGCGCTGATTAGCGTGAGGGAGATGGCTGGTTGACGGCAACAGATGGAGCAGGTGGCCGATAGAGATTGCCCACTAAGGATGGATGGCCTTGACATGAGAGTTTGTGCGTAATCTAATTTGATGGAGGTGCAGAGGAGACCTGCGCGAGAAGCGGACATGAGGTGTGGCGTGTGCGTGTGCGTGTACGTTTATCTAATGGCTAGATCTTTCTGCTATGGATGTTTATACCTCCCTTCAAACATTTTTCCATGATCTTCTTGACGTTTCAGCTCAGTTATCAATGTTCCAATAGCCGGCAAAATATTCTGTAGAATTTATAGCAGACTCAAGACGACTCTTACCATTGTGCTCACCTCCCATGGACTCCTTCCATGCAGGAGCTAGCTACACACACCATAGTTCTTCTCTCCCTCCTATCTGATTGGACTACCACGCAGATATACCTCACTCTCTCTCCCCTGTGCATGTATTGGCCATGATTTACCATTAGCTTGGACCAATCAACGACTGCATGGAAATTTAGCAACCATCCATTGCCAATTGCTAGCCATTGCTTGCACCAGTCCATCACTACCGGAACAGGGCCCTATGCCGATGGCCACAAATATGCCGACGGCCCCCGTCGGCCTAGTCTGGGCTATGCCGACAGCCATGTCCAGGCCGTCGGCGTAATAAAGCCGTCGGGCTATCCCGAGCTATGCCGACGGCCCCCGTCGGCCCAGATGAGCCGTCGGCTTATCCCAAGTTACGCCTACAGCGGCCGTCGGCATACATGGGCCGTCGGCATAGTTGCGGGCCCGGCGATCCCGCTCGTGCCATGCGGCTAACGGCGTCCGATCTATGCTGAAGGCCGAGACGGGTGGCCGTCGGCATAGATACGGGGGACACGTCCCGATCCAGAGCGCACCGACCAGGACCTATGCCGACGGCAGTCGTCGGCATATATGACACGTCATTGATCCGCGGCGCACCGTCCATCTGCCCTGGCCGCAGCTATGCCGACGGCTTTGCCGTCAGCATAGTTTTTTTTCTTTTTTTCCATATAGTATTATTATTATTATTAAGCATATAGTATGTATTAATAAGCATACATATAGTATGTGTTAATAAGCATACATATAGTATGTGTTAATAAGCATATAGTATGTTAATAAGCATATAGTATGTGTTAATAAGCATACATATAGTTTTTTTTCTTTTTCTTCACAGTTTTCTTTATTATTATTATTTGACTAACTTACATATAGTATGTGTTAATAAGCATACATACATTATTTTTCGGTTCTGTACAGAGCGGTGTGCCCCCCCTCACGAACGGTGCCGCCGCCAGCCGGCACCTGGAATGGGGAACAACCGCATCGGGTCTATACGAAGGGGACTTTGCTCCAAGTGTTTATATATATCGGATGACCTACCACAACCGGGTGGTGATATGGCATGTCCGAAGAGGCGGCACACATCTCCGGGGTGTGGCCCCGTCACGGACGGCGGCGCCGCCGGCACCTGGAGGGGGGGAACTGACGCGTGGGTCTACATGGAGTGGATGTATCTGTTGGTTTGGCCCGGATGTTGCTCCCCGGTGTCCCTATGGGCGGACCTGACACAACTGGGTGGAGAGGTCCACTGGTCAAAGCCCGTCCGTCTGAAGTCAAAGGGCTAGATCTCGTGGTCAACCGCTCCAGGGTTAGTCGGGACGGGGGCCCTGGGGGGTAGCAATGCCACCGGAGCGTCGTACCGGCCGGGCCCTCATATATGCGGGGTGGTGTTGTGGCATGTCTGAAGAGGCGGCACGCATCTCCGGGCTGTGGCCCCCGTCACGGACGGCGCCGCTGCCAGCACATGGAGGGGGGAAACGGATGCGTCGGGTCTACATGGAGTGGATGTAGCTGTGGGTTTGGCCCGGATGTTGCTCCCAGGTGTCCCTCTGGGCTGACCTGACACAACCAGGTGGAGAGATCCACTGGTCAAAGCCTGTCCGTGTGAAGTCAAAGGGCTAGATCTCGTGGTCAACCGCTCCTGGGTTAGTCGGGACGGGGGCCCTGGGGGTAGCAATGCCACCGGAGCGTCGTACCGGGCCCTCATACATGCGGGGTGGTGTTGTGGCATGTCCGAAGAGGCGGCACGCGTCTCCGGTGCGTGGCCCCCCTCACGGACGACGCCGCCGCCGGCACCTGGAGGGGGGAAACGGACGCGTCGGGTCTACATGGAGTGGATTTAGCTGTGGGTTTGGCCCGGATGTTGCTCCCCGGCGTCCCTCTGGGCCGACCTGACACAACCGGGTGGAGAGGTCCACTGGTGAAAGCTCGTCCGTGTGATGTCAAAGGGCTAGATCTCGTGGTCAACCGCTCCAGGGTTAGGCGGGACGGGGGCCCTGGGTGGTAGCAATGCCACCGGAGCGTCGTACCGGGCCCTCATACATGCGGGGTGGTGTTGTGGCATGTCCGAAGAGGTGGCACGCGTCTCCGGTGCGTGGCCCCCCTCACGGACGGCGCCGCCGCCGGCACCTGGAGGGGGGAAACGGACGCGTCGGGTCTACACGGAGTGGATGTAGCTGTGGGTTTGGCCCGGATGTTGCTCCCGGGTGTCCCTCTGAGCCGACCTGAAACAACCGGGTGGAGAGGTCCACTGGTCAAAGCCCGTCCGTGGGAAGTCAAAGGGCTAGATCTCGTGGTCAACCGCTCCAGGGTTAGGCGGGACGGGGGCCCTGGGGGTAGCAATGCCACCGGAGCGTCGTACCAGGCCCTCATACATGCGGGGTGGTGTTGTGGCAAGTCCGAAAAGGCGGCACACGTCTCCGGTGCGTGGCCCCCCTCACAGACGGGGCCGCCGCCGGCACCTGGAGGGGGGAAACGGACGCGTCAGGTCTACACGGAGTGATGTAGTTGTGGGTTTGGCCCGGATGTTGCTCCCCGGTGTCCCTCTGGGGCGACCTGACACAACTGGGTTGAGAGGTCCACTGGTCAAAGCCCGTCCGTGTGAATTCAAAGGGCTAGATCTCGTGGTCAACCGCTCCAGGGTTAGGCGGGACGGGGGCCCTGGGGGGGGGGGTAGCAATGCCATCGGAGCGTCATACCGGGCCCTCATACATGCTGGATGATGTTGTGGCATGTCCGGAGAGGGGGCACGAGTCTCCGGTGCGTGGCCCCCCTCACGGACGGCACCGCCCACTAGTAGGGAAAAGGCTAGCAGCAGCGCGAGTTTTAGGTGTATCGGTAGCGCGGGGAGTGGCGCTACTAATAAGGCGCTACAGCTAACACATAGCAGATGGCGGCGTGCCTACCAGCGCTCACACTTTCAAGTGTAGCAGCTGCGCTTAGTGGAAGCTCGCATCGCTAGTAGCTCTAGCGGCTCGACCGGACGCTCTTTGCTATCGCATTCTTTGCTAACACTTGCTACTGCTAATTTTAGTAGTTTTTTGTTTTTTTTCAGCATATTTGTTTTGTATTTGAACAGGCTTTATAGAAGAATATTTAGCACATACAAATGTCATCATGATACACATACAAATGCCTGCGAGACCACAAATGTAATCATAGCATATACATACAAATAGTCTCATCATAATCATCATCCAACACAAAGTGGTCTCTCGTCATCATCTCGAAAATAGCGATACAAGTCTCGATTACTTGCAAATACATCGTCATCCATATAAACAATGATATACGCGAGAAGAGCTATCACTTTGAGTACATGAGTTCAGATCCCTCTCTCGCATTAGCGTGAACCTAAACTAACTGCTGCTGCCGCCGAAACCGGGAACCAAGACACTGGGCTCGACACTTCGCCACTTGTCGATATATACTCTGGCGTAGCACTTATTCACCATCGATGATCTATTCACCTTCATCGTCACATGAGTCGATGATATGCAAAATATATATATATATATATATATATATATATATATATAGTTGAGCAACAGAAAGAGACAGACTTGGCAAAAATAGAAACAACATATCATAAGCATAAATAACAAAGTTCATCGTACCCCAAAATGCCCTAACTAGAGTGATTTTCGCTAGTCGAGGAGGAGGACGGTTTAATTACATCACAAATAAAGTTTCACCGTGCATAACTCAAAGTTTTGTCATACAGAAAGTATGGACTAAACGTACACATTGTCATATATCGACAATCAATCCAACATGTCGTTCCATCCATCCATGTCAGGGAGATAGTCCACGAGCTTAGTGAAAGGCTTCAGGTCGAGACGCTGAGCGGCTACCCATGTTCGGACGTCTTCCTGCGACATTTGTCCTTCTTCGTAGAACATCCCTATTTTTCCGACGACCTCCTTCATGATGATTTGGGCAAGTTCGCGCTGGATGTGATAGAACTCGGCTCGAAGTCGATGATCCTTGATATCTCCTACGTTCTTTGCCCATTGCGTAATATGGGCATCGCCGGATGTAGGTGAGATGCGAAGGTTCTGGTGATCCCGTCTATACTCCAGCATGTGGTGTAGGACATAGAATCCATCATTAAGAGAATCGTTCGGTTGCAGGATGCAGCAGTAGTCAGTCTTATGGCCGAAGGCGAGCCTGCCGCCCCTTCTCTTCTTGTCCCTAACCTCTCCACCCCTTGCTTGGTAGTAAAACATAGTACTGTCGAGAACATCCTTGATGTGGGTGTAATCCTTTTTGTGAATGTTCTTGACGAGTCCAAGTAAAGAGCGTGGGAGAATCAGGGTATAGGATGATGAGGACGGCGCTACCATTGGCCAAGCGCAAAAAAAAGTACACCTCAAATTACTTAGCCTCCACCATGCAAATGAATGATTGAAATCGAAGGAAGGATAGCAGCGGATGACTTACACGGGATGATAAGGCACGAGAATCGCCTCCTTGTCCTTATTGGCGAGCATGAAATTGACGATGTATTCCTCACAGATACACGGTGCTCTGCGCAGACTCCCAAGAAGCCCTCGTGCATGTAGTACGGGTCAGCGACACAGATATGAGGTATCAGCTCAACCTCGACGATGTAGTTCATGTGCAAGGCATAAAGGCGGACAAACGTAAAATCCAGCTTCTTCACGTGAAACATGTCGAATATGTAATCGAATCGGAGGAAGAACTTATCCGCGGGGAAGCTGTCGACGTACGACATTTGCTGCGGAACGTTAACCACGTAGAGTGGGTATCCTGGATCTGTCGAGGCGATGAGGCCTTTCTCTACCCGCAGCACATCGTCATGAAGTCTCCTTAGATCGCCGAATCTGGCCCCTAGCGCTCTTGCAGGTAGGATTGGTTGACCGGGGATATGCCATTTATCCGCATCGGGGATATCTATACGGTCCTGCCCGAGGCTCGAGGCGGCTGGATCATAGAATCAGCGTTTTTGCCTTTCTTCGCTCTCTTGCTAGACTTCTTTACTACCGGAAGGTCGTCCATAATACGTTGAGACGGAAATTCAGTGTGACACTCCAAAAATTTTCCTTTGGTTTTCTTCAAAATTTTGTTGGATTTGAAGGAGGTCTCCAAAACCCTTCCAAAAATCTCTCTCAAAGCTTTTTCCCTTTAGCAAATATTTTATTTTGCATCTCCTTCAATTCTAGTGTTTGGTTTTAAATTTTCTTCTGATTTCCCTCTTCTCAAAATTTGAAGAAGAACCTTTGGAATTTATTTTATTTAAAAAAGAAACACTAGGAGTTTTTCATCCTCTCCCATATTTGAAATCATTCATGATTCTTCCATACACCACATGGTAAAACCTTCCCAATAATCTCTCCTTCCACTTTGGTACAACTCAAACATTCTGTCCAAACTAGTAAAATCCATTTTTGGATTTTATTCCAATTATTTCTCCTCCCAAAATAATTCTGTCTTTTCTTTGAGCCTAGGTGATTTGCAAAGCAAGTACCCAAATGCTTTTCATTTTGACCTCAACTCCACACCTGGATAGTCCTTGGTATCCACAACCCAGAACCATCTTGATCCACTCTTCTTCTTTTCAAATATTTCAAATTTCACTCACTGCAAGTTTGGACCAGATTTGCCTAATTTGGTGAAATTCATATCTACACTTCTCCAAAATTCCACCAAAATTCAGGCAACCTCTAGTTGCAATGAGAGACCACTCCACCAAAAATCAGCTCAAGGAAAAATCCCTGGATACCAGATTATCATTTTGTCGAACACCGCATGCAATCGCTTTGTTCATATTCAAGAATTCAAAGTTCAGTGTCGTTTCTCCGATGTAACTTCAGTCACATGCCCACTCAGGCGTTTGGCTCGATGCTCGCAGCCTAGCCTGCTTGTCCGGAGCTCCACACGCGCGCTTGGCGCCTTCCCGGCGTCGGTGGCGCTCGCCCGCTGGCCAAGGCGTGCTTTTGCGGGCGAAACACCGTGAATAAATGACAGGGGCAAAACTGCGGCGAACGCCGTTCGGCGCCGCCAGCGTCCCGCTGGCTCACGTGGCCACCTCCTTGCCGCGACGATGCGGCACCGTCGCCGTGGCTTGGCACGCGCAGAGCGCGCTCTCTGCCGCCGATGGGCCGTGCGGCCGTTCCGTCGAGGGCAAGCCGTAAACCTTCCTCCCATGCTGAGCTGGACCCTAAAATGGCACCACTACCCCTCCTAGGCGATGCTCAAGGTCCTAACCCTCCCGTGCAACCACAACGCCAGAATCACCTCGCCGGAGAACCACATTCTCGAAACCGCCTCGGCGGCTATATATAGCACCTCGAGCTTGCTCGCACCCGCACACCTCCTCTACCTCCCAGAGACCTCGCCAAGTCCTGGAAGGGCCTCGAGGGGCCTTTCTTCCTCGACGCCGGCCACCTCCGTCCGCCTCGGGCTCCGGCATCGTTCTCTCCGGTGAGAACTCCTCCGCCGCCCTGCTTTCGCCCGTAGCCTCGTACCACCTCTAGTAAGATAACCCCCAGCTCAATTTTGGCCCCGCAGCTCTCTCTGGCGAGATCCACGACCGTCCGAACCGCCGTCCGCTAGAGCAAGCGTCACCGTCGACATGGTACTCGCTGGCGACCACTTCCACCTTCCACAGACGCGGAAGGACGTGCTGATCACGAAGGTACCGTCTGATCACTCTGCCTCGCCGTGGATCGCCGCCGGCGACCACCGCACCTCTCGAGCGCCGTCGCGCCCTGTTTCCCTCTTTAAAATTTTCAAACCTGACAGGTGGAGCACGCCTGTCAGCCTCTCAGTTGTTTCTTTTAAACGAACCGTTTTCTAGACTTTTCCGCAGAACCCCCTGGAAACTTTCTGTTTCATTACAGATGGGTCCTTGGGTTAAAACCCTTATAACTTTTTAACAAAAAGGATTTTTTGAGTGATTCTTTGTCTGTCCTCTTCAAATTTTTGTCTAGTTTTTTATCATATTTATTCGAAAAATATTTGGATCAACTTTCTGTACCCCACGGTATTTACGTCAGCGCGTGTATTTTTGTGTACCGTAGATACCTAGGGAGGTGACGGAACCGCGAACTTCGCCGAGCTAGACCCCGACAACTCCGAACCAGGCAAGCAAAGTTTTAACTTTTGATATGATGAGTGTCTGAGCATGTTTGCATTATTTTTGTATCATGGCACGTTCACGAGCATTTCGATGATAGTTTATCTCGTGAGCATCGTGGCAAATGGACTCGGTAAATCCATGAGTTGTTGGAAACTTGTTGCATGGCCATGAGTTGGCATGAGTATGGGTAAGATGGCAGTGTTGTAGCATGCCAGGCTTATGCCATATCGTTGAACCGGTGTCAACGTAAGTCGATTGATTCCGTCCGTCCCCCTTCCGCATTACCACCACTGTTTCCCACAAGGGATACGGCTCAAGATGGGTTGCAAACCACTTCCTGGTACACACCAAATCGAGAGGCCGGAATGAAGGTTCCATGGCCCTGGATTAAAGCCTTTCATCCGGTCAGGATGCATGGGTGTTTCCGGTTGGGACCAAGAGGGGGGCACCCCTTAGAGCGCGCGTAAATAAATTTGATCCCATGCTATTCGAGATTGTGATCTCCCCGTCTCAAAGTTTTTCTTAAACGCTGTCTAGGGTGATTCCTGGCAACGTGAGGTATGATGGGTGTGTACTAGCTAGTTGTGTTTCCTCCGAAATATCGTAAACGGAACTAGTCCTTCGTGACTACGGAAATCCGTTGGCTGTGGACAATTTTGGTACAAACTCTGCAGAGTCAAAATTCTTGAATTCATCTTATTCATATCCAAGTACCGTGTTCATCTCATCTTGTCGAGTGTCAGTCTCGGTGACAAGAACTCCTGAGAACCATTTGAGTATCAAATGTTTATTTTCCTGTGAATGGACTAACCCGCTTATTGTCTTGTGATGAATATTTTCTGTGAGAACTATATCTGGTCAGTTGTGAATAATGTATTATAAGCCCTTTCTGTGATGTCGCTCAGACGTCCGACTGCGGCACTATTATTACTTTCATTATAAGCCCTTTCTATGATGTCGCTCAGACGTCCGACTGCGGCATTGTTATTACTTTCATTATAAGCCCTTTCTATGATGTTGCTCAGACGTCCGACTGCGGCATTGTTATTACTTTCATTATAAGCCCTTTCTGTGATGTCGCTCAGACGTCCGACTGCGGCATTGTTATTTGTTTCATTATAAGACCTTTCTGTGATGTCGCTCAGACGTCCGACTGTGGCATTGTTATTACTTTCATTATAAGCCCTTTCTGTGATGTCGCTCAGACGTCCGACTGCGGCACGCATGTATTTTTATTTCAATATAAGCCCTTTATGAGGTGTCGCCAGACGCCTCGACTGTGTAATCGCTTTTACTTATTTTCACCCTTCGAGGCGCTACTCGCATAATTCGATCGGTTTTGAGTTTATCCTTCTTTGGGTTTTCGAGCGGACTACCGCCGATTCCGTTCTTATTTATTTTTGCTAGACTGATTTAATTGAGCATTGTTAAAATTAATCATGACTCATTCATGCATTCATTTGTTATATCTTATGTCCGAACTGTCTTGCGAGTACTTTCAAAGTACTCACCTGGCTTGTTGATTTGGCCAGATGCTGACGAAGGCGATCTCATGGATGAAGAATTCGATAGCGAGCCCGATGCCTAGAGGAATCCCAGTCAGTCTCGAGCGACCCCTGGATTAGTCATTGTGATATATCTGCTTCCGCTACCCAAATAAATTCATCGAGCCTCACCTCGACGCTCGATGAGCCGCCTGCAAGAGACTTATTAACCACCCCGCTGTGTTATTCCACCAACCACTCATATCTCGAGTCAGTAGTATTTCCACCCCACACCTTTGAGTCATATCCTCCACTATGTATAATTATCGTCGTGTTTGTAATAATTTGTTGGGCATCTTCAGTCCGACCCCTGTAGTATTGTAATGCTACTGGCTTATTGTATCAAAGTTTTGTCTACCGGTATGAAGGATTTTCCTCATGTTGGACTTCATAGGTCGGTTGTTCAATAAATATTTTTATTGAAAAACCGGTCGTGATAAGCTTGGTACCAGAGCCAGGCTGACTGTAGGAAGCCACTAGGTGCGATCGCTAATCGGTTATTAGCATAATAGAGCTATTTATTATTTTCAAAAATGTAGTCAATTTCTGACAGTCAGCATAAATTTATGATTTGACTACTCAGGATTTTTGCCTACTTTTGTAGATGGCCAGCAACGACTACGAGTCGCAGATGTTCGCCAACATGCCCGATGGGTTTGTCAAACTTCTCTCCTTCATCATCCAAGTCGCGATGGGGCCAGATGTGCACCCAGTCTTCTCTCTCTCTCAGCACAAGGTCAATGACCGTCTAACCATGCACCAAGCCGCGGTGGAATTCAAGAGAGGACGAGTTGAGCGTTACCGGTTCGTGGGGAGAGCCATGCCCACAGAGAAGCACGCGCTACAGATGGCAGCCCGTGAGGCGATAGCCCGTCTCAGTGATATCCTGCCTTCGATGAAGACTCGTCGCTACCGCTTCTGCCATGTCACGTGCCATACACCTGCCACTACGCTGCCTTCTCTTGCCCCAGAGGAGAACGGGACGAAGCTTTGAGATGCTCATCGAGTATCTCCGGGCTTTGGAGGCAGCCTCGACAACCTGGTGGGCGACTTTGTAGCTGCCCGCATGGACTCGGTCCATGGCTGTGCCGCCAACAGAGGGAGCTCCTGCGTCTGCACCACCACTGAGTTTCTTCTCGTCATCAAGCATCGTTCGCGCCTCACTGCCGCACCGCTACTGTCACCTGCCTACCACGGAGGAGTTCAACCATGTCATTGCGCCTACTCCGGTTCGTTCTGCACCATCCCTCGTGCCCGCTCAGATTCGAGTTGTCCCACACAGGGCACCTGCTCCACCAACTCCGCGCAGCACCTCTCGTCTGGAGCCTATCTCTGAGGAGGAGGTTGAGTCCCCAGCCTCCCTACGCCTCACCCTTGGCAGGCCAAGGGAAATCCTTACCATCTCCGACTAAGTACGCTTAGCCGCCATGCGATGTACCGGCTTGTACGATATGTTTATATGTAAATAGGCTGTGAGAAGTAGTTTGTTTGCGCATCATGTAGGATCTGGAGAAGTGCACTAGACTAAATAACATGTCAGGATTTATGTACGCATATCCTGAGTGATGTATTGTATAATTACTACTTGCGTGTAAGATATGTAATGAACAGTCCTTCTCCGTGCGCAAACGTATTTTCTCTTGAAAAATCTTGGAGCATTTGCAACTTTTTGCATCTTCTTGAATTTATTGATTTTTGCGGCTCAATTTCTTTCTTATGAGTGTTTCAAAATATATCCCCAGAGTGAACTATGTCTCGTCCTTGGACGCACTCCATGCCAACTCCGACAGAGGAAAATTATGGCACACCCAGGCAACAATTTCACACCGGGATGCATAAGTCAGCAGGATGTTGAAACGGCACTTTCCCAAATGTGCCGTCTTTATGAACAAAGTCAGCAGCAACATCAGGAAATACTGAACCAAGTCATCATTATGGGAGATCACCGTGGACAGTATCATCTGCTGTCAAAATTATCTGAGCTATAGAAGACACGTCCCCAAACATTTTCTCACACTGACAAACCTCTTGAAGCCGAGGACTGGCTTCGAGACATGGAGAGAAAATTAATTATCGCCCAGTGTTCAGACCTTGAGAAAGTGCTTTATGCTCCGCACTATCTCACTGGAGCAGTCGCATCGTGGTGGGAAAATTTCCTACACATGCACCCCAACGAAAATAATATATCATGGGAGGAATTTAAAGAAGGTTTTCGTGGGGCACATATTCCTAAGAGTCTGATGAAGATCACAAAGAGAGAATTTGATGACCTCAAGCAAAGGACAATGACAAAGGTCGTAATACAACAGTCAGTTTACCCTGCTATCTCGCTACGCCAACAAGGAGCGTATGTCAGAAAACAAAAAGATGGAGAAATTCCTAGACGGTCTGACACCCGCGCTTAAATGTCAATTGGTCCTACACACATTTCCATATTTTAAGACGCTGGTGGATAAGGCCATTACCTTGGAAAATGAGAGACGCAGCTTAGAAGATTTCCGCAAGCGGAAGAGGGACCAGACTAAACACACCCGCAACCACCGCAAAGAAGACAGATGTTCAGAAAAACTGGACACCCAAACCCACGACAAGCCGCCTCACGCCCAATCAAGAATTTCCACGAAAGGGACAAGGAGTTCACATATCGCCCGAGCGTTACATTACGCTTGTGGAGAAGAAGGGCACTATGCCAAGCAGTTCCCCAAGCCAAGGAACTCGACCCCAAATCCGAACAACGGAAGCAATAATTCGGCGCCAAAGCGCAACAATTTCAACCCAAATAACAACCACAGGAAGGGTCATCTAAACCACGTGACAAAAGAGGAAGCACAAAATGCCCCGGATATCGTACTGCACGCTTTCCTGTCAACACAATACCTGCCATGGTTTTGTTTGATTCGAGCTTCTCACTCATTCGTTTGAAAAGTTTTGCTTTTGCGAAATAATTTTCGATGCTTCCCTTGGGAAAATCTATGATCGTCAAGTCCTGTGGAATTAAGCAAGTTACCCAGAATTATTGCCAGGGTGTGGTTATCGAGTTTGAAGGGTTGAAGTTTCACGCAAATCTTATCGTATTGGAAAATAAAGGACTGGATGTCATCTTAGGAATGGATTGGTTAACCACCAACAAAGGTTTTATTGACTGCTTCAACAGGACCGTAATTCTCACCCATCACCACGGGAGGACCATAAAGGTTTCAGCCAAGGAAAGAAAAATATCCAGGCAACCGAGATTGAACAAGGTGGATATTTCTGAATTGAGCAAAGTTCCAGTAGTGTGTGAATTTCCAGATGTATTCCCCGAAGAACTACCAGGCATGCCACCAGATCGAGAGATAGAATTCAGCATTGAGCTAGCACCCGGAACCGCTCCCGTATACAAGAAACCATACAGAATGGCACCTTCCGAATTGGTAGAACTGAAGAAGCAAATAAAGGAATTGTTGGAAAAAGGGTACATACGAGCCAGTTCCTCACCTTGGGGTTCACCAATTTTATTTGCCAAAAAGAAGAATGGAACGCTAAGATTGTGCATAGACTATCGAGCTCTAAACATGGTCACAGTCAAGAACATATATCCGATGCCACGAATAAATGATTTATTCGATCAACTCGCTCAGGCCAAGGTGTTCTCAAAGATTGATTTGAGGTCGGGATACCACCAACTGAAAGTGCGAACCGAGGATATTCCCAAGACCGCTTTCACCGCCAGATACGGATTGTACGAATTCACCGTAATGCCATTCGGACTAACAAACGCCTCAAGATATTTTGTTCACCTCATGAACAAAGTATTCATGAAGTTTATGGATAAGTTTGTTGTGGTATTTATCGATGATATTCTGGTATACTCGAAAACACCAGAAGAACAGGCTGAACATCTCCGGATTGTACTAGGAGAACTCAGGAAAACATCAATTGTACGCTAAATTCAGCAAGTGTGAATTTTGGCTAAGGCAAGCAGGTTTTCTGGGCCACGATCGACTCAAGAAGGTATCGCCAGTGAACCCGAAGGTCAAGGCCGTACTTGGCTGGAAGCCACCAGCCAGCGTGACGGATGTACGAAGTTTCTTGGGAATGGCAGGATACTACCGGAGATTTATTGAAGGATTCTCCACCATAGCAAAGCCAATGACGCAACTACTCAAGAAAGACAGAAAGTTTGAATGGACGGAAGCCTGCGAGAAAAGTTTCCAAGAACTAAAGAGGAAACTGCGACAACACCGGATTAATTGTGCCAGATATACACAAAAATTTTGAAGTATTTTTGTGACGCATCTCGAAAAGGGCCTCGGTGCGTATTAATGCAAGAAGGCAAGGTTGTCGATATGTTTCCAGACAGCTTCGCAAGCATGAGGAAAATTACCCTACCCATGACCTGGAATTAGCAGCAGTTATTCATGCACTCAAGGAATGGAGACACTTTTTACTTGGTAATCGTTGTGAAATATACACGGACCACAAAAGCCTCAAGTATATTTTCACACAACCGTAACTAAATTCTGGCAGCGATGCTGGTTGGAATTAGTAAAGGATTATGATGTTGGGATCCACTACCACCCGGCAAAGCAAATGTTGTAGAAGACGCTCGAGTCGGAACCCCAGTCCGACAACGACAAAGATGCCAGACTTAAGACCTGAATTCCAGCAGGAATTCGCAAAGCTCAACCTGATGGTGGTCACCGAAGGCAGTGTGTCAAACTTAGAAGTGCAGCCTACCCTGATAGAGAAGGTTAAAGAGGCTCAACGTGGACACCCCAGCATTGAGGGCATAAAACGGAAGTTGAAGTTGGGCAAGGCCTCAGAATTCATTATTGATGAGCAAGGAATATTGTGGTACGGGAATAGGCTTTGCGTACCAAATATCCATGACCTTAAATAGCAAATCCTGGCTGAAGGCCACACCGCTCCATATTCAATCCATCCTGGAGGAACAAAAATGTACAAAGATCTTCAGGAAACATTTTGGTGGCATGGTATAAAAAGAGACATAGCCACGATTATTGCATGTTGTGACTCTTGTCAACGCATCAAGGCCGAGCACCGTAAACCGGCGGGCTATTGCAACCGAATAAGATACCCGAGTGGAAATGGGACGAGATTGGAATGGATTTTATTGTTGGCCTACCTCGGTCGTGACACGGACATGATGCCATATGGGTAATCACAGATAGACTGACTAAAGTAGCTCACTTCATTCCCGTGAAGACAACACACACCACTCAGAAGCTTGCTAGGCTCTACCTCTCCCGTATCATTTGCCTACATGGAGTCCCAAAGAAAATAATCTCGGACAGAGGCACTCAATTGCCTCCCGGTTTTGGGATCACTTACAACAAGCTCTGGGACTCGGTGGCATTCAAGATCAAGCATACCATCCCTGCATGATGGGCGACTGAGCGAGTAAATCAGATTCTAGAAGATATGCCGAGAGCATGTGTCCTCACCTATGGGACCAGCTTGGGAGGAGAGCTTACCATACGCAGAATTCGCATATAACAACAGCTATCAGTCCAGCCTGCAAATGGCACCATTTGAAGCTCAGACGGACGAAGATGTCGTACCCGCTAAATTGGTCGGAAACCGGAGATACCATATCTTCGCCCAGACCTGCTCAAAGAGGTCAAGATAAAGTCAAGGTAATTAAGGACCGACTCAAGACAGCCCAAAGTCGACAAAAGAGTTATTACGATCAGAAGCATCGTGGAGTCCATTTTGAACCCGGTGAATTTGTGTACCTACGAGTATCACCCATGAGAGGCCTACACCGATTCAAGATTAAAGGGAAGCTAGCACCAAGATTCATCGGACCATTCTGCATAGTAGCACGAAGAGGCACGGTGACCTACCAGCTAGACTTACCCGAAGAATTATCCGACATCCACGATGAATTTCACGTCTCCCAATTGAGGAAGTGCGTAAGCAACCAAGAGAAACAAGTACCCCATAAAAACATTGACGTGCAACCAGACCTTACGTATCGGGAGCACCCGATAAAAATCTTGGAGGAGTCAGAAAGGAGAACCCGACAGAAAACCATCAAGTTCTTCAAAGTTCAGTGGAGCAACCACACCGAAAGTGAAGCCACTTGGGAAAGAGAGGATTTCCTTCAAGCGGAGCACCCACAATTATTTGAGGATCAACTGGAATCTCGGGGACGAGATTTTTCCTAAGGGGGTAGGTGTTGTGACACTCCAAAAATTTTCCTTTGGTTTTCTTCAAAATTTTGTTGGATTTGAAGGAGGTCTCCAAAACCCTTCCAAAAATCTCTCTCAAAGCTTTTTCCCTTTAGCAAATATTTTATTTTGCATCTCCTTCAACTCTAGTGTTTGGTTTTAAATTTTCTTCTGATTTCCCTCTTCTCAAAATTTCAAGAAGAACCTTTGGAATTTATTTTATTTCAAAAAGAAACTCTAGGAGTTTTTCATCCTCTCCCATATTTGAAATCATTCATGATTCTTCCATACACCACATGGTAAAACCTTCCCAAAAATCTCTCCTTCCACTTTGGTACAACTCAAACATTCTGTCCAAACTAGTAAAATCCATTTTTGGATTTTATTCCAATTATTTCTCCTCCCAAAATAATTCTGTCTTTTCTTTGAGCCTAGGTGATTTGCAAAGCAAGTACCCAAATGCTTTTGATTTTTGACCTCAACTCCACACCCCTGGATAGTCCTTGGTATCCACAACCCAGAACCATCTTGATCCACTCTTATTCTTTTCAAATATTTCAAATTTCACTCACTGCAAGTTTGGACCAGTTTTGCCAAATTTGGTTAAATTAATATCTACACTTCTCCAAAATTTACACCATAGTTCAGGCAAGCTCTTTTTGCAATGAGAGACCACTCCACCAAAAATCAGCTCAAGGAAAAATCCTGGATACCGTAATCATTTTGTCGAACACCTCGCATGCACTTTGTTTTGTTCATATTCAAGAAATTCAGAAAGTTCAAGTCGTTTCTCCGATGTAACTTCAGTCACATGCCCACTGTGCGTTTGGCTCAATGCTCGCAGCCTGGCCTGCTTGTCCGGAGCTCCACACGCGCTTGGCGCCTTCCCGGCGTCGGTGGCGCCCTGGCCCGCCTGCGCCGGCGTGCTTTGCGGTGGCCGAAACACCGTAACGGCGACAGGGGCAAAACTACGGCGCCGCTCGGGCGCCGCTTAAGCGCCCCTGGTGGCTCCGTGTGCCACCTCCTTGCCAACAGACGCATGCGGCACCGTCGCCGTGGCTTGGCACGCAGAAGCGCTCTCTGCCACCGACGGGCCGTGCGGCCGTTCCGTCGAGGGCAAGCCGTAAACCTTCCTCCCGTGCTGAGCTGGACCCTAAAATGGCACCACTACCCCTCCTAGGCGATGCTCAAGGTCCTAACCCTCCCGTGCAACCACAGCGCCACCGTAATCACCTCGCCGGAGAACCCCGTTCTCGGCAACCGCCTCGGGGCGGCTATATATAGCACCTCGAGCTTGCTCTCGCACCCCGCACACCTCCTCTACCTCCCCAGACCTCGCCAAGTCCCTGGAAGGGCCTCGAGGGGCCTTTCTTCCTCGACGCCGGCCACCTCCGTCCGCCTCGGGCTCCGGCATCGTTCTCTCCGGTGAGAACTCCTCCGCCGCCCTGCTTTCGCCCGTAGCCTCGTACCACCTCTAGTAAGATAACCCCCACCTAAATTTTGGCCCGCAGCTCTCTCCGGCGAGATCCACGACCGTCCGAACCGCCGTCCGCCCGAAAGCGTCGCCCGTCGACGTGGTACTCGCGGCGACCACTTCCACCTTCCACAGATGCGGAAGGGCGTGCTGATCCGCGAAGGTACCGTCCGATCACTGCCTTCCGTGGATCGCCGCGGCGACCACCGCACCTCTCGGGCGCCGTCGCGCCCTGTTTCCCTCTTTCAGATTTTCAAACCTGACAGGTGGAGCCCGCCTATCAGCCTCTCAGTTGTTTCTTTTAAATGAACCGTTTTCTAGACTTTTCCGCAGAACCCCCTGGAAACTTTCTGTTTCATTACATATGGGTCCTTGGGTTAAAACCCTTATAACTTAAAAAAAGGAATTTTTGAGTGATTCTTTTTCTGTCCTCTTCAAATTTTTTTCTAGTTTTTTATCATATTTATTAGAAAAATATTTGGATCAACTTTCTGTACCCCACGGTATTTACGTCAGCGCGTGTATTTTTGTGTACCGTAGATACCGAGGGAGGTGACGGAACCGCGAACTTCGCCGAGCTAGACCCCGACTACTCCGAATCAGGCAAGCAAAGTTTGAACTTTTGATATGATGAGTGTCTGAGCATGTTTGAATTATTTTTGTATCATGGCACGTTCACGAGCATTTCGATGATAGTTTATCTCGTGAGCATCGTGGCAAATGGACTCGGTAAATCCATGAGTTGTTGGAAACTTGTTGCATGGCCATGAGTTGGCATGAGTATGGGTAAGATGGCAGTGTTGTAGCATGCCAGGCTTATGCCATATCGTTGAACCGGTGTCAACATAAGTCAGTCAGATTCCCGTCCGTCCCGCCGTTCCGTACTACCACCTGTTTCCCGCAAGGGATACGACTTAGTAGGTTGCAAACCACTTCCTGGTACACACCAAATTGAGAGGCCGGGATGAAGGTTCCATGGCCCTGGATTAAAGTCTTTCATCCGGTCAGGGGGCATGGGTGTTTCCGGTTGGGACCGAGAGGGGGGCACCCCTTAGAGCGCGCGTAAACAAATTTGATCCCATGCTATTCGAGATTGTGATCTCCCCGTCTCAAAGTTTTTCTTAAACGCTGTCTAGGGTGATTCCTGGCAACGTGAGGTATGATGGGTGTGTACTAGCTAGTTGTGTTTCCTCTGAAATACCGTAAACGGAACTAGTCCTTCGTGACTAAGGAAATCCTTTGGTTGTGGACAATTTTGGTACAAACTCTGCAGAGTCAAAATTCTTGAATTCATCTTATTCATATCCAAGTACCGTGTTCATCTCATCTTGTCGAGTGCCAGTCTCGGTGAAAGGAACTCCTGAGAACCATTTGAGTATCAAATGTTTATTTTCCTGTGAATGGACTAACCCACTTATTGTCTTGTGATGAATATTTTCCGTGAGCACTATATCTGGTCAGTGGTGAATAATGTATTATAAGCCCTTTCTGTGACGTCGCTCAGACGTCCGACTGCGGCATTGCTATTACTTTCATTATAAGCCCTTTCTGTGACGTCGCTCAGACGTCCGATCATGCATTGCTATTACTTTCATTATAAGCCCTTTTCGTGATGTCGCCAGACGTCCGATCGCGGCATTGTTATTACTTTCATTATAAGCCCTTCGTGATGTCGCCAGACGTCCGATCATGCATTGTTATTTCTTTCATTATAAGCCCTTTCGTGATGTCGCTCGGACGTCCGATCATGCATTGTTATTACTTTCATTATAAGCCCTTTTCGTGATGTCGCCAGACGTCCGATCATGCACGCATGTATTTTTATTTCAATATAAGCCCTTTATGAGGTGTCGCCAGACGCCTCGATCGTGGCATGTTTTACTTATTTTCACCCTTCGAGGCGTCACTTCAGACACTCGATCGGTTTTGAGTTTATCCTCCTTTGGGTTTTCGAGCGGACTACCGCCGATTCCCTTCTTATTTATTTTTGCTAGACTGATTTAATTGAGCATTGTTAAAATTAATCATGACTCATTCATGCATTCATTTGTTATATCTTATGTCCGAACTGTCTTAAGTAGTACTTTCAAAGTACTCACCTGGCTTGTTGATTTGGCCGAATCTTGTGACGGCGATCTCATGGATGAAGAATTTGATAGCGAGTCCGATTCCTAGAGGAATCCTACCAGTCTCGTCGACCCTGGATTAGTCATTGTGATATATCCGCTTCCGCTACCCAAATAAATTCATCGAGCCTCACCTCGGCGCCGATGAGCCGCCTGCAGCAAGAGACTTATTAACCAATTTCACCGTGTTATTCCACCAACCACTCATAACTCGAGACAGAAGTAATTCCACCCCACACCTTTGAGTCATATCCGCCACTATGAATAATTATCGGCGTGTTTGTAATAATTGGTTGGGCATCTTCAGTCCGACCCCTGTAATATTGTAATGCTACTGGCTTATTGTATCAAAGTCTTATCTACCGGTATGAAGGATTTTCCTCATATTGGACTTCATAGGTCGGTTGTTCAATAAATATTTTTATTGAAAAACCGGTCATGACATTCAGGCACCGACTCATGACGCTCAAACCCTGAGGAGGCGCCACTATAGACATACTGTTCAGTGCCACCGTCGTCCTCATCCTCATCCATGGTGACGTCATCAGCGACTAATGGAGCCTCCTCCTTACCCGGTCCTCTATCACCCAACCCGACACCCGACGCTAATTGGGCAGGTGGGGTGTTGATGTTCATACCTTGCTGAGGCTGCGTGCTCGTGGGTGTGCTCCCGACCGCCTCGGGCAGCAGACTCTTTGGCCACAACAGACCCACCCATTGCAACAATCACCAAGCCGCCGCGGTGTCTCCTCGTCATCCACCAGTTGTATTGGAGGAGGCAAATTCTCGTGGCCCGGTTCGACACTGGCCACGGAAACCTTGAAGACGTTCGGAGGGATCGGCCGGCTGTGGAAAAATGGTTCCTTCCGCTCCATTATTGTCGCCTTCCCCACGTCCACCTTCTGGTCGCCGATGGTGTACAATATGGTGCACGGGGTTTCGTCGGCCTGCAAAGAAAAGTCTGCGACGTGAGACATCCGAAAGGCAACGAAAAAGGGAGATTATACATTTATATTGAAGGGGGCCGGTGTGACAGATACCGTGAGGGCGTTGAGCTCAGCCAAAGACGAAGCACCGCCGAGCACGTCCGGTGCGGGAGCCGGTGCGGGAGCAGGTGATGGAGCCGGTGCGGGAGCAGGTGCTCCCAAGAAGTCAGCAAGGGGAAAGTCCTCTGCATTTGCTTCTGGATTTTTCCTTGTCCAAGTGAAAACGCCCGTCACCAAGGAAGTAGACAAATCTGCAACCACCTGTTTTTGGCAGCTACCGCTGTTGCGATCGCTCGAGATGATTTCTTCTCAACCGCAATCTCAACCTTCTTGTCGATGTTTTATTCATTAACCTCCGTCTTTCCTTTCTCTCCTCCGTGGTCTCACGGTAGTACTTCTTCCACGCGGGCGCCGTCTCCGACACGTGCACGCGTCCCATACGACGGTCGAGTATCCACCGTTGTCATTTCAATATGTTCAACGCCCGGTTGAATGGAGTGTCCCACTTGGGCCTCGCCAATGCCTCGACGGCGAAGTCGCTTTCGGCCGCAATCCGGTGCTGCTCTCTCTACAAAAGGCACAAGGATCGTTTACAAATATGACCAACGTGTGCAAATGAATTGATCGTAAACTAAAATTACCAGCAGTCTCATGAACTCCATAATGACCGGTGTTGTCTCGTAAACCTTCTTCACTAGGTCGCAATGTTGTCGGGCCTCAGACGCCACGCTCTCAAGGGACGGTGAAATCCGCCAAGGGGTCTGGGATGCCTGTGCTCGCGCCTTCCGCGTCCTCCTTGGCTCCATTTGGACCTCTTTTCCGCCGTAACCACGGCTTCCGAGGTGGTGGCTCCCAATGTTCCTCTCTTGAAGCCCCTTCATGTACTTAGACTTTTTTTGGCAGCTTCAGCCTCGCAAGCCTCCTTGAATATTTGAAACTGCTCTTCCGTGATTGTCGGATTATCCTTTACAATCTCGGAGTAGGGTTCCTTCTTGTCGATGATCTTTGCTTTCACTCGAGTTTTCCAGCGCCAACGCGTCGCTAAACTTGGTCATGGCGTGTTTGTTTATCTTCTTCATTGCCAGGTCCTCGTCTGGATCTTCATAATCCTTCTCATTCCTGCCCGGGAACAAGAATATCTGGTGAAACTTCTTTAGGAGGGAGCTCCTCATATTTTCTATCTTCTGTAGTTTCTCATCGTTGATGGTGGCGGTTGTCCGTACGATGCAGCCTATTTGATTGTCGTAGCATCGACGCGCTTCCTCGGGTTCCTTTGGCTCAAAATTGCCATCGTCCACCTCCGTGACCACCAGTCTAGTAGTCCTGAGTTTGTTAGGAAGTCGCTGCCTCTTTGCTTTCGGTTCTATAGTACCGGCTCCGCTCCCCGAGGCAGCGCCGGTCTCAGTCTCAGCGCTGGTCTCGACGCTGGTCTAAGTCTCAGCGCCGGTCTCAGTCTCAGCACCGGTCTGCGTGTCGGTCTCAGTCCCCGATGCCACCGGTGGGCCCAGCAACAACATCGGTTGATCGTCGGTAAGGCTAAAAAATTCGTGTGCCGCCGTGTAGACGTCGTCGCAATCACCAGAACCCTGTCCTTCATCGTTGCTAGCCATGTTTCCTATGATTAAATATAGTCAATTAATTCTAGACCTAATAAAATGAATAATGACATAAAAAAGGCCTATTGTTTTGCAGGAACGTTGACTCCTTCCTGGTGCGGCAAATCCCGTGCACTCGATATGTCCTAGTTTGTAGCACAAGTCATGCCGAAATTCATGGAAAATTTCGGCATGACCTTTGCTAAAAACTGGACAAATCGAGAACCTGAAATTTGCCGGAACGGAAATGAATCAACATTCCAGCAAAACATATATAGGCCACTCAGCTTCATTTAAACAACAAAGCCACTTGGGCACAATCGAACCACTTCAATGAAAAGATATAACATGACCACTTCAATGAAAAGATATAATCAACAATAAAAGTCTTGGAACGGATCATCTTTAAAATAAAACTTGCCTAAATAACCTAGATAATTAACCTAATTAAACTAGTTAACCTGACTAGTTCTCTGTCAAAGCCCTAACTAAAATTTTGCCTAAATAACCTAGATAATTAACCTATGCATGAGAGAGAGAGAGAAAGGAGGGGTGGGGGCTTACAGAGGATGGCTCCGGTCGTGGCGAGGGAGGTAGGGGCGTCTCCGGTGACGGCGAGGGAGGCAGTTGTGGCGAGGGAGGATCCGCTGGCGTCGACGGCGGCTCGGTGGCGTGGATGAGGCCGCGCGGCTCCGTGGCATTGGGGCGGCTCCGGTGGCGTCGACGGCGCACGGCTCTGGTGGCTCCGGGGGCGTCGATGTCGGCAGGAGACGGCGGCGAAGTGGGGCGATGGCGAATCAGGGAGATGGCGGCAGGGTGGGTCGAGAGATTTGCGGGCAAGTGGTGGCCGGGGGGAAACGGTTTTTTGGTTAAGTAAAAATTAGCGGTAGCGCGTTTCCCAAAACGCGCTAAACGCGCTACTGCTATAGCTATGTAATTTTCTCCCTTTTTTATTTCCTTTTCTGTTTCTATAGCGGGGGTCTAGGAAACGCGCTGCAGCTACCTTATCTATAGCGCCTCTTCATTTAACACACGCCATGACTATGCCTTTCTCTGTTTTTTCACTTTTTCATTTATTTTGCTTTACATTTTATTATTTTCTTTCTCCTTTTTCTGTTTCTTTCATTTTCATTTACTTTTCTATTTGTTTTTCATTCTATTTTATTTCCATTAGCAGTAGCGCTCTTCTTGGGAATCACGCTGCTACTCATGCCCTAGCGGTAGCGGGCTTCCTCCAAGCCCGCTACTGCTATGCGTAGCCTATCGTTCCACCAATGGGAATATTAGTAGTAGCGCATTTACGGCCACACGCGCTGCTGCTACAATTGTATCTGCAGCGCGGGTTTTTTTCAACCGCTACTGCTATCTAGCACTAGCGCCCTTTTTTGACCCGCGCTGTTGCTAAATTTCTGTGTATAAGGTTTTCCCTAGTAGTGGCCGCCGGCACCTGGAGGGGGGAAACGGACGCGTCGGGAATACACGGAGTGGATGTAGCTGTGGGTTTGGCCCGGATGTTGCTCCCCGGTGTCCCTCTGGACCGACCTGACACAACAGGGTGGAGAGATCCACTGGTCAAAGCCCGTCCGTGTGAAGTCAAAGGGCTAGATCTCGTGGTCAACCGCTCCAGGGTTAGGCGGGACTGGGGCCCTGGGGGTAGCAATGCCACCGGAGCGTTGTACCGGGCCCTCATACATGCGGGGTGGTGTTGTGGCAAGTCCGAAAAGGCGGCACGCATCTCCGGTGCGTGGCCCCCCTCACGGACGGCGCCGCCGCCGGCACCAGGAGGGGGGAAACGGACGCGTCGGGTCTACACGGAGTGGTTGTAGCTGTGGGTTTGGCCCGGATGTTGCTCCCCGGTGTCCCTCGACCTGACACAACTGGGTGGAGAGGTTGAAAGTGCAACTATCCCTAGGTGGTTTTGGTAATTCGTAACAACATATAGCTCATTGAACTAATGCTATTCCAAGATGAACATTTCAGGAAAGCTCAATGAATGGCATGGCATGGATGATGAAAGTGGATCCCTCAAAATGCTAATGACAAAGGATTGGCTCAAGCTCAAAAGCTCAAGACTCTTCATTTTATATTTTAGTGATTCATGATCACATTGAGTCTATAGGAAAAGCCAATACTATCAAGGAGGGATGAGGTGTTGCTTAATGAGCCTGTTGCTTCACGTGCTTTGTGATATGCTCCAAAACCCTCAGCTACTTTCTCACATCCACATATGACCTAAACCTAAAGCCAATATTGGTCTCACCGATTCTTCCTATCCGGCGCCACCGATTTCATATGTCACAGCCAGTGCCACAAACCCTAGGCATATCGGTTCTACCGATAGGGATCTCGGTCTCACCGAGATGGGATTGTAATCTCTCTGTTTCTTCGTAACTTTTCGGTCTCACCGAAAGAGCGGATAGGTCCCACCGAGATTGCAATGTAAACTCTCTGTTTCCCTTTTGTAACATTTCGATCTCACCGAAAAGAACAAATCGGTCCCACCAAGTTTACCTGACCAACCCTCTGGTTAGCTAATTACCAAAATCGATCTCACCGAGTTTGTGTAATCGGTCTCACCGAGATTACGTTATTCCCTAACCCTAACCATATCGGTCCTACCGAGATGCATGTCGATCCCAATCGAAAACCCTAACGGTCACTAGGTTTACTAAACTCGGTCTGACCGAGTTTGTTGATTCGGTCCCACCGAGATTGGCAAATTGTGTGTAACGGTTAGATTTTCTGTGGAGGCTATATATACCCCTCCACCTCCTCTTCATTCGTGGAGAGAGCCATCAGACTGAACCTACACTTCCAACTTACTATCTCTGAGAGAGGACTACCTACTCATGTGTTGAGGCCAAGATATTCCATTCCTACCATATGAATCTTGATCTCTAGCCTTCCCAAGTTGCTTTCCACTCAAACCCTCTTTCCACCAGATCCAAATCTTATGAGGGAGAGTTGAGTGTTGGGGAGACTATCATTTGAAGCACAAGAGCAAGGAGTTCATCATCAACACACCATTTGTTACTTCTTGGAGAGTGGTGTCTCCTAGATTGGCTAGGTGTCACTTGGGACCCTCCGGCAAGATTGTGGAGTTGAACCAAGGAGTTTGTAAGGGCAAGGAGATCGCCTACTTCGTGAAGATCTACCGCTAGTGAGGCAAGTCCTTCGTGGGCGACGGCCATGGTGGGATAGACAAGGTTGCTACTTCGTGGACCCTTCGTGGGTGGAGCCTTCCATGGACTCGCGCAACACATACCCTTCGTGGGTTGAAGTCTCCATCAACGTGGAGTTATGATAGCACCACCTATCGGAACCACGCAAAAAACATCCGTGTCTCCAATTGCGTTTGAATCCTCCAAACCCTTCCCTTTACTTTCTTGCAAGTTGCATGCTTTAATTTCCGCTGCTCATATACTCTTTGCATGCTTGCTTGAATTGTGTGATGATTGCTTGACTTGTCCTAAGATAGCTAAAATTTGCCAAACTCTAAAACTGGGAAAAGGCTAAGTTTTTAATTGGTCAAGTAGTCTAATCACCCCCCTCTAGACATACTTCAAGGTCCTACAAGTGGTATCAGAGCATTGGTCTCCATTTGCTCTGATTTCCATAGCTTTTGGTGGTCATAGCCTTGGTTTCACAACCTAGGAGAGTATGGCGTCTAGCGAGGGAAATTATCACCGTAGAGGTCCTTACTTTGATGGTACTAATTTTGCTAGTTGGAAGCATAAGATGAAAATGCATATTCTCGGACATAACCCCGCCGTTTGGGCAATTATTTGTATTGGCTTGCAAGGTGAATTCTTTGATGGGAGAGAGCCGAACCGTGAAGCTAATGCGGAAGAATTGAAGATGTTGCAATACAACGCTCAAGCTTGTGATATCATCTTCAACGGATTGTGCCCCGAAGAATTCAACAAAATTAGGCGTCTTGACAATGCAAAGGAAATTTGGGATACTTTGATTGATATGCATGAAGGTACCGAATCCGTCAAGGAATCCAAGTTGGATGTGCTCCAAAGTCAGCTTGACAAGTTCAAAATGAAGAACGGTGAAGGTGTCGCTGAAATGTACTCTAGGCTTGCACTTATCACAAATGAAATTGTCGGCTTAGGGAGTGAAGATATGACCGACAGATTCATCATCAAGAAGATCCTAAGAGCATTGAATGGAGAGTATGATACCGTGTGCACATTGATTCAAATGATGCCAAACTAAAAAGATCTCAAGCCAACAGAAGTCATTGGAAGAATTGTTGCTCATGAGATGTTACTTAAGGATAAGGAGGAACTTCACAACAAGTCAAGTGGTGCTTACAAAGCCTCAAGTGAAGCCCCCACATCATCAAGTGAGAAACAAACCTTCAATGAAGAATTGAGCTTAATGGTGAAGAACTTCAACAAATTCTACAAGAGTAGAAGCAAAGAAAGAAGCTCCAAGTCAAGGTCTTACAATGACAAAAGATCTTCTAGTCGAGAGAGAAATTGCTACAATTGTGGGAGACCCGGACACTATTCCAATGAGTGTACGGCACCCTACAAGAGAAGAGAAGACTCTCCAAAAAGAAGAAGTAGAAGAGAAGAATCACCACCAAGAGAGAGGAGGAGTAGAGATGATCGTTATGAACGAAGACCCTCACGGAGAAGCAAGGATTAGGAAAGGAAGGACAAGTCATCAAAGAGCTACACAAAACGAAGACATCAAGCTCATGTTGGTGGATGGGTATCCGGCTCCGACTCCGACCATCACTCCGAGAGAAGCTATCACTCCGACTCGAATATACTCAAGATGAAGGTGTTGCCGGTCTAGCACTTGTGTCAACCAACTCCTACGACATATTTGAATCACCAAATGAAGGAATTGGTAGATGCTTCATGGCCAAAGGTCATAAGGTAACACATCCGGAGTATGTTGATTTCAATAGTGATGAAGATGACTTGCTAGGTGATGATGATTTACTTGTTGACAACTCTAGTGATGAATACTATGATGAAACGTCAATTAATCATGCTAATCAAGTTGAAACGAATGACAATGATAAGGAGAAAATTGAGCGTCTAACTAAAGAACTAAACACTCTTAAGTTAGCTCATGAAACTATCTTTGAAGATCATCGAGAACTTTTAAGGGCTCATGAGAAGTTACGCTTTGAAAAGCCTAATCTTGATCAAGAGCATGAGTTCTTAAAAGCAATCAATGATGATCTCCGTAAGAAAAGTGCTTCTTACATTGCCAAGCGTCTACTCTTATCTACTTACATGCCTCAAGTCAAGTCTAGTAACAAGAACAAGAAAGATTCTTCTTCTAGTAGTAACAATAACAATGATAGATCCAATATTGTTGCTTCTAGTAGTTCTCTTGATTCCACTAATGATTCTCTTAGCCAAGTTACACTTGAGCAAGAAAATAGCTTATTGAAGGTAATTATAGAGAAAGGTGTATACAAGAGCCTTGCCGGGAGTAAGCAATTCGAGGAAATTGTACGCAAGTAAGGAAGGCACCTAAGAATCAAGGTGTTGGTTTTGAACGAAAGTTCAATGCCAATGGAGTTGAGTGGGAAGAAGATCAATACCCCAAGACGAAGTTTGTTCCTCAACAAGAGAAGTATGATCCTACTTCCTTCAAGGGAACACAAGCACAAGATGATCTTCCACCACAAGACCACAAGGGCAAGGACAAGCTTCAAGAAGAGATTGATGCATTTGAAGAAGCACCTAAGGTCTCGGTCAAGTGGATTCCCAAGACTACGCCAAGTTCTACCTCATCAAGTACAACTACAACTCCAAGGATTCCAATCAAGATGATGTGGATCCGTAGGAGAAGAACTAGAGAGTTCTTGAGGGTGACTCCGCCAACATATTTCACTCATATCATTATGGCAAGGACAAGTGCAATCAACTTCCATATCTTGCACTAGTTCAAGGAGTCACAAATCCTCATGTTGGTAAGGCAAGGGACAAGGTAACCTAATGATTTCATGGACATCATTTTGTGTGTGCATCACTCTATGTCTATGGATATACTTGTTTGTTCCTTGTGGGACTAACCCATGTAGGTATTGAAAGTGCAACTCACTCCAAAGGATTGCTCGAAAAAGATCTACATCAACATTGAGCATCCACATCTTCAACACCTACATGAAGTCATCATCGACAAAACCCAAGGTTAGTTCATCCCTCTAAGGGGGGATCTCACATCTAGGGGGAGCTTACCTCTAAAAATTGAGTCAAAGCAACTCTAATGATGTGAACACATAAATGCTTTATGTAAAAGTGGTAACCCCACTTGAGCTTAAACGATGAGTATGACCTATGATCAAATGTTCTCATTTGACTCCTAAGTCAATATACTCATATATAGATGACCTAGTCATCGCCAATTGTTTGATAGATGCTAGAATTGGTTGTGCATGCTTTGTCACATATTTTATTTGCCATCTTATTGTGTGAGCATGTTGGTTGCATACTTTACTCATTCGAGGACATCCACTTGTTGTTTTGATTGATTGGCTTCTTTTTCTTTGGCCAAGTGGATGGACAAGAATGCCTAAGAACCTTCTCTAGATATCTATGTTTTTCTCGTCTCAAACTCTATTCAAGCTACATCACAAAATTTGATCAAGTCAGATTCGAACCACTCTGTGTGAGGAGCACTCGGAGTCCCCGATTCATCATAGACTTAAACTTCCAAAACTTCTTTGTGATTTTCGGTCTCACCGATTCCTCCATTTCGGTCTTACCGAGATCACTTAGTCGATCTAGGTTTTCAATCTCAAGAACCGATTTGAACTCTTCGGTCACACCGAGTTGCAATAATCGTATACGCTTTGCATCTCGGTGCCACCGAGTTGTTCCACTCGGTCACTCCGGCTGTGGTCGGGCTATATATAGTCACGAGCAAAATTTGGAAATTTCTCCGAACCTCTTCGCCAGCGCAATAGCTCGCTCTGCCTCCGTGGTCTCGCGGATCGTCTCCTCGCCGCCACCGCCTGTCATTGGTATCTGCCGCCACGTCAACGAAAATCAACCCAGCTTGCCGCCAGAAGCGAGTCTCCGCCGAACTAGGGTATGGACTCGATCACTGTGCTTTCCTCGTCTGATTCTAAGCACATTGTATTCTTATTGATTCTTGCCACGATTGAAACACTCCTATCCAGTCAATGCGATCCTTAGAATAGTTTTGATTCGAAAATTTAGGGTTAGGTTTCCGCCGAAACCATCTCGGACCCACCGAGTTGAAAAACTCGGTCCCACCAATTTGGCTTATGCCATTGCACTAGTGAGACTCGGTCCACCGAGAATTGCTAATAGGTGAGACCGATTTTAGGACTTTGTGAAACCCTAGCAGTCTTGGTGCCATCAACTATGACTCGGTCCAACCGAGTTCATCAGTTTAGGTTCCAAAACTGCTTCGGTATCACCAAGTTTGAAAATCGGTTGATCCGAAATGCTTTCTGTGGAAAACTAAAACTGAATTTTTGAGTCATTCTTTTGCAAAAATCTCTGCATTTTGTGATGCTCATCCACTCTACCTCATCTATAACTCTTCACAAGGTCAGCAGTCAGCATGTCAGACTAGAGTGGCAGTCAGAACAGGTCAGAGGAACAGGTGAACATGAGTGAGGGCACTAGTCCCTCCAGCTCTTCAGATGAAGGCAGCAGGAGCACCCCAAGCAATCTGCCTAAAGCTGCCACCAGGCAAAGGAAGAAGAAAACCTCAAATTCTGAAGATGAGGATTATAGGGAAGAAGAGCATGAAGCAACATCCAAGAAGGCAGTGCTCAAAAAGGAGTATGGCTCAGCTCATAGCTCAAAGCCTGGACTCAATAAGAAGGTTCCTTCCAAGAGGACACCTATGCCAAAAATCAGAGCATCAACTCAAATTCCTGATAAGCCTGATCCCAAAGAGCTAGCTGCTGCTGAAGGAAAGAAAAGGAAAGAGAGGGTCAAGAAGACCACAGTCAGAGTTATTGGGAAGCCTTCCATGATGGAAGAGGAAGAAGAGATAGCTGCACCAGCACCAAAGGCACCCAAGCTTATGGGTGATGCTATAAGATCAGGGGCTGCCACATCTAAGCCCAAGGAAGCACCCAAAGCTGCCCCCAAGGCCAAGACTGCACCAAACAGGAATACTAGGAGTATTCCAGCTACTGAGAAGAACAAGGCCCCAGTGCCTGAGGTTGTAGAAGAAGAAGATGAAGAAGGACAAGTTTTGAGGAAGCTCAAGCCCAAGATACCAGACCACAATGATGCCCATCCTGTGGCTGAGGATATGAAGATCAGAAGAGACAATTGGTTGAGGCTATGGAGGATGACAGATCCATATGCCTCAAGGAGAAGAACTGATGTGGACTATAGATTCCACACCAAGGAACAGCAGGACTTTTATGAGACTGTTCTGCTGGATAAGAAGCCCATAGTGTGTGATATGAGGTGGGTCGACTAGACCTACATGAAGGAAAATGTAGAGCACTATCCTGGAGTGCAAGACACTTTTGTTGCAGTTGGAATTGTAGACTTTGTTGGGCAAAAGCTCACCAACTGGAACGATGAACTTATCATGCAGTTCTACTCCACAGCGCACTTTTATGGAGATGGCAGGATAGTGTGGATGTCTGAAGGTACAAGGTACCAGTCAACTGTTGAGGAGTGGGCAAAGCTGATAAATGCCCCAAAGGAGAATGAAGATGATCTTGATGTATATGCCAAGAAGAAAATGGACCACAATTCCATGGCACACATGTACAAGGAGATCCTGCATACGACCATTGAGACACATAAGTTTGGATCAGTCCACTTCCTTCTGTCAGGGCTGCCAACAATCAACTGCATCTTAAGGCATACCCTACTGCCAAAGTCTGGTGACCACAACATGATCAGAGGGCATGCAATCAACATGTTGCATTTGTTTGATGTGCCACAGAAATTCAAAGTCATGAGCCTTATGGTTGAAACCATTAAGAGGACTGCAGCTGATCAGAAAAGAAGTTGTGGATATGCCCCTCAGATCCAAGAGTCGATTAACTCAAAGATGGGCACCGGCAAATACCTATTGGATAAAGATCATTTTCCAATTTATCCATACTTTGAGGACAATGAGGTTGTCATGAATGAGAATGATCCATCGTCAGTTCAAGCACAAGAGAAGAAGGAGAAGGCAAGGAAGGAGAAGGCTGCCAGGATGCCAACTCAAGAGGAGGCATTTGAGTATTTCTTGAAGAACAAGCAGGAGCAGCTCGGATACTTAATAGCATCAACTCTGAGGATTGAGAAGGGATTGGCCACCCTCACTCAAAATCAGGAGAGCTTGGAGAGAATCATAGAACAAAAGTTCTATGACTTAGATGTGAAAGTAACTGAGATTCAGTCTGCAGTGGAGCAACTACAAGATGACATGCAGGAGAGGAAGGGCAAAACAACAACGGATGCATTTGCCAGAGTGCCTAGAGCCCAAAGGTCATCTGCTGTGCCAGTTCCTGACACCAGAGCCACTTCGTCTGCACCAGCTACAGCCTCAGTGCCACCAGCTCCAGCACCTACATCAGCTCCAGCTCCATCTACTTCAACTGAAGCTTTCGTCCTCGGCGCTATCCGGACTCCACCACCTGAAGATCAAGCCTGAGAGTCGATCTAGCACTATGCATTTTCTATGAACTTTTTGGTAACTTGTTGCCAAAGGGGGAGAAAAATGTATAGATCATAGGCTTCGAGAGAGAGAGAGTGTTGCTTTTGTTCTCTCTTGATTTGGTGGTTTTTCAAACTTGTTTGCTTTTGGTTGCTTGATATACTATGTTTGTGAGACATTGATGATCATGTGTTTGATCATAAGCTACACTTATGCATGTTTGATGATATTATCTTATCTATCCTATGTGATCATTCACTGTGCTTGGTGATGATATCATTTTGAGCGCTCCACCAAGATGTATGTGACATGGAAGAGTAACCCATGAGCCTAATTCCTTATGCATTTGCAGTCCAAAGAAAATCTTAAACTATGCACAAATTTAGGGGGAGCTCTTGCTTATCACATACTTCTCAAAGCGACGATGTTTTTCAATCTTATTATCATTTGTCGAAGCTTTGATCTATATGTTGTCATCAATTACCAAAAAGGGGGAGATTGAAAGCGCAACTATCCCTAGGTGGTTTTGGTAATTCATAACAACATATAGCTCATTGAGCTAATGCTATTCCAAGATGAACATTTCAGGAAAACTCAATGAATGGCATGGCATGGATGATGAAAGTGGATCCCTCAAAATGCGAATGAAAAAGGATTGGCTCAAGCTCAAAAGCTCAAGACTCTTCATTTTATATTTTAGTGATTCATGATCACATTGAGTCTATAGGAAAAGCCAATACTATCAAGGAGGGATGAGGTGTTGCTTAATGAGCCTCTTGCTTCATGTGTTTAGTGATATGCTTCAAAACCCTCAGCTACTTTCTCACATCCATATATGACCTAAACCTAAAGCCAAAATCAGTCTCACCGATTCTTCCTATCCGGCGCCACCGATTTCATATGTCATAGCCACTGCCACAAACCCTAGGCAAATCGGTTCTATTGATAGGGACTCGGTCTCACCGAGATGGGATTGTAATCTCTTTGTTTCCTTTTCGTAACTTTTTGGTCTCACCGAAAGAGCGGATCGGTCCCACCGAGATTGCAATGTAAACTCTCTGTTTCGCTTTTGTAACATTTCGGTCTCACCGAAAAGAGCAAATCGGTCCCACCGAGTTTACTTGACCAACTCTCTGGTTAGCTAATTACCAAAATCGGTCTCACCGAGTTTGTGTAATCGGTCTCACCGAGATTACGTTATGCCCTAACCCTAACCATATCGATCCTACCGAGATGCATGTCAGTCCCCAATCAAAACCCTAACGGTCACTAGGTTTACTAAAATCGGTCTGACCGAGTTTGTTGATTCGGTCCCACCGAGATTGGTAAATTGTGTGTAATGGTTAGATTTTGTGTGGAGGCTATATATACCCCTCCACCTCCTCTTCATTCATGGAGAGAGCCATCAGACTGAACCTACACTTCCAACTTACTATCTCTGAGAGAGGACTACCTACTCATGTGTTGAGGCCAAGATATTCCATTCCTACCATATGAATCTTGATCTCTAGCCTTCCCAAGTTGCTTTCCACTCAAACCCTCTTTCCACCAGATCCAAATCCTATGAGAGAGAGTTGAGTGTTTGGGAGACTATCATTTGAAGCACAAGAGCAAGGAGTTCATCATGAACACACCATTTGTTACTTCTTGGAGAGTGGTGTCTCCTAGATTGGCTAGGTGTCACTTGGGAGCCTCCGACAAGATTGTGGAGTTGAACCAAGGAGTTTGTAAGGGCAAGGAGATCGCCTACTTCGTGAAGATCTACGGCTAGTGAGGCAAGTCCTTCGTGGGCGACGGGCATGGTGGGATAGACAAGGTTGCTACTTCGTGGACCCTTCGTGGGTGGAGCCCTCCGTGGACTCGTGCAACCATTACCCTTCGTGGGTTGAAGTCTCCATCAACGTGGAGGTACGATAGCACCACCTATCGAAACCACGCCAAAAACATCCGTGTCTCCAATTGCGTTTGAATCCTCCAAACCCTTCCTTTTACTTTCTTGCAAGTTGCATGCTTTAATTTCCGCTGCTCATATACTCTTTGCATGCTTGCTTGAATTGTGTGATGATTGCTTGACTTGTCCTAAGATAGCTAAAATCTGCCAAACTCTAAAACTGGGAAAAGGCTAAGTTTTTAATTGGTCAAGTAGTCTAATCACCCCCCCTCTAGACATACTTCAAGGTCCTACAGAGGTCTACTGGTCAAAGCCCGTCCGTGGGAAGTCAAAGGGCTAGATCTCGTGGTCAACCGCTCCAGGGTTAGGCAGGACGGAGGCCCTGGGGGGTAGAAATGCCATCGGAGCATCGTACCGGGCCCTCATACATGCGGGGTGGTGTTGTGGCATGTCCAAAAAGGCGGCACGCGTCTCCGGTGCGTGCCCCCCTCACGGACGACGCTGCCGCTGGCACCTGGAGGGGGGAAACAGACGCGCCGGGTCTACACGGAGTGGATGTAGCTGTGGGTTTGGCCCGGATGTTGCTCCCCGGTGTCCCTCTGGGCCGACCTGACACAAACGGGTGGAGAGGTCCACTGGTCAAAGCACGTCCATGTGAAGTCAAAGGGCTAGATCTCGTGGTCAACCACTCCGGGGTTAGGCGGGACGGGGGGCCTGGGGGGTAGCAATGCCACCGGAGCATCGTACCGGGCCCTCATACATGCGGGGTGGTGTTGTGGCATGTCCGAAAAGGAGGCACGCGTCTCCGGTGCGTGGCCCCCCTCACGGACGGCGCCGCCGCCGGCACCTGGAGGGGTGAAACGGACGCGTCGTGTCTAACGGAGTGGATGTAGCTGTGGGTTTGGCCCGGATGTTGCTCCCCGGTGTCACTCTAGGTCGACCTGACACAACAGGGTGGAGAGGTCCACTGGTCAATGCCCGTCCGTGTGAAGTCAAAGGGCTAGATCTCATGGTCAACTGCTCCAGGGTTAGGCGGGACGGGGGCCCTGGAGGGTAGCAATGCCACCGGAGCGTCGTACCGGGCCCTCATACATGCGGGGTGGTGTTGTGGCATGTCCGAAGAGGTGGCACGCATCTCCGATGCGTGGCCCCCCTCACGGACGGTGCCGCCGCCGGCACCTGGAGGGGGGAAACTGACGCGTCGGGTCTACACGGAGTGGATGTAGCTGTGGATTTGGCCCAGAAGTTGCTTCCAGGTGTCCCTCTTGGCTGACCTGACACAACCTGTGGCCCCCTCACGGTCGGCGATGACACGGTAGTAGACGGATCGAGCACTCGTGATAGTTACGGATCGGGCACTCGATGCAGTACCCCTCGGCCGATTGCTCTCCTATGTATCACCTTTCGCGAGACCATAGAAAATATTTATATCATAAAGAAATGTTGCTAACCATAAAAAAAATTTGGTTCAGAAAAAAATATACGTGATATTTTAGAAAATTGTTGTACAATATAAAAAAATGATCATGTAATTATAAATAATGTTTCAAACCATTAAAGAAAATGTATGGTACATTTTAAATAATGTTAATGCATGTCAAAAATATGTATACCATGTATTATTTTTAATATAATTATATACCATGTATCATTAAAAAAATCAACATTAGCGGCGACAGCCCCACCCCTGCCTCTCCAACCCCCCGCCGCCTCGACCCCTCCCTGCCCTCTCCAACCCCACGCCCCGACCACCCCGCCGGGCGCACCGCCGCCCCGGCCTGCCGTCTCCAACCCCACCGCCGCCCCGACCACACCGCCTCCTCCTCGACCCTGTGCAGCGCCACCGGCGGTCCCGAGCATGGCTGGCCGCGGCTCTCGCCGGCCGGCGCCCCTGCTGTGTCCCGGCCCTCCCCTGCCGGCCCAGCTCCGCCCCGGCCCTACCCTCACCTCCACCGCCGGCCCCTGCCTCCAACTCCACCACCGCGACGCCTCTCTGCCCAGTGAGCTAACACTCCTTTTTTTCATTTTTTGCATTATTTAGCTACTGTTGGATGTATGAATGGATGCATGGAGGGATGTTGGATGTTGTTAGGTTGCTAGATGGATGAATGCTGTATGTGTCTTAGATGGATGGAGGAATCTCCGCAAAAGGAATTATTTTGCTACGGTTAGGTTGCTATATGGATGAATCTCGGCAAAATGAATTATCATAGTTTAAAAAGCAACTTGAGTCACTTAGTTTATAAAATTGTTAACGAAGATTTTATTTTCAATTTGTGATGTTGTTAAGTAGCTATGTGAGATGTGCTTCAAATTTGGGATATGATAAGTGGTTATTTCATCAAGATGATCTACTACATCGGAGGGTGAGCCACAATTCCATGACCTCGTCCACTTTTTTTTCCATGTCACTAGATTGAATTTTCACATCAAGTCACGTAACCTAGGTCTCCCGTCCGAAAGGGTTGCATCGATAAATATGCATTCAATTGCATATTTATCACCACAGCTCTTTCGGATTGTCCAACGCTTTCCACGGACAGCCCGAGGATGTGTAGATTGGGTACGTTGTTCATGCTCTACCCCGTTCCGAGACAGGATTTCGGCGGCAATTCCTTTTGTTCTCCGGATGCACATTCTCTCGGCATTTTGCCGAGATGTGTATTTGGAGAACAGTGGGGAGGTGCTGCCGAATTTTTTTCTCGGAATGGGGTAGAGCATGGACCGTACTCAATCTATACATTCTCGGGTGGGATTAGGACCCATCTTTACCTATTAGAGATGTAGGTGGATTAAATGTCGTTTCTCGTCAACCTTGTAAAAAATAAAATATTGATGTGGGTAATTTAAATGAATCCTTAATTTTGTTGTGTGGCTTCCAATAAAGCGTAGATGGAAGATAATCAGTGGATGTATAGTGGGTTTTTCCATCGGAATCAAGTAACAACAGAGTGGGTCGAGAAAACTGATGTGTTTTTGAAAGAGATATTCCATAGTCCAATGAGGATGGTGCCAGAATGCCCGTGTGCCAAATGTAAGAGACGTATCCGCAGAGATAAGAGTGAGATGACTAAGCACCTTCGCACGAATGGATTTATGCCCAACTTTAATATGCCGATAAACTTTGCCTAGCGGGACCATGGTAGAGAGGATGTGATACGACAACGCGTCGCTGGTTATGAGGATGATGTGTTTAGAGACATGCTATATGATGTCTTTGCTGCACAGCCGACACCTCCGTCACATTCAGCGAATGAACCGGAGGAGCCGGAGGAAACCGCAAAGGCCTTCCTGGAAATCTTGGCCTCGTCAAAGAAACCTCTCTATGAGGGTGCCAAGCTGTTCAGGTTGGATGCCATCTACAAGTGATGGCAGTCAAAACTGAGTACTGGTATGTAGCCGAGGTTGCTTGAAGCATTTCTGGGAGTATGGGCTAACAGCCCGCCCGAGGGCCATGAACTGCTGAAAACCATGTATGGTACGAAGAAAATCATGAAGGCGCTCTCCATGGACTATGAGAAAATACATGTTTGTCCAAAGAATTGCCTTTTGTTTAGGCATGAGTATGCGGATGACAACTACTGTAGGAAGTGTGGTTCCTCTCGGTATATTGCGGTGGTCGATAAGCATGGTCAGAAGCAGCAGCTAAAAATCCCTGTGAAGGTTCTTCGGTATCTTGATTTTATAAAAAGACTGCAGTGCCTTTTCATCACCGAGGAGTCTGCCAAAATGATGAAGTGGCACAAGGAAGGGAAAAGGTACAATCCAAAAAAAAATTGTACATCCATCAGAAGGTGAAGCATGGAAGTCATTCGATATAGAGTACCCGGAGGAAGCAGCCGAGGCTGGGAATGTCAGAATTTCTGTAACCGGTGATGGGTTCAATCCATATGGTATGTCGTCTAATCCATACAACTGCTGGCCCATATTTGTTATTCCGCTCAATCTCCCTCACGGCGCCATAATGCAACACAAGACCATGTTCCTGTCGCTTATAATTCCGGGGCCTGAATATCCGGCGAAGAATTTGAGTGTGTTTATGCAGCCGTTGGTGGATGATTTGCACCATTCTTGGTACTTCCCGAGGTTGACATACGACCGGCATCTGCAGAAAAATTTCTTGATGAAAGTTTGGCTACAGTATTGCATGCATGACTTTCTCTTCTGAATCACTTGTCTTTAGTTTCGTTCATAGTTTTTCATTAAATCACTCAACTCATGCCTTGTTTGCTTCTGGTTTATGCATGATTGCAGCAACTCTATAGAGTTCTTGACGAGCACAAGGCCAGAGCCGACGTGGTCTTACTTGCGGCTGCAAAGAAGAAAGCTCGTCAGTTGTAGTACGAGGTGCGTTGGGTTGCCGTCTCGCAGTACTACCAATACTACCTGCAGCAAAAGATGACCAAAACTCAAGCACAGAAGCAAAAACTTACCATGAGCAGGGAGCAGTTCATGATGGTAACTATTACTGACTTTTCATTGTTTCAAGCAGTCAACTATATGTTTCGTGCTCACATGTCATGCTTCCAAAATTTGCATAGGTTGTTCCTCGTTGGTGCTATGGAAGGCATGACAGATGGGCGAGTTTGGTGGATAGGTGGGTCGGTGACGATGCAGAGTTTGCTGCCAAGAGCATCAAGGCACAGGCTAACCGTGGAAAAGACGGGACACACAGCCAAGGAAACAGGAACCACTGGGGCTTCAAGGCCATGAAGGTATATCTATATGCATGATGCATTTTTTTTCTTCTTTACCGTCATGTTCTTATGTATGGCTAATTTCTGTTTGACGTTGCATGAGGACAAGTTGCAGAGGCCGCTCTCAGACATGGAGTCGTGGAAGCTGGCCCGCGAGCGGAGTGATCCCAAGGAGGGCGAGAGCTAGTACTATGGCAACACCGAGCAGCACCTGGAGTCTTACACTCAGAACTATTAGAAGTTGCATCCGAATGTTCCCGTTCCTGAGGTCGCCCAGTCTCAGATCGACGACACGGCGGTGCTGGCCATCCAGGGTAAGTCCCATGGCCGGTATCCGTGTTTCGATGGCTTGATCACTCCGTCGATCTCGTACACACAGCTTCGAGCTACCAACCCGAGCCCGTTAGAGAGTGCAGGCGTTCGCAGCCTCCCTTAGTCTGCCAGCGTGCTGTAAGTACTTCCCCTTATCTTCTTTGTCTCTATCTTTCTTAGTTTATTTTCAGCACTGCCCACTTAGAAACAACCTCAATTTTGTAGGCATATCAGGCCTTTCTCAAGCATATGCATATTGAGGTGCGGGAGTACTTGCAACGAGTGAAGGCAAACGATGATTACAGCCTCAAGTGATGGCGGTTAGTTTTGCCCTCTTAAAACCAAGCTCAAATTTGCACTTTCATTCCTTCTGACTTTCTAGTTTGCTTGTTTAACTAACATCCAGGCTATGTTGGCGTCTTGGACTAACCGCACGGAGCCACCACAAGTTGGACCCCCACCACCACCTGCGGGAGACGCCCCACACATTCCCACGTTCAAGGAATGGCTGGCACTAGGCGGTGATAGTCCGGTTAGTACATTTGCCTAACTACTGACAAACTAGTTCTCGTTCATTCAACACTATCATGTCATATTTACCGTTAGAATCTTCTCTCAAACATGTAGGGGACCGGTGGCTCGACTCCTGCTCCGTCGACCCCAGTCACTCTGATCTGGCAGAGTGATGGTGGTCGCGGTGGCGGTTTTGGCCGAGGTGGACATGGCGGTGGCGGTTTTGGTGGAGGTGGACTTGGTGGTGGCGGTTTTGGCGGAGGTGGACTCGGTGGTGGTGGTGGTTTTGGCGGAGGTGGACTTGGCGGAGCTGGACTCGGTGGTTGTGGTGGTTTTGGCGGAGGTAGACTCGGTGGTGCTTGATGTCGATGATGATTCCGTGTATGCGGCCGTCGTGCCATGCCTTTCATGTTTCAACTTTTATGATGTTTCATGTCTTGCACTACTTTTATGTTCGTGAACTTTCACCGATGATCTTTAGATGATGAACTTGACTATGTTTAAATGATGATGATGAACTGTCATATTTCATATTATTATGGTTTGAAATGCTGTCAAATGAATTGAAAAAGAGAAAACAGGGATAATAAAAAAATATATGCCTACGGCAAAGCCGTTGGTATATATATGGTCACGAGCCACCAGGAGGCGCCACGTGGCAGAGCTATGCCTACGGCAAAGCCGTCGGCATAGATTTCCATGTATGCCGACGGCTTTGCCGTAGGCATAGCCCTGCCGCCAGGCCAAGCCAGGGGACGACATGTGGCAAAGGTATGCCGACGGCCAAGCCGTCGGCATAGATTACCCACGTGTCGTCCCCTGGTTCGTCAGCGGTTTTGACGGCGCCGTCCATTGCCGTTAGACGGAAAACAACGCAGACGGCTAAACTATGCCGACGGCTTCCCCACGGCCGCCGGCATACGCTCCTATGCCGACGGCTATACTACGTCGACGGTCCGACACGTCTACGCTGATGTGATCTACACCGACGGGGCTATGCCGACGGCAGCCGTAGGCATAGATCTATGCCGACGGCATAGGACCTATGCCGACGGCCCTGGGCCGTAGGCATAGCCCGCGAGTCTGATAGTGCATCCAATAAGGTCTGCAAGGAGCAATACTTCAGTAGGTTCTCCTTATTTGGGGATTTTTATATTCTCCATCCTGCAGTTTCAGACATGGTCTCTAATGAGCATGTACAGTCTAGGTTTCTGTTTTGGGGAGATTATGATGGCAGGCGTTCATTAGTTTCATACATTTTTTACTCTTACATATGTATTACTGGGATGATTTTTGTAGGTGATATTTGATCCAATTAGGGGATTCATGACCAAAGATGTACACGTACATTCGTGCACTCAACTCAAGCATCCCTTCTGAGTTTTTTTTTTTGCAGGGGACCTTCTATAAGTTTATTGGATAGGGGATAAGTTGTTTTGTAGTATTACTTGGTTTGTTCAATCTACTTCTCGGTATTTCTTTACAACCAAAACACTACGGTTCTATTAACTGGGATCTGTTCTTTCAATTTTATGGCCGCACGATGATCTAATTAGACACGTGCATATCACAGAAGCACAAAATATGCTGTTCGAATGGTATTCTTTTTAATAGCGCTCTTTGCCTAATGGAGCGTATACGCATTCAGGAGGTCAAGAAGGTGACATTGCGACAATATTTATTCGAAGCAACAAGGAACATCAAAATATGATGCTCAATTTAACTTCTTGGTAGTTCTTCCTCATATTTTTTTACTACATGGTAATTTAATGGCATTCCTTTTCAAAATTGATTTACCATATGTGAGTTGATTTATGTACAGTCTACGTATTCTATTGTATGGTGCTAGCACTAGCGGCTACGCAATCTGATTTGTAATACCAAGAAACTGCAAATAAATTTATATGTACTTACTGCTTCCATGGCTTTAATAGACAAGCAAAAAGAGAACCTGCAAAACAAAAACTAGCACGCATTGTGCACAGATAGAGTTCAGTCTATATTTCTTTCCTGGAGCAGAAATATGGCCTTGCATGCATGCATTTCCATTTCATATAATCGTACGAATCATGTTATATGATCTAATACCTTATATATAAATGGAAAGGAGGAAGATATGACTAATCTAATTCTGGCATCATCTTGGATAGCCAATGTCTTTGGTTTACAGAGACAGGATGATTATGCAACTATTCGACGTACCACCTTTGGTGTTACAGTTTTTGTTCAACAGGCAATCAAATAGCTGTGCAAAACTTTGGACTATTCTTGGGCGGTTTGATCAGCAACATCATACATATTGTACAACATTTGTCACATGTGTAGCACCACTCGGATGATTATGAAGAGATCCATGGTATGTAAACTTTTGAATGCTCTTATGTTCCTGTATACCAGATTTGACTCAGTTGTTTATTTTGCATGACCCAATTAATGCCAATTAAATATGATCAACTCAAGAAGCACAGTAGGGGATTCATTTTTTAATTCCAGTGATCTTTTAATTAAAGGCGTACTTTGCTGAATTTTGTGCAATAGTTCAATATTTATGGCAGCTCTTATTCTTTTCTATTTTTAGGTGAGGTCAATTTATAATGGACGGACAAATAGGATGTTTGTCTATAACTCTATATAGATGGTTGGACTTGAAATTATTATGTCTTTGTATGAAATGAAATTCTTTTTATATATGTGCACATCCTCGATTATGCATCACATCCATAATTAAATGAAACTATTTATTCGTACACAACAATTTGGGTTGGAATGACCACATGAGCCTGTTTTTTTACATGTCATAATGTTCTGCTTCTACACTTCTGCAAGAATGCTAAAATAATGTATTGCTCTTTTTTGCAAATATTTATTGATGCAAACAGACCGCTTTGTCCGATCGGCATATGAGATCATGGATCAATAAATTTCCAAAATATCCAAGTTAGACTGAATCTCTTTGATAATTTTCTATAATTTGCTTTTTTCAAATAAATATTTGCTTCTGCACATTATTGTGGGCCGAATGGACTAACGGCATCGACCATATGTACTAGAAATCTATAAATTTCGGCCAACGGCCCTTTGATAGATTTCTTTAATGGCAAACGAAGTATAAACATATTGGGTGAATGTACTAACGCTTTTAGAAAAACTGGTCAATATCACATTTTTCATGTTGAACATTACTTTTTGTGATCTTAGAATGACTTTTTATACAGTATTTTTTTCCTTTTATGCATATAATATATTGTAAATGAAGTAATATATTTGTTTATTCTTTTTCACGTTGAGTGAGTGTATTTTGGGTGTTTGCACATTTTGTTCCTTTATTTTGACTTCTAACCATTGTCTGCATAGCTAAGTACCGCATTGGTGTCTTTGGTTGTTTTGTCTATGAAAGTGCTATTTAGTATTTTAGCTGTGCATTTTTATCATGATGGTGCATGGAGTAAAATCATAGTTTGTACCACGTTCATTGCAATTATCCTTGCCAGCTATATTGTCGGTTGATTGGACATAGATAATGATTTACAACTTCGTGTGCCATGTGTACATGCGTCAGGTATGTGTAATAGTGATCCATCTCGCCATGGAGCGTTGGTGTTTGACAGAATCTAGGAGAAGTTACAAAAGGAATACTTATGAACGTGTCTATGGTTGCTGCATAATCTTGCCGCCTGGTCTTCCTTCGGGTTGATTAAGTAGTTCCATTCTAGCATTACTATCTGCTTAACTGAGTTCTTAATTAAATTCTTCTTTATTTCATCACAATTGCGTGTGGGCATCCATTGTTCAAATTTTCAATCATATTCAATGCTAAAGTGGCAAACTCAACTAAAAATTATTGAAGATACCAAATAAGCGATACTGTCTTGGTTATATATGGTTGGTCACAAATAGTGGAAAAGTTGTTAGAGCAATAATTTTGATACATGTACTACAATCCATCATTTAAAGAAAGCTCACATATAGCACTAAAATTTTAAAAACCTAGCCCGTGTGAAAGCACGGGTTGACGACTAGTTTCCATAATTTATATTGAGAAATATAAGCCATAGAAACTAGGAAACAAGCAAACTATGCATTGAAAACAGAATCTGTCAAAACAGAATAGTCTGTAATGATCGGGAAAACAATCATACTTCTGCAACTCCAAAAATTCTGAAAAATTAGGACAACATAGGGAATTTGTATATCTATCACCTGTAAACTATTCAGATCAAAATCACGTCCAGTGAATTTTGAAAATTCCTGTACTGAGCGCAAAAGTTTCTGTTTTTGCACAGATTCAAGTCAACTATCATCCACACTATCCCAAAGGCTTTACTTGGCACTTTATTGAAACAAAAGCAATAAAACATGATTACTACAGTAGCTTAATCATGTTAACACACAAAAACAGTAGAGGTAAATGTTGGGTTGTCTCCCAACAAGCGCTTAAAGGCATTTTAGCTAGGCATGATAATTTCAATGATGCTCACATAAAAGATAAGAATTGAAACATGAAGAGAGCATCATGAAGCATATATCAAACACATTTAAGCCTAACCCACTTCCTATGTTTGGGGATTTTGTCAGCAAGCAATCCATGAGAACAAGAACCAACTAGCATAGGAAGGCAAAACAAGTACAACTTCAAAACAATGAACATACACAGAAGAAACTTGATATTATTGAGATATGTAAGAGCATATGTTCCTCTCTCATAATAATTTTCAGAAACATCATGAATGGATTCAACAATATAACCATCACATACAGCACTCTTTTCATGATGCACAAGCATAAAGATTTATTACTCTTTATGGCATACATGTCATCATAATAATCATCATAGATAGCAACTTTATTGTCATAGTCAATTGAAACCTCTTCCAAAATAATGGGTGTATCACTAAATAAAGTCATGACCTCTCCAAATCCACTTTCATCATTGTAATCATCATAAATGGGAGGCATGCTACCATCATTATAAATTTTCTTATCGAAAGTAGAAGGAATCAAAGGCTCATATTCATTACGCAAAGCATACCCAAGCTTAGGACAAGCATTATTTATAGCAAATAAATCTTCATACATTTCATACTCATCAAACATAGCATCCCCAAGCTTGTGGTTTTGCATATCATCACAATCATTCTTATCAATAGCATGAATGGCACCAATAGTACAGCAAACATTATTATCATATTCTTCCAAGCAAGTGCTAAAAAGATTTTCAAGATCATAAGAGACATCATTGCCTTCCCAATCATAATCATTACAAGAAGTAGTAGGCATCACAAAATCATACTCAATATCATCATCCTCCATCAACATATTTGATTCACTTTCATGAGGCACAATGGTGATAGGAGCAATATTACTTGGGAGAGTTACCTTTTTACCTATACTTCTCCTTCTTTTCCTTTTCTTGTTCACCACCTCACGTATGGGTTTAATCAATTTTTTCGAGCTTCCTGTTGAAGAGATTGACTGGATAGGAAGATCCTCCTCGTTACCTAATTCATCATGATAAACACCAGGAGGGTATTGGGAAAATATTTCCCTTTCATTAGTACTATCTTCATATTCTATTTGTTTTCTTGTCCTTGGATAGTTGGCAATATAAGGATTCTCAATGCAATTTACCACACCAAACATCTAAATTTCCTCTAGATTCAAAATCAAGAAATCTCTTGAGATTAAATTTTGGGATACCCTCAGTTATACGTTTCATTTCTTCATACCCCAAAAGAAGACTAAGCTCTTTATAATGCTCAAGGGTAATCAAATTGTCACAATTTTTGGATACGATTTGATCATGAAACAATTTGCATTGGAGATTTAAATGACCACGTTCATTGCAAAGTTCACAAGGATGGCAAGAAAAGTTAAATCTTTCAGCACAATCATCTAGCCTCTCTTGCAACCTTTTTGTTTCTAAATATTTATGCTTCTTACAAAATCTATCTTCCAATTCACTCCACAAAAATTGACATTCTTATAGGAGATATCATTATCATGACTAATGCAATCATCATTAACATCATGGATATTCAAAGAATTCATACTAGCAATATTGCAATCACGCCCATCATCCAACGTTTTTATGCCATAAATTTTGTTGAATACTTTTTCTAACAATTGAGCACAATTATCGGAATCCTTTATTCTCAAGATAGACATTATAAAGATAAAGAACAATCTGAGGTAACCTAATCTCCATTCTTTTTGTAGTTTTATATTATAAAACCAAACTAGTGATAAAACAAGAAACTAAAAGATTCAATTGCAAGATCTAAAGATATACCTTCATGCACTCACCTCCCTGGCAATGGCGCCAGAAAAGATCTTGATGTCTACTATGCAACTTTATTCTTGTAGACTCATGTTCGGCCTCCAAGTGCAGAGTTTTGTAGGACAGTAGGAAATTCCCTCAAGTGGATGACCTAAGGTTATCAATCCGTGGGAGGCATAGGATGAAGATGGTCTCTCTCAAACAACCCTGCAACAAAATACAAGAAATCTCTTGTGTCCCCAACACACCCAATACAATGGCAAATTGTATAGGTGCACTAGTTCGGCGAAGAGGTGGTGATAAAAGTGCAATATGGATGATAGAAATATATTTTTATGATCTAAATAAATAAAAACAACAAGGTAGCAATTGATAAAACAGAGCACAAACGGTATTGCAATGCTTGAAAACAAGGCCCAGGGTCCGTACTTTCACTAGTGTGATCTCCCAATAATGTTGACATAGTTGAATCATATGCAAATCCCTCAAGTGCAGTGTAGAGTTCACTCCAAAATTACTTGTTGAAATTGTTATCGGGCACGAAACCACCACAAAGCTATTCTTTAGAATTACACCTTAAGATGCAAATCAATGAAATCCCTAATGTCACCTAGATATTCCAATGTCACCGCAAATATCCGTGGGTTTGGTTATGCGATAAGCATCACACAATTTCAGATTCATATATTTGATTCCCAAGGAGTGCCCCAAAATATCTATCGAAGAGTCAAGATGAGAACGTGTGCCCACCCCTATGCATAGGCCCTAAAGTCACGAAACCCGCAAGTTGATCACAATAATATACATCAAGTAACTCAACTAGATATCCCAATGTCACTACAGATATCCTGATGCAAAACACATATTAAGTGCTCTCAAATCCTTAAAGACTCTGGTCGATAAGAAAACTTCAAAGGGAAAACTCAATTCATCAAGAAGATAGAGAGGGGAAAAGCTCCATATGATTCATCTATGTCAACAAAGCCCATGTTACATCAAGATTGTTCCATCTCAAGAACACGACAGAGAGAGAGAGATACAACACATAGCTACTGGTACATACCCTTAGCCCCGAGGGAGAACTACTCCCTCCTCATCATGTTGGCCGTCGGGATGATGAAGATGGCCACTGGTGATGATTCCCCCCTCCGGTGGAGTGTCAGAGAAGGGATCTAGATTGGATCTCGCGGTTCTGGAACTGGCGGCGGCTGGAACAAAAATTCATCGACTCCCCCAAGGTTTTTGGAATATTTGGGCATTTATAGGGCGAAGAGGCGGTGCGGGAGGCCACCGAGGTGGGCACAACCCACCTGGGCACGCCCGGTCCCCCAGGGGCGCCCTCGTGGGTTGTGCCCCCCTCGGGGCACCCCCCAGGTGCTTCTCTGGCCCACTGGATGTCTTCTGGTCCAAAAAAATCTCCAAAAAGTTTCGCCGCATTTGGACTCCGTTTGATATTGATTTTCTGCGATTAAAAAACAAGCAAAAAACTGCAACTGGCACTGAGCACTATGTCAATAGGTTAGTCCTAAAATATATATATAAAGTTTCTATAAAGTGATTTTGAAACATCCAAGAATGATAATATAACAGCATGGAACAATAAAAAATTATAGATATGTTGGAGACGTATCAGGCATGGTTCGCAAGTATCAAATGATTCATAATCAAGTGATTCCAAAAGCCCATCTGCATGATGTTTCTTCATGCGCTTTACACCAATATGACCTAAACGGCAGTGCCACAAGTATGTTGCACTATCATTCTCAACTTTGCATCTTTTGGCATCAATATTATGAATATGTGTATCACTACGATCGAGATTCATTAAACCATTCACATTGGGTGTATGACCATAGAAGTTTTTATTCATGTAAACAGAACAACAATTATTCTTTGACTCAAATGAATAACCGTATTGCAATAAAAATGATCAAATCATATTCATGTTCAACGCAAACACCAAATAACATTTATTTAGGTTCAACACTAACCCCGAAGGTAGAGGTAGTGTGCGATGGTGATCGTATCAACCTTGGAATCACTTCCAACACACATCATCACCTCACCCTTAACTAGTCTCTGTTTATTCTGCAACTCCTGTTTCGAGTTACTAATCTTAGCAACTGAACCGGTATCAAATACCCAAGGGCTACTATGAATACTAGTAAGGTACACATCAATAACATGTATATAAAATATACCTTTTTTTACTTTGCCATCCTTCTTATCTGCCAAGTATTTGGGGCAGTTCCGCTTCCAGTGACCATTTCCTTTGTAGTAGAGGCACTCAGTTTCAGGCTTGGGTCCAGCTTTGGGCTTCTTCATGGGAGCGGCAACTTGCTTGCCATTCTTCTTGAAGTTCCCTTTCTTTCCCTTGCCCTTTTTCTTGAAACTAGTGGTCTGGTTAACGATCAACACTTGATGCTCTTTCTTGATTTCTACCATCGCTGATTTCAGCATCGCGAAGAGCTCGGGAATCATTTTTGTCATCCCGTGCATATTATAGTTCATCACGAAGTTCTAGTAGCTAGGTGATAGTGACTAGAGAACTTTGTCAATCACTATCTTATCTGGAAGATTAACTCCCACTTGATTTAAGAGATTGTAGTACCCAGACATTCTGAGCACATGCTCACTGGTTGAGCTATTCTCCTCCATCTTATAGGCAAAGTACTTGTCAGAGGTCTCATACCTCCCGACACGGGCATGAGTTTGAAATACCAATTTCAGCTCTTGGAACATCGCATATGCCCCGTGGCGTTCAAAACGGTTTTTAAGTCCCGGTTCTAATCTGTAAAGCATGGTGCACTAAACTATTAAGTAGTCATCATATCGAGCTTGCCAAATGTTCATAATGTCGGCATCTGCTCCTACAATAGTTCTGTCACCTAGCAGTGCATCAAGGACATAATCCTTCTGTGCAGCAATGAGGATAATCCTCAGATCACGGACCCAGTCCGCATCATTGCTACTATCATCTTTCAACTTAGTGTTCTCTAGGAACATATCAAAAAATAGGAGAGCTACATCGCGAGCTATTGATCTACAACATAGATTTGCAAATACTATCAGGACTAAGTTCATGATAAATTAAGTTCAATTAATCATATTACTAATGAACTCTCACTTAAATTAACATCCCTCAAGTTATCTAAGTGATACATGATCCAAATCAACTAAACCATGTCCGATCATCACGTGAGATGGAGTAGTCTTAAATGTCGAACATCTTCATGTTGATCATATCAACTACATGACTCATGTTCAACCTTTCGGTCTCCAGTGTTCCGAGAACAAGTCTATATGTGCTAGGCTCGTCAACTTTAACCAAAGTATTCTGCATGTGCAAAACTGTCTTACACCCGTTGTATGTGAACGTAGAGTCTATCACACCCGATCATCACGTGGTGTCTCGAAACAACGAACTTTCACAAAGGTGCATACTCGGGGAGAACACTTATAGCTTGAAATTTAGTGAAGGGATCATCTTATAATGCTACCGTCACTCTAAGCAAAATAAGATGCATAAAAGATAAACATCACATGCAATCAAAATATGTGACATGATATGGCCATCATCATCTCGTGCTTTTGATCTCCATCTCCAAAACATCATCATGATCTCCACCGTCACCGGCTCGACACCTTGATCTCCATCGTTGCGTCGTGGTCGTCTCGCCAACTATTGCTTCTACAACTATTACTAATGCATAGCGATAAAGTAAAGCAATTACATGGCGCTTGCAATTCATACAATAAACAGACAACCATAAGGCTCTTGCCGGTTGCCGATAACTTACAAAACATGATCATCTCATACAATAACATATATCACATCATGTCTTGACCATATCACATCACAACATGCCCTACAAAAACAAGTTAGACGTTCTCTACTTTGTTGTTGCAAGTTTTACGTGACTGCTACGGGCTTCTAGCAAGTACCGTTCTTACCTATGGCAAAAACCACAACCGTGATTCGTCAAGTTTGCTTTTTAACCTTCTTCAAGGACCGGCCGCAGTCAAATTCGATTCAACTAAAGTGGAAGAAACAGACACCCGCCAGCCACCTTTATGCAAAACTAGTTGCATGTCTGTTGGTGGAACCGGTCTCTTGTGCGTGGACATGTAAGGTTGGTCCGGGCCGCTTCATCCCACAATATCGCCGAATCAAAATAAGACGTTGGTGGTAAGCAGTATGACTATCACCGCCACAAATCTTTGTGTTCTACTCGTGCATATCATCTACGCATAGACCTGGCTCTGATACCACTAATGGGGAAAGTTGAATGGAAAACAAAAAAAATTATTCGCACACGCAAGATCTATCTGTGGAGATGCATAGCAACAAGAGGGGGAGAGTGTATCTACGTACACTCGTAGACCGTAAGCGGAAGCGTTTGACGACGAGGTTGATGTAGTCGAACTTTCTTCGCCATCCAACCGATCGAGTACCGAACGTATGGCACCTCCGAGTTCTGCACACGTTAAGCTCGGTAACGTCCTCTGCCTTCTTGATCTAACAATACGGCGAGGTAGTGGATGACTTCCGGCAGCACGACGACATGGTGACGTTGATGGTGAAGTTATCTCCGGAGGGCTTCGTCTAAGCACTACGAAAATTTGACCGGTGGTGTAAATGGTGGAGGGGGCGTCGCACACGGCTAAGCAATTGATCTGGGTGTGCTAGGCGCCCCCCTCCCACACACACACACACACACACACACACACACACACACACACACACACATATATATATATATATATATATATATATATATATATATACGTGGAGGGGAGAGGGGAGAGGCCAAGGGGTGCCCCAAGTAGACCGAATCCTACTTAGGGTCTTTCCCCAAGTGGCGCCCCCTTTCCATGTTTGGAGTGCGGGAAAAGGCAGGGGAGGGTGGCGCCCCCCTTTCCTTTCTCCCATGAGAGGGAAAGGCAGGAGGGGCTAGCCCTCCCCCTTTTCCTTCCCTAGGGCTGGCCAGCAAAGGGAAGGGGCGCGCCAGCCCCCTTGTGGGATGGTCTGTCCCCTCCTTTGGCCCATAAGGCCCATATCTTGCCGGGGGGTGCCCGGAACCCCTTCCGGTGACCCGATTCCTTCCCGGTACATCCCGAAACACTTCCGGTGTCCAAATAGAAGGAAATATGCCCTAGAGGCAATAATAAAGTTGTTATTTATATTTCCTCATATCATGATAAATGTTTATTATTCATGCTGGAACTGTATTAACCGGAAACTTAGAACATCTGTGAATACATGGACAAACAGAGTGTCCCTAGTATGCCTCTACTTGAATAGGTCGTTAACCAAAGATGGTTAAGTTTCCTAGCCATAGACATGTGTTGTCATTTGATGAACGGGATCACATCATTAGAGAATGATGTGATGGACAAGACCCATCCGTTAGCTTAGCATTATGATCGTTTAGTTTTATTGTTATTGCTTTCTTCATGACTTATACATGTTCCTCTAACTATGAGATTATGCAACTCCCGAATACCGGAGGAACACCTTGTGTGCTATCAAACGTCACAACGTAACTGGGTGATTATATAGATGCTCTACAGGTGTCTTCGAAGGTGTTTGTTGGGTTGGCATAGATCAATATTAGGATTTGTCACTTCGTGTATTGGAGAGGTATCTCTATGCCCTCTGGTAATGCACATCACTATGAGCCTTGCAAGCAATGTGACTAATGAGTTAGTTGCGGGATGATGCACTACGAAATGAGTAAAGAGACTTTCCGGTAACGAGATTGAATTAGGTATGATGATACCGACGATCGAATCTCGGGCAAGTAACATACCGAGGACAAAGGGAACAATGTATGTTGTTATGTGGTTTGACAGATAAAGATCTTCGTAGAATATGTAGGAGCCAATATGAGCATCCAGGTTCCGCTATTGGTTATTGATCGGATTAGTGTCTTGGTCATGTCTACATAGTTCTCGAACCCGTAGGGTCCGCACGCTTAATGTTCGATGACAGTTTGTATTATGAGTTATGTGATTTGATGACCGAAGTTTGTTCGGAGTCCCGGATGAGATCACGGGCAAGACGAGGAGTCTCGAAATGGTCGAGACATAAAGAATGATATATTGGACGATCTTGTTCAGACACCGGATGAGTTCTGAGAGGTACCGGGTAACTATCAGAGTGCCGGAGGGTTATCGGAACCCCCGGGGGGAACTAATGGACCATCATGGGCCTTAGTGGAGAGAGAGGAGGGCTGCAAGGAGCTGGCCGCGCCCTCCTGGCAGTCCGAATTGGACTAGGGGAAGGGGGCGGTGCCCCCCATTTCCTACTCCCTCTCCCTCTCCTTCCTTTCCCCTCTCTTCCTTGTAGAGGAATCCTACTAGGACTAGAAAGTTCTAGTAGGACTCCCTATCTTGGCGCGGCCCCTAGGGGCGGCCAGCCTCCTCCTCCCCTCCTTTATATACGTGGGAAGGGGGCACCCCAAAGGCACAACAGGCAATCTCTTAGCCGTGTGTGGTGCCCCCTTCCACAGTTTAACACCTCGGTCACTTCATCATCACCGTCGTAGTGCTTAGGCGAAGCCCTGCGCTGGTAACTTCATCATCACCGCCGCCACGCCGTCGTGCTGAAGGAACTCTCCCTCGTCCTCAACTGGATCACGAGCTCGAGGGACGTCATCGTGCTGAAAGTGTGCTGAACACAGAGGTGTCGTACGTTCGGTACTTGGATCCGGTGGATCATGATGACGTTCGACTACATCAGCCGCGTTACTAAATGCTTCCGCTTTCAGTCTACGAGGGTATGTGGACACACTCTCCCCACTCGTTGATATGCATCTCCTAGATAGATCTTGCGTGATCGTAGGAATTTTTTTGAATTACTACATTCCCCAACAGTGGCATCCGAGCCAGGTCTATGCGTAGATGTTATATGCACTAGTAGGACACAATGAGTTGTGGGTGATAATAGTCATACTGCTTACCACCAATGTCTTACTTTGATTTGGCGGTATTGTTGTATGAAGCGGCCCGGACCGACATTACATGACCGCATTCATGGGACTAGTTGCACGGACGTGCTTCGCACACAGGTGGCTAGCGGGTGTCTGTTTCGCCAACTTTAGTTGAATCGAGTTTGACTACAGCCGGTCCTTGTTGAAGGTTAAAACATCACACTTGATGAAAAATCATTGTGGTTTTGATGCTAGGTAAGAACGGTTCTTGCTAGAAGCTCGTAGCAGCCACATAAAACTTGCAACAACAAAGTAGAGGACGTCCAACTTGTTTCTGCAGGGCATCTTGTGATGTGATATGGTCAAGAAGTGATGAGATATAAATTGTTGTATGAGATGATCATGTTCTCAGAATCATATCGGCAATCGGCAGAGCCTTATGGTTGTCTCTTTATTGTATGAAATGCAATCGCCATGTAATTGGTTTACTTTATCACTAAGTGGTAGCGATAGTCGTAGAAGCAATAGTTGGCGAGAGGACAACGATGCTATGATGGAGATCAAGGTGTCAAGCCGGTGACGATGGAGATCATGACGGTGCTTTGGAGATGGAGATCAAAGGCACAAGATGATGATGGCCATATCATGTCACATATTTTGATTGCATGTGATGTTTATCTTTTATACATCTTATTTTGCTTAGTACAGCGGTAGCATTACAAGATGATCCGTCACTAAATTTCAAGGTATAAGTGTTCTCCCTGAGTATGCACCGTTGCTACAGTTCATCGTCCGAGATACCACGTGATGATTGGGTGTGATAAGTGAGGGAGTCCTGGATTAGAGGGTCCCTGGGAGTCCGGGCTCGGTGACGTGGGCCGGACTGATGGGTCATGAAGATACAAGACGGAAGGCTTTCCCCCGTGTCCGGATGGGACTCCCCTTGGCGTGGAAGGCAAGCTTGGCGTTCGGATGTTAAGATTCCTTTCTCTGTAAACCGACTTTGTACAACCCTAGCCCCCTCTAGTCTCTATATAAACTCGAGGGTTTAGTCCGTAGAGGCAATCATAATCATATCGGCTAGACATCTATGGTTTAGCCATTACGATCTCGAGGTAGATCAACTCTAGTAACCCCTATACTCATCAAAGTCAACCAAGTAGGAAGTAGAGTACTACCTCCATCGAGAGGGCCCGAACCTAGGTAAACATCGTGTCCCTGCCTCTTGTTACCCTCGATCCTCAGACGCACAATTCCGGACCCCCTACCCGAGATATGCCGGTTTTGACACCGACATTAGTGCTTTCATTGAGAGTTGAACTGTCCCGTCATCGAAAGGCTCGATGGCTCCATCGATCATCCACAACAATGCTGCCACGAAGATGATTTTTCTCCCTGGACAGATATTTGTATTCGGCGGCTTCGCACTGCGTGCCAACTCGGTTGGCCACCTCGAGAAAATCGACAGCTATGCCCCTGGTCACTAGATCAGTTTTGTAAATCTGAACTATGTCGCTGATATCCGAGGAGACTTGATCTTCCAAGGGTTCGCGGCCCCAACCACCGCTCCGGCCTTAGATCTGGAGCGCGTCACCAGGTCCGAAGATGGGAGCCCGCCGGACTCTCTTCGGCTATAGAGCGCAACACTGGAGAACCGGAGAGAATAGTGTCACTGGCAACAAAGTCGGACTCTTCCCCGGACACTAGCTCCGAACCCTCGAAGTCCGTGTCATGCGGGCTCGGCCAGGAAACTTTTGTCCCCGTCCAAACCTCGCTCTGGAACGAGGCTTTGGACTTAATGCGATCCCTCACCATCACAGAGGAACCGCTTCCGAATTGTGCCCAGCCCGGACTAGGGGCTGAAAATAGGGAATTTTACTTCCCACCCACCACCCACTTCATAGCCACTATCGAGGATCTAACCGACATGCTCGATTACACCTCCGAAGATAGTGACGGTATGGACAACGATGCCGGAGAGGAGCAGTCCCAAAACCCGCCGTTCACCGGACACTGGACAGCCACTTACTCATACGACGTGTACATGGTGGACACACCTAATGAAGGGGATGGCGATGATGAGAAGGATCCAGTCGAGGATGAACCTCCTGAGATACCACCAAAGCATCGACGTCGGCGGCGCCGCTCTAAATCGCGTCGCGAAAAAGACAGAAATACCGGCACCAGAGACAATGACACTCCGGAGAACACCGAAGACCAAGAAGACCCCATCGAACCAACATCCGAACAGGACGATCGGGAGGACGGGCAAGTTGACCCTGACGAGCAAGCAGGGAACGGAGACTCGGAGGATAGCAACTATCTACAACTCTCCGAGGACGACGTGAGCCTCGGTGACGAAGATTTTATCGTGCCAGAGGAACCCCTCGAACAAGAGCGCTTTAAGCGCTGGCTAATAGCCACTTCAAGAAGCCTAAAGAAGAAGCATCAGCAGCTTCAAGCTGACCAAGATCTGCTCAACGATAGATGGACTTATGTCCTGGCAGCCGAAGAATACGGCCTCAAACACCCAACAAAGAGTTACCCGAAGCATAAGCTGCTACCCCAATTCGACGATGAGGTGCTGGAGCCCATACCACCCGCTCGTAACACGACTGACGGACCAGACCGACCACCACGCGGCCAGAACAGAACGGCAACCCAAGCCGAACACCAGCCCGCACCACCTCGCAGTAAAAGCAAAGAAACAACAGCTCGGGGATACACTTATGACCTACGTCAGGACCTGGACAATAGAGCCAGTTAGACAAGGTCAATCTACGGATCAAGGCGGCGTGTCGAAGCACAAGAAGACGGCCATCAGGCCTGGCGCGACAAACACAACCTTACCAGGGCCGAAAACCGCATACGGGCTTCATCCGAGCTACGCCGTGACGTTGCCTGATACAGAGGCGCTGCACACTCCCTATGCTTCACCGACGAGGTAATGGAGCACCAGTTCCCAGAAGGGTTTAAACCCGTGAACATCGAATCATACGATGGCACAACAGATCCTGCAGTATGGATTGAAGATTTTCTTCTCCACATTCACATGGCACGCGGCGATGATCTACATGTCATCAAATACCTCCCCCAAAAACTAAAGGGGCCAGCACGACACTGGCGGAACAACCTACCAGAAAACTCTATTGGTAGCTGGGAAGAGTTGGAGGATGCATTCAGAGACAACTTCCAAGGTACCTATGTTCGGCCCACAGACACCGATGATCTTAGTCACATAATCCAGCAACCCGGAGAATCAGCCTGGCAGCTCTGGACCAGGTTCTTAATCAAAAAGAACTAGATTGTGGATTGTCCGGAGGTCGAAGCCCTAGCGGCCTTTAAACATAGCATCCGAGATGAGTGGCTCGCCCGAAACCTCAGCCAAGAAAAGCCGACGTCCATGGCAGCCCTTACCACACTTATGACCCACTTTTGCGCGGGAGAGGATAGCTGGCTTCTCGTAGAAGCAATAGCACCAGCGACCCTGGCACCTCCGAATCCAGGGATGGCAATGGCAAGCCACGACGCAACAAGCACAAGCGCCGAAAAAATAACGAAGGAACCCAAGACACGGCGGTCAACGCCGGATTCAGTGGCTCCAAACCCGGTCAATGGAAGAAGCCATTCAAGGCAAATAGAGATGGCCCATCCAGTTTAGATAGAATACTTGATCGGCCTTGCCAGATTCATGGCACCCCTGATAAACCCGCCAATCATACCAACATAAATTGTTGGGTCTTTAAACAGGCCGTCAAACTCAATGCCGAACACAAGGGGAAAGGGTCGCCTAGAGACGACGATGACCAGGAGCCTCGTCAACCGAACGCAGGGGGACAGAAGCAATTTCGTGCCGAGATAAAAACAGTGAATATGATATATGTCACACATATCCCTAAGAGGGAGCGCAAGCGTGCATTACGGGACGTCTACGCCATAGAGCCGGTCGCCCGAAAATTCAACCCATGGTTAGCTTGCCCGATCACCCCAAAATTCAACCCATGGTCGGCTTGCCCGATCACCTTCGATCGAAAGGACCACCCAACCAGTATCAGTCATGGAGGTTCGACAGCTCTGGTCCTCGATCCAATCATCGACGGATTCCATCTCACGCGAGTCCTCATGGACGGCGGCAGCAGTCTCAATATACTTTATCAAGACACTGTCCGCAAAATGGGCATAGATCCGTCAAGAATCAAGCCCACTAAAACTACCTTTAAAGGAGTAATACCTGGTGTAGAGGCCCGCTGCACGGGCTCAATCACGCTGGAAGTCGTCTTCGGTTCGCCGGACAACTTCCGAAGCGAAGACTTGATCTTCGACATCGTCTCGTTCCGCAGTGGCTATCACGCACTGCTCGAACGAACCGTTTTCGCCTGCTTTAACGCGGTCCCGCACTACGCCTATCTAAAGCTTAAGATGCCCGGTCCATGTGGCGTCATTACAATCAACGGAAACATGGAGCACTCCCTCCGCACTGAGGAGCATACCGCGGCCATCGCGGCCGAAGTACAAAGCAGCCCCGTCAAGCCGCATACCACATCGGCTATTAATCCGCCGGACTTTATTACGCAAGGCCGGTCAGTTCTGCATGCTGGCAGCCCAGCAATCCCAGGGCTGGATTAGTAGTTTCGCCACCATTGATCTCCGCACACATCAGCGAAGTTCGTACCGCGCGTGCACAATTACGCACTCAAAGTACTTTGGGCATCAGCGGAGGCAAAATACGGATAGGCCTATAGTCCGGTTCGACCCTATATGATCTTCCCCTCTTATTTACTTATTTCTTATCTTTTACCACAGGCAAAAGCGGCGCAGACGTGCGGCAGGAAGGTACAAAGGATTTTGTATACCACAAACTTCACTCAAGAACCTGTATAGAGCTTTTCCCTTTTGCCTTAGACCCCCGGCATGTAAAATGGCCTTGTTGATTATGGTACCCTCTGTAAGACTACGTTTTGACGTATCAATCAAATTCCAGTGAACCAAATTCTTCTTCGGTATCGTCTTTACTCATAGACTTTATTCTGTCTCTTCAGTTGTCTCACGCACACACCTCGGCATAGATTACCAGGGGCTCTATATGGCAACACATGTGTTGCCAAACAAAAAGTACGAACAGATTTATAGCACAATTCGGTGTCCCAACCTCGACACTATATGCATCGGCTCCGAATCATGCCTTTGGCCAATAGTTGGGTTGCCCGGCTCTTGTGTTTGCTACCTTACGTTCCGTCTAATCGGCTAGGGTAGTAAACGGAGAACTACTGCGATTGTGTTTCTGGTTCATCCGGTTAAGCACCTCAGTAGAGAAAACTGAAAACTGACTGTCATGATGCGGCAAGAACTGGTCAGCCACTCGGCAACTTATTAAAATCTTTAGCGATTTTTTCCGTATTACACGAAGGACTATTTTCCAGTCACATATGTAACGCATCCGTATCTGGATAGCCGCTTACATACTAGGGGCTACTTTGTAGACCCACTGTCAAACTCCTATGGCTAAGTGAGAGCAATAAAACCACATAGTCCGATTGCCTAGTTCACCGCACTGACACCTCCTTTATGGATCAAGACGTTGGGTTAAGTGTAGTCATGTGCAATTCCGAACACCCCAGTAGTATCTACATGGGGGTTGAAGCCGACGACTAGGAACTGTCAATATAAAAACGGCCGCACAGGATGATAAAATTCTTCCTAAAGGCATGAATATATTACAAAAAGCCTTAGTTCATAATACAAACTTCCGGATAGTTCGGACTCGTTCACTCGAACACTACATCCTTAGAGCATTGGCCTTCTACAAGGCAGGCACCTTTTAGTACGTCCTCAAAATAGCGCTTCGGTGTGCGGTGGTCCTTGCTTTTGGGCGGACCCTCAACTGCCAACTTTTCGGCCTTCATCTTCACCCAGTGCATCTTGACACGGGCAAAGGCCATTCACGCTCCTTCTATATAGGATCACCTCTTGACGGCGTCAATTCAGGGCAGTGCGTCAACGAGACGCCGCACAAGGCCGAAGTAGCTGTCCGAAATGGCTTCGGTCGGCCACAACCAGACTATGACGTCCCTCATGGCCATGCTGGACATCTTATGCAGCTCCGCCCATTGTGCCATCTGGTCATTTAGCAGTGCCGGACGCTCCTGCCCTGTAAACTACGATCAGAAGTGATGCTCCGTCGCGTACCCCTCCTGGGCCCGGAAGAATTGGGCGGCATCCACAGCACTCTTCGGCAGATCCACATATGCGTCTGGAGAACTCCACAGTCGATTAAGTGAGGCATACCTCTGATCCCCAAATTTAGCCTGTAAAAGAAAGGGCTTACCAGCCGCTATCTGTCCGGCTTGACGGATTTCCTCGCGTGATGCACGGGATTCAAACCGCGCCTCCTGGGCGTCTTGAAGGGCCTTGGTGAGTGCGATCCCCTTCGCCTTATTGTCCTCTTCTAAGGACTCGCACTTGCGGGGGGTACCCTTGAGCTTCTGTTCCACCTCGGTCACCCGTTCCTCAAAACGGCGCCGGGCGGCCCGTTCGGCCGTTAAATCCGCAGTCGCTTTATTAGCGGCCGCCTTGCTTACCGTCGCTTGCTCCTTGGATTGGGAAAGCTCACCCCTGAGGGTCTCAACTGCGGCGGCACCATTTGTACAAACACGCACATTGCAACTCTTGAACTTCCACAGAACACGGACATAAACTGGCATAAAGTAAGATGTATTTTATACCTTGCGCCTGGTCGAGCCACATGTTTACAAGGACTAAGTCCTCATCGGCTCGCTCCAGTTTCCGTTTGAGTTTGGAAACCTCCGCGGTCTGGGTAGTCGCTGCTAACAGAGAGGCCTGTTTTAATCAAAATAAAATAGTGTGTTACCACCTGACAACTGATTATTGATCCTCTGCTTGCTTTCCTTTCAAAAATAGAACAGAGTCTCAGGGGCTACTATCTATATACATGCATATTTCTCATAAAAATGATCAAAAACATTACATTGCATACCTGGAAGCCTGCTAGTAGGCTAGTGAATCTTCTCAGCCATCGTACCCATCAGGATGCAGTGCTCATCCAGGACGGATGCACTTTGCAGTGCGTCCGCCATGGTATTCGGTGCCTCCGGATTAGCAGAGGTCGCCGCTTCCCTCTCTCCTGCAGGGGGTCGCTCACTAGACCCCGGAGCCGCATGGGTCTCCGGAGTAGTATGCGGCTGGGGGACGGATTCACCGGGGCTCCCGTCGCCAGTCTCCGAGGGGGCCGTACCCCCCAGTTCCTTGGTAGTCGAGGTATTGCCCTCTGGTGCCGCTAAATCCCCCCCCCCCCGCGCGTCTCATCAAGGCCCAGGGAGGGCCTATGGGATGACACCTCAGTGTCATCTGCCCTAGGCGGTGGGGAAGCTAGTGGAGGTGACTCGCTCTCCATCATCTCCTTGCGGCAGATCCCCTGAGGACGAGGATAGCTGGGGGAAATCGTGGGCTGGACTAAAAAATAGAACTTAGAGTTATCATTACAGTTCATACAGATTATATGTATGTAAAAAATCTCGGACTACTTACGAGTCGGCTTGGGGCTTGGTCCGATGATGGTGCTTCGGGACGGCTTCAGCCTCTAACACCGATTCGTCGGAGAGGGTAATCTTGTCCCTCTTGGATGCTTCAGCCTCCAGGTCTTCGGAGGCCGCCCTCTTCTTGCCCTTGCGGGGAGGATCTTCTTCTTCCTCCTCTTCCTCGTCATCGTCGTCGCCCTCGTGAGAGGACTGGGCATCAGCTTCTCCGCACACTGCGTCCGAAGTGCCCTCCTCTCTCTTCTACTTCTTCTTTCCCTTCTTTACCGGCGCCTGGTATGGCGTCGGAACCAGCATCCTCATTAGTAGAGGATCGGCTGGGTTTTCAGGGAGCGGAGCTGGACACCGGATCTGCTCCGCCTTTTTGATCCAGACCTGTTTGGGGATAGACTACTCAATACTTCTCCTTTGGATGGACGAACCAATTGATGTTCGAAGGTTTTAGAATTTACCTCGGAGGCCGGATGGTTGCAGTCGAGAGAGGTGTCGTCTGATGACTTTGGCCACGACTCCTACTTCTTAAAAAGCAGCTTACAAATCCCCTTATGCATTGTGCCATAGAACCGTTGTAGGGTCCGCGACCCTTCCGGATTGAACTCCCACATCTTGAGGGGCCGCCGCTGGCAGGGAAATGCTCGGCGGATTAGCATCACTTGGATCACGTCAGCAAGGGTAATGTCCTTCACTATCATGCCTTGGACGCGTTTCTGCAGCAGCAGAACCTCATTGACCGACCCCATTCCGGACCCTTGTCGGTCTAGGATGTGAGGCTCAGCGGGGTCCGGATCTGAAGTCTGGAGCGGCTGCCCACTTAGGGCCGCGAGGTTCTGTGACATAGAACCATTCGTGTTGCCATATCTTGATGGTGTCCACAAGGACTCCCTTTGGCCAGTTGACTTTGGGGACCTTGCTCACCATGGCTCCACCGCAGTCCCCATGTTTCCCATCAACCACCTTCGGCTTCACATTGAAAATCTTGAGCCATAAGCTGAAGTGTGGAGGGACGCGGAGGAAGTCCTCACACACGACGATGAACGCCGAGATGTGGAGGAACGAATTTGGGGCCAGATCATGAAAATCCAGCCCGTAGTAGAACATGAGACACTTCACAAAGGGGTGGAGGGCGAATCCGAATCCGCGGAGGAAGTGGGGGGGTGAACACCACCCTCTCGCCAGGCCCCAGAGTAGGGATGACCTGCGCCAGATCGGGGTGCCTGTGTTTGATTTCCGCAGTTAAATACCGCACCTCCCGCAACTCCTTGATGTTCTCCTCCATGATGGAAGAGGCCATCCACTTGCCTTGAGAGCCGGCCATGGTCGGAATAGTTGCGGAAGGGAGAAAAGCTTGGAACTTGGGCGCTGGAGCTCGAGGATGGGCTGAGGAAGAAGAAGGCGTGGGGAGAAAAGGTGGATTCTTATCTCCTTATAAAGGTAGTGAATATAGAGCGTCCCCCCACAAGCCTTAAAAATCGCCTATTCCCAAGGGGTCGTGCGAACGGCATGGTTAGATTACCCAAACCCGTATTGATGAGAATCCCGTGATAAGAGGACATGATCTCTGTTTTGACAAGACGTGTCACCTGAAGCTGCGTCTCGAAATGCGAAACGGGGAATGGAAAGCGATTCGAAATAGTAAAGAGGCCAGACGTAACGACTCGCCAGCAAAACTATCAGTGAATATGTTTTTGATTAAATGTTATGCCCTTGTGGTAGTGGGTTGTAATTGTTAAACAGAGCCGAATATAGTTCTCATTGATCAACTACTTTGAAGTGTTTGAAGGAGCAACCCGCCTTCCAATGCCGAAGACAATCTGTGCGCCGGACACATCGTCATTGAAGCCTGGTTCAGGGGCTACTGAGGGAGTCCTGGATTAGGGAGTCCCTGGGCGTCTGGGCTGGGTGACGTGGGCCAGACTAATGGGTCGTGAAGATACAAGACGGAAGGCTCTCCCCCATGTCCGGATGGGACTCCCCTTGGCGTGGAAGGCAAGCTTGGCGTTCGGATATGAAGATTCCTTTCTCTGTAAACCGACTATGTACAACCCTAGCCCCCTTCGGTGTCTATATAAACCGGAGGGTTTAGTCCGTAGAGGCAATCATAATCATACAGGCTAGACATCTAGGGTTTAGCCATTACGATCTCGAGGTAGATCAACTCTTGTAACCCCTATACTCATCAAAGTCAATCAAGCAGGAAGTAGGCTATTACCTCTATTGAGAGGGCCCGAACTTGGGTAAACATCGTGTCCCTGCCTCTTGTTACCCTCGATCCTCAAACGCACAGTTCGGGACCCCCTACCCGAGATCTGCCGATTTTGACACTGACAATAAGCTCTGTGTTCACATACAATGGCTGCAAGCTGATGTCTACTACACAACCTTCTTCTTGTAGACGTTGTTGGGCCTCCAAGTGCAGAGGTTTGTAGGACAGTATCAAATTTCCCTCAAGTGGATGGCCTAAGGTTTATCAATCCGTGGGAGGCGTAGGTTGAAGATGGTCTCTCTCAAACAACCCTGCAACCAAATAACAAAGAGTCTCTTGTGTCTCCAACACACCCAATACAATGGTAAATTGTATAGGTGCACTAGTTCGGCGAAGAGATGGTGATACAAGTGCAATATGGATGGTAGATATAAGTATTTGTAATCTGAAAATATAAAAAACAGCAAGGTAACTAAGGATAAAAGAAAGCGTAAACGGTATTGCAATGATAGGAAACAAGGCCTAGGGTTCATACTTTCACTAGTGCAAGTTCTCTCAACAATAATAACATAGATAGATCATATAACAAGCCCTCAACATGCAACAAAGAGTCACTCCAAAGCCACTAATAGCGGAGAACAAAAGTAGAGATTATGGTAGGGTCGATCTATAAAAGAGTTCGTACTAGAATAACACCTTAAGACACAAATCAATAAAAACCCTAATGTCACCTAGATACTCCATTGTCACCTCAAGTATCAGTGGGCATGATTATACGATATGCATCACACAATCTCAGATTCATCCAACCAACACAAAGTACTTCAAAGAGTGCCCCAAAGCTACTACCGTAGAGTCAAGAACGTGTGTCAACCCCTATGCATAGGTTCATGGGTGGAACCCGCAAGTTGCTCACAAAAACATACATCAAGTGGCACATGATATCCCATTGTCACCACAGATATGAACGGCAAGACATACATCAAGTATTCTCATAAAAGACTCAATCCGATAAGATAACTTCAAAGGGGAAACTCAATTCATCACAAGAGAGTAGAGGGGGAGAAACATCATAAGATCCAACTACAATAGCAAAGCTCGGGATACATCAAGATCGTGCCATAGAGGGAACACGAGAAAGAACACGAGAGAGCGAGATCAAACACATAGCAACTGGTACATACCCTCAGCCCCGAGGGTGAACTACTCCCTCCTCATCATGGAGAGCGCCGGGATGATGAAGATGGCCACCGGTGATGGGTTCCCCCTCCGGCTGGGTGATGGAACAGGGTCCCGATTGGTTTTTGGTGGCTCTGGAGGTTTTGTGGCGGCGGAACTCCCGATCTATCTTCTGTTCTAGAAGTTTTATGATACGTAGGTATATATGGGTGAAAGAAGTACGTCGGTGGACCGAAGGGGGGGCCACAAGGCAGGGGGGCGCACCCTAGGGGGGTGGGCGCGCCCCCCACCCTCGTGAGCACCTCCCTTCTTTCCTGGCGTGCACTCCAAGTCCATCGGGTGGCTTTCCTTCCAAAAATAACTTCTCCAGTTGATTTTGTTCCATTTTGACTCCGTTTGATATTCCTTTTCCTCGAAATACTGAAATAGGCAAAAACAACAAATCTGGGTTGGGCCTCCGGTTAATAGGTTAGTCCTAAAAGTAATATAAAAGTGGAAAATAGAGCCCAATATTGCCCCAAACAGTAGATAATAAAGCATGGAGCAATCAAAAATTATAGATACGTTGGAGACGTATCAAGCATCGCCAAGCTTAATTCCTGCTCGTCCTCGAGTAGGTAAATGATAAAAAAGATAATTTTTGATGTGGAATGCTAGTTGGCATAATTTCATTGTAATTCTTCTTACTTGTGATATGATTATTCAGATCCGAAAGATTCAAGACAAAAGTTTAATATTGACATAAAAATAATAATACTTCAAGCATACTAACAAAGCAATTATGTCTTATCAAAATAACATGGCCAAAGAAAGTTATCCCTACAAAATCATATAGTCTGGCTATGCTCTATCTTCACCACACAAAGTATTTGAATCATGCACAACCCCGATGACAAGCCAAGCAATTGTTTCATAATGTTGGCATTTTGAAAACTTTTTCAATCTTCACGCAATACATGAGCGTGAGCCATGTATATAGCACTGTATGTGGAATAGAATGGTGGTTGTGGAGAAGAAAAAAAGGGGAGAAGATAGTCTCACATCAACTAGGCGTATCAACGGGCTATGGAGATGCCCATCAATAGATATCAATGTGAGTGAGTAGGTATTGCCATGCAACGGATGCACTAGAGCTATAAGTATATGAAAGCTCAACAAAAGAAACTAAGTGGGTGTGCATCCAACTCGCTTGCTCCACGAAGACCTAGGGCATTTGAGGAAGCCCATCATTGGAATATACAAGCCAAGTTCTATAATGAAAAATTCCCACTAGTATATGAAAGTGACAAAATGAGAGACTCTGTATCATGAAGATCTTGGTGCTACTTTGAAGCACAAGTGTGGTAAAAGGATAGTAGCATTGTCCCGTCTCTCTTTTTCTCTCATTTTTTATTTTATTTTTTTATTTGGGCCTTTTCTCTTTATTTATGGCCTCTTTTTTTTCTCTTTTTTTTATTTTTCGTCCGGATTCTCATCCCGACTTGTGGGGGAATCATAGTCTCCATCATCCTTTCCTCACTGGGACAATGCTCTAAAAATTGATGATCATCACACTTTTATTTTCTTACAACTCAAAAATTACAACTCGATTCTTAGAACAAAATATGACTCTATATGAATGCCTCCGTGATGTACCGGGATGTGCAATGACTCATGAGTGACATGTATGAAAGAATTATGAGCGGTGGCTTTGCCACAAATACGATGTGAACTGCATGATCATGCAAAGCAATATGACAATGATGGAGCGTGTCATAATAAACGGAACGGTGGAAAGTTGCATGGCAATATATCTCGGAATGGCTATGGAAATGCCATGATAGGTAGGTATGGTGGCTGTTTTGAGGAAGGTATTTGGTGGGTGTATGATACTGGCGAAAAGTGCGTGGTATTAGAGAGGCTAGCAATGGTGGAAGGATGGGAAAAGTGTGTATAATCCATGGACTCAACATTAGTCATAAAGAACTCATATACTTATTGCAAAAATCTAGAAGTTATCAAAGCAAAGTATTACGCGCATGCTCCTAGGGGGATAGATTGGTAGGAAAAGACCATCACTCGTCCCCGACCGCCACTCATAAGGAAGACAATCAATAAATACATCATGCTCTGACTTCATCACATAACGGTTCACCATACGTGTGTGCTACGGGAATCACAAACTTTAACACAAGTATTTCTCAAATTCACAACTACTCAACTAGCATGACTCTAATATCACCATCTTCATATCTCAAAACAATTATCAAGCATCAAACTTTTCTTAGTATTCAACACACTCATAAGAATTCTTACAAATCTTGTTTGCTTAGCATATTAGGATTATTTAAGCAAATTACCATGCTATTTAAGACTCTCAAAATAATATAAGTGAAGCATGAGAGTTCATCTATTTCTTCAAAATAAAACCACCATCGTGCTCTAAAAGATATAAGTGAAGCACTAGAGCAAATGACAAACTACTCCGAAAGATATAAGTGAAGATCAATGAGTAACTAAAAAATTATGTAACTATGCGAAGACTCTCTCTCATTTAAGAATTTCAGATCTTGGTATTGTATCCAAACAGCAAGCAGAGCAAAATAAAATGACATTGCAAGGATAGCACAACTAATGTGAAGAAGCAAAAACTTAGGCTCAATCAATACTAACCGATAGTTGTTGAAGAAGAAAGGTGGGATGCCTACCGGGGCATCCCCAAGCTTAGATGCTTGAGACTTCTTGAAATATTATCTTGGGGTGCCTTGGGCATCCCCAAGCTTGAAATTTTGTGTCTCCTTAATTCCTCTCATATCATGGTTTCTCTTTTTATCAAAAGCTTCATTCACACCAACCTCAACAAGAACTCGTGAGATAGGTTAGTATAAACCAATGCAAAACCTTATCATTTTCTACTGTAACAAATTACTTAAATTATTATTCAACATTGCATACTAAATGCCTCTGCATATTTAATACTCCTATCCTCAAATATATCATTAAACAAGCAAACATATGCAAACAATGCAACCATAACAGCAATCTGCCAAAACAGTATAGTCTGTAAAGAATGCAAGATTCATAATACTTACCTAACTCCAAAAATTATGATAGAAAATTCCCACTGTAGTAAATTTATCAGATCTCAATATGCAAAAAGTTTCAACACTATACCACTCTCTGACTTTTCTGAGCAATTTTTGCAACAGCGGCAAACTTTCTGTTTTCAAACAGCAACATGTATACTAGCAAAATAAGCATGGCAAAGGCTATCCTTGACTTCTTTATTGAAACTAAAGATGCAAAACATTATTCTAAATAACTACAAGTGAATACTAACAAGATAAAATGACGCTCCAAGCAAAACACATATCATGTGGTGAATAAAAATATAGCTCGAAGTAAAGTTACCGATGAATGAAGACGAAAGAGGGGATGCCATCCGGGGCATCCCCAAGCTTAGGCTCTTGGTTGTCCTTGAATATTACCTTGGGGGGCCTTGGGAATCCCCAAGATTAGGCACTTGCCACTCCTTATTCCATAGTCCGTCGAATCTTTACCCAAAACTTGAAAACTTCACAACACAAAACTTAACAGAAAACTCGTGAGCTCCGTTAGTGAAAGAAAACAAAACACCACTTCAAGGTACTGTAATGAACTCATTCTTTATTTATATTGGTGTTAAACCTACTGTATTCCAACTTCTCTATGGTTTGTAAACTATTTTACTAGCCATAGAGTCATCAAAATAAGCAAACAACACAATGAAAACAGAATCTGTCAAAAACAGAACAGTCTGTAGTAATCTGTAACTAACGCAAACTTCTGGAACTCCAAAAATTCTAAAATAAATTGGTGTACCTGAGGAATTTGTATAGTAATCATCTGCTAAAAGAATCAACTAAATGGCACTCTCCAGTAAAAAGGTCTAGCTAATCTCGTGAGCGCTAAAGTTTCTGTTTTTTTTACAGCATGATCATGAAGACTTTACCCAAGCCTTCCCAAAGGTTCTACTTGGCACAAACACTAATTAAAACATGAAAACACATCTAACCAGAAGCTAGATGGATTATTTATTCCTAAACAGAACCAAAAAGCAAGAAACTAAAATAAAATTGGGTTGCCTCCCAACAAGCGCTATCGTTTAACGCCCCTAGCTAGGCATGATGATTTCAATGATGCTCACATAAAAGATAAGAATTGAAACATAAAGAGAGAATCATGAAGAATATGACTAGCACATTTAAGTATAATCCAATTCCTATGCATAGGGATTTTGTGAGCAAACAACTTATGGGAACAATAATCAACTAGCATAGGAAGGCAAAACAAGCATAACTTCAAAACTTTAAGCACATAGAGAGGAAACTTGATATTATTGCAATTCCTACAAGCATATATTCCTCCCTCATAATAATTTCAGTAGCATCATGAATGAATTCAACAATATAATCATCACCTAAAGCATTATTTTCATGATCTACAAGCATAGAAAATATACTACTCTCCACATAAGCAAAATTCTTCTCATGAATAATAGTGGGAGCAAACTCAACAAAATAACTATCTTGTGATTGAAAATTAAGATCAAGATGACAAGTTTCATGGTTATCATTATTCTTTATAGCATACTTGTCATCACAATAATCATCATAGATTGGAGGCATGCTTTCATCATAGTAAATTTGCTCATCAAAGCTTGGGAGACTAAACATATCATCTTCATCAAACATAGCATCCCCAAGTTTGTGGCTTTGCATATCATTAGCATCATGGATATTCAAGGAATTCATACTAACAACATTGCAATCATGCTCATCATTCACATATTTCATGCCAAGCATTCTATATAATTATTCTTCTAGCACTTGAGCACAATTTTCCTTCCCATCATACTCACGAAAGATATTAAAAAGATGAGGCGTATGAGACAAACTCAATTCCATTTTTTTAATTTTTTTTATAAACTAGACTAGTGCTAAAACAAGAAACAAAAAGATTCTACTGCAAGATCTAAAGATATACCTTCAAGCACTCACCTCCCCGGCAATGGCGCCAGAAAAGAGCTTGATGTCTACTACACAACCTTGTTCTTGTAGACGTTGTTGGCCCTCCAAGTGCAGAGGTTTGTAGGACAGTAGCAAATTTCCGTCAAGTGGATGACCTAAGGTTTATCAATCCGTGGGAGGCGTAGGTTGAAGATGGTCTCTCTCAAACAACCCTGCAACCAAATAACAAAGAGTCTCTTGTGTCCCAAACACACCCAATATAATGGTAAATTGTATAGGTGCACTAGTTCGGCGAAGAGATGGTGATACAAGTGCAATATGGATGGTAGATATAAGTATTTGTAATCTGAAAATATAAAAAACAGCAAGGTAACTAAGGATAAAAGTAAGCGTAAATGGTATTGCAATGATAGGAAACAAGGCCTAGGGTTCATACTTTCACTAGTGCAAGTTCTCTCAACAATAATAACATAGATAGATCATATAACAAGCCCTCAACATGCAACAAAGAGTCACTCCAAAGCCACTAATAGCGGAGAACAAGCGTAGAGATTATGGTAGGGTACGAAACCACCTCAAAGCTATTCTTTCGGATCGATCTATAAAAGAGTTCGTACTAGAATAACACCTTAAGACACAAATCAATCAAAACCCTAATGTCACCTAGATACTCCATTGTCACCTCAAGTATCCGTGGGCATGATTATATGATATGCATCACACAATCTCAGATTCATCCAACCAACACAAAGTACTTCAAAGAGTGCCCCAAAGCTACTACCGGAGAGTCAAGAACGTGTGCCAACCCCTATGCATAGGTTCATGGGTGGAACCCGCAGGTTGGTCACCAAAACATACATCAAGTGGCACATGATATCCCATTGTCACCACAGATAAGCACGGCAAGACATACATCAAGTGTTCTCATAAAAGACTCAATCCGATAAGATAACTTCAAAGGGGAAACTCAATTCATCACAAGAGAGTAGAGGGGGAGAAACATCAGAAGATCCAACTACAATAGCAAAGCTCGGGATACATCAAGATCGTGCCATAGAGGGAACACGAGAGAGAACACAAGAGAGAGAGCGAGATCAAACACATAGCAACTGGTACATACCCTCAGCCCCGAGGGTGAACTACTCCCTCCTCATCATGGAGAGCGCCGGGATGATGAAGATGGCCACCAGTGATGGGTTCCCCCCCTCCGGCAGGGTGCCGGAACAGGGTCCCGATTGGTTTTTGGTGGCTCTGGAGGTTTTGTGGCAGCGGAACTCCCGATCTATCTTCTCGTTTTTGGAAGTTTTACGATACGTAGGTATATATGGGTGAAAGAAGTACGTTGGTGGACCGAAGGGGGGGCCACGAGGCAGGGGGCACGCCCTAGGGGGGTGGGCGCGCCCCCACCCTCGTGAGCACCTCCCTTCTTTCCTGACGTGCACTCCAAGTCCATCGGGTGGCTTTCCTTCCAAAAATAACTTGTCCAGTTGATTTTGTTCCGTTTTGACTCTGTTTGATATTCCTTTTCCTCGAAATACTGAAATAGGCAAAAAAACAGCAAATCTGGGCTGGGCCTATGGTTGATAGGTCAGTCCCAAAAGTAATATAAAAGTGGAAAATAAAGCCCAATACTGCCTGTCATGGAATTGTCACGGCAGATGTCCTGTTGCAAGGACTTAGTCGTGGAGCCATCGCAACTAGGAAGCTTAAAGGGGTTAATCGGGACAAAGGACACGAGAGGTTTTATACTAGTTCGGCCCCTTACGGTGAAGGTAAAGCCTACGTCTAGTTGGGTTGGTATTGCTAGGGTTTCGATGACCGAGGGGCGAGATACGCTATGCCCGGTTCTCGATTGGTTGTTTCTTGCCCTAAGCCGCCAACAATTCGTCCCCTTATATACACGGGTTGGCATACAGCAGCCTCTGAGTCCCGCCGCTTATAGACAATGTCCGGCTCGGTGACTAGTTAAGTCTACCTTATGATACAAGTCATGCCATTATGGCGGTTTACTACAACGGGCCTTAAGTCGCCTGTGGGCCTTAGGCCCTATGTTGAGACGCCATCTTCATGCTTGGACTTGGGCTTCTGTCTGGTGAATCTCTTTACATAACCCGGCCCCTCCTGGGCGGCTTACACAAATAGCTATATCCCCAACATTAGGCCCCAGATTGATTTGAACCTGTTCATGTCATAAATCTTCAGTCTTCTGACTGCATAAAAAGACTTTCTTTAACCCGCCGTGACGTCACCCTCTGGATCCGTGTTAACCCGTCATGACGTCATCTTACCTTTTTATCCCGCCGTATCGCCCAATGGATCTCTGTCTTTATTGTCCGTTCCGGAAATCGAGGCGTCGGGGCCGCTGGATAATAATTCTTATCTCCTCGTTTCCCGCGTCATCTCAGTTATTCTCTCCTTATAAATAGGCTCGACCTAGGTTTCATTTTCACCTTTCCAGTCGTCTTCTTCCTCTTGCCTCCTCTCGAGCTCCGCCGCCGCCGCCGTCAAGCTTCTTGTCTTCATCGACCCAGGCCGCCGCATCAACCTGAATCGGATCAGAACAACATCGGTGAACCTCCACAGCTCTTCCAGATCCGTAAGTTTCCTTTCCTTCCCTGCTTAGATCTGCATTAGAGCTTCTTCGAGTTCGTCGTAGTTCATCACCATTGGAGCCATCTCCTTGTTAGTTTTTCTCCTAGATACCTCTTCCGATCCGAGAATGATATAAAACAGTTGCAGTAGTTGTTTTCGCCCTTATCTTGGATACGAAACAGATCTCTTTCTCTGTATGAAGGCCTTATTCGAACCTGTGAACGCATCTGCGTCGGTTTTTAGGTCTAGAAAATTTTTCTTATCAGAACGGACCTTTGATCTCAAATCATAGCAGAAGTTTATGAAACCTGTTTCTATCACCCAGAAAACTTCTTATGTTAAATGCCTTTAACATAATTGTCCAGGTATCCGGTTTAAATGCATTCCACTTGATCTGTAAACCTTGGTGCCTTCTCAGGCCTTTAAAACTTTTGAAGTGTTGCTAATGCTTATAGCGGCTTAAATAATGCTGCCCAATTATCCTTATGTCATTAGGCCTCTTCATAAGCCGCTACCTTCGGTGATTTGAATATTTTTCTCCTGGGTTAAAATTTAAACCGAAACTTCTTATTTTGTAATAGACCAACTGTTGTCATGGCGCCTAAGTCGACCAAAGCTCCTGTAACCTGCAACTGGGTCCCATCCACAGTTACTAAGAGCAAACTGGCTGAGTTTGTGAAGTCTGGCCATCTGCCTAAAAAGGAGATCATGTCTTATCGTGTCCCTGACCCATCTGAAGAGAAGCCTCAACCCAAAGAAGGGGAGTTAATAGTTTTCAAGGATCACATGAGCCGGGGATTTGCCCCTCCCGGCTCAAAGGTCTTCAGAGAAGTTTTGAATTTATTTGACCTGAGACCTCAAGACATTGGACCCAATTTCGTGTCCAATCTTTGCAATTTCCAAGTCTTCTGTGAGGTGTACCTGGGAGAGGAGCCAAGCCTGCTCTTGTTCAGAGAGCTTTTCTACTTGAACCGGCAGAATGAGCGTGCCAACGGGCTGAGTCTTGAACTTGGCGGTATCTCGATCCAGCGACGGAGAGATTGTCTGTTTCCTTATCTTTGAGCTGCCGAGTCACCCCAAATATTGGAACCGATCCATGGTTCTCTTGTCGAGATACTTCTCCGGCTGATGAGAAGCCTCTGCCCGGCTTTCGCACCTTGCGCCTTGAGTCCAACCATCCGCTGGCGGATAAACTGACCGCTGTTGAACGCCTGCCGCTTAACCCCACCATCAAGAAGATTAAAGCTCTTCTGGGAAATGGTTTAAATGGCATCGACTTGGTCCGGGTCTGGGTTACTTGGCGAATACTCCCATTAAGCCGCCGCTCCGGCTTAATGTGTACCTACACAAAGTAATGAAACGACCCAATGCGCCACAGTTGTGATGACTTACCAGATGATGTGGCAGATGCTACAACCCAGTCACTGCTGAAGGAGCGTACTGTTATCAACAATACCTTCGGGTTACTTCCCTTCTGCAAAAAGAACCCGGCCTCCGCAATAAGTTACCAATCTTAATAAATACTCTTTAACATGTTTACCTCTTCTGTACTTATAATTCCTTATCTTTTCCACAGGCCGGTGATGATTTCTGGAAAGTCAGATATGACCACGAGGCCGCCCAACAAGCCAGAGCAGCCAAGAAAAATGAAAGGAAAAACGCCAAGACGGGTACTTCAAAAAAGAAGAAACCCAGCGCCTCCGAATTGCTCAAACTGGATGACTCTTCTTCAGATGAGGAAGAGGTAATCCCTTACTCTCTTAACTCCTTTGTTACTATTTTATTGATATTTCCGCCCTTCGGGAGGAGACTGGAAATAGCCAAGCTCATGGCGAAGAGGTAACTATAATATCCTCCGACTCAGAGCCTTTGCCAAAGCACAAAACCCAGCGGGTGACCCGGAAAGTAAAATTTTCACATCCCTTAGCTTATCAAGATCCTCAATTTCTTTTGAAGCAACAACAGCTTGAGAGCCGGAGGCAAACCCGGACAAGTAAGGATGTAGAGCTGTCTTCCGGCTTACCTGATGTGAGCAGGAAGCGTCGAACTGAGGTCATCTCCGCTTTGCATTCTGTTTATCCTTTGGCGGGTTTAATTAAATCGACCTCTCAATTCATCTGACTCCAATTATCAGGATACCTCTCCTTCCTCTGGCGAGTCTATGCAATCCAACATGCCGGCCTTCAAGACTGCCCCTGGGTAATGTACCTTTGTTATCCTCATGCTTTGCCTTACTCATATTTTGTACTTATCCCTCTGCTTTGTCCACAGTGTGCAGGTGAAGCCCAGTAAGAGGGCAAAAAAGAATAAGCCGATCGAAGACCCGGTAGCAACTGAGCCGGAGCTCGGAACAGCTGCCCCTGACCCTTCTACCCATCAACCTCTTCCTGAGCCGACCTATGAAATTCCAACGCCATCTTCTGACCCGCTTGCCGAAGCCACTTTAAACAGCTCCAATAATCCGGAAATTCCTAGCCGGTCAAGACAGCTGAGCCGGAATTTGAAATCTTGAAGAGCCAGTATGTTGAACCGGGACGGCCTACTGTCCTTGCCAGATGTACAGCCAAGGAAGAACTTGTCAAACACCGGAAGACCAAACAGGACATCGCTGATTATGCTCACTTAAGCATTGGCGATATAGTCTCAGGCTATCTGAATCAAGTGCATAACAGCCCTGACCTGGAAATTGACATGGTGAAACAGATACAACATAAATCTGAGGTATACCTTAAAATATTTCTCCTGAATCTTACTTACTGTACCAGCCCCCAAGTCTACTGCTTATAAGTAAATATGTCGTAGACTTAGATACCTGCTTATTGTTAGTTCATCCGGTTTACAAGAAAGGATTTTAATCCGGCCATAATATAGCAACTTTAAAACGTGTGATACACATTAGCCCCCAAGTGTCAAGTATCTTTACTTGTAAAGTGCTTGAGACTTTAATATGCTTAATATGACATTTATAAGGTAAAATTTTCTTCAGCATACATTAGCCCCCAAGTGTCAAGTGCCTTTACTTGTAAAATGCTTGAGACTTTAATAATATCTTACCATAACCCTATTTGTAACCCGGCATCAATGCAGGTCTCCACCAGTCAATTTGAATTGGAGATTGCTGACCTGAAGACCCGGCTGGCGGCCCAAGACCTTGAGATTCAAAAAGCCGACTCCAAACTCGCCTTCAGCGTCTCTGAGCAAGAAAAATTGAAGAAGGATTTTGCCGTGGAGAAGAAGACCTGGGCAGATGAAAAAACATCACTTGTGACCCGGGCCGAGACAGCAGAAGCAGCTCTTGCCGAAGCAACTGCTGAACTGTCCGGCTTAAAGCACCAGATATCTCAAATGGTCTCAGCAATTTTCGGTAGGTTACTATGTGTAACCGTGAACATCGCCATGGTTTCTTTGATGACTATTTCAGATATTATCTCAGACTTAACTTATATGTATAAAAGTAGGCCACAGGAGCACCAAACTGAAGCTTAATATGCTGATAACGCTTAAGTCGGTGTACACTCTAGTTGTACATCTATACACCGGGTCTGGCGATGCTTTGGCCGTTGTGGCTTTATCAAATGATACTCCTTATCTCCTGCAGGACGTGCTCAAACGACTTGCCGTGTTACCTCAACGAATTCAGGAGCTAAGGCGGGCATCTGGTAGAGCCAGGGCCATAGCCGCCTTAAGCCGGGCCAAAGCGTTGGTTCCAGAGCTAGATCTAGCCGATGTTGCTCTTGGATATCCCAGCTTAAAGGAGGACGGCTCTGTATTCAATGAATAAGACTTCACCGCCTGTGTGAGAGTCGTACGTCCTGTGGCCACCATCATCGGCAATGATATTGATCTTACGAAGTATCAGCCGGGTTATGACAATGAGAACCGGAGGATTCCAACTCTGCATTATGATGACATCATCCTGATCCCTCCAATTCGTAAGCATACCTTTGCTCCTGAAGTTGACCCGGCCAGTTTAATAGATGATGAAGCTGAATTTGAAGCCTTAAGCGGCATTGACTGGACCTCGTCAACCTTCCAGGACAAAACAGCAGACGAAGAGGCGGAGAAGGATAACCCGGAGTCTTCAAGTCCACCAAAGGAGTAACCCGCCTGGCACGAAGTCTTTTCAAAAATGATGCTTCATTATTCAGACTCGGGGAGTCTTGTAATAGGGTAGCAAACACTCCTTAACTCTGTCATGCCTTCGCGCATGTTTGTGGTTTCTAACAATGTCACAAGCCGCTATCATTGTATACTGCAGGCTCATATGAATTGCTCCTTGCCATCCAAAAGCTTTTTGCTTTACCCTGTGTATAAAAAACAAAAAATTCCTTTGGCGTCTTACCACATCCGGGGTCATATAAAATAATGTTAACCCGGAGCATGAACCAAAACATCATAAGTATCAACTGGTTTATGATTATGACCATAATAATATACCTGCTATCTTATTGAAGTGTACATTACCGGCTTATGTGATCCAAAAAGCAGTAGTTAAACTTAACTTCTGAGAATCGGCACATATAATGTTTACCTGGCCCTTAATATTATTTACCCTTATAAGATAAAATAAACTTAATTTTCAAAGCCCTCTGATTCGAATACGATCAGTAGAATCGTTCCAAAGGGGTTAAGCTAAGATTCAGATACGATCATATAGCCCCCGATGGCTTTGGCGATGCCGATCAAGTGGGTATCGACAGCTATGTTCTCTTTGGTTCGAATACGACCTATGTGTGAACAGGAAGCCCCCAAGTGACCACAAGAGTTGTTTAATGACGTTGATTCGAATACGATCCACGTCAGACCCAAAGGGGTTAAGCTATGATTCAAATATGATCAAGAAGCCCCCAAGTGGGTTTGGCAGTATGTCAATCAATTGGGTATCGACAGCTATGTTCTCTTTGGTTCGAATACGACCTATGTTTGAACAGGAAGCCCCCAATTGACCATGGCTAGATTCAGATATGATCATAAGCCAGACCAAAGGAAAAAACAGGATTCAGATATGATCCGCCCCCTGTTGGTTGTTTCCACCACCTGGTAAAGAAGATACATAAACCTTGTAGGATGGAAAGAAAAGAGGTCCTGCTTTATTGCTTTATATAATATATATACATTGCTAAAAAAGAAAGACAAATATACTCTGAGAGTCGGTGGCTTAAGTATAATAGGGCTGGAGATGCGCTATGTTCCACGGCCGGCGGGTCTCTTCCTCCGACTTACGTGAGTCTTTGTGCTCTCGAACATCGATGAGGTAATATGACCCGTTGTTAAGATTCTTGCTGACCACAAAAGGTCCTTCCCAAGGAGGGGACAGCCTGTGCATATCAGATTGATCCTGGCTGAGTCGGAGCACTAAATCGCCTTCCTGAAAAGTTCTGCTTCTAACCCGGCGGCTGTAATAACGGTGCAGGTCTTGCTGGTAAATCGTCGAGCGGGCTATTGCCAAGTCTCGCTCCTCATCCAACAAGTCAAGTGCATCCTGACGAGCTTTTTCATTATCAGCCTCAACGTAAGCCGCCACCCGGGGTGAATCATGCCGGATATCACTTGGCAGAACCGCCTCAGCTCCGTACACCATGAAGAAAGGCGTATAACCAGTAGACCTGTTAGGCGTTGTGTTGATGCTCCATAGCACGGAGGGTAACTCCTCCACCCAACAACCCGGAGTTCGCTGTAAAGGAACTAAGAGCCGGTGTTTGGTACCTTTCAAGATCTCTTGATTAGATCTTTCTGCTTGACCATTAGACTGGGGGTGAGCAACAGCCGAAACATCAAGCCGGATGTGCTCTTGTCGACAAAACTCTTCCATGGCACCCTTGGAGAGATTAGTACCATTATCAGTTATAATGCTGTGTGGAAATCCAAAACAAAAGATCACCTTTTTCATGAACTGAACCGCCGTGGCTGCATCACACTTACTGACCGGCTCTGCTTCAACCCACTTGGTGAATTTATCCACTACCATCAACAGGTGTGTCTTCTTATCCTTAGACCTTTTGAAAGGTCCAACCATGTCAAGCCCCCAGACCGCAAACATCCAAGTGATTGGAATCATCCTCAATTCTTGAGCCGGCACATGAGCTCGTCTTGAGAATTGTTGACATCCGTCAAATTTACTGACCAGATCCTCCGCATCAGCATGAGCCGTCAGCCTTTAAAAACCATGATGAAAAGCCTTGGCCACCAGAGATTTTGAAACGGCATGATGACCGCAATCTCCTTCATGAATCTCACGAAGTATCTCCTGACCCTCCGTAGGTGATACACAACGTTGAAACGCCCCAGTAACGCTGCAGTGATGCAGCTCGCCATGAACAATCTGAAGGAAATATGCCATAGAGGCAATAATAAAGTTATTATTTATTTCCTTATTTCATGATAAATTTTTATTATTCATGCTAGAATTGTATTAACCGGAAACATAATACATGTGTGAATACATAGACAAACAGAGTGTCACTAGTATGCCTCTACTTGACTAGCTCGTTGATCAAAGATGGTTAAGTTTCCTAGCCATAGACATGAGTTGTCATTTGATTAATGGGATCACATCATTAGGAGAATGATGTGATTGACATGACCCATTCCATTAACTTAGCACCCGATCATTTAGTATGTTGCTATTGCAACTAATGAGTGCTACCAAACGTCACAACGTAACTGGGTGATTATAAAGGTGCTCTACAGGTGTCTCCAAAGGTACATGTTGGGTTGGCGTATTTCGAGATTAGGATTTGTCACTCCGATTGTCGGAGAGGTATCTCTGGGCCCTCTCGGTAATACACATCACATAAGCCTTGCAAGCATTGCAACTAATGAGTTAGTTGTGAGATGATGTATTACGGAACGAGTAAAGAGACTTGCCGGTAACGAGATTAAACTAGGTATTGAGATACCGACGATCGAATCTCGGGCAAGTAACATACCGATGACAAAGGGAACAATGTATGTTGTTATGCGGTCTGACCGATAAAGATCTTTGTAAAATATGTAGGAGCCAATATGAGCATCCAGGTTCCGCTATTGGTTATTGACCGGAGACATGTCTCGGTCATGTCTACATTGTTCTCGAACCGTAGGGTCCGCACGCTTAACGTTACGATGACAGTTTTATTATGAGTTTATGAGTTTTGATGTACCGAAGGAGTTCGGAGTCCCGGATGATATCGGGGACATGACGAGGAGTCTCGAAATGGTCGAGACGTAAAGATCGATATATTGGACGACTATATTCGGACTTCGTAAAGGTTCCGAGTGATTCGGGTATTTTCGGGAGTACCGGGGAGTTACGGGAATTCGTATTAGGCCTTAATGGGCCATACGGGAAAGGAGAGAAAGGCATCAAAAGGTGGCCGCACCCCTCCCCGTTGGCTAGTCCGAATTGGACTAGGGAGGGGGGCGTCCCCTTCCTTCCTTTTCTTTTTCCCTTCCCTTTCCTTTCCTCCTACTCCTACTACTTGGAAGGGCTCCTAGTTCTACTAGGAAAGGGGGAATCCTACTCCCGGTGGGAGTAGGACTCCCCTAGGGCGCGCCATAGAGAGGGCCGGCCCTCCCCTCCTCCACTCTTTTATATACGGGGGCAGGGGGCACCCCATAGACACACAAGTTGATCTTCGTGATCGTTCCTTAGCCGTGTGCGGTGTCCCCCTCCACCATATTCCACCTCGGTCATATTGTAGCAGTGCTTAGGCGAAGCCCTGCGACGGTAGAACATCAAGATCGTCGCCACGCCGTCGTCCGACGAAACTCCTCCCGATGCTTTGCTGGATCGGAGCCCGGGATCGTCATCGAGCTGAACGTGTGCCAAGAACTCGGAGGTGCCGGAGTAACGGTGCTTGGATCGGTTGGATCGGGAACACGTACGACTACTTCCTCTACGTTGCGTCAATGCTTCCGCTTCGGTCTACGAGGGTACATAGACAACACTTTCCCCTCTCGTTGCTATGCATCACCATGATCTTGCGTGTGCGTAGGAAATTTTTTGAAATTACTACGTTCCCCAACACAATCGTCATGGATTTGGACCGCCTGACGATTTGTCTCGCCAAAACCTCATCCTCAGGCAACTCTCCCCGGGTCATATAGGCCAAATATGGGACCGTCCAATCCGGGATGGCATGGAGAGCCGCCACCAGCTGCGCCTCCGGGTCTGGCACTGCAAGCTCTTCCTCTGTAGGCACTCTGACAGAAGGGTTATGCAAAACATCAAGGAAAGTATTAGGCGGCACCGGCTTACGCTGAGACCCCAGCCGGCTTAAAGCATCAGCTGCCTCATTCTCCCTTCGATCAATGTGCTCTACTTGATAACCTTTGAAGTGCCCAGCCACCGCATCAACTTCATGACGATAAGCCGCCATAAGGGGATCCTTAGAATCCCACGTGCCTGACACGTGTTGAGCGACGAGGTCTGAATTGCCCTAGCATCTTACCCGGCTCAAATTCATCTCTTTGGCCATCCGGAGGCCATGGAGTAAAGCCTCGTATTCAGCTGCATTGCTAGTACAGGGAAACATAAGCCAGAGCACATAACAAAATTTGTCACCTCGGGGGGAAGTTAAAACGACCCCAGCCCCCGAGCCTTCCAACTACCTGAACCCATCGAAGTGAATAGTACAATATGTGTTATCCGGCTTCTCCTCTGGTGCCTACAACTCCGTCCAATCATTGATAAAGTCCACTAGGGCTTGAGACTTGATAGCTGTGCCCGGCATATACTTCAAACCGTGAGGCCCAAGCTCGATGGCCCACTTGGCAACTCGCCCTGTGGCTTCCCTGTTCTGGATGATGTCTCCCAAGGGGGTTGAACTTACCACAGTTATAGGATGACCCAGGAAGTACTGCTTTAGCTTCCGGCTCGCCATGAACACCCCATAAACAAGTTTCTGCCAATGCGGATACCTTTGCTTGGATTCTATGAGCACCTCACTGATGTAATAAACCGGTCGTTGAACCGGATGCTCCTTGCCAGTCTCCTTACGCTCCACCACAATGGCCACACTAACAGCACGTGAGTTAGCAGCAACATACAACAGCAACGGCTCTTTATCAATTGGAGCCGCGAGAACCGGCGGCTCAGACAACTGTCTCTTTAAATCTTCAAAGGCAGCATCAGCAGCCTCACTCCAGACAAAAGTGTCTGTTTTCTTCATCATCTGATACAGCGGTAGAGCCTTCTCACCTAGCCGGCTTATGAATCGGCTTAAAGCGGCCACGCGACCCGCCAGTCGCTGAACATCATTGATGCACACCGGTTTAGCCAGAGAGGTAATCGCCTTGATCTTCTCCGGGTTACCTTCAATGCCCCTGTTTGAGACCAGGAATCCCAAAAGTTTGCCTGCAAGTACACCAAATACACACTTATCCGGGTTAAGCAACATCTTGTAGACCCAGAGATTATCAAAGGTTTCCTTTAAGTCGGATATCAAGGTTTCCTTCTCTCTGGACTTCACCACAATGTCATCCACGTAAGCATGAACATTGCGCCCAATCTGATTGTGGAGACAATTCTGTACACACCGCTGATAAGTCGCCTGGGCACTCTTGAGCCCAAACGGCATTGACACATAGCATAAGGCTCCAAATGGAGTAATGAAAGCCGTCTTCTCCTGGTCCTTAACTGCCATCTTGATCTGATGATAACCAGAGTAAGCATCCAAAAAACTCAACCACTCGCAAGCCGCTGTAGCATCAATGATTTGATCAATGCGGGGTAGAGCAAAGGGATCAGTCGGAAAGGCTTTATTTAAGTCTGTGTAGTCCACACACATCCGCCAGGTGCCGTTCTTCTTGAGCACAAGCACCGGGTTAGCCAACCACTCCGGGTGAAAAACTTCTACGATGAACCCGGCCGCTAAGAGTCGAGCGACCTCCTCCCCTATAGCCTTTCACCTTTCCTCATTGAATCGCCGGAGAAACTGTCTGACCGGCTTATACTTTGGATCAATATTAAGAGTGTGCTCAGCGAGTTCTATCGGGACAACCGGCATGTCAGAAGGTTTCCATGCAAAGATGTCCCGGTTCTCACGGATGAACTCGATAAGCGCGCTTTCCTATTTGGGATCCAAATTGGCACTGATGCTGAACTGTTTGGAAGAGTCGCCTGGAGTGAAGTCAACCAGTTTTGTCTCGGTGGCCGACTTAAATTTCAACGCCGAGTCTTGCTCTGTGGTCGGCTTCTTCAAAGGGGTCATATCCGCCGGATCAACATTAGTTTGATAAAACTTCAGCTCCTCTTCAGCACAAACAGATTCAGCATAAGCCGCATCGCCTTCCTCGCACTCCAGGGCCACCTTTCGACTCCCATGCATAGTGATGGTGCCTGTCGGTGTCAAAACCTGCGGATCTCGGGTAGGGGGTCCCAAGCAGTGCGTCTTAGGATCAATGGTAACAGGAGGCAAGGGACACAATGTTTACCCAGGTTCGGGCCCTCTCGATGGAGGTAAAACCCTACTCTTGCTTGATTAATATTGATGATATGGGTAGTACAAGAGTAGATCTACCACGAGATCAGAGAGGCTAAACCCTAGAAGCTAGCCTATGGTATGATTGTTGTATATTGTATATATGTCGACTAGCCTGGCCCTGGTTTATATAATGCACCGGAGGCCTAGGATAACAAGAGTCCTAGCCGAATACGCCGGTGGGGGAGAAGTCCTTGTCTTGATCACCAAGTCTTGTGGAATCTTCCTTGTATGCGGCACATGTCCGGACTAGCCCATGAGTATGCGGCCCTGGGGGTCCTCGGCCCAATCTAACCGATTGGGGGACGACGTGGTGAGTACCCCCTAGACCAGGACACCGTCAGTAGCCCCCTGAACCGGTCTTCAAGTTAGGGACGCTCCTCGATTCTTCCGAACTGCTCTTCATCTTCGGTTGCCGGTCTTGAAAACTGGTTCAACAAATCTTCTCATCTTCGATCTTGAGGATCGCCGAAATGCATTCGGTGAGTTTATAAGTCGGGTATCCGAGGAGCCCCTTTAAGTTTCCGGCCTTTATCAATGCCTTGTTATTTTTATGCCACACCTCGGGTTTGAAGTTGTTCCCGGGCGGCAGCATCCTCTTGCGTCCGAGCTCCAACGCCGGACTGCATTCGAGGTATCTTTGGCAGCCGAGCACCAACGCCAGACCACTTCCCAGCTCTAACGCCGGAATGTATCCGAGCTCCAACACCGGACTGTATCCGAGCTCCAACGCTGGACTATGTGTCCGAGCTCCAACGCCGGACTATGTATCCGAGGTGTCGTAAATCACCTTGGTTCAAAGAAGTTTGAAGGAGTTTAGCCGAGCTTAATGCCGGAAATGCCCTCTAAGGAGCCAGCCACTTGCATCCGAACTATATGCCGAATTGCTTCCGAGGTGGTGCACCACCCCGAATGTGGGCTGATTTTTGGTCAATATTTTTTATTGATGCAATTTATTCTCTGACGAGATATATAGCCAGTAGCCCTCAAGGTGTGTATCGGTCTAAAACCCGAGATGCACCGAAGGATGACATAAGACCGCTGATCCCAAAGAATCACGAGACTCAGGTTGATTTGTAAAATCGGCCTGAGGATCAAGTCCTCGCTCGGCAGAATACTTCGGGACACAAAAAGCGGCGTGCTCAGTCCTCGAGACTCAGGTTGTGTGCGGCCGACCAACCTAAGGATCAAAATCTCCTCAGAAACTGTATTGCACTTAAAATTTTCTACATAGAACAGGCAATGCAGTAGCCCCCGAGACACTGGTCGGGTGGCAACACCGGATCAGGGGATCGATGTGCCCCTTTAGTATTTGTAAATAATAAGCCCGAAGCCCAGTAGCCCCTGAGCCTTAATGCGGGCACGGGAGGCCGAATTAAGGATCGATATCCATAGTAAAATCACAAATTATGTGTAATGACTCTATGTATCCAAGTACTTTACGTCATTAATGCTCGGATCCGCATTGTACAAAACTTCGTTGACCGACCATCGGCTTCCACCTCCTCGGCCAATAGCCGAGGAGTGTTTGTCCTACTTTATAAAGCCTTTATGAGGGCAAAGATTGACAACAAACAAGGCAATCTGGCCATACGGTTTTATAAACAAAGGTATGCGGAGAGACATGTTATATTACTGTTTAATGTAAGAAATGTCTTCCAAAGAAAATAGTCCCGCTATCGGTTCCTTTCTTTGGGTTGTCATGCTAAGCATGATCATGAAACCTCAGCTCTAATGTAAGAGCAAAATATTGAGGATTTAGTTTAGGAGGCCAGTTACTAGCCCCCGGTAGTGTTCGGCGACAGTCGTGGTCAAGCCGGAAACACTTCGGCCAATGTTATGAATGGCCCGACGTTTAACGCCGTCATCGGATCGCCGACCAGTTTACGCTTATTGTGACAGTCAGTTTTCGGCTTTCTCCACTAAGGTGCTTAAACATGTGAGCTGGAAGCACAATCGCAGTGGTTCTCCCTTTGCACACCTAGCCGAACAAAGCGGAACATAGGAGGCAAGCGCAGGAGCCGGGCAACCCAACTATTGACCGAAGACACAATTCGAAACTGATGCATATATAGCAATATCCGAGAATTTTTGCCGAATCTCTAAAGGTGTCCGGCGTTGCACTGCGAGACTTGTGCTGAAAACACACAAATAGTTTAAAAGTGCCATGGGCTCGAAAAGCCAAAAAACTTATTCAAAAGGTTAATGTCCGAACTAGATCAAGTGTTCGGTGCCAATTCGAAAATTGGACTTTAGAAAAAAGGTGCTTCTGTCGTGCTTTAACATGACACATCCTATCTCAAAACTTCAAGCGGGTCAGCCTACGGCTTCAACCTCCTATCCCGAAGGCGGAGTACTTCTTACTAGGCCAGTTTAGCAAACTAAACTCTAGTGGCTTTGAGAGAGAAATTAGGCTCCCCGGCTAGTGACCGCACACTTGTGTCGAAAAAGGAGTGATAAATAATAATAAAAACTTTGCAACGACTAAGAAGAAAAACACTTATCATAAAAGCGGCTCGTATAAATTTAAGAGCCCCCAAGTGACTTGGGTAAAAGTTGACTATATAATGTAAGGTGACATGTAGAATGCCTTCTAGCCGGATTGTAGATCGTTTGTCGTAGCGGACCCTTTCGCTTCAACCTCTGGACCCAATAGTCCGGAGTGTGTCCGAATACCCTCGCGGTTATAAAACCGGGCATGCGTGGAGACCAGGCGTAGGGGTCATTAGTGCTTTATCGGACAAGTGCCCAACTAGTTATGTTATATTACATGGTTAGTAAGAAACATCATCCAGGAGAATAGTTCCGTTAGGGTTCCTTTCCTCGAGGCATGCCCTAAAGTGCATGTCCTGACTGTGTAAAGAGCGAAAAAACATCTGGGGGCAGGTAAATGAATAGGTAAGAAATCATCTTTTAGTTCACCGACCGAGTATTCCCTTAAGAACGCTAGCTTTTGGCTTCACCCAGTCCGAGGTACACATCCGGCTGACCCGGCAGTAACAATCGCAGAGGTGCTCCCTTTACCACCTAGCCGAACAATCGGGAACGTAGGGGTAAGCACAGGAGCCAGGCAACCCAGCTTGGCCAAAACTTAAGTCATATCGATGCATATAATGGTGAATAAAAGGTACATGCGGAAGTGTGACACATGTGTTGGGCATACAGCCCGTATTAATAAGCTTCTGTTAAAGAAGCACCCATGTATAATGAGCGCGGGTAGCGCGTCAAGTATGTGCGAACAAAGTTTGGACAAGGAAATTTTACAAGCAACTTTTTTTCCAAAAAAGTATAATGCTTGGCCAAGCCGAACACAAGTTAAAAATTTAAAACTTTGAGCATGAAGCCAACTTAGCTGGTTAATGTGTTCGGTATTGATGACGTGGTCCGAGCTTGATGCGGGACAAGGTTCCATCCCCGAGCCGGTCCCGAAGTGGCGGAGCAAAGAGCTCGGCACTCCGAGCATGGTCAATGCGGGACGGCGGGGTGAGGCCGAAGTCCCCGGCATGGGGTAATGAAGTGTTGAGGAAGGCCCCCGTCCAGCCGAGGTGACGCCAAAGGATATAGTCCGGCTGGATCATTTTCCTGTGCACAAAAAATAGTGCGAACCGGAGATAATAGTAATAATAATAAAAATAAAAATAAATTCGTTGCATAACAAATAATTTATGCAAAGTGAGTAATAAAAGAAATATGGCCTGGCACCGAAGTCAATGTCGATGTAGGGCGGCGGCGTGATGCGGTAAAGGCATGGCAAGGCCTGAATTCATAGGTCGGTTCGAGTTCCGGATGCGGCGTTCGCCGGACTATGTACGGAAACTGACCGAAACACCACGCGACCGTCATTAGTGCGGCCACCATTTGATAGACCTGCGTACATATGACGGACAAACCAGAGTAATAATTCATTGGGAAAAATGAACCCTAACAAGCAAAAAATACTAGGATTAATAGCACCTGGCTTATTTTTTGTAGCAATCCGAAGAAAGGCGATTCCCAAAATTGGGACTCGATCCACACACCTATCGCCTGATGGGCGATAAAGCAACGGCATGGCGATGCTGGCAAAGGTTGGCTCGCCGAGGCAAAGCCCTCGTTCCAGCTAACGTGACGGAGCTGGTCGGCCAGCGACGCCGAAGTCTCCGGAGTAGGTTGATGAAGAGATGATGAAGCCCCCAGTCCAGGCGAGGAGACGGAGCAGGTCGGTGAGGAGATGTGTCAGCCGAGGTGTTGAAGTAGTTCGGCGTGATGGACACCGGCTCGATGAAGCAACAGTTCGGCCATGCCGATGCAGGTCGTAGCTTGTGACGTGATCAATGCGGGCTTGATGAAGTGACCGTGCGACTATGCCGGTATGCCCTCTCCGTGTAATCCATGGGGCGGCGATGTTGGTGATGATTTATCCTTCGCGATGCCGAACTATTGTTCGGCTGGCCGAGATGATGATCCGAAGAAATAGAGCTCGGCTCAACAAAGCGACGACGTGTCTAACGCAGGTCGGCCGCCGTGGAGTGATGTTGTCGGGCTGGTTTGACACCGGCGCGAGGTGAAGTTCGTATTGCAAGAATACTTTTAATACTACTGGGATGTGTTTGAGAATAAAACACAACACCTCATACGAAAACTTCCTTTAAAAAGGATGTCCGAGATCCCGTTCATAAAGAAGATGAATTCGGGTTGGATTCCCTCTCGCGCAGAAAATAGATCCAAAAAGTGATGCACTAATCGGAAGTTTCCCGGAGTTTGGACGGTCGGATCGAGCTAAATGTTTGGCAGGTGGTAGATATAGGAATTCCGCAGCCAATCAACGGTTGGATCTTCCAAAGGAAATCCGAGCTAGAAGCTGGACACCACGCCCTAAACTCGTCCAGATTCTCGTCCAGATTCAATGCGGCTCCGGTATATCGGAGATTGCCAGAGATTCCTCCATCGGAACTCGACGAAATTTCCCAGGATTGTTGTAGACTCAATTCCGCACAATTTCACCGAAGAAATCGTTAAAACGACGATTCAGGAGGCGGTGGCAGCGGACACAAGTCCGCTGTCCAGAAAAACAGTACGGTCGCCCGAGGGCAATGTTGACGTTGAGCCCCCGGGCTCCCTGGATGATTCCTCCATGATCTTGATAGAGATCGGAATTGATGTTGATGAAGGCCTTCATCCTAACATGACGATCGGAGGTAGGGCACAGTCCTCGGTCAAGCCAAGGTGACCAGTCGAGCTGGTGACGACGAAACCGACGTCGCAGTTGACCTGCAGTCGAGCCATTGATCCTTTCGCCAATCACACAGCGGAACTCTCAATGAAAGCACCAATGTCGGTGTCAAAACCGGCGGATCTTGGGTAGGGGGTCCTAAGCAGTGCGTCTTAGGATCAATGGTAACAGGAGGCAAGGGACACAATGTTTACCCAGGTTCGGGCCCTCTCGATGGAGGTAAAACCCTACTCCTGCTTGATTAATATTGATGATATGGGTAGTACAAGAGTAGATCTACCACGAGATCAGGGAGGCTAAACCCTAGAAGCTAGCCTGTGGTATGATTGTTGTATATTGTATATATGTCGACTAGCCTGACCCTGGTTTATATAATGCACCGGAGGCCTAGGATAACAAGAGTCCTAGCCCAATACGCCGGTGGGGGAGAAGTCCTTGTCTTGATCACCAAGTCTTGTGGAATCTTCCTTGTATGCGGCACATGTCCGGACTGGCCCATGAGTATGCGGCCCTGGGGGTCCTCGGCCCAATCTAACCGATTGGGGGACGACGTGGTGAGTACCCCCTAGACCAGGACACCGTCAGTGCCCTTGTAACCCGGCATCTTGAGCTGTAGATAAACATAACACAGTCGTGCCATAAATTTGGCATAAGCCGGCCGTCCAAACAGAGCGTGATATGAGCTCCTTATTTTGATTACCTCAAACGTCAGCTTCTCAGCCCTGGAATCATATTCTTCTCCAAAAGCTACTTCCAGCTCGATCTTCCCAACTGGATATGCCGACTTACCAGGTACCACCCCATGAAAAACAGTTTTAGACGTCCTCAAGTCCTTATCAGTCAAACCCATGCGGCGAAAGGTCTCATAATAGAGAATATTGATGCTGCTTCCTCCGTCCATGAGTACCTTAGTGAATTTATATCCACCAACCTGTGGGGCCACCACCAAGGCCAATCGGCCGGGTTATCAACCCGAAGGGGGTGATCTTCTCTACTCCAAATGATAGGCTGCTCTGACCACCTCAGATAACGGGGAACCGCCGGCTCAACCGAATTCACAGCCCTTTTATGAACCTTCTGGTCACGTTTGCACAAGTTAGTGGTAAACACATGGTATTGCCCACCATTCAACAGTTTTGGATGGCTCTGATAACTCGATGCCGCTTCCTCCTGCCCTCCTTGACCAAACTCGATGTCGATTATAGCCACCTTGACCGCCTCGAAACCGGAACTTGAGCCGCCACCCGGCCATGGAAACCACCTGCTCTGAACCGCCCGCCGATCCGTGATTGCCATCAAACATGTTTGAATTCTTGAAAGCCTTCATGATCGTGCAGTCCTGCCATAAGTGGGTGGCAGGATTTTCCCGAGTACCGTGTCTTGGACAAGGCTCATTCAGAAGCTGCTCAAGAGATGGACCTGAGACACCATATCGAGGGGGTGCTCTCCCCTTACGCTTCTTGTTATTACCTTGGGCATTAGCATTGGCCAAAAACTCCGGGTTACCCTCCGGCTTGCGCTTGTTGCATCCTTGACTTATCGGGTGATGTTGCTGACCCTTTCCATTGCCGTTCTTCTTTCCTTTCCCTGTCTTTTCCTCCTCAGACACGGGATCATTCGTAGTATCAGAATCGGCATATTTAACCAAAGCCGCCATCAGCGTCCCCATGTCATTGCAATCACGCTTAAGGCGCCCCAGCTTCTGCTTGGTGACTCAAAGCGACAATTCGATGGAGCATAAGTACCGCATGAGCGGCGTCCATCTTATCGAGATGAGTGTATTATTTCCTTGACCCGGCGCACCCAATGAGTTGTGGACTCACCCTCCTCCGCTTACAATTGGTCAAATCCACAATTGACATAGATTGCTTGCAAGTATCCTTGAAGTTCGATAAACCGGCCTTTAGCTCGCCCATGAACTGATGGAATTGGGAGGCAAACTTTTCAACCAAGATCGGGCCGTTCCATCTAACATCATGGTGAAATACTTAGCCATTGCCGCGTCACGACCTCCAATAACTCCATGTCCATCTCAGTAACTTTCAATCCATGACCACAGGCTGTAAGTCGGCCGTGTAATTTGGCACCTTCGAGGTCCCTTCAAATCCTTGGGCAGACGTACATCCCTTGAGCGGCACACCGGACAAAGGGACACCACCGGTTCTAGTAGCCACTCCGGCTCCGACAGAAGTTGTTGGATACTCTGGGAGACCATCATATGCCGTCTGCTGAGCCACTAATTGAGCCGCCCGTTCATCCTCCTGACGCAATCGATCCTGCACCGGGTTATAGCCACCGGGTTGGTTACGACGTTGGGCATTGCTTGATAAAGCTTCTGACTCCATGTGCCTGCTGTAACTCGGACTCCGGTTTGGACGAGGTGCTGTCCAAGGCTGAGGAGTGGAATGAATCTTGTCCCTGCTGTAAGAATAGGTCTCTTGTTGTGCCAAGGCCGTCTGAAGAAGATCCCTAACCCTCCGGGTTTCCACCACCGTCGGGTCATCACCGTCCACTGGAAGAGCCGCCAGACGCGCCGATGCTGCTATTAAGTTCTCCATGGGGTTGGAGGTGAGTGGGAGGAAAGTAGAACTTGATGAGGTAATTGTATCTTCTCCCAAATTGGAAATTAGTTCATCACGGAAATCAGTTCTAGTGATGCCTACACGAATTAGTGAGGAAGCAAATGATAATGATAATGAATCTTCAGATCAAGTTACTACTGAACCTCGTAGGTCAAGCAGAGTACGATCCGCACCAGAGTGGTACGGTAATCCTGTTCTGGACGTCATGTCACTAGACCATGACAAACCTACGAACTATGAGGAAGCGATGATGAACCCAGATTCTGTGAAATGGCTTGAGGCCATGAAATCTGAGATGGGATCCATGTATGAGAATAAAGTGTGGACTTTGGTTGACTTGCCCGATGATCGGCAAGAAATAGAGAATAAATGGATCTTCAAGAAGAAGACTGACGCTGACGGTTATGTTACTGTCTACAAATCTCGACTTGTTGCGAAAGGTTTTCGACAAGTTCAAGGAGTTGACTACGATGAGACCTTCTCACCCGTAGCGATGCTTAAGTCTGTCCGAATCATGTTAGAAATTACTGCATTTTATGATTATGAAATTTGACAAATGGATGTCAAAACTGCATTCCTTAATGGATTTCTTAAAGAAGAGTTGTATATGATGCAACCAGAAGGTTTTGTCGATCCTAAAGGTGCTAACAAAGTGTGCAAGCTCCAGTGATCCATTTATGGACTGGTGCAAGCCTCTCGGAGTTGGAAGATACGCTTTGATAGTGTGATCAAAGCATATGGTTTTATACAGACTTTTGGAGTAGCCTGTATTTACAAGAAAGTGAGTGGGAGCTATGTAGCATTTCTAATATTATATGTGGATGACATATTATTGATTGGAAATAATACAGAATTTCTGGATAGCATGAAAGGATACTTGAATAAGAATTTTTTAGTTAAAGACCTCGGTGAAGCTGCTTATGTATTGGGCATCAAGATCTATAGAGATAGATCAAGACGCTTAATTGGACTTTCACAAAGCACATATCTTGATAAAAATTTGAAGAAGTTCAAAATGGATCAGTCAAAGAAAGGGTTCTTGCCTGTGTTACAAGGTGTGAAGTTGAGTGAGACTCAATGCCCGACCATTGTAGAAGATAGAGAGAAAATGGAAGTCATCCAGACCTATGCAATGCTATGCTATGCTATGTACCAGACCTGATGTGTGCCTTGCAATAAGTATAGTAGGGAGGTACCAAAGTAATCCAGGAGTGGATCACTGGACAGAGGTCAAGAACATCCTGAAATACCTGAATAGGACTAAGGATATGTTTGTTGTTTATGGAGGTGACAAAGAGCTCGTTGTAAATGGTTACATCGATGCAAGCTTTGACACTGATACAGATGACTCTAAGTCACAAACCGGATACGTATTTATCTTGAATGGTGGAGCTGTCAGTTGGTGCAGTTCCAAGCGGAAGCGTCGTATGGCGGGATCTACGTGTGAAGCGGAGTACATAGCTGCTTCAGAAGCAGCAAATGAAGGAGTCTGGATGAAGGAGTTCATATCCGATCTAGGTGTAATACCTAGTGCATCGGGTCCAATGAAAATCTTTTGTGACAATACTGGAGCAGTTGCCTTGGCGAAGGAATCCAGATTTCACAAGAGAACCAAGCACATCAAGAGACGCTTCAATTCCATCCGCGATCTAGTCAAGGAGGGAGATATAGAAGTTTACAAAATACATACGGATCTGAATGTTGCAAACCCGTTGACTAAGCCTCTTCCACGAGCAAAACATGATCAGCACCAAGACTCCATGGGTGTTAGAATCATTACTATGTAATCTAGATTATTGACTCTAGTGCAGGCGGGAGATTGAAGGAAATATGCCCTAAAGGCAATAATAAAGTTGTTATTTATATTTCCTTATATCATGATAAATGATTATTATTCATGCTAGAATTGTATTAACCGGAAACTTAGTACATCTGTGAATACATAGACAAACAGAGTGTCCCTAGTATGTCTCTACTTGACTGGCTTGTTAATTAAAGATGGTTAAGTTTCCTAGCCATAGACATGTGTTGTCATTTGATGAGTGGGGTCACATCATTAGAAAATGATGTGATGTACAAGACCCATCCGTTAGCTTAGCATTATGATCGTTTAGTTTATGTCTATTGCTTTCTTCATGACTAATACATGTTCCTCTGACTATGAGATTATGCAACTCCCGAATACCGGAGGAACACCTTGTGTGCTATCAAACGTCACAACGTAACTGGGTGATTATAAAGATGCTCTACAGGTTTCTTCAAAGGTGTTTGTTGGGTTGGAATAGATCAAGATTAGCATTTGTCACTCTGTGTATCAGAGAGGTATCACTACACAAAAAAGACACATCCGTGACATTTTGGCCGAACGAAAAAAAATTATGTCATACATATGACACTTTTATGACGATAATTGTGACAAAACCCGGTATCATCATAGATGTGGTGGGCTCCTACTTCTATGACAAAACATCGTGACAAAAAATGGGCTTTTCGTCCTGGGCGGGCCGGAGACATTTCCTTGTGTGCGGCCGTGGACCCAGCTGTCAGCCTCTCCACGCACAGTCTACTTCCGATGGTGTCGTTCGTTGACCATGTTGACCACACCGCGTCAAGCGCATCCAAGGTGGTGGACGATGGCGAGGCCCCGGACAACAACGAGCCGGAGATGGGAAGACGCGGGAGTAGAGTCGCATGACGGAGAGGTGTCTGAGGTTAACGGTTCTGGTGCGGTGTGGTTCGGCAGTCGGTGGAGAAGAACAGGAGGTGTGGAGGGGTGGAGGGATGGCCTGGCCAACGGTGGGGTAGCGCTTCACAGCGAAGCGTGCTAAGCAGAGCTGCTAGCAGCAGGAGGCGGGAGCAGGTGGTCCCGGCGGCGCTGGAGGAAGAAGACGAGAGATTGAAGATGGATGTCGGTCGTTGGATGTAAATCCAACGGCTAACATGTCAGAATCATTTTTTGACTAAATTGACAACGACTTGCGTTGGCTTCGACCTATTGGCCCACATTTCGGCCTCCAAAAATGTGGCACGTATTCAACCCATTTTTTGAGAATTTACAGTCTTTTTTTTTGCGCGGTAGAATTTACAGTCAATTTGATCTTTTTTTTCGAGTTACAACCATTAGCTGGGCTGGGTGAACAAATAATGTAGCGTCCATGCGGCCCATTTATTTTATTTCCCAAAAAAATTACAGGCCATTTGCACTTTCTCGAAATACACGATTTTGCTGGGCTGATTCTAATTATAATGTTGGGTTGGGCCAGCAATGTTATCAAAAAATAAAAATGGGCTGAGCATTTTGTTATAAATATATTTAAATAAAAAGTGATATTATTACATTCGTCCTTAAATCTTACCAAGCTTTTGTACACAATCACTAGGATTTTCGTGCAAAAACAATCCAGGATTTTATTTGTTAAGAAATTATTTTTATAAGTTAATAAGATGTGGGATATTGTTTTCTTGCATATGTAAGTATCTGTTAAATATATAATGACAATAAAAATAATATATAATAACATATATATAAATTTAAATATATATAATATAGTTAGAAGGGAAACATAAGTTGGACCTGGTGTTCCTATTCTTATATAGAAAAATAGAACAGACCTCTGCGTCTTCTTCAAAAAAAATACATAAATTGGGCTGCCAAAAATAAAACCTCGGATGGGAGGTCCATAGGCCGGTCGATACATGACGGCCCTAAGAAAATACAAACAGGCCTATGGACCTCCCATCCGAGGTCATGGGCTGCACATGTTAAAAATGAAAGCCTACACGGGGCAGCCCAAAACCACGTCCAACACTTGCCAAAGCTTCGTCCCTCGTTTTCTCTATGTTTCGCACACTCGACATTGTGTGGGCATTTTGACTGTGCATCATATGAAGATGTGCTATGCATGAATGTTGATCATCATGATGTTAACTGGCTAGTAGTTCCATTTTCGACCATGAATAAAACTTCCAACATGATGTTAACCCTGTTTGAAAAGGCCGTGTTAATACAAATGCTCTGCCTCTGAAAGTTGCAGTTTCTTATCTGAAACTGAACTTGCAGTTTCTTATCTGGCTGAAACTTGCAGTTTCTTCTCGAGAATCACATTGTTCCGCACTTTTATACTCATATGAAACTACATTTTTTTAAGTGCTAAAAGTAGATCTCTAGAATTCATAAAATACTTCATATGCTCAATACTGCAAATCTGAAATTCAAAAGACATTCATATCTGAAAGTACTCTCAAAATACACAACACAAAACACAATTCACAACCTGCAAAATCGACAACCCTAAGCTCCTCCTGACAATTCACAACCTGCCCGACTATTGGGCTGGGGGGCAGCCCCCTCCTATTCCTTGGCGGTAGAAAGCCGCCCCGTGAGACGATGTGAACGGCGAGGGAGACGATGGCGGGTAAGCGTCGTCGGGCCAACTGCTTTTATCCTCTTGCAGTTGGGTTCGGTCGATGAAGACTCCACCGGCTCGCTCTAGCAGGACACCCTCACAAACGGCACCCTGTAGATGCTCGATCCTTCAATCTCTGGTGGATGCTCCATCTGGGATCGATACTCCCACCACCGCTCCCTCACGATCGGATTCGGTGAATCAGTTTGCTCCATGTCCCAGAGGAGCATCTCTATGTACTCGTTTTCGCTCTGTTGCAGATATTTGGCCATGGATGTCGCCGTCACCGCTAGTTGGTCCTTGTCGTCAAACCAAGACTGTATCTCGAACATCCTAGCTAGCTTCACAGGGTCGCCGTCTGCGATCCTCACGTATCGGTTGTACTCCTCCATCATCTACTTCTCCATAGTACCTTCACTCGCCGGCGGTGGTTTTTGAATGGAAGAGGAGAGGAGCAGCGCTGGTTTTGGATTAGAACGGGAGAGGAGCGACGCTTGTTTTGGACTGGAACAGGAGAGGAGGGGCGGTGGTTTTGAAATGGACGAGGAGAGGAGCGGCGCTAGATTTAGATTGGAACAGGAGAGGAGCGGCGGTGGTTTAAGAGGAGCAGAGCGGGAGAGCGGTGCCGGTCTTGGAAGTATTTTTTTGTTGTTTTGCATATTTTGGGTCAAAGTTTGACCAGGTACTGTATTTGACAAGCAAAATGTGAATGCATGTCACCAAAAATTGTATCGTTTGGTTCAGATGTCTGAATGTACTTTCAAATTATATTATTTTTGCAATGTATAACATATATTTTATGTGTGAAAATCATGGTCAATTATGACCCGTAATAAAAGGGAGACTAGTTAATGTGGGGTCGCTTTATTAATTGAAGGGTAAATTGATTTTGATTTTGATCCAGTCCAATGCCGCCCTCTCGCCCAATCCTAAATCGCTGCCACGCCTCCTCTCCCTCTTCTCCATTGCAAAACCACCTCCTCTCCTCTCCATCATCTCCATTCCAAAACCACCGTCTCGCCTCTCCCTCTTCTGATCTTCTCCATTGCAAAACCACCTCCTCTCCTCTCCATCATCTCCATTCCAAAACCACTGTCTCGCCTCTCCTTCTTCTGATCTTCTCCATTGCAAAACCACCTCGTCTCCTCTCCATCATCTCCATTCCAAAACCACCGTCTCGCCTCTCCCTCTTCTCTATTGCAAGACCACCGTCTCTCCTCCCATCTTCCAAAGCTAGCACCGACCACTCGTAAGGACATCCATGGAGAGGATGCAGAAATGAATCAGGCAGATCGCCGGTGGCGACTGTGCAAAGTTAGCCAGGTTGAAGGAGATCCTTAGTTGGTTTGACAATGAGTGGGAGATTTTGAGGATGGTGCGGGCCATGTGGCAATGTATGCGAAAGAGCGAGACGGCGGCGATGAGGGCGGCGATGTACATGTACTCCTCGGCGGCAGTCACGCCACAGTCCTCCGAGTTCATCGAGTATCTCCTCTGGGTGATGGAGCAGACAGATTCGCCCGAGGCGACAGTTAGGCGGAGATGGTGGGCGTAAAGGTCGAAGGTCGAGCACCTAGAGGATAACAAATCGATCGAGTATGGTGTGCCGTTCGTGAGGGTGCAGAGCCAGCCGGAGCCACAGGAGTATTCGTTCTCCCACCACAAGAGGAGGCCGGATGGCGCGACGTTGCTTCCCCGCCGTTCTCCACGATTCCCTCGACGCTCGCCTCGTTTCAACGGCGGCGGTAGGGTTTAAGATAAGCTTCACACTAACCTAATCTTCCACCTGCTCATGCTTACAATTAGTGTGACAGCTAATGAAAATCATGCTTACAATCAGTCTCCGAGTACTACGTCAATCACCCTAAAATAGCTATGGACCTTTGGGTCAAAGTTGTGACACAGTGTACAAATAAAGAAAAATAGATTGGTGCTTCTTTCAGAAAAGAGTACTCCCTAGAAAACTGCCAATAGAAGCTACTAGTATTTGGTTAGAGGATTTGCTACCGAGAAAGATCCGTCCACAGAGAGCGCTACACATCCCACTGGTGGTGGTGGATGCCAATGCGTGCATGCAGCATGGTTGGTGTCAATAATTTTTACTTGGCACACCTCGTACTCTGCATATATGCAGGTTCCATACGTACATTTGTGCAGTTCCACCAAAATGCAGCTGAATAACCCTGTTTGTACAGATAATGAAAAAGCGTGATTACATTATAGTGGCACTAGTTGATGAAACACACAAAATAAATAGAAGAAAATATTGCAATAGTATCATAGTATGCCATGCTGCGAGGGCGAGATGGGCCCTGCGACACCTCATACGGTACGCCTCATACTGGACATCGTCCCAAGTCTCCCAGACACACCTTCTGCCAGTGATGAACATCAGTGTAGAGCGGTGGTACAAGGAGGCGCCTTGAGACATTCAAATCTCTATTTTTGTACATATCAACTAAAATTAAGCACCCCAGTTTGCAGAAACGCTTAAACATTAACGATGGGACTAGTTGATGAAACATACTTTAACAAAGAGAAGCACTTTCTTTATCTACATTGGAAATGAAATGATAGAGATGACACTCGCTCTATTTTAACTGTATTATTACTTCATTTTATCAGTGACACGGGTCGAGCAGGTGGCAAACGAGGTGTACCGTATGGCAAGGATGGAGGCCGGGTGCTTAGGCGGGATCTTTGAAGCTGGCTCTTTCGATCACCAACATGGATGATTCAATTCATGGGACCTTTTGGTGCAGTTCACCTAAAATGAAGCAATGTCCTGTGAGCTAGCAGCTTCTTCTTCAAAAAATTCAAGAAAAGGGTTTCCAGCCCGGTTCCATTTCCATCAGAAAATGAAACCCACAGAGCTTCTTCTTCATTAGTTGCAATAAAATTGAGCAACATCAAGGTTGGTTGTGAAGCTCCTGGAATGCTCAACTATAATTTGGATATCATTTGTGCAGTTCAACTAATTAAGATCGAGCGTGAAATGTATATCTCTGTTTGCACAAAAAAGGTGGAAAGGAGGGTGACTAACAAGTGATGAAACACGCATCAAATGAAAAGAAGCATGTTCCTTATCTGAATGGCAATCCTACAAGGACAGTAGCAATTTCTAAAGCAGTGGCATTGCTAGATATTAGTGTGGGCATTAGGATTAACTATAACAACCGTTAAATACGACATTACTTTGGGCATGGGAGAGTAGGCGGACCGGGGCAGTTGCATTTCTAACGAAAAGAACCAACTTATCTTAATGGGAAATTTTAGCGGGACATGTAAAGAAGTGCCATTGATTCATATTATTGGAGGCATTACATTGAAAACAACATTGGTTTAAAGTGTCCTTACTTTTTAACGGTCATCGCTACATTTTACCAGTGGCATTACATAAGAGTGGCTCGGGGCAACAAACATCAGAACAGGATATCTGGGTTGGTCCCATTTTTGTTCGGTATAGCCACCTTATACTGTGTGAGGCTAGCAAATCTAGTGATGTACTTACTCTGTTGACTTGTCCCCCAGCCCCCACTTTCTTTCCTTTTTCAACCAATAGATCGGGTTTATATTGATTTTGTACTGCGTTTCCCTTTATTTCCCTATTAAACCTAGAGACCAGTTGGATAGCCAGTCTCTGCTACTATTCGCCCCCATTATTTCCTCTTTCGACCAAGTCCTAGATTCAGGTAACAAAGCCTCGCCACCCCACCCCTTTCTTCCTTGTTTGAACCAAGTAGTACTAGATTCGAGTGCATGAACTAGTTTTACCTCTTAAACATAAAAAATTAGGTGGTTTTCGAACAGCCGATCGATCCTATCTGAGGGGCACGAGAAATAGTAAAAGATACAAATGCAGCGACGTCAGGAGCTCGGGAAGTAGAGCAAGGCCGGTTTCGAAGGAAGTTATACCTGATGGTCACCGGGATGTCGCTAGGTGGGCAGCGGGAGGCCGGATCTACCCACACTATGGCAGCGAGGAAGAAGGGGTCGGAGGCCCTCCCTCACCAGCGGTGCTTGGGAGAGAACGGCAAGGCAGGCTGATCGGGACGCGCCCAACAGTGGGTAAGAGCCGTCGCCGAGGACGACCGCGTGAATGTTGCACCTTCTCACCTTCCCCGACGGAGAGGATCCGGCTGGATCTGTGACCAGCGGTGAGCAGAGAGAGAGTGTGTGTGTGTGGCCACCGTTGTCGTGTTTAGATCTGGAGAGGCCGAGACAGTGTGAAGAGAGCAACACTAGCAAGCAAGTGTGGAGGCTCCTGCCTATATAGTGAGTAGTACTAGCTTTCTTTTGTCTACCGGAGCCGGCTTGACCTCGTCAATGACTGTCGAGTAGTCTTCACGCACGTGGCCCGGAGGCGCAGTTGTCGTCATTTTGATCTGAAGCACCGGATTATAACATATAACACGAAAAAATGCCACATGACAAGAAATCATAACCTCACTGCCCAAAGGAGACAACATGAATCCCGACGGACAAATTAGACGAGGAACAAAGCTCAAATTAAAGATAAACTCGTAGAAAAGGGGTCCGTCAATAGATGTCCTAATTAACATAGCCGGCTTGACCTAGATGGCAGCCGAGTAGTCACTGTTCGTGCATGTGCCCCTAATGACTATCCCAACTCAGTTTTCGCTGTTTAACCCTCGCAGTGATCCGAAGCACATGACACCTAATTTTGCGAGATGACAAGAAACCTTTTTTTAGATTTCTCACCACAACTACAGCCATGTACAACATAGCCTGCACGATATGTAGACGATAGCCAATCCAGGCGTGTCTGCTGGAGTCTGGTCACATGCATGGATGAACTGATCTTCTGTGTCTTGCAGGGATCGTCCAGGCACAAACGTAGTACTACAACACTTCTCTAGTACTATCGCTCGTCTCCCTCTTCTATTAAGTCACCCGACTTGCGGGGCCGGGGAGTGTGCCTATGGTCGGTTCTCAATTGTCGTCCCACATGTGTGTGCAAACGCAATATGATGTGTGTTCCATTCGGAGAGCAGCGTGCCAGACCGACCGACCGTCTGGGGTGCGACGCGAACGCGACGGGCGTGATGTATACTCTATACATGTGTACCGCCGTTTTCTAGATGCTTTGCTCCATGGCGCGGGCGCAATCCATGGATACAAAATTAGTATACTGTATACTATTTAAAAGTCGAGGGCGGGGCTTTTCCTGCGCGGTAGGCGGCGGGGCAGTTCCGCCTAGTCGGTTCGACAGAGACGCGAGAAGACGAGGGATTAGGCTGCTGCAAACGTAGGGCTGCATGATTTGACAGCGAGTTACTGCTGGACAGGTGGGGCCCCATGATTTGACTTGCCATTATCATTTTAACTACGGGGCTACGACCGGCGTGAGCCTCCCGATTCCTGACCACCTCCATACAGGTGCCTCTCCCAATGCTCCACCATGTAGTAGAGGCTGGCTCTTGCATGAGATCCCACTTCTCCACTTTTTCCTAGCCTCTCTTTCCTCCACATATGCAAAAATGCCATGTAAAGCACACTATTGTACTTACTTGCTCCTCTGAGGTGCTTAAGCTTGCCACATAGGCATAAAGTATGATGTGGCAAGTTAATCAAGAAGAGAGAGACTAGTTTGGTGACCCAAGGAAGAAACGGTGCTAAGCGCGTGTACCTAGGCGAAAAGACAATTTTGAGTCTATAGCTAATTAAATGAAGCAAAGTTAGCAACACCATTTCATTGGAAGAGGTCACTCCTTGGCAAATGCAATAAATACTAGTACTCATGTGTCCCATAATATAAGAACGTTTTTGGCACTACACTAGTGTAAAAAACGTTCTTATATTATGGGACGGAGGGAGTACGAAGAAATAGATAGAGAGGAGTAAAAAAATATACACTTATAGCCAACCTTATAGCTAACCTTGTTGTAGTATGAGTGACTAAGTGATGACTATGTATGACATGCCAACATCAGATAGCCTAACGCACCATGTTAAATCTCTAAGGCGCGACCAGCGCGTCTTGTGATAATGGTCGTGGTAGGTGCGACCATGATACAGGGTACTGGCAGCCCTTGGATCTGAGATCAAACGGTCGCATGCTAAGTTGCTGAAAATTTGCAGAATAACCCTCCCGCGACAATCGGCAAATTTCCTCCCGCGAGCCGGAGTAGGTTTCTCGGTTTGCATGCGGGTTTAATGGAGGCGAGGAGGCGTGTTCAGCCGGGCATGCAGTGGACGGTGCAGTACTATTCAATTTGACAACTACAACTAGTATATTATAAAAAACAAAGAAGAGTAGTAGAGATAGAGATAAGAATAGAGACTAGGGAGGAGCACCATCTACTGCTTCGTGGGCTACTCCTGCGCTCCATTCGGCGGCCGCAACGTCCCCTACAACCACTCCCTCCTACACTCCATTCGACGGGCGCTGTTGACATTTGGGGAGCGCACTCTCGCGACTGCTAGCAGCCACGACTTCACCTACGACGACTTCTTCCCTGACCTCAGCAACCTCTTCCTCAACGACATGGGCGACAACCTCAACGCCAATGGTGCTGCTCCCCTTGCACAGTATGTGTTTTTGTCCTTCCTGTTCAAAATCGTGGTAGAATTCATGTTTCTACTCTGTGTCCTAGACTCGATCTGTTCATTTACTATGCTAGTCTGCATGATTAGTTTAATCTGTGTTATAGCCGTCATGATTTATTTTGTAGTAAATCTCGTAGTAACTTGCTCATATATTCAATCGCGGAACGTCCCCTACAGCCACTCCCGTTTCATGGGCGGGCCTGGTCGATGCCTCCAAGGAGCCCTTCGTCTACTGCTATGAGTGCCCGGTGCCATTTTGGGGCTCGCCGGCGGACATTGTGCATCACCTGACGCAGGCGTGCGGCGATCACTACTAGCCCTTGGCGAAGAACATCAAGTACAAGACGTGCTACCTGTTCACCGTGCCGGAGTCGCTGGAGGATCAGCGCCGCCTGCTAGTCTCGAAGGAGGACGGCAGCGTCTTCCTCTTGATCGTGGCCACCGGCGAGGCCCGCGCAGGCCGCCGCCACATCTCTGTATTGTGCGTCGGGGGCGACGCCGACGGCTGACACCGACACGAGGTCGATGTACAGTGCGTGCTCACTATTACTACCCTCGGAGGTCCGTGGTGGCGGCGACAGCTACGTCAAGCTGACTTGGACTCTGCCCGGCTGGGACCTTCCGCCGATGTGGACATGGAAGACGCATGGTATTATTTGACCCCCAACAATGTGCATGGGGACTCCAAGGAGGTTCACCTGGACATATGCATTACTAAGTTAAATGTTGATCATTAGTCTTCGCTCAATGTAATCCGCTATCTAAGCATGTGGAGACTTCCATGCATGATCTTGCTCCATTGGAGTATCGCGCATGAATAAAAGTGTATCCATTTATGGTTTAGTCTAGAATCTTCCATGTATGAATTTTTACTATAGTACCGGTGAAAGACTTATGATGAACCATTTCCTGCAAAGCACAATAAGAGTTATTTCTTCACAAGTTTTGGATGCAGGTTGAACAGTTGAACGCTTTTGTTTGCAAAAGGTACTCTTTTATCTATTTCACCCGGATGTTTCTGAGCTCTAGAGATGAAATAATATCCGAAGAAACCTATCGATACATGTTACACATGATATGACCCCCACATCCTTTGTCAAAATAAACAACACCCCGATCAATGCATTTCACTCTTACGTACAGCAGACGGGCACTACACTAGTGTCAAAACGTTCTTATATTATGGGACGGAGAATGCGAAGAAATAGATAGAGAGGAGTAAAAAAATACACTTATAGCCAACCTTATAGCCAACCTTGTTGTAGTATGAGTGACTAAGTGATGACTATGTATGACATGCCAACATCAGATAGCCTAACGCACCGTGCTAAATCTCCAAGAGCGCGACCACGCGAGCGACCCGACGGTCGTGGTAGGCGGGACCATGATACGGGCTGTTGGCAGCCCTTGGATCTGAGATCAAACGGTCGCATGCTAAGTTGTTGAAAATTTGCAAAATAACCCTCAAGGATAGGATATTCACCCATAGGTCTACAATCACGCCATGCAACCGTTCGATCTCAGATCCAAGGACTCTCGGAAGCCCGTATCATGGGTGAATGGAAAGCCACTCCCCTACCGTTCGCACGCTGGCAGTTCGCTCCTACTCGTCCCCGCACGTCCTTTAATACTACGGCGGTTCGCTCCTAGTCGTCCCGTCTATTCACATTATGGCAGTTCCACTAATCCTAACCCTCCTCCCAAATCCATGGCTTCCCAAATCTCCCCGATCGGCGGTGAGTACAAGGTCAGAACCATCACCGGCGATGAGTTTGACGTCATCTACACCCGTTCTTCCGCGACGGTGAAAGGATGCCTTTCTCGCTTCAGACACATGTTCGAAGACTCAGTGATGAGTGGGTCGCTGGGCTAGATGTTGAGTACACCATAGTCCTGGGATGAGAGAAGAATCTAAAGGAAGAAGAGAGGAAGAAGCCCGCCGTGATCCAGGTTTGCGTGCATGACTTATGCTTGGTCTACCACATATGCCATGCCGACGTTGAGTGCCGAGTTTTAAGGACTTCCTCGAGAGCAACCTAGTCAAATTCATTACTGTAGACTTTGGTAACGACAAAGAAGTCCTGCGTCGGATAGGCCTCATTGTAGGCAACACCTTCGACCTCCAAAAGAAATGGCTGGTGTCCTCTCGTCAGCCTGGCAGGAGCCATGGTTCATCCTTCGTACGGTAAACTGGAGAAACCTCCATACACGTTTCATCGTCATGCATGGCAGCGGAATGTACTAGATATAGACCACATCCAGTACGCTGCAATGGATGGCTACCTTTGTTTCAATATCTACAAGGGTTGGATGAAGAGAAACAGCCAAGTTGGCGGTTCAAGCAAAGAAGTATCGGCCAAGAGGAAGAGGGACAAGGACGAAGTCGAGGACGTCGACGAGAACTCCGAGTAAGGTGGCAGTGTCGTTGCCCCTGGTGGTTCTAATGCAGTGTCTACCGGGATAGTTGCAAAGTTTAATTTCAAGTGTGCTTAATTTAATTTGAGGGGTGTGTTGTCTTTGAGCCCCAATGAGAACTATGTTATGTTTCTTCTTGTTACTTTAACTCTTCAGTACATACATACTAGTATTTCTTACATTTCATCTTTTAGTTGGTATAGTACTACCACTCGTTTCTTCACATTATATACGTACAATATATATGGCCAACATCATATAGCCAACAGTTTAGTTCTCAAAGAATTTCAGGGTGCTTAGTTTTGTCAAAGAATTCCAGGGTGCTTAGTTTTAATTGAGGGTGGGTTGTGCTGGACACCATTATTGTGACTAGCCTTTTTAATAGTACTATATGCATAATTTGGCGACCAGCGCTCTCTACATGTACCACCTTTTTTTAATTTCAAGTTTTGCTCCATGGCGCAATCCATCGATACTACCGATGTACAAAAGTATACATTTTTTAAAAGGCTAGAGGGCGGGGCAGTCTAGCTTGGTCGGTGAGGGCCTTTGTGATTTGTGACTCATTCTGCTTTGGAAGGCGGGGCCTTGTGATTTGACTGCTTTCGTAAAAATGCGCCAGCGACCTGATTGAGGAGGAGCAAAGAACCATGCGGTATACTCAAGTTTTCCACCGGAGTAATCTTTGCGACGGAGGAACCTGAAACACGGCAGCCCAGTGCCATATGGCGATAAAAATGATCTAATTTGCTAGTCATCTCATTGTTAGCATTGTTCTATTCATTCCCTCAAAAAACCATTGTACTATTCATGCCTCATGAGCATTGTACGTCTTGGCGAAACACCGAAGCAAAAGATGAAACACAACAGCAAAAGAAGAAGGAAGATTATCACCCCAAATGATCTAATTCGCCGCGGAGTCGTAACTGCTTCTTCATCGCCTCCACGACCTCCATCTCCTTGCACGTCTCCTCCTCGATCTTCTTCATTCTGTCCATGAGGCAAGATTTCTCGATGCGAGCCTTCATCATCTGTTCCACGGCCGCATTATGTACCTTGACAGGAGCTGGGTGCTCGATGAGGAGCTTCGCCAAATCCTCCTTCTGTTCCATGACGAGGGCCTGCAGCATCTTCATCGAGGAACTACTATTCTCATGCAGCTTCTTCTAGCCGGCGTTCTTCTCCTTCAACAGGTCGATCTCGTGGCAGAGCTTCGCCTTGTCCTCCTGAAGTCGCAGGATTTCGCCGGTCGCCTTCTTCTCCGAGGCAATGCTCTTCTTCAGCAGCATCACCAAGCCGGCGGTCAACTCCCCCTACTGATTGAGCTCAGCGGGCATGTCGTCGAGGATCTCCTTCAGCAACTCCATCAAGCCTTGGATGAAATCCTTCTGCTTATTGAGGTGCCTATTGAGCTGATTGGGAATGCCGTCGAGGGATAACGACTCCAGCTCCGCCGGCTCGGCATGTTCGCCTCCGCGGCTAGGGCGCTCCTGGGAGCCATCGCCTGCCCATGAGAGATCTTTCGAGGTCTCTGTGTGGCGGCGAGCCCTCTCTTTTCTGCAGCCTTGGTTGCTGCTCCCTTGATACGAGTAGTTCTCGACCTAGAGCTCTGCTCACCGGCCATGGCAACGACGGACGAAGAAGAAGCACTTATGAGGAGGAAAGGTAGAGTAATTTTTGGTTAGGTAGTTCCCCTTTTTATAACCTAAGTACTAGCACTAGTACTAATACCTGCATAGTGGGGACACGTTCAGGTTTGGTACGTACTAGTAGGTGTGAGCAGGCTTTCGAATGTGATGGGAACAAGGTAAAGATTAATTGATGGTTTTGGTTTCGAGGCCCGAAACGGCTCCCGATGAGTTTAGCGGAACATAAATTTCAAGTACTACACTGCTCAAATGCAAAATATGAAGGAGACCAATGGAAGTACTACTTAGCAACCCACGATTTAACTACTCGCATGCGCGCAGTGGAGTAATAATGTCTTTCTTCCGCCCTCACGTCCACTCAATTTGTATGCCCTGTATTAATTGACCATCAATGAAGTGAATGACTTTACACGCGTCAAATTATCACATGGGGTGGATCTTGGTACAAAATTGCGTCCGGCCGTGTTCCCGCGTGTGCGTGCGAGGGAATGAGTGCGTGCGTGGCATGCGTGCACATCTTCGCTTCGTGCATGTACCGCCAGTATGGCTCAGGGAGGACGAGTACATTCTTTTGGAACCAGCAGCACGTTACTGTGATCAATCCACGCAAGGAGGTCGCGACAACGCCTCCGCATGTGCCACGTGGCTTCATGAACCGTAAGAGAGACACTGTGTAGCGTGCCATTGGTATTCTAATTTACGTGTTGTGCACATACTCGAAGTACTAGTAAGGTACACGTGCATTGCACGCATCAGATTTTGCAACCAAATTATGAATAAATACCACACTATAGCATGTAAGCTCTGAGTCATATATGCCTGATGTAGCCCTTCGTTTAATTCTTATAGTTCATCTCATTCAAAATCAATTAGAGGGTGCTCGGATACGTTCCCATGACTAAAAGTAGTGAGACTAAAACATGCTAGCCTCATCCAGGCTTGGATCCAAATACTAAGGAGACTAAAATCAAGTTAATGAGCATTTATTATCCTCCAAACCCTCCAATCTAGAACTACGCCGTGTTAAAGGAGAGGAGTTAAATGAGGAGAGAGAGGACTAATCCACATTTTAGTAGGGGTACCCCTGACTAAAAAAATTTAGTCTGAAGACTAGTTTTAGCCCCTCTTTAGTCAGGGGTGCTTGGAACTTTAGTCTCTTAAAGAGACTATTTTTAGTCAGATTAAAATAAGTCCCTTGGATCCAAGCACCCTCTTAGTTTTTATAAAAAAAGCTAAGAACGCAGAATTGGAAAAACATGGGATTATAGTGCAATGTCGCCTTGAATCCTCTGAGATTGTATGAGTGTTTGATTGTGCATGGAAAAATGCAGAATTCTTTCAAAGAGGTTTGAGTGGATGGGATGTTTCCTACGAAATCTAGTGCAAATGAATCATATGGAAAAATTCCTATGGTTTGCAATCCTACGAATCAAACAACCAAGATAGGAAAAATTCCTAATGATTAGAATCCTCCAAAATTCCTTTGAGAATCCTTTGAATCAAAGAAGCCCTTAATATATTTTATGATTCATGGAATTGTGCGTTGTAAAGCATAAAGTAAAAAATAATAATGGAAATTCAACTAGAAAAAAAATTTGGGCAGTTATGATACGGAAGATTCTAGAACAAAAGAGAACAACTGTTGTTTTGAGGTTTGTGCATTATGCTTAAGTTCAAACATGGAGTCTGCTAGATTGTACATGTGGCAACATCCGGTGGGGGGATAGAAGATGGTGCGAGGGGCCGAGTGGAGGGAGACTATGAAGGAATGCACAAGTGCGAGATCGATATTTAGAGAGAGGGTGAACACGCTGTTGTTACGCAGTGCGGAGCCAAGAAAAATAAATGAGCTAGGGGACAAGCATTGCTAATCCTTTACGAGGAGGGTCAATTCATGAAATTAAACCTTTTAGCAGCAATTGTCTAATGATCACATTCATATTAGCCTCGATATATAGTGATGTTAGGGGGCAGGGCCCTTACTGCCCCTCGCCATTGTGCACGCTGGCGTCTGAGAGATGAAGCGGAAGGCATGGATGATAGGGGGACGTTGGATATATAATTAATGTGGGTGTATTAGCTATATATGTTAATCCTATATAGAGAGGTATAGATTGATCGATGTGGACGTGGGAAAGAGGGTGAGACCTCACTGGATATATCGATTGATCGATTTGTGTGGAAAACTATGAAAGACCTAGCTATATACACACATACATAGAGGAACATCGATTGTTGCGCATGCACGCGTGAGAGATAAAGAATGCCCGATAAGATGGAGAGGGGGATGTGGGTGGGTGTGTGCCTTCATGGGACACCGACCTGAAGAAAAAGATTGCATGCGTGCGATGGATAATGCCGTAGTGTGTGTGCATGCATGCACGAGAGAAAGTTAGTGGTACAATTATAAAGAGAAGACTACTGTGTGGGTGTAAAAGAATAGGTGAGGTCATAATCACTATAAAGTTGAATTCAAATATTTGAATAAGAGATCCTGATGTTTGAAACCCATGCATGCGTGAATATAACAGAGATCTGTGCGGTGTGGTTTGGAAACGAGCATGTTGTAATGTATACACTTGAACAAGGTCGACTGATTTGAATTTGAGATACCGATGGCAGACATCATTTGGCCACGTCGCATCCGTGCATGGACACACTATTCTAATTGGAGATGATGGGCGGCTTCGCATCACATATCTATATCTATACCCCTATATATATTATAATTTATATTTTTTATATTAAGTGCGGGTAACTTTAACATTGAAAGATGGTCGTTGGATGAGGCGAATCCGATGGTCCAAAGATGGCAAATTTGAGCACTATTGGTTGTTGGATATCATCTAGATTCCACCAGATTTTGCCACATGTATAATCTAGAAGACTCCATGGTTGAACTTAAGCATAATGCACAAACATCAAAACACAAGCACTTCTTATTTGTTCTAGAATCTTCCGTATCATAATTTCCCAAATGTTTTTCTACATGATTTGCCAATATTTGTTTTTTTTACTTTATGTCTTACAACGCACAATTCCATGAATCTTAAAATAGATTAGCTTTCTTATAAAAACTAGATGATTTTGAATGAAATGAACTATAAGAATTAAACGAACATCTACATCATGCATATATGACTCAAAGCTTGCATGCTATATTGTGGTATTTATTCATAATTTGGTTGCCATATCTCATGCGTGCAATGCACGTGTACCTTACTGTTGTCTAAATGGTGTTTGCGTGTGTGTTGTGCATGTTGAGGTGCAAATTGTCTTTTTTCTGGGTACACGTTAAGCTTGTTCTTCCGAAATTTTAAACCGCGCCTTGTTATGCCGAAAATTCAAGCTAGCGTGTCATCTATCGTCTTTGAAACTCCCGCCTCTTCAACCCGCGCCTTGTTAGCCCGAAATATTTAAGATATATCTTTGTCTTGTTGTGCTCCGACAACTCCCTCCATTTCAACCCGCGCCTTGCTATTCCGAAATTACAATGCGGGCGAAAACTTCCACCTCCTGTGAAATCCCGACACACGAAATGCCTGTGGTACCCCTGAACCGAAAGAACCGCCTCAAATTGGTGGGGGGTACTTTCGTAACTTACCCCACATTTCGGACAAGCGCGTCTCCAAGCCATGGTTCTCCACTGCCATCCCATCCGCCCACCCATTCGTACACCGAGGCCGCGAAAACCCGCGACGAAACCCCACACTCTGCTCCGTCCGCCACCCAGCTGGAGCCTCTTCCCCGACGACGTCGTCCACAGCAACACCTCGACGTCCCTCATCTACCGTATCGGATGAGGATCCGTCGTTGATCTCATCGTCCCGTCGGTTCAGCCACCCCGTCCTCCACCTCCAAGGAGCTGCCCCAATGTTCCCCTCGTATTTTGCGCCACCTCCATTTCCACACCGCCGTCTTCACCTGCACCACCGGAAGAGCATCATCATCACCGTTTCCTCGGATGAAGCTGCGGCCTAATCGGCGCCACCAAAGAGGTTGTACACTAATCGCCGCATTTTCTTCTTGATTCGATCCCATGGTGCTGTCGGCGCTCGGTCCCAAGCCGACACGGCGTGGCTCCATCCACGGCGGCGTCGCCGGCCACTTCCTCCACGGCGTCGCTCCCTCGGCGGCGACGTCCACATCAGTAGGAGCTGCTTCTGCTTTAGCTCTCGCTCGCGTTGCTGCTCTGCTCTTGCTCTCGGTCCCCTGCCTGGTCTACTCTTGCTATTGCTCTTGCTTGCAGTGCTGCTCTCGCTCTTGCTCTTGCTTGCGATCTTTGCTCGATTAGCTACACTTGATCGTGAATCGAATTTTGGGTCGATCGATTTTCGAGGGGTGGGGGGCTTCTTTGGGGTGAAGGAAGAACCAGCTTGGCGGGGAGGGGGCTTCACGGAGAGGTACCCCACTATCTATCTTAGGGTTTAGGATGGGGCGGTGGTCGCTGGCGGTGGCGGGGCGTTGACGGGGCGGTGGCGTGGGGATCGCCGGAGAAAAAGCTCGGCATGTGGGGCCTAGAGGGATGTCCGGGGCGGCGGCGGACCGGCGGTGGGGAGTGTTTTCGGGGCTGGCGGGGCGGCGCACCGCCGGCCGCGGGCAGCAGGGGGCTGTTGTTTGGCCGGTGGTGGCTGGCGGCTCAGGGGGTTGGAGGTTGAAGATGAACCGCAGGCCCTTGATTTCGTATCCAACGGCTGCAAAATCGACTGACCAGAGATGAAAAAGTCAGTCGACCGACGTGTAGCCTCACCTTGCTAGTGCGTTCAGTTTGGTGATCAAAATTCAGTTTAACGGTTAAGTTCGGTTTCGATAGTTAAGTTCAGTTCGGTTTGACGCTTAAGTTCAGAGATGAGCGGCTGATGTATTTTACATCTAGCACTTTGTGGTTATGTATTTTACGTCATGTATTGGAGATGCTATTAGAATTCCACTCAGGTTAACGTTGTTCGTTGTCTCTCTTGTCCTGCTTCAGCCTTGGCGTCGTACAACTCACCGGAGCTGCTCCAACGACGAAACCCTCCATCACAGCGGAGCAGTACCTCGGGCTCCATCTCCAGACGCCTAAGATCATCTTCCCCTCCTCCGGCACAAAAAGTCGGCGGAGCATCCTCACCGCCAACCTAATCACGCTGAGATCGACATGGCTTCGCCAAAGAGGTTGTACACTTGTTGCATCTCTTTTTACTCTACATGTTATATATATTGTCCACTTGAGCACTCGTAGTAACGGAAATCGATTATTTTATCCTACTATATGACAAATTTGTGAGGTACCGGGCAACTTAGCTATCTGTGATGGACTCTCTTGAACGCCATCATTATTTATCTCTCAGCGTTTGAGCTGTGCATTTGTCGATGGGCACAGGAGTTGAGCTAGTATGGCGATGGCACAGGTCCAAAGTAATAGAAGTAGCACAAAAACATTTTTTTAGTGTAGGATTTTCCTTGCTCAAGCCTGCCTACTAGAATCGCCAGTGCTTGAAAGGAAAAGTGAATGAAAAACATAGGAATTGGAAAGTTTCCTATGGTACTACTTTTCATGAATTTGGTGCAAAGGAATGGAGCAAAGGAAAACTGTAGGATTTGTTTGTTCCTTTAGTGTCTCCATGAAACAAAAACCATAGGAATTCTAATTTCCACTTCTCCTCCTTTTCATATTCCTATTCATCAAGCACAATACTAAGAGATAGTAGCATAATAGCATTATAACCGTACATTTTCTTGTGGTTTGACTTAATCTCACCATGCTTTTTTGCATCATGTGATCTTCCAATTGTTGTGAATCAAACACCCAGATTAGCGAAATCCTGTGTTTTAAATTCTCTGTTTTGCACGTGCATTCCTATCCTATTCCTGTCTATTTCCTATCCCTGCATTGTTAGAATCCTCAAATTCAAACAAGCCCTTACTCAATTACTTCATTACAAATATGTGTCAAAGAAAACCTTGTGTGGTTTGTCACGCTCTGTAGCCAGTGTTCCACCCAGCTCAGCTGCTCCAACGACGGAAGGGTTCACCACAGCAGGATCCGCTCTCCAGTTGTCTTTCGCCGCCTCGAGATCTTCTTCCCGCCGCCGCAGCCACGACAATCGCATTACCATCATCAATCGAGCGGATGACCTTGAGGACTACACGGGTCCGCAAGAGAGGTCGCACTCTTCCGTGCTGCTTCGTTATGTGTCACTTAATATGATGACATGCTACATTATCGTCGTGTTCACCTATTAGACTCCGTGTCGTGTCCAAACTAATGTTGAAACTTGAGTTTTAAATGGTTGTGGGGTACATATTGGGGCAGCAATCGCACTATCTATCTACTATCTGGTTAATCTCCGGTGTCTACTGTGAGTTTCATGTTGGGTGCAAACAAACATTAAAGGAGCCATTATCTGTATTTTTTAACTAAAGCTATTATCTGCCTGCTATCATTGGTTTTGGGTCTATCCACAGCTTTCTACCATCACTCTGGATTTGTGCATGCACTCCTTACATAATCTCACTATGTTTTATTCCTATGCATGCCAGTTATTGTACACAATGGAACTAATCATGTAGAGCAAAAGAGACGAGCCTTGCGTGGCAATAAAATTTCATGCAGACGTCGTTCCATGGTCTGCGCAAAGGCAGCCCCCTCCACTCATTTCGGATCGTAATCAAGAGGAAGATAAGCTGTTACGAGGGGATTCAGAAGGAGAAGACCACTCCTATTTACCCCATGAGGTCTTCGCTCTAACTTGGCATGTTGATGTTGGTAATGTCATGCATATGGTGCCTTGCATTGCTTACTCTATACATTAAATATGTCATCTGCTTAGTTTAGACATGCTTTGTGTCAATGCCATCTGTTTAGTTTCTTTATTGTATATGTGAATCATGCAATGCCATCTTGTCTAGCTAGGCATCATATATGTGAATTTTGCAATGCCACCCTGGTTAGCCAGTCATCTTATATGTGAATTATATCATGCCATCATTTTTTTATTACGTGTAGCGACCCGACCCGAATGGATCAAGTCTCTGTGCTTTCGTGTCATCCCTGGATCGGTATGCTGACACACACAGTACTCGAAGGATTTATAACAGAGGTAAATCACATGTATAAAGTAGCGTAAAAACTATTACCTCAATCCAAAACATAGCGGAAGCTTAACAAGGTTGTGGATTCCCATCAACACCAACGGCAAAGTTGAGTATAGGAAATCGTAACCCTAACGTATCACTTACTGTCGTAAATGCGAAAAGTCTGCAACATGAAAAGTTGCAGCCAAAACGGGTCAATTGCACATGGAATATCTTTGGCAATGTAACACATAGAGAGTAATGAAAGAATAAGCTATACTACATGCATATATGGCTGGTGGAAAGCTCTATGGTTACAGTTTTTGCAAAAGCCAATTTTTCCCTACTGCAAAGGAATAAATTTATTTAACTATCATGGTGGTTGTTGAACATTGAGAATGGTTGACAGCATCCTCAATCCCAATTAAAAGTACTCATTAAACCCAAACAAATTATATTAAGTAACGTGATGAGATTCACATGATATTCAAGTACTAGATACTCAAAACGTCCATAACCGGGGACACGGCTAATCATGATTAGTTTGTACACTCTGCAGAGGTTTGCGCACTTTTCCCCACAAGACTCGATCGCCTCCGTTTGGTTCTCGCACTACATGGTGTTTGAGAGACGGATGACCGAGACACAGCCTTTCAGAAGCGCTAGCACCTTACGATGGGTGGACCGGTACACCTACATCCCATACATCTGCTAGTCCACCACTATAAGAGTTCGCACGACTTACTCAACTATGCCAGAGCCCATAATGGCTTGTGGCTGCACACGGAAGTTTCTAGTTTGAATAATCTTATGATCCCTTAGAGCACAGGTGGCGGTCCATAGGAAGATCACACGGGTACCCGGGATTTCCAAAAAAACAGACAACACTTTGGGTTCCCCAGTGCCTCAATCCACCCGGATGTGTGTTTAAGTTGCCACCTTAAATAAACCATTAATTAACAATCTCACATCTCATGGATATTCACTCACCCAATCCACGTCTACTAGCATAGCATGGCATAATAAGCAAACGTAGAAGTAACTCCCAAGGTTTCATAAATAAAACAGGTAATAGGTACTACCTCCATCTACTTCCCATCCCACAATTTAATTAGATCCTAATCATGCAAGTGTTTGAGGATTGATCTAATGCATAAAAACTGGGTAGTAGAAAAGGTATGATCAAGTGTTACTTGCCTGCAAAGTTGATGAAGATGATTCGCACTCAAAACTCTTGATAAATCTACTCGTCACACTCCGGTCAATCTATCGTAAGCAATCAATAGTAACCACACATAAGCAATCACTCAAAAGATCGGAAAGATCGAAGAAACAATTCGGTAAACGTCAAAACCAAATCTAATAACTCTTGCAGCATAAAACAATTTCTAACAGTACCAAAACTATGTGTATTTGGCCTTATCAGAAAGTTTAGGTCGAGAGCTTCGATTTGCAAAAGAATCAACTAAATCGGAGTTCTGAAACTCAAGTTATGATCAAACAAAGTTCAAATACAAATCTGTTTGAATTTAAATTTTAAAACTTTCAAAAACATGTTTGAGTTGTATTACTGGATAGAGGAGATCGTAACGAAGAAGTGGGCGTTGGTTTCGTTGGATTCCGACTTACGAGTAAAAATTTATGAACGTTTGAAGATTAGGGACTACGAATAGGTCCATGACGAAAATTAAAAATAAAAAGAAAAATCTATCGAGCGAACGCTCGCTAAATAAAACCGGAAAGAAAAACCGGCGAGAAAACCGATCTAGGGTTTGGAAAGAAAACGAACGAAAAACCTATCTAGAAAACCGAACGGAAATCGATCTAGAAAACCGATCTAGAAAAGGTGGCCTTGTGAGGCTAGTACCTCAAGAGGCGAGGGGCTCGGTGGCGGCATAGGGCGGCGGCAAGTGGCAAGTGGCGGCGGCTGGTGAGGCGGCGTGAGGCGGCGGCAATGGCGGCTATGTGGGCGGCGTGGCCGGTGCTGCTTCTTCTTCTTCTTTGTGGAGGAGAGGAGAGGAGAGGAGAATTGATTTGATGTGTTGGAGGGGGAGGGGTGCTTGGGTATTTATATTGGGAAGGGGAGGGGTTTTGCTTGGGGTAGGGGACAAAAAATAGATTAGGATTAGGAATCCTAGGAATAAAAAACGGAATAACAAAACGGGGTCAAATTCTACTAAGAATTGTAAAAGTATAGGAAACTTGGGGCTCCTGGCTCCCCTAGGTGCGTGCGTGCGTGCGTTGACCTTGTGGCCTTGTGGCCGGCCGGTGGCTCCTAGGCGGCTTGGGCCTTTGGCCCAAGGCGCTGCAGCTTTTCTTTTTTTTTTAATTTTTTTTTTCCAGACGAAAGAAAAATGATAAAATCAAATAAATAAATATATTATATAGGCATATAATATATCAAAAATTTTAGAAAAAGATTTCCTATATGATGAACTTTATTCTAGCATTAAATAAAATACACACAAATTTAAATAAAGCATAGAGTGCTTCTAGTCCAATAAATTCCAATAAAAATCATTTTTAAAATACCAAAATGACTTCAAATTAATTTTTCTCCAATTTTCTAATGTAGGGAATCATGTTACCCTATTTTCCATATATTTTATTTTTGGAGAAAAATAATTTGAATAAAACTCAAATAACTCCAAATTGAAAAATAAATTCAAAAGAACTTTGAATTTTAATTCTTTGAAAACTCCCAACTCATATTTCGTATATTTTGTAGAAGTCATTTTATCTTCGCCGTGAAAATCATTGAGTTGCATAAAGTTTCAGAATTGGAAATATTTTTTCAAATGAAATTCAAATATTTTCAACACCCTTGTCATTTAAATAAATGGAAGAAGTCATGTCATCTTCTCTCCGTGGTTTTTGTGATGAAAGAATTTGAATTCCGAAGATCATAAAAGAAAATGAAAGTTTGGGAAAGTCCTTTTATTCCCTCTCATCTAACTTTCAAAAGTTTCGAAATCACTCACTTTCAGTCAATCAATCAAGCAATCAATCAAATCTATCTATTTGTTTATAACATTCCAAAATTTAGAATTTTGGGATGTTACAAACTACCACCCTTAAAATGAATCTCGTCCTCGAGATTCAAGAGGCTAGCAAGAAATAGGTTAGGGTTTGGGGTCTTCTCAAAATCCATCGATCATTTCACAGGTCTCGGGTTCTACCACCCTTAGAAGCATTGTTACGGTTCCATCAAAACTCATATACTCCATCCTTATTGTTGGCGATTATTTCTTCTCGAGATATTAAGGATAATTCCTTCTCTGGGCTCTTCCGTAGTGGCATAACCTTTTCCTCAATTCCTTTGTCCTTTCCTCTTGGTAAGGTTATCCCGAAATTGGGTCTTCATAGGCGATGTGTCCGCGCCAATTCTAACAACTATCGATATTCTCATGGTGGTCAACAATTTATGGTTTGTCCTGCAGGAAATGGGTCTGGTTGATCCTCACCGTATAACCTACGGTTGGCAACAACTGCCGTGTACAAGGAAAAATGCTTATACCATTCTAAGGTTCAAACAAGGTTTTGATCGTCGTCTCTCTACTATAGGTAAGTCACTCAGATTTACCATCCCATATAGCAAAGCGAATAATAAGAGTAATTCGGTATGGTGATCAATCCATCCCTTTTAAATCATTTCCTTGTACATGGTTTAGCGAATCTCGCATTCTAACACTCGGTCATCCTCACAAGCATTGCAGAATTTCTCTTGTCGGACGAACCAAGTTCGGAAAATCCATTGATTACGCAAGCCAAACAAACAACTATCGATCCTTCACAACTCTCGTGTTTTATGTAAACTCCTATAAGATCGTCGGTCGATAAAATCGCAACTTCTGCCGGGGTTTTCATACGCAAGAGTGTGCTTGCTTCTTGGCAGGTCACAGGGCACGTGGGTTATAGCCCATCTCATCACTTATAATCCTTGAACTCATCATCGGGGCAACTGATACTTAATCCAACATCCAACTTCCTGGCATACTTAAAATCCATCCAATTGTACTGTCTCTTTTCCTTATATTGGCACCAAACTAAGACGTGCTTACTCAGGCTCATCATGGAATTTCCATTGACCCATATTTCCAACATCATACCTCATTTACGTCCAATAGTAATTTATCTCTTCATCCTCGTGGGATATCCCACATACCGAGATAAAACTTATACTTATGAAGTCCATACTCAACTTCATTGGAACATCATTATCCCGTCCAGGGTCAAGCTTCCTTACTTGGGGAATATTGTCAATCTCTGCATGGCACTTCTTCAACTGGAAAACGTGAAACTCATCATGAACTACTGACAGTTCTTCGGGTGACTCCAACTTGTTAGCCACTTCTCCCATACGTTCCAAACTCGGTATGGTCCTACAAATCTCGGGGCTAACTTTCCCTTAACTCCAAATCATTTAACTCCTCACAGAGGTGGCACACAAAGATATGCTCTGTCTCTGATTTCATAGACTACCTCCTTGCGTTTTTGAGTAACTATTCTGCCTGGACTGAGCTACCTTCAGTCTATCTCGAATCAACTTAACATTCTCTTCTGACTCCTTGATCACATTTGGTCCAAACAACTGACGGTCTCAAACTTCATCCCATATCAACGGTGTCTGGATCCTTCTCCCATACAAAGCTTCAAAGAGGGGCCATCTTCAAACTGACTTGGTAGCTATTGTTGAATGAGAAACTCCGCGTGAGGTAAATTATCATCACTACTAGATCCATAATTTAGCGCACACGCTCTCAACATGTCCTCCAAAATCTGATTGACTCTCTTGATTTATCCATCTGTCTGCGGATGAAAGGCTGTACTGAACTCTAGCCTAGTACCCAAAGTTTTACGCAACTGATTCCAAAACTTTGAAGTAAACTGGGTTCCTCTACAACTGTCCTCGGAACTCCATGCGGACATCTGATCTTTGTCAAATATATCTTGGCCTACTTCGCACTTGTATAGGTGGTTTCACAGGGATAAAGTGAGCCACTTTGATCAAGCGAATAAACTATTACCCAGATAGAATCATATCCCAATCAGGTTCTGGGAAATCAGGTAATGAAATCCATGCCAAGCTTGTCCTGCTTCCATTCGGGTATCGGCATAGGCTGCAATAATCCTGCTGACTTGATGCTCGCTTTTACTTTCTCGACATACATCACTTACGACTACATACTCCATAATATCCTTCTTCATACCAGTCCACCGAAACACTCCTTCAAATCCAAATACATCTTGGTGTTTCCAGGGCGAATCAAGTATGGTGAGTCATGAGCCTCCTGAAGTATTAACTTCCTGATCTTTGCATTATTGGCACATATATACACTATCCTCAACCATAAGGTGTCGTGTTCATCCTTATGAAAACCTTTGGCTTTTCCTTTGCTCATCCTATCTTTTACCTCAGCAATCTCTTTGTCATCCTTCTGAGCTTCACGGATCTTTTCCAACAATGTAAACTGAACTTCCATTGCTGCAACAAAACCTTTGGGAACAATCTCCAATCGAAGTTCCCTGAAAATCCTCGGCTAACTCCTTTGATAATCCTCTGCTTATGAGGGTATTCGTCCTTGTTTTCTTTATGGTTGTGTCCTATTTCTCCACAAAGCTTGCACGCACAAGGTTTCTTCATATCCTTTCCATAAGGCTTCAACTTCTGGGACACAAACCGAGACTTTAGCAAAGTCAACTTGAATTCTTCCCAAGTGGTTACTCCTGGCCACATTGATGGTTTGGTACATCCTCCACTAGATAGCAGCACCTCTTTCAAAGCATCAAGAGCATCTTTGGGTCATATCCTTTCTGACTATAGGGTTGTTCTCCATTTGATCCTCCATGTTCTGAATCCATTGGTCTGTCTCCAATTGACTCATCGGTCCAGAAAATATAAGCTCTTCTCCATTCATCTTCTAATGGGTCCATGGGTTTGGGGTGGGATAAGAGAGATCGAGATGGATGCACACAATACAAACAATGGTTTTGAAAAGACAGATTTTATTGTGGCTGTCGGAAAAACATCAAACAAATGACAGCTCTGATAAATCGCATCTAACGTAAGTATGTAACAGGGGTTTGGTCTTCTAATGGTCAATAGATCTCAAAGTCATCAAACTCTTCAAGTCATGTTCATGTCTCCGATGGCTTCTTCCAATCGTTCTTGTCCTGCTCAAGTTCTTTTGCCAGATCATCTATGTTGACGCGAAGTCTCTCGCGATGTCCTGTAATATTTCTGGAGTTGCATTCCAAACTTCTGGTTTCAACTTCCTTGACATGAACCATGGTCCTACTATCCTTCAGTTCCTGACAAAACTTTGATGTCTCAAGGTTTTGCTCCTCAGCTTGTCTACTTTCAGCTTCTGGATCCTGAGTTCTTCATGAAATACTTCCTTGTCAAAATTTAGCTTCTTGTGGGTCCATCTTAACTTTACGATGTAACACTCCAGATCCAATACACCTTGATCTCGGGTATTGATAACTTCCATGGTCCGTCAAATTCCATAAGCGTAACCTTCCTAGGTCATACACATCCGAAAATTCTTCAAAGCCTTCAAATTCTCCAAGTCTTCGGAGTCTTCAACAGTTGTAGTTTCCATTTACATGGTAAAATCCTCTTCATTCCAAATGGTCTTAGTTGTCCGATATCTTGTCTCCTTGGAGTGGTCTCATCAGTCAAATCTTCGAGCGGTCAAAAGGAAAAGGGTATGGTCTCACTAAAAGGAATATTTGAATAAGCTCAAGAGAAGAGAGGTAAAAGAACTTTTTGAAAAAGAAAGTTGTAGAGAAAAATATTTCCTATGGGCTTGACATTTTCTATGGTCACGACCTACAGACAACAAGTGCTCTGATACCATCTTGTAGAGACCCGACCCGAATGGAACAATTCTCTGTGCTTTCGTGTCATCCTGGATCGGTATCTTTGACACACACACGATTACTCGAAGGATTTATAACAGAGGTAAATCACATGTATAAAGTAGCGTAAAAACTATTACCTCAATCCAAAACATAAGCGGAAGCAACAAGGTTGTGGATTCCCATCAACACCAACGGCAAAGTTGAGTATAGGAAATCGTAACCCTAACGTATCACTTACTGTCGTAAATGCGAAAAGTCTGCAACATGAAAAGTTGCAGCTCAAAACGGGTCAGACATGGAATATCTTGGCAATGTAACACATAGAGAGTAATGAAAGAATAGGCTATACTACATGCATATATGGCTGGTGGAAAGCTCTATGGTTACAGTTTTGCAAAAGCCAATTTTTCCCAACTTCAAAGGAATAAATTTATTTAACTATCATGGTGGTTGTTGAACATTGAGAATGGTTGACAAGCATCCTCAATCCCAATTAAAAGTACTCATTAAACCCAAACAAATTATATTAAGTAACGTGATGAGATTCACATGATATTCAAGTACTAGATACTCAAAACGTCCATAACCGGGGACACGGCTAATCATGATTAGTTTGTACACTCTGCAGAGGTTTGCGCACTTTTCCCCACAAGACTCGATCGCCTCCGTTTGGTTCTCGCACTACATGGTGTTTGAGAGGCGGATGACCGAGACCTGACCTTTCGTAAGCGCTAGCACCTTACGATGGGTGGACCGGTACACCTACATCCCCTACATCTGCTAGTCCACCATATTAAGAGTTCGCACGATTTACTCAACTATGCCAGAGCCCATAATGGCTTGTGGCTGCACACGAAAGTTTCTAGTTTGAATAATCTTATGATCCCTTAGAGCCTGGGTGGCGGTCCATAGGAAGATCACACGGGTACCCCGGGATTTCCAAAAAAAACAGACAACACTGGGTTCCCCAGGTGCCTCAATCCACCCAGATGTGTGTTTAAGTTGCCACCTTAAATAAACCATTAATTAACAATCTAACATCTGTCATGGATATTCACTCACCCAATCCACGTCTACTAGCATAGCATGGCATAATAAGAAAACGTAGAAGTAACTCCCAAGGTTTCATAAGTAAAACAGGTAATAGGTACTACCTCCATCTACTTACCATCCTACAATTTAATTAGATCCTAATCATGCAAGTGTTTGAGGATTGATCTAATGCATAAAAACTGGGTAGTAGAAAAGGTATGATCAAGTGTTAATTGCCTGCAAAGTTGATGAAGATGATTCACACTCAAAACTCTTGATAGATCTACTCGTCACACTCCGGTCAGTCTATCGTAAGCAATCAATAGTAACCACACATAAGCAATCACTCAAAAGATCGGAAAGATCGAAGAAACAATTCGGTAAACGTCAAAACCAAATCTAATAACTCTTGCAGCATAAAACAATTTCTAACAGTACCAAAACTATGTGTATTTGGCCTTATCAGAAAGTTTAGGTCGAGAGCTTCGATTTGCAAAAAGAATCAACTAAATCGGAGTTACGAAACTCAAGTTATGATCAAACGAAGTTCAAATACAAATCTGTTTGAATTCAAATTTTAAAACTTTCAAAAACATGTTTGAGTTGTATTACTGGATAGAGGAGATCAGAACGAAGAAGTGGGCGTTGGTTTAGATTGGATTCCGACTTACGAGTAAAAAGTTATGAACGTTTGAAGATTAGGGACTACGAATAGGTCCATGACGAAAATTAAAAATAAAAAGAAAAATCTATCGAGCGAACGCTCGCTAAATAAAACCGGAAAGAAAAACCGGCGAGAAAACCGATCTAGGGTTTCGGAAAGAAAACCGAAACGAAAAACCTATCTAGAAAACCGGAACGGAAATCGATCTAGAAAACCGATCTAGAAAACTGATCTAGAAAAGGTGACGCGGCGCGGGGCTAGTACCTCGAAGAGGCGAGGGGCTCCGGCGGTAGCGGCATAGGCGGCGGCGGCGGCAAGTGGCGGCGGCGGCGCTGATGAGGGGCGGCGGCGAGGCGGCGGCGGCTATGTGGGCGGCGGCGGGCGGTGGCCTTCTTTATTCTTCTTCTTCTTTGTGGAGGAGAGGAGGAGAGGAGAGTTGATTTGATGTGTTGGAGGGAGGGTGCTTGGGTATTTATATTGGGAAGGGAGGGTTTTGCTTGGGGTAGGGGACAAGAAATAGATTAGGATTAGGAATCCTAGGAATAAAAACGGAATAACAAAAGCGGGTCAAATTCTACTAAGAATTGTAAAAGTATAGGAAACTTGGGGCTCTGGCTCCCTAGGTGCGTCTTGTCGTCGTTGACCTTGTGGCCTTGTGGCCGGCCAGTGGCTCCTAGGCGGCTTGGGCCTTTGGCCCAAGGCGCTGCAGCTTTTCTTTTTTTTTTTAATTTTTTTTCCAGACAAAAGAAAAATGATAAAATCAAATAAATAAATATATTATATAGGCATATAATATATCAAAATTTTCAGAAAAAGATTTCCTATATGATGAACTTTATTCTAGCATTAAATAAAATACACACAAATTTAAATAAAGCATAGAGTGCTTCTAGTCCAATAAAATCCAACAAAATCATTTTAAAAATACCAAAATGATTTCAAATTAATTTCTCTCCAATTTTGTGATGTAGGGAATCATGTTACCCTATTTTCCATATATTTTATTTTTGGAGAAAAATAATTTGAATAAAACTCCAATAACTCCAAATTGAAAAATAAATTCAAAAGAACTTTGAATTTTAATTCTTTGAAAACTCCCAACTCATATTTCGTATAATTTGAAGAAGTCATTTTATCTTAAACTCGTGAAAATCATTGAGTTGCATAAAGTTTCAGAATTGGAAATATTTTTTTCAAATGAAATTCAAATATTTTCAACACCCTTGTCATTTAAATAAATGGAAGAAGTCATGTCATCTTCTCTCCGGGGTTTTGTGATGAAAGAATTTGAATTCCGAAGATCATAAAAGAAAATGAAAGTTTGGGAAAGTCCTTTTATTCCCTCTCATCTAACTTTCAAAAAGTTTCAAAATCACTCACTTTCAGTCAATCAATCAAGCAATCAATCAAATCTATCTATTTGTTTATAACATTCCAAAATTTAGAATTTTGGGATGTTACATTACGTGTTAAATTTATCAACAATTTTAGTACATTCAATTACTCTTCCTGTGCATCAGCCATTCGGCACGGTCATGAAAAAATCTGGAGTGGAAACAAGGTCTTCAGAGCAGACAATGCTATATGACAAAGCGCATGTCTTGCTGGTTACCGATAGCTCCTCAGAGGAGGATTTAGAGAGAGATGACCAGTCATATTTCCCCCCCCCCCCCCGAGGTGCATGCCCTAACTTGGCAGGGTTATGTTGCTCATATCATGCGTATGGTATCTTGCATTGCTATGTCATTTGCTTAGTTTAGACATGCTTTGTGTGAATGCCACCAGTTTAGTGTCTAATTACCATATATGTGAATTATGCAATGCCATCTTGTTGCAAGACATTATATATGTGAATTATGCAATGTTATCTTGTTGCAAGGCATTATGTATGTGAATTATGCAATGCCATGCTGTTTAGGCAAGCGTCATATATGTGAATTGTATCATGCCGTCCTTTTTTTGTATTTCTCATTGCTTTTTATCGACAATGTTTGTATATTCAACTGCTCTTCCTGTGCATCAGCCATTTGAATTGGTGATGGAGAAATCTGGAGTGAAAACAAGGTCTTGAGCAGACAATGCTACCTGCGGAAGCGAATATCTTGGTAGATTCTGAATAGCTCTTCGGAGGAGGATTCAGAGGCAGATCACCAGTCCTATTATCCCCCTGAGGTGTATGCTCCAACTTGGCAGGGTTATATTACTCATATAATGCATATGTTGTATTGCAATGCTTAGTTTTTACATCATTTACACAATATTGAATGCCATCTCCTTAGTTGACACATCATATATGCGATTGCCCTATGCTCACTTCCTTAGTATATAAATCATATATTTGAAATTATGTCATGCTATCCTATTTAATTAGCCATCATATATGTGAAATTATGTCCTGCTATTCTGTTTGCTTAGACAACATAAATGTGAATTATTTCATGCCCCTGTTTTCTTTCCTACTATCCATTGCACCTGTCTATCTTACAATGTCTGTACATTCAATTACTTTTCTTGTTTATCAGCCATTTCAATTGGAGGGAGTGATGGCAGTATCTGTGGGAGTAAAAACACGGTCTTCAGAAAAGATCGTGCAACCTGTCGATGCAGATAGAACCACGGTTGTACTTGCCCAAGAACCAGCCCCACCACACATAACCCACACTCATGCAGATTGTACCCCTACCCAGTTGGACAGAGAACCAGCTACACCCCTTCTAACCCCAACCCCAGCAGATAGACACCCAGTTCCCGTTGACACGGCACCGTATCCACCACAGAGCACCCAAACACGAGCAGTTAGTAAGGCAACTGCAGTGCCCAAATCACGAGGACCACCACTCCGAACCCGAAGTCAACGCTTAAAGCAGAAGAAGAATTGTTCTCAGGTCAGGTTCCGTAGCTATGGTTCATACTACTTTGCTCTTGCATCACAGTATTCTTGATACCAACCAATTTAAAATTTGAAGGATGCAATTGAAACTCCAATGGCGCATACAGGTATGTTTTAAACCTGTTTCTTCAACGTGTTTGGCTGTTTGCTGTTGTAACTTGCTCTATGTTGATTTCAGTTTCAATTGAATAAACAGTTATGTTCTCATGCCATGCACATTACAAGTGTTGTTATTGTTGTGTAGTTTCCCACACTTATATTCTGTCTATGCTGCTTTGTCTTAAATAGATATGATTCAAACTATATCTATCTTGATTTGGCAACATAAACTAGAATGATATAGACCATACAGTGACCATACTACATAGATATATGTTTGTTTCATGCTATAATCCTGTCCACCTTACTACTGAACTGGTTTACCAAAATGAGTTTCATATACTACATTGTAAACCTGAGATGTGTTTGTTTGTTTCTCTTTTAGAACGCGGATAAAATATTGGAGAAGAGTACCCTGTTATGCAATGGTAAAGGAAGTAATGCAGATAAGGTTCAAGATAGTGAGACATCCCTGTTGGTCTACAAGAAAGCTGATAAAAACTATATTGAAGACACTGAGACAACCCCAGAGTCATGTCTTGATGTAGTGTTCGAGTTACTGGCTACCACTGTTGGCACCAGCTCTTCGAACTCTTTGCCTGAATCAGTTTGGCTTCTTGAGTCTCAACTTCAAGTTGAAAGACATCGATCAGATGTTATGCAACAGAAGTCAAGGACCGAGGAAGTCCTGCGGAATTCAGATGCATACTTTCTAGTGCAACCAAGCTACTGGAGGACTTAAGCGCCAAACAAGAGAAAGTTAATAAGCTTGCTAAGCATCTTGCCAGCATTATGGGTACCCAGGATATTGTTTCTTGATCTCTTGTTTTGCTGCGGGGTTTATATGCTGTTGTGTTCCCTATATTTGCACTGGTGGCGAACTTTGATGCCCAGTGGATGTAATATGTGTAATAGCCGTGATAGCCTAGTGTAAGTTGCTTGCTTATTTATTTCCTTGTTGTCTTGTTTATGTGTTTGCTTGTAGTCGATGCAGTTCTTTTTCTGCGGTTTTCTAGTGGCTGCAATAACCTATTTTTTAAAACTAGGCCACAATAAACGCCACAGTAGTGACACTGGGCCTACGGGTCGTAGAAACAGTGGGCCTTCTACGGGTCGTAGAAACAGTGGGCCTTCTACGGGCCATAGAAATAGTGGGCCTTCTACGGGCCGTAGAAACACTAGGCCTTCTACGGGCCGTAGAAACAATGGGCCTTCTACGGGTCGTATCATCAATGGGCCTTATATGGGCCGTATGATCGATTGGCCAAACATGGGCCAAACAGACCGCATTCTGGCCGTAAAGGGGCTAGAGTTGGAATCATCCGTTCATGGGCCGACCATAACGGGCCATCGTTAATAGGCCGTATTTGATGACGCTATGAAAAGCATTAACGTATTAACGGACCACAAACGGGCCGATCAGTAACCACGAGCTGAATTTGGCCCACAAGCGTAAAATGACAAGAACGGGCCGTAAGTAAACGAATCTTTGAAATGAGCCCAAGAATAAATGGCTCACGAGAAGGCGAAAGATAACATGGGCTGGAAAGCGGAATAACGGGCCGTTAATGGGTATAAAGTGATACCTTTGTTCTATACGGGCGCTTCTAACGGGCCGTTAATGGGTGTAAAGTGATACCTTTGTTCATTACGGGCCGATTTCACCACGGGCCATTAATAGGCCAAGATTTACATAGGGCCTCATATGGGCCGAAGAAGGCGTCATGGGCCATACATGGGCGGCGAAGTGGAAAACAAATTTGAAGATGGCCCAGATGACGCTACTGGGCCTAATTCAAGTAGGGCGTAACGGGCTTTGGGTTAGCGGGCTGTAAATGGGCTATATGCGAATAGGCCGTTAACAGGCTTTCCATGGGTCGGCCCACCACCTTTTGACCAAGTCAAACGCGCTGGCCTTCTCACAGCAATGGGCCTCTGTTGGGCCGTGCCACGTGTCGATGTATCATAGGCGCCTTCTGTCCAATGAGTGGATGACATCTGTCCCAGTGGTGAGCCGACACGTGTTTCCTCCAGCCAATGATGATTTTACACGTGGAAAATCCCCATTGGTCGGGGCTGTTAACGGGTTATCGGATCCAAAACCCGACCTGATATCTTAACGGCGTTCCGTTACGGTGGATGCCACGTGTCGGTCACCCTTGACGAAAGCACTTCTGTGACGCGCGATTTATCGTCATGGAAGTGGACACTTCTGTGATGATAATTTTCGTAATGTCATGGAACACTTCTATGACAAAGACAGGTATGACTATCTTGATTCTGTCATAAATTTGTCATGGATGTACATGCATGACAAAAAATGTGACCTACTGTGACAAACACGTATCATCACGGAAGTGTATTTTTTTTTGTAGTGTATCTCTGGGCCCTCTCGGTAATGCACATCACTATAAGCCTTGCAAGAAATGTGAGTAATGAGTTAGTTGTGGGATGATGCATTACGGAACGAGTAAAGAGACTTGCCGGTAACGAGATTGAACTAGGTATGATGATACCGACGATCGAATCTCGGGCAAGTAACATATCGATGACAAAGGGAACAACGTATGTTGTTATGCGGTTTGACCGATAAAGATCTTCGTAGAATATGTAGGAGCTAATATGAGCATCCAGGTTCCGCTATTGGTTATTGATCAGAGAGGTGTCTCGTTCATGTCTATATAGTTCTCGAACCCGTAGAGTCCGCATGCTTAACCACTGATACGCGTCTGTCCTATACAAACGGTTTTTAACCCCTTCCGCGACGGCATTTGGAACCGTCGCCTAGTGAGTGTGGGTGATAGGGGGGTCCTTCCCACACGGCCCAGAAAACGTCGGGTATATGCCCTCCTGGCACACACACGCTCGGCAAAATGAGGTCGTGTGCGACAGACGAGCGCTGAAATACGGAAATACATAAAGTAGACCTAAAAATTACAATTATACGGCGAACTTGTTTCCAGTCGCAAGTACATCCCACACAGTCAGTCCCCGCTAAATGTTTCTATTCGTATGTACATCCCACATAGTCGCCCCAAGGACAACGTTTCCGTTCACAGGTACATCACACACAATTTTTCCCATTAAATCATTTGCATTAGTGAATGTATCACACACGGTCAATAGAAGAAACTGTGTGAGAAAGGCTGTCCATCACACACAGTTTTTATGTGGTAAACGTTTGCGCAAGGTGGCCTAACACAAACAGTTTTTAAGAGAAAGTCGTGTGTGATTGTTCATTGATCCAACACGGTTTATTCCCAGAAACTGTGTGTGTTTCCTGAGGTCATCGCCAATGGTATTTTTTCAACAACCGTTTGCAATAGGAAAACCCAATTAGCAGGCTCATTCGCCATTAGCAAGCTAATTTCCCTATTATTAATAATCCATTTATTAATCTAATTGACATTCATATTAAGCACATAATATATTTCATTTCCATATAAAGGAAGAAGAATTTCATAATTGAAATACATCAGAGTACAACATGATATAGCTTCAAAGACTCACTACCCCATTACACAATCAAGATCGCACCAAGTTCCACATGCAACATGTAGAACCTTTCGAAATTAGCATCATAGACGGTATATAGACAGATGCATCTCATCTGGAAAACTGCTGAAGCGGAAAGCGAATATTGAGCCTTCATTTATGTTGAAGGTCTTTGCAACTTTAGGCCAGTGCTTGTGGATGATTGACCGCCCGTCCTTCGTCCTCTTCAGGAACACTTCAATATTGAAACGTGGGTGTTGTATGAAAACCTTCCTCGCCTCCTGACCATAGAGGTGGGTTGAGAGGTAATCATCAGTGAACTGCTTTGGAAAGGCCTGAAAACAAGGATGTGCATAAATATCTTCTCTATATTGGAAATGGGGAAAAGGAATAAAAAAAGGCAAGGTATAATAGTTAGTACCATCTTGTAGTGAACTGATGTCTTCTCCATTGTGCAGACAAAGATCTTGTTGTGTTTTGTCGCTAATTTCTTTACCCTAACAATCTTCCTGAGTTTCTTGATTTGATTGATATTCATGGACAACTGATTTCCCCATATGCAAAAAGGGTCGAACAGTGGGTCAAAACCTCTGACATCGGGACCTACATATGTAAGAACAAATTGTTAAAAACCAAAATATTAGAATGGTTCCTGCAATTGCACAATAATGTGCTATTAGACAACAGACTATGCACGTGCTAACCTTGATTGTCAACCTCAATGCTTCCCATTGTTTCCCTGGAACACATATAAGGCAGTTAGTCATCAGGTTAAGTAAGGGTTCACATGCTATCAGTAAAATATGTTGATGAAAATAAGAACATTGCAGATTCATCAGATTAATTCAAGCCACATGGAAAACCCATTTATCCAAACCAAGCATGATTAAGAACAAGGAAATATAGCACTTGTATATGTTTCTCATGTATTAAGTGCAGCCAAATTCGATTTATTCCTCACATGCACAACAATAGAAAATTCTACCCACGACAATTCGACATCGCATTGCAGAACTGAACCAAGCAGTTAACTAAACACCACAACAAATGAACCAACATTAACTGAGCACTGATACGTCTCCAACGTATCTATAATTTTATATTGCTCCATGCTATATTATCTACTATTTTGGACATTAATGGGCTTTATTATTCACTTTTATATTATTTTTGGGACTAACCTATTAACACGAGGCCCAGCCCAGAATTGCTGTTTTTTGCCTATTTCAGAGTTCCGCAGAAAAGTAATATCAAACGGAGTCCAAACAGAACGAAACCTTCGGGAACGTGATTTTCTCACCGAACATGATCCAGGAGACTTGGACCCTACGTCAAGGAAGCTTCCAGGAGGCCACGAGGTAGGGGGCGCGCCCTCCACCCTTGTGGGCCCCCTGTTGCTCCACCGACATACTCCTTCCTCCTATATATATATACGTACACCTAAACGATCAGATACGGAGCCAAAAACCTAGTTCCACCGGCGCAACCTTCTGTACCCACGAGATCCTATCTTGGGGTCTGTTCCGGAGCTCCGCCGGAGAGGCACCCATCACGGAGGGCTTCTACATCAACACCATAGCCTCTCCGATGATGTGTGAGTAGTTTACCTCAGACCTTCAGGTCCATAGTTAGTAGCTAGATGGCTTCTTCTCTCTTTTTGGATCTCAATACAATGTTATCCCCCTCTCTCGTGGAGATCTATTCGATGTAATCTTGTTTTTGTGGTGTGTTTGTTGAGATCAATGAACTGTGGGTTTATGATCAAGATTATCTATGAAAAATATTTGAATCTTTTCTGAATTCTTTTATGTATGATTGGTTATCTTTGCAAGTCTCTTCGAATTATCAGTTTGGTTTGGCCTACTAGATTGATCTTTCTTGCAATGGGAGAAGTGCTTAGCTTTGGGTTCAATCTTGTGGTGTTCTTTCCCAAAGGATGAGGGGCAGCAAGGCACGTATTGTATTGTTGCCATCGAGGATAACAAGATGGGGTTTTTATCATATTGCATGAATTTATCCCTCTACATCATGTCATCTTGCTTAAGGCGTTACTCTGTTTTCATGAACTTAATACTCTAGATGCATGCTGGATAGCGGTCGATGAGTGGAGTAATAGTAGTAGATGTAGGTAGGAGTCGGTCTACTTGTCTCGAACGTGATGCCTATATACATGATCATACCTAGATATTCTCATAACTATGCTCAATTCATCAATTGCTCAACAGTAATTCGCTCACCCACCGTAAAATACTTATGCTCTTGAGAGAAGCCACTAGTGAAATCTATGGCCCCGGGTCTATCTTCATCATATTAATCTTCCAATACTTAGTTATTTCCTTTGCTTTTATTTTACTTTGCATCTTTATCACAAAAATACCAAAAATATTATCTTATCATCTCTATCAGATCTCACTCTCGTAAGTGACCGTGAAGGGATTGACAACCCCTTATCGCGTTGGTTGCGAGGAGTTATTTGCTTTGTGTAGGTACGAGGGACTCGCCGTAGCCTCATCTTTGGATTGATACCTTGGTTCTCAAAAACTAAGGGAAATACTTACGCTACTGTGCTGCATCACCCTTTCCTCTTCAAGGAAATCCAACGCAGTGCTCAAGAGGTAGCAGAGAAGATTTCTGGCGCCTTTGCCAGGGAGTCTACGCAAAAGTCAACATACCAAGTACCCATCACAATTACATTACATTATTTGCCATTTCCCTCTCGTTTTCCTCTCCCCCACTTCACCCTTGCGGTTTTATTCGCCTTATCTTTTCCGTTTGCCTCTTTTCCGTTTGCTTGCCTTGCCGGCATGGCTAGTCCTTTATCTTCCCCGTTGTCTCCCGAAAATGAAGTTCTTAATTTTTAGCAAAGGGAGGGAGAAAATTTAAAAGACGCTTGGTTTAGAATTTTCAATGCTCAAATTAGATCTACCAGGAAGTAATGTACTTCAGTTCTTCTCCGCAATTTTTATGTAGGCACTAATCCTTGGTATAGATATATCTTTGATACCATTACCGGAGGGAATTTGTTGGGTAGCCATACTTTTGATTCTTATAATGCTATGATAGATTTGTTTGTCTTACCACCCCTTTTGGTTAATGGAACCATGTTAACTTTGGAGCATGTAATGCAAAGACTTGAAATTATTGAAAATAAAGTTGCTACTGTAGAGTTAATTGAAAATCAGGATAAAAATATCCACAACCAAATTACCCAATATGGATCTAAGGTAGGAGTCACTTTGAAAAATATTAAGGAGAAGGAACCCATAGTTAATGAGAGAATTAATCAAGATTTCTCTAGAATCGATAAACTTGAGGGCATCATTACCAACTTGGGAATCGCTTTTTCTTCCGTAAAGAATACTCCAAGTCCTCCTACTAAAATTGCCAAGCTTATGTATGTTCCTAAAAATAAGGGTGAATCCTCTAGTAAGGAAACAACGGATCTTAAATCTATAAGTGTTCATCCCGATCTTTTTGCTATCATTAAGAAACCATTTGCTACGAATGAATTTATTGATCTTGTGCCTAAAAGTTTGATAATTACTAAAAATAAAGAAATTTCTAAAGAAGGGAGATGTCTCATTGAAGAATTGCCTACCAAAAATGGAAACACCTAGATCTATCCTTGCTTTTTGCCTAGCTAGGGGCGTTAAACATTAGCGCTTGTTGGGAGGCAACCCAATTTTATTTTAGTTCCTTGATTTTCGCTCCTTTTTAATAATAAATAATCTATCAAGCCTCTGGTTAGATGTGTTTTTATGTTTTAATTAGTGTTTGTGCCAAGTTAAACCTATAGGATCTTCTTGGATGATAGTTATTTGATCTTGCTGTAATTTCCAGAAACTTTATGTTCACGAAAACAATTGTAAAAATCACCAGAACGTGATAAAATACTGATTCAAATTGTTTCTGATCAATAAACAAATTTCCTAGGTCTTCCTATTTTGGCTGATTTTTTGGAGTTCCAGAAGTTTGCGTTAGTTACAGATTACTACAGACTGTTCTGTTTTTGACAGATTCTGTTTTTCGTGTATTATTTGCTTATTTTGATGAATCTATGGCTAATAAAATAGTTTATAAACCACAGAGAAGTTGGAATACAGTAGGTTTAACACCAATATAAATAAATAATGAGTTCATTACAGTACCTTGAAGTGGTCTTTTGTTTTCTTTCGCTAACGGAGCTCACGAGATTTCTGTTGAGTTTTGTGTTGTGAAGTTTTCAATTTTTGGGTGAAAGATTTTTGATGGATTATGGAATAAGGATTGGAAAGAGCCTAAGCTTGGGGATTCACATGGAACCCCCAAGATAATATAAGTACACCAACAAGCTAAAGCTTGGGGATGCCCCGGACGGCATCCCCTCTTTCGTCTACTTCCATCGGTAACTTTACTTGGAGCTATATTTTTATTCACCACATGATATGTGTTTTGCTTGGAGCGTCTTGTATGATTTGAGTATTTGTTTTTTTAGTTTACCACAATCATACTTGCTTTACACACCTTTTTAGAGAGCCATACATGATTTGGAATTTTTTAGAATATTCTATGTGCTTCGCTTATATCTTTTGAGTTATATAGTTTTGCTCTAGTGCTTCACTTATATCTTTTAGAGCACGGTGGTGGATTTGTTTTATAGAAACTATTGATCTCTCATGCTTCACTTAAATTATTTTGAGAGTCTTAAATAGCATAGTAATTTGCTTGAATAATCCTAAAATGCTTGGTATTCAAGAATAGTAAAAAATTCTTATGAGTGTGTTGAATACTATGAGAAGTTTGATGCTTGATTATTGTTTTGAGATATGAAGATGGTGATATTAGAGTCATGCTAGTTGAGTAGTTGTGAATTTGAGAAATACTTGTGTTAAAGTTTGTGATTCCCGTAGCATGCACGTATGGTGAACCGTTATGTGATGAAGATGGAGCATGATTTATTTATTTATTGTCTTCCTTATGAGTGGCGGTCGGGGACGAGCGATGGTCTTTTCCTACCAATCTATCCCCCTCGGAGCATGCGCGTAATACTTTGCTTTGGTAACTTGTAGATTTTTGCAATAAATATATGAGTTCTTTATGACTAATGTTGAGTCCATGGATTATACGCACTTTTCTTCCTTCCACCATTGCTAGACTCTCTAATACCGCGCACTTTTCGCCAGTATCATACACCCACCATATACCTTCCTCAAAACAGCCACCATACCTACCTATCATGGCATTTCCATAGCCATTCCGAGATATATTTCCATCCAACTTTCCACCGTTTCGTTTATTATGACACGCTCCATCATTGTCATATTGCTTAGCATGATCATGTAGTTGACATCGTATTTGTGGCAAAGCCACCATTCATAATTCTTTCATCCATGTCACTCTTGATTCATTGCATATCCCGGTACACCACAGGAGGCATTCATATAGAGTCATATTTTGTTCCAAGTATCGAGTTGTAATTGTTGAGTTGTAAGAAAATAAAAAGTGTGATGATCTTCATTTTTAGAGCATTGTCCCAAGAGAGGAAAAGGATGATGGAGACTATGATTCCCCCACAAGTCGGGATGAGACTCCGGACGAAAAAAAAGAGGCCATAAAAAAAAGAAAAGGCCCAAATAAAAAAATGAGAAAAAAAGAGAGAAGGGACAATGTTACTATCCTTTTACCACACTTGTGCTTCAAAGTAGCACCATGATATTCGTGATAGAGAGTCTGTCATTTTGTCACTTTCATATACTAGTGGGAATTTTTCATTATAGAACTTGGCTTGTATATTCCAATGATGGGCTTCCTCAAAATGCCCTAGGTCTTCGTGAGCAAGCGAGTTGGATGCACACCCACTTAGTTTCTTTCGTTGAGCTTTCATATGCTTATAGCTCTAGTGCATCCATTGCATGGCAATCCCTACTCAATCACATTGATATCTATTGATGGGCATCTCCATAGCCCGTTGATACGCCTAGTTGATGTGATACTATCTTCTCCCTTTTTTGTCTTCTCCACAACCACCATTCTATTCCACATATAGTGCTATATCCATGGCTCACGCTCATGTATTGCGTGAAGATTGAAAAAGTTTGAAAATGTCAAAAGTATGAAACAATTGCTTGGCTTGTCATTAGGGTTGTGCATGATTTAAATACTTTGTGTGGTGAAGATAGAGCATAGCCAGACTATATGATTTTGTAGGGATAACTTTCTTTGGCCATGTTATTTTGAGAAGACATGATTGCTTTGTTAGTATGCTTGAAGTATTATTATTTTTATGTCAATATTAAACTTTTGTCTTGAATCTTTCGGATCTGAATATTCATACCACAATTAAGAAGAATTACATTAAAATTATGCCAAGTAGCACTCCGCATCAAAAATTATCTTTTTATCATTTACCTACTCGAGGACAAGCGGGAATTAAGCTTGGGGATGCTTGATACGTCTCCAACGTATCTATAATTTTTGATTGCTCCATGCTATATTATCTACTTTTTTGGACATTAATGGGATTTATTATTCACTTTTATATTATTTTTGGGACTAACCTATTAACCGGAGGCCCAGCCCAGAATTGCTGTTTTTTGCCTATTTCAGAGTTTCGCAGAAAAGGAATATCAAACGGAGTCCAAATGGAATGAAACTTCGGAACGTGATTTTCTCACCGAACACCAGGAGACTTGGACCCTATGTCAAGGAAGCTTCCAGGAGGCCACGAGGTAGGGGGGCGCGCCCTCCCCCCCCCCCCCAGGCGCGTCCTCCACCCTCGTGGGCCCCCTGTTGCTCCACCGACATACTCCTTCCTCCTATATATATATATATATATCTACGTACACCCAAATGATCAGATACGGAGCCAAAAACCTAATTCCACCGCCGCAACCTTCTGTACCCACGAGATCCCGTCTTGGGGCCTGTTCCGGAGCTCCACAGGAGGGGCACCCATCACGGAGGGCTTCTACATCAACACCATAGCCTCTCCGATGAAGTGTGAGTAGTTTACCTCAGACCTTCGGGTCCATAGTTAGTAGCTAGATGGCTTCTTCTCTCTTTTTGGATCTCAATACAATGTTCTCCCCCTCTCTCGTGGAGATCTATTCGATGTAATCTTCTTTTTGCGGTGTGTTTGTTGAGATCGATGAATTGTGGGTTTATGATCAAGATTATCTGTGAACAATATTTGAATATTTTCTGAATTCTTTTATGTATGATTGGTTATCTTTGCAAGTCTCTACGAATTATCAGTTTGGTTTCGCCAACTAGATTGATCTTTCTTGCAACGGGATAAGTGCTTAGCTTTGGGTTCAATCTTGCGGTGTCCTTTCCTAGTGACAGTAGGGGCAGCAAGGCACGTATTGTATTGTTTCCATCGAGGATAACAAGATGGGGTTTTTGTCATATTGCATGAATTTATCCCTCTACATCATGTCATCTTGCTTAAGGCGTTACTCTATTTTCAAGAACTTAATACTCTAGATGCATGCTGGATAGCGGTCGATGAGTGGAGTAATAGTAGTAGATGCAGGTAGGAGTCGGTCTACTTGTCTCAGACGTGATGCCTATATACATGATCATACCTAGATATTCTCATAACTATGCTCAATTCTGTCAATTGCTCAATAGTAATTCGTCACCCACCGTAAAATACTTAAGCTCTTGAGAGAAGCCACTAGTGAAATATATGGCCCCCGGGTCTATCTTCATCATATTAATCTTCCAATACTTAGTTATTTCCTTTTCTTTTTACTTTGCTTTTATTTTACTTTGCATCTTTATCGCAAAAATACCAAAAATATTATCTTATCATCTCTATCAGATCTCACTCTCGTAAGTGACTGCGAAGGGATTGACAACCCCTTATCCCGTTGGTTGCGAGGAGTTATTTGCTTTGTGTAAGTACGAGGGACTCGCGCGTAGCCTCCTACTGGATTGATAACTTGGTTCTCAAAAACTGAGGGAAATACTTATGCTACTGTGCTGCATCACCCTTTCCTCTCCAAGGAAATCCAACGCAGTGCTCAAGAGGTAGCAAGCACCACATTGCACAATATAACATACTCCTAATATGAGATCACACAGTTAACCAAACAGTTAACAACAGCCAATTGTAGCAATTGTATTTGTTTCTCATGTATATACTACAGCCAAATTCAATTTATTCCTCACATGGTATACCATAACAGAAATGCACCCACAACTATTGAACATCGCATTGCAGAACCGAGCATGCTTAACTGGCATAACTAGCAAATGGCAAGGTGCTCCTCCAAGATCTGGGGGTCGGCACGAATGGAAGCCATTGCGACCTCATCCGCGCGTGCGGCCGCGATTTGCTTCTCCGCTGCCAAATGCTCCTTGAGATCCTGGCTATACTGCGTGCACCATGGCTTAGGGCCGCGCTTATTTGGTGGAAGGGTCAGTGATTTGGGTGGAAGGTGTCGCGCTTGCGCCGGCGGTCGGGGCATGTGGGATGTGGAAGGAGGAGGAGGATGGGATCGGGTGTGGATTACCTGCCTGGATAGACGAGGCCGAGCAGCGTGAAGGATGGTTGCCAATGAGGAGGCAGCGCTGCAAGCAAGGAGTGAAGGTGACAACTTGAAAAGGAAGGCGAAAACAGGGGAAATGTGGCTTTTGGTAAGGGGGAGGGGGCGAGGAGGTATATATTTCCGCGGAAGCCAAAAATTTTGAATCGGTTCAACGAAAAAACGGGCGCGCAAAGTGTCATCAGACACGGTCCCTTATTCAGAATTGTGTACGATATGTGAACATCACAAACGATTCAGATAGCTTAACCCGTGTGTGATGAGTTTGAACGTCAAAAAAATTGGTTCGAATTTCCATGGTTACAGTGGTCATCCACGTCATTGCATAATTTGGGTACACAAGGGAGACTACAGCACACCCACACTTCTTAATCGAGCAAGTTCAGCAATTAAACAGAGTTAGCTGACCTAAACATTACTCTAACAAATTAAAGACCAGCGCTCTTAATTAAACAAAACAAAGAGTACTACTACTGCTGCTGCTCGTCGATCTCCGCGGCCGCCTCCATGTCCAACTCGCGCCCGACGGTCTCCTGGGGAAGGGGCTCCATGGCATCCATCGCACCATACTTGGCAAGCATCTCGCCATCCGCATTCGCCTTCTCTTTGGAAAAGGCCGCCACAAGCTGGGCGTGGGCAGACGCGATCTGGGATTGGACGGGCTCCATCGTCGCAAGGTATGCAGCAGAGGAACGGGCGGCTGCTCGAACGCTCTCAGCGATTGCGAGCTCTTCGGCCGTGGGTTGCCGACCATTGTCGGAGAAGCTTCGTTCGATTTGTGCGGTGACCGCCAGTAGCTGGGCGTGTGCAGCCTCCATCAGGGCTAAGGCCGCCGCTGCGGAACGGACAACTGTTGTGCCGCTCTCGCCAGATGTTATCCCTGAGCCAGATGTTGTTGCCGCCACCTGAGAAGCAACAACGGCCGTTTGGGCTGCCATGGCCGCCCGGTCGCAGATTGCGGCCGTGCTCATGCACCTTGTTAGCACGCGCATGGCGGATGTGGCCGCGCTCTCATCGGAGTGGGCCACCGAAGTTGCCCCCACGACGCGGGTCCACGTGCCCATCTTTCACCGGCGACGATTGAACAGTGAAATGATATTTGGGGAGCGACCTAGTGTGCTTGAGATGCCGGCTGTGGACTATAGCCGACGCACCTTCTTGCGTAAGCCATAGGCGTACTATACACCGACAGTGCTCCAGGATATTTTTTGTTGCATCTCACACTATTGGTGATAATAAACCGTGTGTGATCTACTTGATTTTTCATCTTGATTTGAATTACATAATGGGGTCACAGCGGCAATGGACGGTGTTGAATTGCTAGACCTTTTATCTGGAGTGAACATGCAACTGTATGTGTGTCGTAAAAGAATTGGAATTATTCAGGTTTCTTTTGAACATTTTATACATTAAATTGGTTTCTAGCCATTTCATGTGCACAATTCAAAATTAAACTACATGCACATACTCCAGTGCACCAACATGGGTTGTAAAATCATATATGTGTCCATGGGTCTATGCTTATCTCCCATGCAAGAAATGGCGATGAAATTCGAACACCACGGCACTGTGGCTCTCCGGCAACGTCGACGTACTTGCTTTTGTAATTCTAGTAAATCCAAAATTCATCCAAAATTTGTGAAACTTGGCATGCTATGATGGAGCGGCATCAACATGTCGTGGTAAATTTTTTGTCCCATTTGGGGCAAGTTTGGTTATAAGCTTCTCATAAACCAGAGCTTCTCACAACAAGTGTGATGGTTTCGGTAGGGAACGTTTCACCTTTCTGGACGAAACGATATCCGTTGCCTGTTCTCGATTTCAATTTTTTTTCCTAGTGTCAACATAGAACAACAGGACTGGTGTCAATTTTTGGGATTTTTTGGGGTTCGCTTGGACATGTTTATACATTTACTGAGTTCTCTGTGCATTCATGTGTATAATTCAAATTTGAACTACAGGCACATGCTCTAATGCATATAAATTAGTTGAAAATTCAAATTTGTGTCCCTGGTTGCCTGCTTAGGTCCCATGAAAGAAATGGGAATGAATGTCAAACACCGTGCCACCGTCACTCGGCCGCAAACATTGAGATACCTGGTTTTTAAATTCTAGTAAATCCAAAACTCGTCTGAAATTCATGAAAACTTGGCATGCTATCATGGAGCAGCATCAACATGCCGTGGTAAACAATTTGTCCCATTTGGGGCAGGTTTGGGTATATGCTTCCCACAAACCAGAGCTTCTCACAACAAGCATGATGCTTTCGGTAGGGAACGTCCCACCTTTGGGGACGAAATGATATCCATTGCCTCTTATTGCTTCCAAAAAATTTCTCGTGTCAATATCGAACAACAGGAGTGTTGTGTCAATTTTTGTGATTTTTCGGGGTTCGTTTGGACATTTTTATGCATTAACTGAGTTTTCAATGCATTTATGTGCATAATTCGAATTTGAGCTACATGCACATGCTCCAGTGCATGTAAATTGGTTGAAAAATCAAATATGTGTCCTTGGGAGCATGCTTAGGTCGCATGCAAGAAATAGGAATGAATTTCAAACCTGGGCACCGTTGATTGCCGGCAAAACATTGAGATGCCTGGTTTTCAAATTCTAGTAAATCCAAAACTCGTCTGAAACTCATGAAACTTGGCATGCTATCATGGAGTGGCATCAACATGCCGTGGTAAATTTTTTGTCCCATTTGGGGCAGGTTTGGGTATATGCTTCTCACAAACCAGAGCTTCTCACAACAAGCATGATGGTTTCGGTAGGAACGTCCCACTTTTGGTGACGAAACGATATCTATTGCCTCTTATTGCTTCCAAAAAAATTCTCGTGTCAACATAGAACAATAGGAGTGTTGTGTCAATTTTTGTGATTTTTCGGGGTTCGTTTGGACATTTTTATGCATTAACTGAGTTTTCAATGCATATATGTGCATAATTCAAATTTGAGCTACATGCACATGCTCGAGTGCATATAAATTGGTTGAAAAATAAAATATGTGTCCTTGGGTGCAAGCTTAGGTCCCATGCAAGAAATGGGAATGAATTTCAAACACCATGGCACCGTTGATTGCTGGCAAAACATTGAGATGCCTGGTTTTTAAATTCTAGTAAATCCAAAACTCGTCTGAAATTCATGAAACTAGGCATGCTATCATGGAGCGGCATCAACATGTCGTGGAAAAAAATTTGTCCCATTTGGGGCAGGTTTGGGTACATGCTTCTCACAAACCAGAGCTTCTCACAACAAGCCTGATGGTTTCGGTAGGGAACGTCCCACCTTTGGGGACGAAACGATATCCATTGCCTCTTATTGCTTTCAATTTCTTTCTCGTGTCAACATAGAACACCAGGAGTGTTATGTCAATTTTTGTGATTTTTCGGGGTTCGTTTGGACATTTTTATGCATTAACTGAGTTTTCGATGCATTTATGTGCATAATTCAAATTTGAACTACATGCACATGCTCTAGTGCATATAAATTGGTTGAAAAATCAAATCTGTGTCCTTGGGTGCATGCTTAGGTCCCATGCAAGAAATGGGAATGAATTTCAACCACCAAGGCATTGTTGATTGCCGGCAAAACATTGAGATGCCTGGTTTTTAAATTCTAGTAAATCCAAAAGTCGTCTGAAATTCATGAAACTTGGCATGCTATCATGGAGCGGCATCATCATGTCGTGGTAAAATTTTTGTCCCATTTGGGGCGGGTTTGGGTATAGGCTTCTCACAAACTAGAGCTTCTCACAACAAGCAAGATGGTTTCGGTCGGGAACGTCCCACCTTTGGGGACGAAATGATATCCACTGCCTCTTATTGCTTCTAAAAAATTTCTCGTGTCAACATAGAACAACAGGAGTGTTGTGTCAATATTTGTGATTTTTCGGGGTTCATTTGGACATTTTTATGCATTAACTGAGTTTTTAATGCATTTATGTGCATAATTTAAATTTGATCTACATGCACATGCTCCAGTGCATATAAATTGGTTGAAAAATTAAATCTGTGTCCTTGGGTGCAAGCTTAGCTCACATGCAAGAAATGGGAATGAATTTCGAACCAGGGCACCGTTGATTGCCGGCAAAACATAGAGATGCCTGGTTTTTAAATTCTAGTAAATCCAAAACTCGTCTGAAATTCATGAAACTTGGCATGCTATCATGGAGTGGCATCAACATGCCGTGGTAAAATTTTTGTCCCATTTGGGGCAGGTTTGGGTATATGCTTCTCACAAACCAGAGCTTCTCACAACAAGCATGATGGTTTCGGTAGGAACGTCCCACTTTTGGGGACGAAAAGATATCCATTGCCTCTTATTGCTTCCAAAAAATTTCTCGTGCCAACATAGAACAACAGGAGTGTTGTGTAATTTTTTTTATTTTTCAGGTTTTGTTTGGACATTTTTATGCATTAACTGAGTTTTCAATGCATATATGTGCATAATTCAAATTTGAGCTACATGCACATGCTCGAGCGCATATAAATTGGTTGAAAAATCAAATCTGTGTCCTTGGGTGCATGCTTAGGTCCCATGCAAGAAATGGGAATGAATTTCAAACACCAGGGAACCGTTGATTGCCCGCAAAACATTGAGATGCCTGGTTTTTAAATTCTAGTAAATCCAAAACTCGTATGATATTCATGAAACTTGGCATGCTATCATGGAGCGGCATCAACATGCCGTGGTAAATTTTTTGTCCCATTTGGGGCAGGTTTGGGTATATGCTTCTCACAAACCAGAGCTTCCCACAACGAGCATGATGATTTCGGTAGGGAACGTCCCACCTTTGGGGACGAAACAATATCCATTGCCTCTTATTGCTTCCAAAAATTTTCTCGTGTCAACATAGAATAATAGGAGGGTTGTGTCAATTTTTGTGATTTTTCGGAGTTCGTTCGGACATTTTTATGCATTAAGTGAGTTTTCAATGCATTTATGTGCATAATTCTAATTTGAACTACATGCACATGCTCAAGTGCATATAAATTGGTTGAAAAAACAAATCTGTGTCCTTGGGTGCATGCTTAGGTCCCATGCAAGAAATGGGAATGAATTTCAAACACCAGGGCACCGTTGATTGCCGGCAAAACATTGAGATGTCTGGTTTTTAAATTCTACTAAATCCAAAAGTCGTCTGAAATTCATGAAACTTGGCATGCTATCATGGAGCGGCATCAACATGCCGTCGTAAATTTTTTGTCCCATTTGGGGCAGGTTTGGGTATATGCTTCTCACAAACCAGAGCTTCTCACAACAAGCATGATGGTTTCGGTAGGGAACGTCCCACCTTTAGGGACGAAACGATATCCATTGCCTCTTATTGCTTTCAATTTTTTTTCTCGTGTCAACATAGAACAACAGGAGTGTTGTGTCAATTTTTGTGGATTTTCGGGGTTCGATTGGACATTTTTATGCATTAAGTGAGTTTTCAATGCATTTATGTGCATAATTCAAATTTGAACTACATGCACATGCTCCAGTGCATATAAATTGGTTGAAAAATTGAATATGTGTCCTTGGGTGCATGCTTAGGTCCCATGCAAGAAATGGGAATGAATTTCAAGCACCAGGGCACTGTTGATTGCCGGCAAAACATTGAGATGCCTGGTTATTAAATTATAGTAAATCCAAAACTCTTCTGAAATTCATGAAACTTGGCATGCTATCATGGAGCGTCATCATCATTCCATGGTAAAAATTTTGTCCCATTTGGGGCAGGTTTGGGTATATGCTTCTCACAATCCAGAGCTTCTCACAATAAGCATGATGGTTTCGGTAGGGAACGTCCCACCTTTTGGGACGAAATGATATCCATATCCTCTTATTGCTTCCAAAAAAATTTCTCGTGTCAACATAGAACAACAGGAGTGTTGTGTAAATTTTTGTGATTTTTCGGGGTTCGTTTGGACATTTTTATGCATTAACTGAGTTTTCAATGCATTTATGTGCATAATTCAAATTTGATCTACATGCACATGCTCCAGTGCATATAAATTGGTTGAAAAATCAAATATGTGTCCTTGGGTGCAAGCTTAGGTCACATGCAGGAAATGGGAATGAATTTCAAACCAGGGCACCGTTGATTGCCGGCAAAACATAGAGATGCCTGGTTTTTAAATTCTAGTAAATCCAAAACTCGTCTGAAATTCATGAAACTTGGCATGCTATCATGGAGTGGCATCAACATGCCGTGGTAAAATTTTTGTCCCATTTGGGGCAGGTTTGGGTATATGCTTCTCACAAACCAGAGCTTCTCACAACAAGCATGATGGTTTCGGTAGGAACGTCCCACTTTTGGGGACGAAACGATATCCATTGCCTCCTATTGTTCCAAAAAATTTCTCATGCCAACATAGAACAACAGTAGTGTTGTGTCAATTTTTTTGATTTTTCAGGGCTTATTTGGACATTTTTATGCATTAACTGAGTTTTCAATGCATATATGTGCATAATTCAAATTTGAGCTACATGCACATGCTCGAGTGCATATAAATTGGTTGAAAAATCAAATATGTGTCCTTGGGTGCATGCTTAGGTCCCATGCAAGAAATGGGAATGAATTTCAAACACCAGGGCACCGTTGATTGCCAATAAAACATTGAGATGCCTGGTTTTTAAATTCTAGTAAATCCAAAACTCGTCTGAAATTCATGAAACTTGGCATGCTATCATGGAGCGGCATCAACATGTCGTGGTAAATTTTTTGTCCCATTTGGGGCAGGTTTGTGTATATGCTTCTCATAAACCAGAGCTTCTCACAACAAGCATGATCGTTTCGGTAGGGAACGTCCCACCTTTGGGGACGAAACAATATACATTGCCTCTTATTGCTTCCAAAAATTTTCTCGTGTCAACATAGAATAATAGGAGCGTTGTGTCAATTTTTGTGATTTTTCGGGGTTCGTTTAGACATTTTTATGCATTAAGTGAGTTTTCAATGCATTTATGTGCATAATTCAAATTTGAACTACATGCACATGCTCCAGTGCATATAAATTGGTTGAAAAAACAAATCTGTGTCCTTGGGTGCATGCTTAGGTCCCATGCAAGAAATGGGAATGAATTTCAAACACCAGGGCACCGTTGATTGCCGGCAAAACATTGAGATGTCTGGTTTTTAAACTCTACTAAATCCAAAAGTCGTCTGAAATTCGTGAAACTTGGCATGCTATCATGGAGCGGCATCAACATGCCGTGGTAAATTTTTTGTCCCATTTGGGGCAAGTTTGGGTATATGCTTCTCACAAACCAGAGCTTCTCACAACAAGCATGATGGTTTCGGTAGGGAACGTCCCACCTTTGGGGACGAAACGATATCCATTGCCTCTTATTGCTTTCAATTTTTTTTCTCGTGTCAACATAGAACAACAGGAGTGTTGTGTTAATTTTTGTGATTTTTTCGGTGTTCGTTTGGACATTTTTGTGCATTAACTGAGTTTTCAATGCATTTATGTGCATAATTGAAATTTGAACTACATGCGCATGCTCCAGTGCATATAAATTGGTTGAAAATTCAAATATGTGTCCTTGGGTGCATGCTTAGGTCCCATGCAAGAAATGGGAATGAATTTCGAACACTAGGGCACCGTTGATTGCCGGCAAAATGTTGAGATACTTTATTTTTAAATTCTAGTAATCCAAAACTCATCTGAAATTCATGAAACTTGGCATGCTATCATGGAATGGCACCCGACAAGTTGTGGTATTTTCGTGTCCATTTTGAGAGAAGGCGCACTCGAATAATGACAGCCAACAAAGGCATTTTGAAAAAATAGCTGCCACTTTAATATCTCAAACGTTTGTATAATTCAAACAGTGTGCGTTCTGTTAAGCATTCGCGTGACGCCATGTATCTTGGTTTTAATGGCTGTAGGAGGTGCCGTGCGGACAGCTGGTTGACCTTGACTGAACGGGAGGCGTGCGAGCGTAGTCCGGTGCGCAGGCTGACCGAGAGGCATGCAAGCTGTCCTCGAATGCGCAGGCTCACCGGGGGCGTGCGAGCTGTACGCTGCACAGGCTCACTGGGAAGCGATCCCTTTGACTTCCATGGAGACCCGCCTTCCTCTCCGTGCGCCCCCCCCCCCCCCTCAGCGGCATGGGACGCCGCCATTGAACGCTACCTCTCAGCGCCACCAGCTTCCGTCCTCCCTCCCCCCCGCCCGTCGACCCCGAGACGACATGATGCAAAGTGAGAGCAGGATTTGTGCATCTCTTCAACACAAACGGTTCTTTTGGATGACCCGTGTGCAACCACTTACAAACAATTTGGTGCGATTTGCATCTGTCATATTGGGTATGTTACCATTTGTCAAACTGGAAAGATTGACATTTGTTGATATAGTAACATTGCCATTTGTCAACCTTGTAACACTGAGATTTGTCAAAATATGAAGCTAAAAATCACTAGCAGTATCTAATTTTTGCAACCAAAATTCAGTAATTAAGCATAGATTTCATTCATAGATTAAGCATTCATTCTTAATTTATACAAACAGTTCAACTCCACAGCTAAACCGACCAAACTTTTCCCCAACTGTTGCCAACCACGTACTGAAATAGCTAGTTCAACTATATATACTAGCTAATTTTTAAGTACGTTGTACAGCTCCACTACATCTATAGTCAGATGAACTGAACAAAATAGCCCCTAAATACTACTACTACTACTACTACTGCGGAGGGGCTTTGTACTACTTCCGGTTGCCTCTCCTCTGCCGAGCGCGCTTAGTAAGAGGCGGGGGAGGAGGAGCCTACCGACGAGCTAGGCAACCACAATACGGTGCCTGCCGCTGTTGCAGCTTCAGCGACGCTCACCTCGAACTCCCTCTGCCACTCCAGACGACCCCTCTCGAAGCGGTGGTTCTCCTCGTAGATCTCCTGATTCCTCCCCTCTAAGGCGGCGTGTGCCGCGGCCACAGTGGCGGTAAGGCTCTTTGCGTGCTCAATGAGGCACTCCTCCTCCTCCCGCAGGAACTCGGTGTAGCGCGCAAGGTCGCTGACGCACGTGCGGGCATCCACCTCCGCCTCCCGCCTTCGGGCGGCGGTGGCGGAGCGGGTGATGACCCCGGCGGTCGATGGTGGGCTGGTGGCCATGGCGGCCGACGCCGGGGTGGCGGCCACGACCACCACCTCCCGCCTTCGGGACGCGGTGGCGGTGTGGGTGATGGCCACGGTGGCCGGCAGTGGGGTGGCGGCCACGACGGCCACCTCCCGCCTTCCGGCCGCGGCGGCGGAGCAGGCAATGGCCCTCGCTTTTGACGGTGGTGTGGCGGCAACAACAGCCGGCAACAGCTGCCGACGGGCAGCGGCGGCGGAGCGTGTGGTGGATGTTCCGCGCACACCCAATAGGGACGCCACGCGCACTACACTACGGGGGACTGCGCCGCCGCCGCGGTGCAGCCTCCCAGCTGGAGTTTTCCTTTGATGACGGCGGAGTGGCTGAGCGACGACGACGGACCGGTGCAATTGGCGATTGTGGGAAAAGCTGACGAGATAAGCTGCAGGGAGGGAGGGGAAAATGCGACGCAGGACTCGCCAGCCGTGAGGGTTTTTATAGCAGGCCGGTAAGCATTAGGATTTTGGGGGATTTCACCGAGTCGGGCAGGAAGCTTGCGCGGGAACCTGCGAGGTTGCACGGGAACGGGCTCACCGATGATTCATTGGCGCCACCGTTTGGCCAAAAGAACGTCCCCGCACGCTGCGCAAGCTTGCGCTGTAAGCCGTCTGCGGCAGCAGGGTGACAAGACGTGCGAGAGGAGGATGAAAGGCCACGTACACATACAGTTAATAAAAAAACGTTTGCGATTTAATACCTACTATACCCCCGTCCTGGTTTATAAGTATGATTTAACTAATAAAATACGAATGCATGTCGCCAAAGATTATATAGTTGGATTCGTATTTGAACATAGTTTCCTATTATATAATTTTTATAACATGCATTAACATTTTGCTGGTTAAATTTGAGAGCAAAGTATGGAACGGAATATAAAGGGGACTATAGACTAGACGGAGGTGGTAGCACACGGCTTGCGGTTCAGGCGGCCGCGGCGCGCTCTGCTCTTGCGTCCCTCGGGTGCTCTGCCCTCGTCCCTCCATGCACGCTTCTAGTATTTGGGGCCGGCGCACGATCACACACGTTCGTGTGCATGCGGTTGCACCGGGCGCGACGCGACGATGCAGTTACCCGCTGCAAAAACTGCCATGCATACGCGCCGAGAATCCACGCCGCCAGGCCTCCTTTTATTCCCGCGGCCATTTACCTTCATCTCTCGCCTCACACGACACAATAAGCACACCCACGAGGACACATACAGAGAGGACATCCAACGGTTCCAATGGCGCTCCTCGTGGCTCCAATGGCGCTCCCAGCGGCCGACGATGACAACGGCGGGCAATTCACCGCGCAACACGTCGTGGACACCCACATGCGGGGGAAGGCTCTCTCGGTGGTGTACATGAACGGTCCAGTTTCGGTGGAGAGCTCCATCCAAACTATGGAGCGGTTCCTTGCCGAGGACAAGTACCAAGTGGTCGGCTTCGACCTCGAGTACACCATAGGTCGTGCCGGGCACGATCAGAAGGTAGCCGTCGCCCAGTTGTGCGTGCGACATGACGTCCTCGTCTACCATTACCACCTGGCTACAATGCATTGCGAGCGTTTCTCCAGGTTTATCAACAGCTCCAACTATAGTTTCGCTGCGGTGGACACCACCAACAATCTAAAAGCGCTCAAGGTTTCAGGCTTGAAATGCCCGAATCTTGTCAACATCCAGCGCGACTACAAGGTCTGGGGCAGTGACGAAAACAAACTGAACTCCCTGGTTGACCTCGCCTCATCCATCATCGACCCCTACTACATGAAGATGAAGAATGAGAGCAATAAGGACAGGAATGCCTGGCACAGTGTGTGGCATGAGAGACTGGATGAACAACATGTCAAGTATGCGGCCGTGGACGCGTACACAAGCTACGAGATGTACAGGCGGATCGTTGACATGAGGACTGTCTTCTTCCCGACCTGCATTTAGGATCGAGCCACATAGCAATGGCGGGAGCGTCACAAGAAGTAGATGACTAGACGATCGTTTCTCCTACTTTAGAATGCATGCAATTGTTTATTGAGGTGTGTGCGAATGATCTGTATAGTCACTTATGTAATTGGATGTTTATTTCAGTTATATATATATACATGTTATTATACTGTGGACAGAGCAAATCACACGGCTTATTAGCAGCAATTGTCTGTGTTATTATTGATCTTCGCACACATTTCTGATTACGGACCTGTTTGCCGCGTATCACACACATCTTGTTCAGTTGAACTGTTTCCATTGTGTTTCCTAATCACGCACAGTTCATCCTAGTGAACCGTGTGCTATATATCGCACACGCCTTCATCTGGCTGCCCATTTCTTTTCTTCCTCCTCATCCCAAACAGTTAATTGAACTGAACTGTATGCCCTGCATCGCACACGCAACTAAAATCTGAACCGTGTTTGATGCATACGTCATCGCAAACGTTTTGCACCTTTTTTACGGTTTTTTACACCACCGTTTGCGATTATGGCATCGCACACAGTTTTGTCGAAGGGTCTCTGATCGTAGTGTCGCGTTTGGACCATCCTGCAATAGTGAACGTTCGATGACGATTTGTATTATGAGTTATGTGATTTGATGACCGAAGTTTGTTTGGAGTCCCGGATGAGATCACGGACATGACGAGGAGTCTCGAAATGGTCGAGATATAAAGAATGATATACTGGACGATGTTATTCGGACACCGCGTGAGTTCCGAGAGGTACCGGGTAAATATCGGAGTGCCGGAGGGTTATCGGAACCCCCCGGGGGAACTAATGGGCCATCATGGGCCTTAGTGGAGAGAGAGAGGGGCGCAAGGAGCTGGCCGCGCGCCCCCCTGGCTGTCTGAATTGGACTAGGGAAGAAGTGGCGCCCCCCCCCTTTCCTACTCCCTCTCCCTCTCCTTCCTTTCCCCTCTCTTCCTTGTAGAGGAATCCTACTAGGACTAGGAAGTCCTAGTAGGACTCCCTCTCTTGGCGCGCCCCCTAGGGCCGGCCGGCCTCCTCCTCCCCTCCTTTATATACATGGGCAGGGGCACCCGAAAGGCACAACTGACAATCTCTTAGCCGTGTGCGGTGCCCCCTTCCACAGTTTAACACCTCGGTCATATCGTCATAGTCCTTAGGCGAAGCCTTGCGCCGGTAACTTCATCATCACCGTCGCCACGCCTTCGTGCTGACGGAACTCTCCCTCGTCCTCAACTGGATCAAGAGCTCGAGGGATGTCATCATGCTGAACGTGTGCTGAACACGGAGGTGTCGTACATTCGGTACTTGGATCAGTTGGATCGTGAATACGTTCGACTACATCAACCGCGTTACTAAACACTTCCGCTTTCGGTCTACGAGGATACGTGGACACACTCTACCCGCTCGTTGCTATGCATCTCCTAGATAGATCTTGCGTGATCGTAGAATTTTTTTTGAATTACTACGTTCCCCAACACAAATACCATCGTCCTATATATCAATCTTTACCTCTCGACCATTTCAAGAATCCTCGTCATGTCCGTGATCTCATCCGTGACTCTGAACAACATTCGGTCACCAAAACATATAACTCATATAACACTATTGTCAACGAACGTTAAGCGTGCGGACCCTATGGGTTCGAGAACTATGTAGACATGACCGAGACACCTCTCCGGTCAATAACCAATAGTGGAACCTAGATGCTCATATTGGCTCCTACATATTCTACGAAGATCTTTATCAGTCGAACTGTTATGACAACATACGTAATTCGCTTTTTCTATCGGTATGTTACTTTTCCGAGATTCGATCGTCGGTATCTCTATACCTAGTTCAATCTCGTTACCGATAAGTCTCTTTACTCGTTCCGTAATACATCACCTCATGACTAACTCCTTAGTCATTTGCTTGCAAGCTTATGATGTGTATTACCGAGAGGGCCTAGAGATACCTCTTCGATACTCGGAGTGACAAATCCTAATCTCGATCTATGTCAACTCAACAAACACCTTCGGAGATACCTGTAGAGCATCTTTATGATCACCCAGTTATGTTATGACGTTTGATAGCACACAAGGTATTCCTCCGGTAGCCATGAGTTGCATAATCTCATAGTCAAAGGAATAAGTATTTGACATGAAGAAAGCAATAGCAATAAACTGAACGATCATTATGCTAAGCTAATGGGTGGGTCTTGTCCATCACATCATTCTCCTAATGATGTGGTCCCGTTATCAAATGACGACACATGTCTATTGTTAGGAAACCTTAACCATCTTTGATTAACGAGTTAGTCTAGTAGAGGCATACTAGGGACACGGTGTTTGTTTATGTATTCACACACGTATTTAAGTTTCCGACCAATACAATTCTAGCATGAATAATAAACCTTTATCATGAATAAGGAAATGTAAAATAACAACTTTACTATTGCCTCTAGGGCATATTTCCTTCAAGCTCTCCACACACCCCCGCCCCCGCCCTTCAGCGCAAGCGGCGGCCGGATTTGGAGCGGATCTAGCCGGATTTGTGTGCGGCAGGACACTGGAGGCCGCGGCGCGCCATGGACTGTCCAGGTACCGGTCTGCGCAGCCCCGGTAGCGTCCCCAGGCCGCATGCAGGTCCTGACTCCGCCTCTAGCCGCTCGGATCTACCCCGTCGGTGGTTCACCGGCAAATACACGAACAGCCGTCGTCCGGGCTCGGTGCTGGCCCTAAGGCTCGTCGGCGCACCGTTGCCACTCATAAAGTGCGACGACTGCCAAGGAAGGTATTGCGCCGCCTGTCTACAATGCCAAAACATCCCGGATGGGTGTTCGTCAAGTGCTCAAATGATGGGCTATGTGCTACTTTAGCTTCGGTTGTGCTCTCAGATTCGGCTAGTTTTACTTACACTCAAATATTTATTTCGTGTAGGATGGATGCAACTTTTGGTATTGGAAAGAAGAATACATCAATCTATTGATAGAGCGCAATTTAGTAGATGTCCGTGCACTTGTTGCAAGAATGGAGGCTGGAGATAAGACTAGATGCGAAGAAGCAACGTCTACTTCTTTAGACTCGAAGAAGAAAGAAGCACGCAAAATCAAGCCTCTGCGGATCAACAATGAATGCATCGAGAAGGCATTAATCCAACTTACGGGAGCACTTATGGAAGTTAGATAGTATTTTCTAAAATGTCTTCTTGTGGTTCTTATTTTCTTTGATCTTACTATTCTAGTCAAGATTTGATGATGTGCTTCAATGTATCAAAAATCAATGATGAAAATAACGATGTGTTGCAAAAAGAATGTATGCGGACAAGATGCGGCCGTGAGTTGCGCGTCCGGCCGACGCAAACCTAAACCCGGGCGGACATGGCCCCATTCCCACGTCCATTTGGGATCGTGCGTTGAAGTTGGCCTAACTGATTTATCATTTCCTGCACACACACACACACACACACAATCAGCCAGCCAACTTCAAATACTCACAAACTGAATATGACAACTCCGCAGTATTAGCATTGCATACTCCGGATTGCCTGTTGTTCTTTTCCTGTCGCAAACGCACAGGTCCAAAAGAATTTTGATTTTCAGCAGGAGACACGGTTAGCAGGCTGAGATCCATGCAGCACAACCCAAATCCTCAAGCTCAGGCTGAGATCCATGCTTGCAGTTTCGTAGTGCAACATTCACTTCAATGTACAGACAATAAGAACAGCAATCTGGGAAGAAGTTCAAAATTTACACAGAATGTAAGAATTCACCATGCTATTACATCCAATAGTTCATGGCAGCAGCAACGGTCTTCCGCATCGCGACCCCGATCAATCGCCTCTATATCCATGGATTTAAGTATAATGACAAAATGGTTATTCGGCAAAGGCCGACTCTGACTTGGTTAAGTCTTCGGCGTCCTATTGCCCTATATATTGCTTCTTCTACCTCCCTGGCTTGCATGGCGTCGGAGATGATGGCGGCTTCATGTCAGGGTACTGCGTGATAAATTCAATGTGTGCAAATGGATCAGTACATTCCCACAAAAAAATAAAAATGGATTAGTACATGATCATATACTCCCTCCATCCGAAAAAACTTGTCTCTCAAATGGAGAGGTATCTAGCACCACATCCTATTTGAGGGACAAGCTTGGGACAAGCTTTTTCGGACGGAGGGAGTTGAACTGAAACAGAAGCCTATATGCATTGGATAGTTGAATAATTTAGGTAGGAAAACATTTGAGCTTGAGCAATGACCGTCCGTAACTGTTTATTCTCCTGCTAGTACAGAACATAGCGCCTGCCATAGTTTTCAGGAACCAAGGCCTTCTTTACAAGGCGATATTATATCCAGAAACATAACTGTAGTGTATCAGCAGTAAATATAAAGAGAATCATGTGATGGAATTAACTGTAAGTATGACGCCATGCAGTCAGGCCAGTCAGCATGTTGTTACTATTTTGTGAGCAATATTTTAACCACTGTTAACTAGATCAAATTTGATGAAAATCAAATGTAGATCCTTATGAATTACTGTATGAAGGTAGGAAGGCAATGTGGTCATACATTTGCATATGGTGATAATGGTCTCATTGGATGCTTCGTGGCTAAAGTACTTCCATTCAGTTCTTCGCGACCATTCTTGGTTGCATGGCTTGTATTGTCTAATGAGCTGCCAGGGGACGTTAATAGTTCTTTATTCTCATCTGGCCTGCCTGGCATGGATGGCATTGGAGATGAGGGCGGTTTCAAGTCAGGGTACTGCATAATACATTCAGTATGTGTCAATAGATTACTACAGTACATGATCATAAAGAACTGACACAGAAACCTAAAATGCATTGGACATTGAACAACTTAGGTACTGTATGAAAATATTTGATCAGGGAATAGCGCCTGCCATTATTTTCTGGAATTAACTATCTAACTGAGACATGCATAAGGCTTTACAAGGCTATACTATGTCCAGAAACAGAACTCTTGCATATCAGCAGTAAATACAACGAGAATTCTGTAGTGACAGCGTGCAGTCCAGCCGGTCTGCATGTTGTTACTATATTCAAGACAAAAAAACAACTGCTGTTAACTAGATAGAAGTTCGAGAGAATCAAATCTAGAGCCTGCTGAATTACTGTATGGAGGTAGCAAGGCAATGGGGTCATACATTTGCATATGGTGATAATGGTCTCCTTCCTGATTGCTTCGTGGCTAATGTACTTCCATTCGGTTCCGCGTGAGTATCCTTAGTTGCATCGCTTGTTTTGATTAAAGAGCTGCCAGTAGAAGTTGGTAGTTCCCCATTCCCCTCTGCCCTCCCTGGCTTGGATGGCGTCGGAGATGATGGCGGTTTCAAGTCAGGGTACTGCATAATACATTCAAGGTGTGTAAATAGATTACGACATGATCATAAAGAACTCAAACAGAAACCTAAAATGCATTGAACATTGAACAACTTAGGCATGAAAACATTTGAGCAGGGCAGTTGTAACTGTTTATTCACCTGCTAGTACATAGCTTAGCGCCTGCCATTGTTTTCAGGAATTATCTGTCTAACTGAGACACGCATAAGGCCTTACAAGGCTATACTATGTCCAGAAACAGAACTCAAGCATATCAGCAGTAAATACTAGGAGAATTCAGTTAACTGTAAGTATGACAGCGTGCGGTGAGGCCAGCCTGTATGCTGTTACTATTTTGAAGAAGTTTGTTGAAAAACAAATCTAGATCCTGCTGAATTACTGTATGGGAGGTAGGACGGCAATGGGGTCATACATTTGCATATGGTGATAATGGTCTCCTTGGATGCTTTGCAGCTAGAGTACTTCCATTCGGTTCTTCGTGACCATCTTTGGTTCCGTTGCTTGTATTGACTAAAGTGCTGCTAGGAGAAGTTAATAGTTCTCTATTCCCCTCTGGCTGATCATCTGTTCCTTCAGTGCTCACATCAGTGTGCGTTAAAGTTTTGCTCTTCTTTTCCCTTGGAAAAACATGAACAGATGGCGGAAGATAGTTTTCTTGAATTGCCTATGAAAATAGCAAAGATCAGTGCGTAAACAACGGGGTATGCGCTTTTTGAACTGCCGTTATTACTTCAAACCCAGTGCCGTAACTAACCTGCCAACCATCTGGGCCTCTCAGTCCCCCTTTGATTGCATATGCCTCTTTGAAACCATTGTTGAACAGCAGCTCAGCCACTTTCATTGAATTACCATCAAAGCTACCTTACACAACATAAACTTAAGTTGGTAACAGATTGCAGCATGATAAAGGTCAAAGAGCTATATAAGAATAGAAGCATAGTTGCTTTGGCATGATGACAAGTATACAGCAACATCGGTACATTCAGTGCCTACGCAAAACTGCCACTATCTGGATTCTGAATTCACATGGTATCCATCTTTAGCAGTCTGGTACGTGCACTAGAACATGAAGATAAACTTTTCTATTTATTTATTTATTTATCTATTTATCGAGTTAGACAATTATTTAGATTAGGGACTCGTGGGATGCAAAAGAGGCGTGTGTTGTTTTTCATTGTGGCAGAACGAGTAACATAATTGACTAATTGCTTATCTGACTATTTTGAACTGTCAACATGGCAGTTTGATCAGTCCTAATTCCAGGCCGAAGGACTTTTCCTCTTTTTTGCAAAAATGCGCTAATTTCAAATAGTCCAAAATTATTCAGATTATGCTCAAAACTGAGAAAAGACAATGTTTTGGGAACACGACTATGCTCTTTGGTGGAGTCCTGAGCTCGATGCAGAAGTAGTTATCAGTTGTAAGTAAGACGATGCGTACTAAATTAATCCGCCTCAATTTTGAACATAGCGCAACAAAACTGGTCACAACATGATTTTCACACTCGTGCAAGTCTCGCTCGACCACTGGAACAATCAGCCCCATCCAAATACTCACCTAGGGTCTATTTTGATTCCGCAAATTTTGCGTGAAATAGTTTGATTCGTTGTTCTACTACAACTGCATTGCATTTCTAATTTCTAGTTAGTCTAAAAAAAACTTCTCATTTCTAAGTTGTGTTACTTGTACACTAACACAACTGTCTCTGCTGCATAAAAAGATATATAGCACTATGCACATTTAATCCAATGAATTCTATGAGGATAAACCTATTCGATCAACATACACATGACTAAAGCATTCACCAAAGCAGGTACGTCAATCGAGGTTCCATGGATCACTCACTTGTCAAGGACGCAGACGACCGTGTTGGCCGGGTCGGGGAACCTCGCGAGCACCTCCCCGAGGAACCGCTTCTCGTCCTCCTCGTCGAACTCCACCTGCACGGCGCTCTTCTCGACGAGCCTGAGGTTGGGCGGCGCCATGAACCGCACGCTGTTGCCCCGCCGGATGTCCAGCAGCTGCGCCTCCGGCACGTCCCGGAGCTTGCGGAAGGCGTCGAGGGCGCCCACGGCCTTGTACTTCTTGAAGTACTCCTGCGCCAGCGGGAGCACCACCAGCCAGACGAACACCACCCCGGCCACGAAGAAGGGGTTCCGGTTGTTGAAGTCGTCGACGGCCAGCACGATGGACTCGAGGCTCACCCTGCTCCCGCCGCCGCCGTCTGCCTCGGCCGCGAGGGCCGGCAGCGGCCAGTACGCGGCGGCCGCGGGGAGGAGGAGGAGGAGCTCGCCCCGCCAGGGCGCCGCCGCCGCATTTCGCGCCAAGATTGGCGCGGCGGGTGAGGGGGTTACGGAGGAGCTGGGGGTCCTGGCCGCATTGGGCGGCGAGAGTTGGCCCCTGCGAGGGTTCCGCGGGGGTGTGAGGAGGATTGGGAGGTGGGAGGTGGAGATTTGGAGGAGCGAGCAGTGGTGCTGGAGGCGGAGGAGCGCCATGCGGGCAAGAGCTTGAGCTCCGTGCAAGGATAGAAAGGAGGTGGAGCTCCCCACGCCCCGGGATTCTCTATCCGACCGGAGCCTTTTCCTCTTCTGAAAATGGATTATTATTACAAGGAAGAAAAAAAGAGGAGAGGAGATTGCTGAATTCGCCCCATACGTCTGTTCCACACGGGCTGAAGAGCGCCATAGAATTAGGCCCAGGTAGAACTATTATACCGCGTTGTCGCAAGAATTTATCTTCGACTGAGTTAGTATCTCGAAATAAGGAGTACTCGTTGCAAAAAACACTCCACCTTCCCAGGTCGCGATAAGAGACGCACATGCAGCGCGTTATTTATGGCAACATGGGAGTTTTCTCTTTTTTCGTAGATCCGTTTATTCAAAACATTTTATCTCTTAAACCATGCGTCCAAATCTTGAACCGTTTTCCCCATTGAATTCCCCGCGTCGAGATCTTTAAAACTAGATATCATGTTGATAGGTTTGACGAACTTTTTTTCACAAAAAAACTGGGCAAAAAACCGAACCGGGGGCACGTTTTTTTTCTTTTCCGAAAGCCTCTCGCGAAATCACAACCGTGCCTCTCGTGGAAGCAAAACCATGACTCTCGTGGAAGGAAAAAAACAGAAAACAGGTTTTTTTTTGTTTCCGAGAGGCACAGCCGTGACTCTCGCGAAAGCACAACCGTGCCTCTCGTGAAAGAAAAAAAACAGAAAACACGTATTTTTTTCCTTTCCAAGAGGCACGGACGTGACTCTCGCGAAAGCACAATCGTGCCTCTCACAGAAGCAAAACCATGACTCTCGCGAAAGAAAAAAACTGAAAACGCGTTTTGTTTTTCCCTTTACGAGAGGCACGGCCGTGACTCTCGCGAAAGCACAACCGTGCCTTCTCGCGAAAGCAAAACCGTGACTCTCGCGAAAGAAAAAAAACAGAAAACACGTCTTTTTCGTTTTCGAAAGGCACGGGCGTGACTCTTGCTAATGCACACCCGTGCCTCTCGCGGAAGAAAACCCGTGACTTTCGTGAAAAAAAAACACGTTTTTTCGCGCAAATTTTTTTTCAATTTTTTTATTATCGAAAAGCTAAGGAAGACCAGGGGAAAATCAAAACGTCGAAAAACCCGGAAAAAACCGTTAAAAAGCTGAAAACGCGTGCGAAAAAATAAAAAAACAAAATCCGGAGGGAGCCGCGCGACACGTGGCGAATGGCTGAGAGCGCGCCAAGTGGCGCTGATCATTACGAGGCTTCCGAAGGAGCATTCGTTAACTTGTTGATCTCGTTGTATCTCATGTGCTGTTCTTCGGGACAAGTTTATGTAGAATTGTGTTGAATAATTGTTGATGCAATATTGTGCCGATACAAGAAGTATATATAAGAGTCAAGCCGCACCTGATCTTGCCTTATTACAAACCAAGTAGGAGTCTTAATCCTATTACAAGTTGTATTCTAACATCCCCTACAGTGTCAACGGTAGGCTTGACGACGTTAAGACTGAAACGAATGTCTTGAAACGGAGTAGTCGCTAGGCCTTTAGTAAAGATATCAGCGAACTAAGCAGAAGTAGGCACGTGGAGAACTCGAACTTGACTGAGAGCCACCTTCTCTCAAACAAAATGAATGTCGATCTAAATATGCTTGGTGCGACGGTGTTGAACCGGATTCCCTCACATGTAGACAGCTGAAATATTATCACAGTAAACAATGGTAGCTTGCTCAATAGGACGGTGCAACTCCGACAACAACTGGCGCAACCAAACCGTATCAGCAACCGCATGAGCCACAACGCGGTACTCAGCTTCAGCAGACAAGCGGGAGACCGTAACCTGCCTTTTTGAAGACCAAGAACCAAATTGTTACCAAGAAAAACACAAAATCCGGATGTGGACCTACGAGTATCTGAACAACCAGCCTAGTCTGCATCAGAGTAAGTTGTCAAGGAGGTGGGAGAGGATTTGTTGATATGAAGACCTAAGTCTAGTGTGCCTTTGAGATATCGAAGAATGCGTTTGACATGATTGTAGTGTGGAATACGAGGATCATGCATGTATAAACAAGCTTGTTGGACAGTAAAAGAAATTTCAGGACGAGTGAGAGTGAGATACTGAAGTGCACCGGTAAGACTATGATAAAGAGAAGGATCAGAGAAAGGATCACCGTCGGCAGAGAGTTTGGAACCTGTATCAACAAGGGTACAAGAAGTTTAACAATCAAGCATACCAGCACGAGAAAGAAGATCCAAAGTGTACTAACATTGAGACAAGAAAATACCAAAGGAGTCACGGATAACAACAATACCTAAGAAGTGATGAAGAAGACCTAAATCTGTCATAGAGAATTTGTGGCGAAGAAGAGAGATAATATGATCTAAAAATTGTTGTGAGGAAGTTGTGAGGATAATATCATCGACATATAAAAGAAGGTAAGTAGTGTTGGTGTTGTGATGAAAGGTGAAGAGTGAAGTGTCAGAACGGGAAGGAGTAAAACCGATGGTTTGAGCATAAGTAGAAAAGCGTTGGAACCAGGCACGTGGTGATTGTTTAAGACCATAAAGAGATTTTTGAAGAAGATAAACATGATTAGGATAGGAGGAATATTCGAAGCCAAGAGGTTGTTGACAATAGACTGTTTCTTGAAGAGAGCCATGACGAAACGCATTTTTGACATCTAGTTGATGAATTGGCCAGGAAGAAGAGACGGTGATGCTAAGGACAGTGCGAATAGTGCTGGGCTTGACAACTGGAGAGAAAGTATCATCATAATCGATGTCGTGTTGCTGAGAGTAACCACGGCATACCCATCGAGCCTTATAACGTGCAAGACTCCCATCAGAATGAAATTTATGGCGAAAAACCCATTTGCCCAAAACGATATTTGTATTGGAAGGACGAGAAACTAACTACCACGTGTTATTCTGCAGAAGGGCATCATATTCATCTTTCATAGCTGCGGCCCAATTAGGATCTAGGAGAGCTGATTTGTAAGATTTGGGTAGAGAGGAAGGAGATAGAGATGCATAAAGATTGAGACCGATCTTTTGCAGGTAAACGAAACCCGTACTTGGCATGTGTGCGCATGGTATGATCGTTAGTAGGAACTGGAACGGGAATAACATGAGTAGGAGGGGTGGGGGAAGATGTGGTGGACGTGTCCGGCGAAGCGGAGGAAGCGGATGCGGGAGATGGCAGTGAAGACTGCGGCGACAGGAGGTCTGCCGCGACAGAGTGTAATGTGTTTTCCTCTACCGGGACAGAGGTGATGACAGAAGTGGTCGCGGCAGGATCCGCTACCACGGCAGAGAATTTGGCTGGTTTCACTTGATAGGTCGGCGGGTGAAAGAAGGGAAGATGATTGCGACGAGAGAGACTAGTGGACGGCGTGGGTGAGTTGGGATCTAATTGTTGACGCTCGGAAAAGGCAAAAATGTTTTCAGTGAATGTTACATGACGAGACACTTGAACACGACCACTAACAAGATCTAGACAACGATAACCCTTGTGCTCATCAGAAAAACCTATATGGACACACAGGGTAGAGCGCGGGGAAAGTTTGTTAGGAGAAGTGGAGTAGGAGTTTGGGAAACAAAGACAACCGAAGACGCGAACGTCGGAGTAATTTGGGAAATAAAGAGAAGTAAGGAGTAGTTTGTGGGATAACTTTAGATGGACGAATATTGAGTAAATATGTGGCCGTGTGGAGGGCCTTAGCCCAGAACTTGGGAGGCATAGAAGATTGAACAAGCAGAGTGCGAATGATGTCATTAAGAGTACGAAGAGAACGCTCGGCTTTGCCATTTTGAGGGGAGGTATAAGGATAGGAGAAACGCAAGAGAATTCCATATTGTAGAAAGAAATTTCGATTTTTAAAGTTTTCAAATTCACGACCATTATCACATTGTATGAATCTTATAGGGAGGAAAAAGTGGACCAAGACATAGTGCTAAAAGTTAAGGAATATATTATGAACGTCAGATTTGTTGCGTAAAGGAAAAGTTGTTCATGGCTTGTAGAAAAGCAGCTTGGTCCCAGCTCGGAGTCGAAGTAGAGGCCGGTGTAGTCATGGGAGCTGGCGGGTGTGGTGGCGTCGGCAGTAGGGCCGGCATCGGCGTAAAGAGAGAGACACCATCATTGTACTGCTGCATGTAGGGGGGTGATGGAGCGCCATAGGATGCATAAGGACTAGTGTTGTAGATCGGTGGCGCGTAGGAGGGAGCAGTGTGGTACGCGGTCATCGGTTGTCGGGGCGCAAGGATGGGCGCGCCGGTGTGAGGGCGAGAACCAGGCTGCCAACCACCGGTATAGGCAGGCAGGGCACCATATGGCATAGGGGCGGACCAGGGCATAGGCCACGCCTGGACTAGCCCTGTCCATGGATCAGGAGATGGGCGCCATCCGGGCGGCGGCGGTGGTGCAGTTGATGAAGCCGGGGGTGGCGGTAGTGCAGTTGGTGGAGCCGGGGGCGGAGCAGGAGCGGGCGTCGTGCGGACCTGCGGCGGCCTAGGGTTTTTGCCCCGATAGTTGGGGCTTGGACGCCAGCCGGATGGGGAGGTGTTGTTGGTGGAGGAGGCAGCGGCGGCGACGACGCAGGCGGGCGAGGAGAAGTAGTGAAGACCTGAGGACGGGAGTCCTTCATAGTTAGGGCACGATCGGCCCATTGGAGCATCGAGCGAATGATACGTCTCCAACGTATCTATAATTTTTTATTGTTGCATGATGTTTTATTATCAATCTTGGATGTTTTATAATCATTTTATAGTCATCTTATATCATTTTTGGGTACTAACCTATTGACATAGTGCCAAGTGCCGGTTGCTGTTTTTTCTATGTTTTTTACATCGCAAGAAATCAATATCAGACGGAGTCCAAATGCCACGAAACTCCACGATGATTTTTTATGGGACAGAAGGAACACAACAGGCCCTGGTTGTACCTAGGAGGAGTCCCGAGGAGGGGACAACCCACCAGGCCGCGCCAGGAGGCCCAGGCGCGCCCTGGTGGGTTGTGCCCAGCTTGGGTGCCCCCCGGACCGCCTCTTTGCTCTATAAATACCCCAAAAATCCCAGAACCCTAGAGGAGTCGACGAAATATTCATCCAGCCGCCGCAGAGTCCAGAGTCACCAGATCCAATCTAGACACCATCTTGGATGGGGTTCACCACCTCCATTGGTGCCTCTCCGATGATGCGTGAGTAGTTCTTTGTAGACCTTCGGGTCTGTAGTTAGTAGCTAGATGGCTTCCTCTCTCGCTGAATTCTCAATACAATGGTCTCTTGGAGATCCATATGATGTAACTCTTTTTGCGGTGTGTTTGTTGGGATCTGATGAACTTTGAGTTTATGATCAGTCATATCATTTTATATCCATGAAATTTATTTGAGTTCCTTTGATCTCTTATATGCATGATCTCTTATATCCTCGTATTTCTTCTCCGATATTTGGGTTTTGTTTGGCCAACTTGATCTATTTATCTTGCAATGGAAAGAGGTGCCCTGTAGTGGGTTCGATCTTACGGTGCTTGATCCCAGTGACAAAAAGGAAAACGACGCGTATGTATCGCTGCTACTATGGATAAAACGATGGAGTCTATCTCTACATAGATAGATCTTGTCTACATCATGTCATCGTTCTTATTGCATTACTCCGTTTTTCCATGAACTTAATACACTAGATGCATGATGGATAGCGGTCGATGTGTGGATTAATAGTAGTAGATGCAGGAAGGAGCCAGTCTACTAATCTTGGACGTGATGCCTATGTAATGATCATTGTCGGTGTCAAAACCGGCGGATCTCGGGTAGGGGGTCCCGAACTGTGCGTCTATGGTCGATGGTAACAGGAGACAGGGGACACAATGTTTACCCAGGTTCGGGCCTTCTCTATGGAGGTAATACCCTACTTCCTGCTTGATTGATCTTGATGAATATGAGTATTACAAGAGTTGATCTACCACAAGATCGTTATGGCTAAAACCTAGAAGTCTAGCCTGTTTGACTAATATCTTTTCTGGACTAAACCCTCCGGTTTATATAGACACCGGAGGGGACTAGGGTTACACAAAGTCGGTTACAGAGAAAGGAATCTTCATATTTGGTCGCCAAGCTTGCCTTCCACGCTAAGGAGAGTCCCATCCGGACACGGGTAGAGTCTTCGGTCTTTGTATCTTCATAGCCCTCAGTCCAGCCCATGGCTAACAGGCCGGACGCCCGAGGACCCCTTAGTCCATGACTCCCTCAGTAGCCCCTGAACCGGGCTTCAATGACGAGGTGTCCGGCGCGCTGATTATCTTCGGCATTGCAAGGCGGGTTCCCCTTCCGAACACTCCAAGATAGTCTTCGGATGCAACGAACGTGTCCGGATCTGCAACACAAGTACCACACACACAGCCGCAGAGAGTATGATATTTCACGAGTCCCATCCGCAACTTTTCGCAAGATGACATCACATCCGCCCGGTCATTATTTTGAACCGTTTTCGTCTGCCGTTCTGCGTTTCAAGATGCAGTTTCCATTGGCATGTCTTGTCAAAGCAGAGATCGTGTCCCCTTATTGCGGGATTCTCATCAATACGGGCGTGGGTAATCCAACCGTGTCGTTTGCACGGCCCTTGGGAATAGGCGAGTTTTAAGGTGAGTGGGGAGGCATTCGATATTCACTGCCTTTATAAGGAGATAAGGATTCCCTTTCTTCACCCACGCCTTCTCTCTTCCTCTGCCCTTCCGTTCTTTAGCTCCAGCACCCAAGTTCTCATCTTTTCCCCCTCAAGCAAGCACTCAACCATGTCCGGATCCGGAGGTGAAGGCAAGTGGATGGCGTCCTCCGTCAAGGAGAAGGATATCACTGAGCTTCGGGAGGCTGGATATCTGGCGAAGGAAATCGCCCACCGGCTCCCGGCCAAGGGGCAAGTCGTCCCCACACCGAAGCCCAACAAGAGGGTGGTGTTCCTCCCTCATTTCGTTCGCGGGTTAGGGTTTCCACTCCATCCATTCGTTCGCGGACTGATGTTATACTATGGGTTATATTTCCATGATCTAGCCCCGAACTCTTTCCTCAACATCTCGGCATTCATTGTCGTGTGTGAGGCTTTCCTCCGCATCCAGCCCCACTTCGGACTGTGGCTCAAGATCTTCAACGTGAAGCCGAAGGTGGTGGATGTCCAACACGCGGAGTGCGGAGGAGCCATGGTGAGCAAGATGCCCAACGTCACATGGCCCAAAGGCACATTTGTGGAGACCGTCAAGGAGTGGCAGAAGCTGTGGTTCTGTATCACAAAGCCCCGCGACGCCACCTGGGCCGCAGCTCCCGAATTCAAGTCCGGAGCTCCCGTGCGGCTTACCTCCTGGATGGAGAAGGGCCCAAATTGGTCCTCGTCGGATGAGCTGATTTCACTGCAAACGCGCATCCAAAGCATGGTGGACAAAAACATCAAGCTCGTTGACGTGATTCAGGTGATGTTAGTTCGCCGAATCCTCCCGTGCCAAAGCTGAACTTCCCCTTTATGGGAATTCGATCCGGAGAAGCACCAAACCCTGGCGGGGCTCTTTGGGACCACTCACGAAGATGCCTGGAAGTTGCTCTTCAAGGGTGACGAGAAGCCGCCGGCCATAGACTCGGATCGTGGGCACAATCTTTCCCATCCCGCGAATGCGGTAAGTCCTTCAAGTCTCAAAAGCGTACCCTCTACTTGCTTGTTCAAGGAGGGCAACTAAACCTTACTGATTTTTCTTTCAGGTATGGATAGAGAGAGCGGAGCAGATTCGAAGTTCGGCTCCGCTGCCCGAAGAACCAGTCATCCTGCTCCTGGCGAAGAAGATGGTCCCGCCGCCCTATCAATCGCTGGAGAAGAAGGCCTAGAAGAAGGCCAAGGGGGGCCGGGGCGGCCCCTGCCGTAAGGGCGCTTCGGACGTGATGTCTGAAGACAAGACTCACTCATCCGCCACCGAAGATGACGAGGAGGAGGAGGAAAGAAACCCTCCCCCTGATGGGGGGGGAGGAAGAAGAGGGCGGCCTCCACAAATCTGGAGGCGGAGGCACCCAAGAAGGGGAAAGGCTCCCTCGCGGATAACACCGCGTGGGACGTCGACAGCAGTCCGGAGCGACGCCTCTGGGACAAGCCCCTGGCCGCATCGTAAGTACTGATAAACTCGTATTCATATATCCAACCTCTCCTCTTCATTATATTAACATGGTTAGTTATGCTATTGTAGTCCAGCCCACGACAGCTCCCTGCGAACCTCATCGGGAGGTTAGCTGGATTCAAAGGCGATGGCTAGCGAGTCACCGCCGGCTGCTCACTCTCCCCCGGCCAAGGGTGACGCCGAGGTGTCGTCCCAAAGGACCCTTCCTGGCCAGGGAGAGGTTTAGAAGGTCACCAGGGCGACGCCAGAGGGTAAGACCTCGGCCGCCGGATACATGGGGGAACAGATCCCCATGGGGACTGATGATGGGGGCCAGGTTCAATTCGACCCCCAACCGAATACGGCTCCGGAGGCCCACAAGGCTCTGTAATCCGGCAAGCAGCCTCCCTCGAAAGAAGGAGGCGTGCCCATCCCGCCGGTGTCCTCTGTCCAACTAGAGGCACCGGACAATCTGCTGGAAGCTCTACGAGGTGTGGATGAACACTGTATCCTTATGGGTACGGTGATTGAGAAGGTTCAATCCATCAAAAACGGACTGACCAAAGCCTGCAGCGGCCTGCTGACAGGTTTTGAGGTAAGCGATGCAAAAGAGAAAAGTCCCAATATAGACAATAGCCTCTGAGACATTGTCCGGTGTTCAGAAAGAAAAGCCGGACAGAGGATCTATTAATTTTCGCATGGAACAAACTAAATGTGTCTTTAAACGAATAAGTAGGCGTCGTTGTTGGCCGCGACCTCACACACTGCCGAAGTCTCCAGACTGAAGCAAAAGCTGGAGCGGGACAAGGGAGAGCTCGGCCAAGCGAGGAAGTAGCTGGAAGAGCAACAAGGTATGCAATGACTCTCTATATATTCGGAAAGAATAAATGATGTGTATTGACTGTAATGTCATGATTTGTGTAGGGGCGATGACCGAGGTTGAGGCCCTGAAAAAGGCCCTGGCCGAAGCTAAGGAGAAAGCTGCCAAGGAGCAAGCCGCTCATAAAAAGCTCAAGGCCAAGCTCAACGAGGTCCAGCAAGAGCTCCAGGACGCGGTGAAAAAGTGTGATGCCTTGGAGGGCGATGTTTCGGCTCGAGAGATCGAACTCGCCAAGGCTCGCCAAAGTGCGAAAGAGGCCCGGGTTGAAGCCTAGGGCGCCCTCCAGGAGATCCAGGAGGCCAAGAAGATCGCGGCGGATAAGGCGTTTAGTATGCAAAGCAAGTATGTGAAGAAGAAGTATTTCTTACTAATCCGAATTCGGAGTTCCCCAGGGGCGTTTGCGGACCTGCCGTGCAGCGTGTCAGAAGCTGCGGAGTTCTTCCGAGACGAAGAAGGGAGCTCGACGGAGAAGTTGTTCTGGTCACAGTACCTTGCACCAGAACATCCAGTGCCCTTAACCGATCAGCTGAAACAGCTGGTCGAGCTGCATAGGGTGGCCAAACTGGCCATGAAGGATTTGATAATCCGGCTGTGGCATGCCGAAGCTATACCCAGCAGCTACTTCGGCCTCGTGAAGCGGCTGGTGAATGCATGTCCTCGGCTCGACGTCGTCAAGCGGTCGGTCTGCATCGAGGGTGCGCGCCTGGCCTTCGCCTATGTCAAGGTGTGGTGGGCGAAGATGGACGCCGTCAAGCTAGCGACCGAGGGGCCGCCTGAGGGCAAGGAGCACCGCACACTGAGCGTTTTTTTGGAGATGTCCTAGAGGGGTCTCGTATTATGGCGACGCAATGTGCGAAAGACATTATCTTTGAATGAATACATTCATGTTGTCTCGGCCTTGTATGATCGAACAAAGTTGTCATGTAATATAATGTTTGTTTTTATAAAAAAGTTACCTCACAGGCGGCCGTGTGTTATAAAATCGAGGGTTGGCTACCGTCGGGCTTCTCACGTAGGTAGTACTGGGGTGTTCGGGATGGAATCTAAACACACTTGATCCAATTGTTTGGTCCTTGAAGGAGGTGTTTAGCGCAACGAACCTGGCAATCAGATTATACGGCTTGAACACCCTCACTTAGCCATAGGAGTTTGACAATAAAAATATAGGCGCAGCCCCTAGTATCCGCACTGGGATGTTGTAAACACCTGATCAGGTAAATACCGATCCCTCGTGTAATGCGGAAAAAATCTCCAACGATTTGAGACCTCCGAAGAGCTGACCGGCTCTCGCCGCATCATAACCGATCAGTTTTGCTTTCTCTACTGAGGTGCTCCATCGGGTAAACTAGGGAACAATCGCAGTAGTTCTCCCTTTACTACCTTAGCCGATATAGCGGAACGTAAGGTAGCAAGCACAGGAGCCGGGCAACCCAACTATTGACCAAAGACATGATTCAGAGCCAATGCATATAATGCTAAATTGGGTGCCGAATCGCATCGTAAAAAGTGTTCGGACTTTGTTGCCGTAGTGCGGGGCTCTATGAAACCCCTGGCAAATGGAAGCGTACCAAAGTGTACGGGTGCTACTTGATAAGGTTATTAACAGAAAATAAAGGAAAACAGAAAAGGAGCAAAGGCAATGAGCTAGGCCCGCAGAATTTGGGCCGCGAACTGTTTTCATTGCAATTTTATTAATACGTCAAAGCGCATTGATACAAATAGTGCGATAAGCAACGGGCTATTTGACATGCCGCGACCAAGGGAGAGCTTCGTGTGGGTCCTAAGAATAGGTAGAGTGATCGTTAAAGAAAACACCTAGAAATTCCCCTGTACGCTTGTGCTTCTTGTCATCTCGGTGTGTTTATCCTGTGACAGAACCGGTGGTCAGGCCATCAGGGAAAGCCTATAGAAAAGAGACCTGAAAAGGGGAAAGAGAAACAGTGAAAGTATGTGTGTCCGGGAGCGGTCGAGCCATATTGTGGATCACAAGTTAGTTATGCCTCCGTCTATGCCCATGGTATTTTGAGTGCGTAGTTATGTATGCGCGGTACAAATGCCGCCACTTCGGTGGGACTGGGACGGAGGCCAAATTGCTAGTCGAGCTCTTGACGAGACGAGCTGTCCTGCTGTAGAATTGTCCGGACCCTCTTGATAGTGTCCGGGAGCTTGGCCGCCGAATTAAGGTTCTGCTTGAAAAGGCCGCTCTGTACTTCTGCTGCTAAGGCAGCGGTGTGTTCCTCGGTACGGAGGGAACGTTCTGTGTTTCCATTAACTCTTATGACGCCATGTGGCCCGGGCATCTTGAGCTTGAGGTAAGCATAATGAGGCACCACATTGAATCGAGCAAATGCAATTCGTCCGAGCAGTGCGTGATAGCTGCTGCGAAAAGGGACGATGTCAAAGATTAACTCTTCACTTCGGAAGTTGTTCAAAGATACGAAGACAACCTCTAGCGTAATTGAGCCCGTACAGCGAGCCTCCACACCTGGTATGACTCCTTTAAAGGTAGTCTTTGTGGGCTTGATCCATGATGGGTCAATGCCCATTTTGCGCACTGTATCCTGATAGAGCAGATTGAGGCTGCTGCCACCGTCCATGAGGACTCGCGTCAGGTGGAATACATCAATGATTGGGTCGAGGACCAGTGCGGCTGAACCGCCATGGCGGATACTGGTCGGGTGATCCCGACGATCAAAGGTAATCGAGCATGACGACCATGGATTGAATTTTGGGGCAACTGGCTCTATCGCATAGACGTCCCTGAGCGTGCGCTTGCGCTCCCTCTTAGGGATGTGTGGGGCATATATCATGTTCACCATTTTGACCTGAGGGGGAAACTTCTTTTGTCCCCCTGTGTTCGGTTGCCGGGGCTCCTCGTCATCGTCTTCGCTTTGCGATCCCTTTTCCTTGTTCTCTGCATTTAACTTGTCGGCCTGTTAAAAAACCCAACAATCTTTGTTGGTATGATTGGCAGGTTTGTCCGGGGGGCCGTGGATTTGGCACGGACGATCAAGTATGCGGTCCAAGCTGGATGGTCCCTGATTGTTCCTTTTATATGGCTTATTCCGCTGACCGGACTTGGAGCCACTGAATCCGGCGTTGACTGTTGTGTCATCGGTGTTGTCGCCATTGCTTCGGCGTTCGTGTATGTTGCGTCGGAGCTTGCCGTTGCTATTTTTTCCCTCGGAGGTGCCTATTTCACTTGCTGTGTTTTTGCTACGGGCCAGCCAACTATCCTCACCCGCACAGAAGCGGGTCATGAATGCCGTGAGGGCTGCCATGGATTTCGGTTTTTCCTGGCCGAGGTGGCGGGCGAGCCATTCGTCACGGATGCTATGTTTAAAGGCCGCTAGGGCTTCGCCATTCGGACAGTCGACGATTTGGTTCTTTTTAGTTAGGAACCTAGTCCAGAATTTCCTGGCTGACTCTCCATGCTGTTGGACTATGTGACTTAAGTCATCGGCATCTGGTGGCCGGACATATGTACGTTGGAAGTTGTCAAGGAAAGCTTCTTGCAAGTCCTCCCAGCTGCCAATAGAATTTTCAGCAGATCGTTTAGCCAAAGGCCGAGCTGGCCCTTTGAGTTTTAGTGGGAGGTATTTGATGGCGTGAAGATCATCCTGCGGGCCATGTGGATGTGGAGAATAAAATCCTCGATCCATACCAAGGATCGGTTGTTCCATCGTATGATTCGATGTTTACAGGTTTGAACCCTTCTGGGAATTCATGATCCATTACTTTGTCAGTGAAGCAAAGAGGGTGTGCGGCGCCTCTATATCGGGCCGCATCGCAACGTAGCTCCGATGGAGCCCGTCTGCGGTCCCGGGTGTGGCTAGGTTTGTCATGTCCGAATAGATAGCCATCCTCGTGTGTCAGGGCACGTCCTCGCGATTCGTAAATCGATCTTGTATGTCCTGCTCTACTATCCAGGTCTTGACAAAGGCTATATGTATAACCCCGAGCTGACTTATCCCTGCCTTTACGGTGAGGTGGGACAGTCTGGTTTTTGGCTCGAGTTGTCGTTTTATCCCGGCCGCGCGGTGGTCGGTCAACCGCATTACGCGATGTTGGTGCGGGCTCTGGCGCCTCGTCATCGAACTGAGGTTGCAATTTGCACTTCGGGTAACTCTTGGCTGGGCGTTTAAGGTCATATTCCTCGGCTGCCAGGACATCGGTCCATCTGTCATTGAGCAGGTCTTGATCAGCTTGAAGCTGTTGTTGCTTCTTTTTCAGGCTCCTCGCAGTGGCTATTAGCTGAAGCTTAAAGCGCTCCTGCTCGAGAGGTTCCTGAGGCACGATGAAATCTTCGTTGCTGAGGCTCACCTCCTCCTCGGAGAGCGGATGATAACAACCGTCCTCCGAGTCTTCTTCTAGGGAAAATTTTGTTTTTGCCACTCTAATTTTTGCCAATTTTTCTTATGCCACTCTAGATTTTGACATTTCACTTTTGCCACTCTTAGATTTTGACAATTATCACAATTGCCATTTTATGGCAAAAGCAAAATAATTTTATTTCATTTTTGCCACTCTTAGTTTTTGACTATTATCACAATTGCCACTCTGAAAATTTTGCTTTTGCCACGGGAATGGCAATTGTGATAATTGTCAAAAAGTAAGAGTGGCAAAAGTGAAATGTCAAAATCTAGAGTGGCATAAGGAAAATTGGCAAAATCAAGAGTGGCAAAAACAAAAATTTCCCCTTCTTCTATGGCCTGTTCATCAGGGCTGACTTGCCCATCTTCCCGATTGTCTTGTTCGACAGTTTGTTCGTCGGGGTCTTCTGTGTCTTCGGCACCATCCAAAGTGTTATCGTCTCCTGTGCCGGTGTTGCTGTCCTTGCTGCGGCGCTATTTAGAGCGGCGCCGCTGACGACGGTGCTTTGGTTGTGTCTTAGGAGGGTCATCCTTCGCTGGGTTCTCCTTGTCGTCGCCGCTATTATCTTTTGGTGCATCCACCATGTATACGTCATATGAGGAAGTGGCCGTCCATCATCCGGTGAACGGCGGGTTTTGGGCCTCCTCTTCTCCAGCATCGTCGTCCATATCGTCGATGTCTTCGGAGTCATAGTCAAGCGTGTCGGTTAGGTCTTCCGAAGTGGCTATGAAGTGGGCGGTGGGTGGGAAACGAAATTTTCCATCATCAGCCTCTAGTTCGAACCGGATATAATTCGTCTGAGAGTCCCCCGCTAGGGATAGATTCTTTAACGAGTTCAGCATATCGCCTAAAGGTGAGTGCCGGAAGATGTCCGCGGCGCTGAATTCTGCGATCGATGACCGATCCTGCTTGACATACGCGGATATACATGGCTCGGAACTTATGGCCGGAAACGAGTCCGAGGTTCCGGTGACACGGACATCACCCGAGGTTAGGGTATGTGTGCAGCTCCAACGCCGCGGAGTCTGCAGCCTCCGTGGCCGGGTTGAGCTTCCCGTCCTCGGGTGGCGTGATCTGCTCCGGATCTAAGGCCATAGCGGTTATAGGTGCAATTTCCTGAGTATGGCTCGATGATAGATTTAAGTCATGTTCATCGTGGCGACGGGGAGCGACTGCTGCAGTCTCGAATCCATCGAAGATTAGGTCTCCGCGGATATCCGCAACGTAGTTCAGGCTCCCAAATCTGACCTGATGGCCAGGGACGTAGCTGTCGATCTGCTCCAGATGGCCAAACGAGTTGGCCCGCAGTGCGAAGCCGCCGAACACGAAGATCTGTCCAGGGAGGAAGGCTTCCCCTGGGACAACATTGTTGTTGATGATTGAAGGAGCCATCAACCTTTTGAGGACGGCACAATGGAACTCTCAATGAAAGCACCAATGTCGGTGTCAAAACTGGCGGATCTCGGGTAGGGGGGCTCGAACCTGGGTAAACATTTTGTCCCCCGTCTCCTGTTACCATCAACCTTAGACGCACAGTTTGGGACCCCCTACCCGAGATCCGCTGGTTTTGACACCGACAATCATTGCCTGGATATCGTCATAATTATTTGAGGTTCTATCAATTGCCCAACAGTAATTTGTTTACCCACCATTTTCTATCTTTCTCGAGAGAAGCCACTAGTGAAACCTACGGCCCCGAGGTCTTATTTCTCATATATTTGCTTTGCGATCTATTTTATTTTCACTTTTTATTCAGATCTATTAAACCAAAAATACAAAAATACTTTGCTGCACTTTATTTTATTTGTGATCTATTTATCCAATCTATTACAATTTTCTCCTGTCCACACGCAATTTCTGGCGCCGTACCCCGAAAGGGATTGATAACCCCTTTAACACGCCGGCTTGCGAGGTATTGTTATTTGTGTGCAGGGGGCTATTTACATTGTGTTGCTTGGTTCTCATACTGGTTCAATAACCTTGGATTCATACCTGAGGGAAATACCTACCGCTGTTGTGCTGCAGCATCCCTTTCTCTTTGGGGAAATACCAACGTAGCTTCAAGCGACATCAAAAGGAATTTCTGGCGCCGTTGCCGGGGAGGATCTTCAACATATACCAGGTTCCTAATCACAAATCTCATCTCCTCGCAATTTACATTATTTGCCATTTTCCTCTCGTTTTCCTCTCCCCCACTTCACAATTTTTTGCCGTTTTATTCGCCTCTCTTTTTCCGTTCGCCGTTTTCTTGCTAGATTTTTTTGAGTGCAATCTTATTGTGTGCTCATCATGACTCAAGAGAACACCAAGTTATGTGATTTCTCAAATACCAACAACAATAATTTTATTGGCACTCCGCTTGCTCCTCCCGCCACTAGTGCGGAGACTTGTGATATTAATACTGCTTTGCTGAATCTTATTTTGAAAGATCAATTTTCCAGTACTCCTAATGAGGATGCCGCGTCCCATCTTAATACCTTCATGGAATTATGTGATATGCAAAAGAAAAAAGATGTGGACAATGATGTGGTGAAGATGAAATTATTTCCGTTTTCTTTGCGTGATTCTGCAAAATTTTGGTTCTCTTCTTTGCCTCGCAATAGTATCGATTCTTGGAATAAGTGCAATAATGCTTTTATCACAAAGTATTTTCCTCCCGCAAAAATTATTTCCCTTAGAACCTAGATCATGAATTTCAAGCAACTTGAACATGAACATGTTACACAATCTTGGGAAAGGATGAAAATGATGCTAAGAAATTTCCCAACTCATGGGTCAAATCTTTGGATGATCATACAAAAATTTTATGCAGGATTGAATTTTGTTTCTTGTAATCTTTTAGATTCCGCCGCAGGTGGTAATTTTATGGAAATTACTTTGGGTGAAGCCACCAAATTGCTTGATAATATTATGGCAAATTATTCACGATGGCATGCCGAAAGGGCTCCTACTAGTAAAAAAAGTTATTTCGGTTGAAGAAATTTCTTCTTTGAGTGAAAAGGTTGATGCTCTTATGAAATTGATTGCTAGTAAAAGTGCTCCTATTGATTCTAATGATATGCATTTGTCTACTTTTATTGAGCAAAATAGTGATGCCATTGATGTTAATTTTATCTCTCGAAATAATTTCAACAACAATGCTTATAGAGGTAATTTTAATCCTAGGCCTTTTCCTAGTAATTCCTCTAATAATTATGGTAATTTCTATGGAAATCAGTCTTATAATAATAATATGAACACCTCTGATCTTGAGAATAATATTAAATAATTTATCAACACACAAAAAGTTTTCAACACTTCCATAGAAGAAAAGTTGAATAAGATTGATGATTTGTCTAGAAGTGTTGATAGAATTGCTCTTGATGTGGAAAATCTCAAGATGAATTTTTTGCCTAAATTTGATGAATCAATTAAAGCTCTTTATGTTTCTATGGATGAAAGTAAGAAAAGAACTGCTATGCTTAGAGCTAAAAGAGAATTTTTAGAAAGAGCGTTCTCTAGTGATTTCTTTCGCAAAAGTGATGAAGATCTTAAAATGATTGGTGTTTCTTCTATTGATTCATTGTTTAGTAAAGTTAAGATTGATGAAAAAGGGACCGGAGAAGAGTCAAATTTAGGGTGAAAATCTTGTTGAGAAAATTGATGAAAGTCGGTTTGGAGAGGTCAAAACTTTAGCTAGTGATGCACCCACTCTTTTGGATTACAACGACTTTAATTATGATATTTGCTCTTTGATTGATTGTATTTCTTTTTTGCAATCCATGCTAAATTCACCCCATGCTTATGAGCAAAATAAAGCTTTTACTAAACATATTGTTGATGCTATGATGAAAGCTTTGGAAGAAAAGTTGGAATTAGAAGTATCAATTCCTAGAAAATTGCATGATGAATGGGAACCTACTATCGAAGTCAAGATTAAAAATTATGAATGTTTTGCTTTGTGCGACTTGGGTTCTAGTGTTTCTACAATTCCGAAATCTTTATGTGATGTGCTTGGTTTACTAATCTTGAAGAATGTTCTTTGAATTTGCACTTGGCGGATTCTACTATTAAAAAAGCCTATGGGAAGAATTAATTATGTTCTTATTCTTGCAAATAGGAATTATGTGCCCATATATTTTATTGTTCTTGATATTGATTGCAATCCATCTTGTCCAATTATTCTTGGTAGACCGTTTTTACGCACTATTGGTGCCATGATTGATATGAAAGAAGGCAATATTAAGTTCCAATTTCCTTTGAGGAAGGATATGGAACACTTTCCTAGAAGAAAAATTATGCCACCTTATGAATCAATCATGAGGGCATCTTATGAATCTCGAACTAAAGATGATAAAAACTTAGATCCTTGCTTTATGCCTAGCTAAGGGCGTAAAACTATAGCGCTTGTTGGGAGGCAACCCAATGAATAATATTTATTTTTGACTTTTGCTTTCTGTTATTGAGTATATACACAATTATGCTACTGTTATGATTGTGTTTTTGTGTTTTAGTTAGTGTTTGTGCCAAGTAGAACCAATAGGATCTTCTTGGGTGATAGTTTTTGATCTTGCTGAAAAAAACAGAAACTTTGCGCTCACGAAAACAATTCTCATTTTTTTATCATAAAGAGATTTTGCCCTGATTCTTTTTTCAGAAGATTAATATACAAATTACCCAGGTCTTCCTAGTTTTTCAGAATTTTTTGAGTTACAGAAGTATTCGCAAAAGTCAGATTACTACAGACTGTTCTGTTCTGACAGATTCTGTTTTTTTGTGTGCTTATTTTGATGGCTCTATGGTTTTCTTTGATGAGTTTTTGCCATAGAAAAGTTGGAATACAGTAGATACAATACAAAAGAAAGAATTGGTTTGATACATCATTTATAGTAGTGGCTTGCTTTCTTATACTAACGGATCTCACGAAGGTTTTGTTGAGTTTTGTGTGATTAAAGTTTTCAAGTTTTGGGTTATCTTACGATGGATGAAGGAAGGATGGAAGAGCCTAAGCTTGGGTATGCCCGGGCATCCCAAGCTATTATCCAAGAATGAGCAACCAACTAAGTTTGGGGATGCCCCCCGAGTGGCATCCCCGCTTTCTTCCAACAACTATCGGTATTTTACTCGAAACTATATTTTTATTCGTCACATGATATGTGTTTTGCTTGGAGCGTCTTGTATGATATGAGTCTTTGCTTGTTTTATTTGTATTTTAAGTCATCAATCCTTGCTGGACACACCTATTTGAGAGAGCCAAAATTATTTCACGACTTGTTAGAATTGCTCTCTGTGCTTCACTTAAATCTTTTATGAGCTGGGACTTGCTCTAGTGCTTCACTTATATCTTTTTGAGCACGGTGTGCTTAGTATTTTTGAAGAAATGCTCTCTTGCTTCACTTAGATTTATTTTAGAGTTAGTAAATTTTTGAAGAAATTATCTCTTTCTTCACTTAAATTATTTTGAGAGAAATAAAAAAAATTTATGCTCATGATCTTCACTTATATTTGTTCACTAGTAGAAAAAGGGGCTATCGTTGAGGCCTGTTTTGCCCATTAGTCCCGGTTCAATCCAGAACCGGGACTAATGCGAGCATTTATCCCGGTTCGTGAGCCCAGGGGGCCGGCCGGGCCACGTGGGCCATTGGTCCCGGTTCGTCTGGACCTTTTGGTCCCGGTTGGTGGGACGAACCGGGACCAATGGTCCTGGCTCCTGGCCCACCACTATTGGTCCCGGTTGGTGGCATGAACCGGGACCAAAGGCTTACCATTTTTACCGGTTAATGGCACCAACCGGGGCTAATGGTGCTGCCGATATATAGCCCTCACAACAGCAGAGCACACCGCCTGCTTTTTTACGGCCGAGGGGAGGGGCTTGGTGGTGCTCTAGCTCACCTCCTATGCACACAAGGTGTTCGATGGAATGCCCGAGCCACACTACTTAAGCTTTCTCCTCTCCAAGCTCGACCTCTAACCTCCATTTTCCTCAATATTTGTCTAGGTTTAGCGGTCCGTCACGCCTGGCCCCGTCCCGTCTTCACCGCCGTCGATCACCATGGCGATCTCATCGCCAAGACCACCGTGGTGAGCCTCTTGTTCTTATCTTCTTTCTGAAAGGAAAAATATTCTTACTTGTATTATTTTCTTACTTTTATAATTGCATCTTATATAGTGCGATGGTTTTGGTATCCGCCCCCGTCGGCCCTCGTCCTGTCTATGATTCGGATGTGGTATATATTATCTTTTCATAACTATTGGTTCATTTATTGTTTATGAAAATTAAGCCGATAACGTGACATAGATTTTATTTATCTAGGCGGTTGTTGAACCGGAAATTCCAACCGACCCTATTGTCGAGAGGTTAAATTTAGTTGAAGAAGAAAACAATTTCTTGAAGGAAAAAATAAAAAACTTGAGGAGGAGAAGATGATATTGGAGTTGCATGTTGCGGATGTCATCGATGATCACAAGATCAAGATGGATGCAATGCGCTTGAAGATGAGAAAGATTAGAAAATATGCCATTCATACCGAGGCTTGGTATCATTATGTCGTTGGATCAGTTGTTACCTTGGTTGCGATTATGATCGTATTTGTTTTCACATTGAAATGTTTTACATAGTTTCAATGTATGGTTTAATTAATTTAGATGCTCTGCAGAGCTTTATGTTGTTAGATGAGAACTATGTATGTACTTTGGTTTTATGTGATGATGAACTTCTATTAATTTGGTCATTTAATTATCTATTCATGATGTTCTGAATGATTTTTGACACACTTAATTATATATAATGCACGCAGATGAACCGGCAATGGATGTACGGTGATGTACACACCTCCGAGTACATTAAGGGCGTGCATGCTTTTCTCAAGTGGCTGAGGCAAACAAGCAGAATGGTTTTATGTGTTGTCCATGCCCTATATGTGGGAATACGAAGTCTTACTCGACCGGAAAATCCTTCACACCCACCGCTTTACAAGGGTTTCATGCCACACTATAATGTTTGGACGAGGCACGGAGAAATAGGGGTTATGATGGAAGACGGCGAGGAAGAAGAGTACGATGACAACTATGTGCCCCGAATACGGTGATGCTCTTGAACATCAAGTTGCACCGCACGATGTGCATGATGGTGCCGCAATGAAGCTGCTGAAGATCAAGACGAACCAGACGATGTGCCCCATGATGCTGATCTCCGCCGGGTCATTGTCGATGCACGGACACAATGCAAAAGTCAAAAGGAGAAGCTAAAGTTCGATCGCATGTTAGAGGATCACAAAAAGGGTTGTACCCCAATTGCGAAGATGGCAACACAAAGCTCGATCAGACTCGAATTGCTGCAGTGGAAGGCAGAGAATGTCAGTGCTGATAAAGGATTTGAGAAGCTACTGAAAATAATGAAGAAGAAGCTTCCAAAGGATAAGGAATTGCCCGACAAGACATACGCAACAAAGAAGGTGGTATGCCCTCTAGGATTGGAGGTGGAGAAGATACATGCATGCCCTAATGATCGCATCCTCTACCGTGGTGCCTACAAGGATCTGAACGCATGCCCGGTATGCACGGTGCATTGCGGTATAAGATCGCAGAGATGACCACAGTGATGTTGACGGCGAGCCTCCGGGAAGAGGGTTCCTGCGAAGGTGATGTGGTATGCTCCTATAATACCACGGTTGAAACGTCTGCTCGTAAACGGAGAGCATGCCAAGTTGATGCGATGGCACGGTGAGGATCGTAGGAAATACGGAAGTTGAGAGCACCACGACGGGTCGCAGTGGAGAAAAATCAAGAGAAAGTACTGGGATGAGTTTGCAAAGGACCCAAGGAACGTATGGTTTGCTTTAAGCGCGGATGGCATTAATCCTTTCGGGAGCAGAGCAGCAATCACAGCACTGGCCCGTGACTCTATGTATGTATAACCTTCCTCCTTGGATGTGCATGAAGCGGAAGTTCATTATGATGCCAGTTCTCATCCAAGGCCCTAAGCAACCCGCCAACGACATTGATGTGTACCTAAGGCCATTAGTTGAGGAACTTTTACAGCTGTGGACTGGAAACGGTGTATGCGACGTGGGATGAGCCCAAAAGGAGGAATTTGACTGAAAGGCGTTGTTGTTCGTGACAATCAACGATTGGCCCGCTCTCGATAACCTTTCGTGACGGACAAACAAGGGATACCACGCATGCACGCACTGTTTACTTGACACCGATAGTATATACCGGGAAGCTGCAGGAAGAATGTGTACAGGCCATCGTCGATTTCTTCCGACCAACCATCAATGTCGAAAGAAAGGCAAGCATTTCAAAGGCGAGGCAGATCACCGAAGAAGCCCGCCATGCGTACCAGTGATCACGTACTTGCTATGGTCAATGATTTACACGTAATCTTTGGAAAGGGTCCCGGCGGACTAGCTGTTCCGAATGACGCTGAGAATCACGCATCCATGTGGAAGAAGAAATCTATATTTAGGGACCTACCCTAGTGGAAAGACCTAGAGGTCCGCTCTTCGATCGACGTGATGCACGTGACGAAGAACCTTTGCGTGAACCTGCTAGGCTTCTTGGGCGTGTATGTGAAGACAAAAGATACACACGAGGCACGAGAGGACCCGCAACGCTTGCACGAAAAAAGAGGGCATGCCTCCGAAGCGAGATGAAGGTCCCGCCACCACGCTCTTCTGAAAGAAGAGAAAGAAATATTCTTTCAATGCCTGCTCAAGATGAAGGTCCCGACCGGCTTCTCGTCGAATATAAAGGGAATAATAAATATGTCGAGAAAAATTTCCGTAACCTAAAGTCTCATGACTGCCACGTGATTATGACGCAATCGCTTCCGGTTGCATTGAGAGGGCTTCTACCGAAAAGCGTCCGATTAGCCATTGTGAAGCTATGTGCGTTCCTCAATGCAATATCTCGTAAGGTGATCGATCCGTAAATCGTAAGCAACGCTTAAGGAGTGATGTGGCGCAATGTCTTGTCGGGCTTTCGAGCTGGTGTTCCCACCATCCTTCTTCAATATCATGACGCACGTCCTAGTTCATCTAGTCGACGAGATTGTCATTCTGGGGCCCGTGTTCTACACAATATGTACCCCTTTGAGAGGTTCATGGGAGTCCTAAAGAAATATGTTCAGAATCGCTAGGCCGTAAGGAAGCATCTCCATGGGCCATCAAACAAAGGATGTCATCGGGTTTTGTGTTGACTTCATTCCTGGTTTAATAAGATAGGTCTCCCTAAATCGCGGTATGAGGGGAGACTGACCGAAAAGGCACGCTTGGAAGAGACTCAATAATATGCAGGGACGGATATTCTTGGTCTCAAGCACACTACAGTTCTGAGAACTCTACCTTGGTGACCCGTATGTCGATGAACACAAGAACAGTCTGCGCTCCAAACACCCGGAGCGGCGACGATCGGATTACATGTGAACACATCATGACTTTCAGCAGTTGGTTGGAAACACGTCTCAGAGGTGACAGCACTGTTTGTGATGAGTTGTACTTGTTGTCCAGGGGACCATCTTCGACTGTAATGATTTGGAAAGGATACGAGATAAATGGGAATACATTTTACACGGTTGACCAAGATGAAAAGAGCACCAACCAAAACAGCGGTGTCCGCTTTGATGCAAAGCAACCGACAAGGGAAATGACACATATTATGGTTACATAGTAGACATATGGGAACTTGACTACGGAGTAGATTTTAAGGTCCCTTTGTTTAAGTGCAAGTGGGTCAATCTGTCGGGAGGCGGAGTGCAGGTAGACCCACGATGCGAATGACAACAGTGGATCTGAAAAATCTTGGGTACACTGACGAACCGTTCGTCCTAGCCAATGATGTGGCACAGGTTATCTATGTGAAGGACATGTCTACTAGACCGAGGAAAAGAAAAGATAAGGAAGCGAATACATCATACAATGAGCCAAAGCGCCACATAGTTCTTTCAGGAAAAGGGACATCCACAGGAGTGGAGGGCAAGACAGACATGTCTCAAGAGTATGAAAAGTTTCATGAAATTCCCCTTCAAAGTCAAGGCTGACCCAAGCATCCCGATAAATGATGAAGATTATCCATGGTTATGGCGCAATAAGCAAGCGACACAAGCGAAGAAAAAGTGAAGACTTTCTCCATAACTATTATGATGATACCATGCCAACTTTGTAACACACGAGTATGATACCATTGTCCGCTTTGTTCATGAACATACTATGCCAACTTTGAGAACCTCGCCAACGAAGGGCGCTCACACCGGTTTATAAGCCCGTCCCTCTACGCCTTTGTTGAGCTCACAAACTTGTGATTCACACAAATTTCAAAGAATTCAAATTTTATAAAACTAATGGCACAAACAGAAAGTTTATAATTGTTCTAAAACAAATGGCACTAACAGAAAGTTTATAATTTTGCTGACCTAAAAGCAAAAAAGAATTAAAAAATAAAGCAAAAACCAAAAGAAAATAAATAATGCAAGAAACAAAACAAAAAACTTGAAAAAATAATAATAATAGCAACAATAAGCATTTTGTTGTAAGTAGAAACAAAATAAAATAAATAAAGCAACAAAGAAAACAAAAAAGTGTTTTTGAATTTTAAAACTAATGGCACAAAATGTAAAGTTTATATTTTTTCTAAAACTAAAAGCACTAACAGAAAGTTTATAATTTTGCTGACCTAAAAGCAAAAAGAATTAAAAAATAAAGCAAAAAACCAAAAGAAAATAAATAATGCAGAAAACAAAACAAAAAACTTAAAATAAAAATAGCAACAATAAGTATTTTGTTGTAAGTAGAAACAAAATAAAATAAATAAAGCAACAAAGAAAACAAAAAAAGTGTTTTCAAATTTTAAAACTAATGGCACTAATAGAAAGTTTATATTTTTTCTAAAACTAAAAGCAAAAAGAAATAAAATATAAAGCAAAAAAAACTACCACCTACTAGGCCCCCACAGCTGAATACGACTAGAAACCCTACATGGGCCAGATTCAGGCCCGCAGAGGCCCAATAGGCCCACAGGCAAGAGCATGATTAGGCCCAAAGCCTGCATTTGAGAGGAGCTCGAAAGGGGACGCACACCAGCTTATAAACCAAAGGCCGCGCCTTCAACTAGCGAGGTGGGACTAAACATTTGGCGTGGCGACAGGCCTTTGGTCGGTTGGTGGCACCAACCGAGACTAAAGGTGGGTTTAGTCCCGGTTCGTGGCACGACCGGGACTAATGCCCTTAGTCCGGTTGGTGCCACCAACCGACCAAAGGCCGCCGCTTCCGCCTTTGGACTGCTGAAATTTGGGCTTTGGTCGGTTGGTGGCACCAACCGGGACTAAATGGGGGCATTAGTCCCGGTTGGAGCCACGAACGGGACTAATGCCCTTGCTATATAAGAAAACACTTGGGATATTTGAGATTCATCGCCAATTTGCCCCAACCTCCCCGACGCCCGAGCTGCCCAAGCCGCCCGGCCTTCGTCATCATCGCCCGTCGTCACCATCGCGTCGCCCGCGCCCGTTATCGCCGCCGTCGCCGCGCCCGTTATCGCCGCCGTCGCCGCGCCCGTCGTCGCCGCCGTCTGCCCCGCCGTCGTCGCCGCCGCATCTACCCAGCGCCGTCGCCATACCTGCCGTCGTCGCCGTCCCGCCCGTCGCGCGCCCTCGCCGTCGCCGCCCCACCGCCTCGCGACCTCGCCGACCTCGCCGACCTCGCCCGTCGCCGCCTGCCTCCCGACCTCGCCGTCGCCTCCGCCTCCCCGACCTCGCCGTCGCCTCCGCCTCCCCCGCCGCCTCCGTCGCCGCGACCTCGCCGTCGCCTCCGCCCAAAGTGAGCCCCAGCAGCACCTGCCCCCCCCCGCCCGCCGCCATGATTTTTTTCATAAATGTTCATGATTTTTCATAAATGTATATATATTGATGTATGGATATATGTATGATGCTTTTTGCGGTGTTGATCTAATTTTTTTTTGCATATATATGTGATTTTTGCAGTGTTGATCTAATGTTTTTTTTCTGCATATATATGTGATTTTTTCTGCATATATAGATATGATCATATATATGATGTATGCATGGATCGATGTGGATGGAATATGATTTTTTTGTTCATAGAATATGATGTTTTTTTTATTCATAGATTTTATTTTGTTCATTAGAGAGAGGCGGGGACGTCGAGGAAGTTGTACTGTTTAGAGTTAGGGTCGTCGAGGAAGAAGGAAAATAAGGAAAAAGAATAAAAGAGGAAGAAGGAAGAAGGAGAAGAAGAGGAGAAAAAAAATAAGAAGAGGAAGTAGAAGAAAAAAGGAGAAGAAGAAGGAATAGAGGAGAAGAAGAAAAAATTCTATTTTTTCTTCTTCTCGTGTGGTCCTTCTTCTTCTCCTTTATTTTTTTCTTCTTCTTCTTCTTCTTCTTCTTCTTCTTCTTTTTTCTTCTTCTCATTTCTTCTTCTTCTTCTTCTTCTTCTTCTTCTTCTTCTTTTTATCGGGAACGAGGGTGTCGAGGATCGCCGAGGGTCGATTGCCGGGAACTAGGCTAGAGGGCTCGAGAGGGTCACAGAGGGGTCGAGGGTCGTCGAGGCCGGTCGAGGGTCAATGTTTTGAGGGTCGAGGGTCGTCGAGGCCGGTCGAGGTTTCGAGGCACAAGGGTTTGAGGGTTTGAGGGTTCTAGGGTCGAGGGTTCGAGGGTTCTAGGCTTCGAGGGTTCTAGGGTCGAGGGTTCGAGGGTTCTAGGATCCGAAGGAAGAAGGAAGAAGAAGAAAAAAAAGAATGAGAGGAAAAAGAAGAAAAGAAGAGGAGAAGAAGAAAGGAATGGGAGAAGAAGAAAAATAGAAATTTTTCTATTTTTCTTCTTCTCCTCATTCTTTCTTCTTCTCCTCTTCTTCTTCTTCTTCTTCTTCTTCCTTCTTCCTTCTTCCTCTTTTCTTCCTTTTCCGATAGGGGGTACCGATAGTGTCAAAGTATTGAAGAAATCCATGGCTTCATCATTAGCGGAAGTAACCATGGCATGATGGTACGAAGTCCTCCAAAGTTGTTACGGAATGGAGTCCGGATAGGATAATTTGCCTTTTGCTGAACTTTGTACCAAAAAGCGAATTATCCTATCTGGGACTCCGCTCCAAAACAACTTTGGAGAGCTTCACCATCATGCACCACATTTTCGCCTAATGATGAAGACATGGTTTTGTTGAATCCTTTGACACTAGGCAACCTCCCGACCCTCGGCGATCTTCGACCCTTGACCTCGACCGCTCGGCGATCCACGACCCTCTACCCTACTTGTGGGACATAGATGTACTGTTCAACGCCGACCCCTCCCGATAGCTTCAACACGTGGGGGGTCGACACGCACCCTCCTAGCTTGAAGCGTTCTCGAGGCCACCCCTAACCCTTGAAGCGTTGTCGAGGCCACCCCAAACCCTAGAGAAGCAGCGTCGAGGCCACTAATATGATTCCTTATTGTGATTAGCTAGCTAGTTCTACGTTGGCACTAATATATCCATATCTGTCATGTTTGAATAATAATTGCCATGTTGTAAATATTTGTAGAAACTATGGACACCCCGAGACGAAGCACAAGAAGCGTTGTTGAGGGACATAATCGCACACGGAAGTGATGCCGTCTCCTCGATGATGTTTCTCAACGTCGATAACGATGGTCTGGAAGGAGAGGGTGAAGAAGCAGCTGGCTATGATTTACATGGCTCTGATGACCCAATGCCGGTGCAAGAAGTAGACCGTGAGGACGGCTCCGGTGATCACCAAACCGAGTCCGGCCAGGTATATATATTAGTTAAGCATGTGCTGACTAGCTCTCGTCTTTGTTTTGGTATATATATATATGTACACATATTAATTAACTCTCGTCTTTGTTCTTTTTTCTAGCCCTCCGGATCGAGCACAACTTCGGTAAAGAGACGAGGCCCGAAGAAAAAGTTGAGCTCGGATGAAAAGTTTGAGATCATAGAAATCGCGCGACGGCCAACCGATTGAACCCTACCGGACAAAGAAGGCATTTGTTGCTCGGTCACGGGGGTTACGGTTGAGACAAGATCCCAATCAGCATCCACCAATGGTATAAGCCTAGAACGAAGACCACGAGGTGTCTTATGTCAATGATATGCGTAAAATGATCTTTGGACCGAGCTGAAGTCAAATTTTACCCTACCGCCAGAGGATGATCCGGAGAAGCCAGAATAGAGCCATTAATCAAGTCTTTTGCTCTTAAGAAGATGGCAGAACTATTCAGGAATTGGAAGAAAGACCTCAATACGTATGTCGAAAAAAATGAGACACCAGAATTCACGGGCAAATATGAGAAGATCGTAGATGATCGGCCCGCATTTGTGGCCTACAAGACATCGGAAAAGAGTAAAAAAGATGTCAGCGACAAACAAGAGAAATGCTGCGAATAAGAAGCTTCATCATCATGCGGGGTCGGTGGCTACCTCATAGCCCGCCTAAGTGGTCCAAGGCTGAGAATGATCTGCTTGATAAAGGGATCGAACCCGAGACAATGAATCGCTGCATCGTTGCGGACTTGGTTCTTCGGGGCGGCGGATCCTTGGACCCTATAACGGGAAGTGCATTTGGACGGACGAACAATTGGACATACCAGTCAAGAGGCTTAAGCATTATATCGAAGCAGCGCAGCAGGGAAGTTCGTTCTGCAGGGGAGAAGGACAAGCTCACAATGGCCCTCGGGAATCCACGAGCACCACAGACGGACACGAGGCACGCCAGCTCCCTTTCGTGGAAGGCTGGATTTCGGACGCAGGGGTTACAAAACCCATGAGAGGAGGAAGAAACTGGAGCAGAGCCTAATGCAAGCGCTGCACGAAAGGGTAATGGGGCTAGAGGAACGAGAAGCAGCCGATCACAACAAATGACCTGCCGAAGCTTCCCCCGAAGCTACCCCGCCATCTCAGCGGAGAAGCAGCGTGGCTTCCACCGAGCTGCTTCAGCCAGAGCAGCATGCCTTGACGGCTCGCCAGCTATCCCGTGGATGCTATCACGGATGCTGAAAGTTGCCACCTTATGGCGCAATGGAGCAATTTAAAGGTCACGGCGGCTGTTGGCTCTGTTTATCCCACTAAACCCGACTCAACTTTTCACCGCCGGCCGATTCCAGAAGGATATGCTAAGGTGATGGTCGATGAAATAACGGAGGGATTTGAGGAGCTCCGGCTTGACCACCCTACCGGTGAAGGGGAGTATCGGCTGGTTTCTGCTCTGAAGACTCCATGCCTATGGCGGAAGGATATCATCAACCTTCCGAACTGGACGCCTCCGCCTTCTCCTCCTCCTCCGGCGAGTCACGGCACTCCGCCTCCTCCACCGCCTCCTCCTCCTTCTCCGGCGAGTCAGGGCACTCCGCCTCCTCCACCGCCTCCTCCGGCGAGTGACGATCAGGGCACTCGGCCGGCTCCTTCTCCGGCGTGGCGGCACTCCGTCTCCTTCTCCGCTTTGCACTGGCGTCCGGGCAGCCAGCCTCCTCCTTCACCGCCTCGTCGGCAAAGGCGGAAGAGACCCGCCGCCGCTCCGGCTGCTCCGTGGCGTCGTAGTCCTTCTCCTCCGCCTCGTAAGCAAGGAAAGAAGACATCCGCTCCGTCTGCTCTGCCGGGGTCCAGCAAGTACAGCCAAAGGCGGGAGGAGATACAGATTCGGTCCTTCTCTCAAGACTCGGAGAAGTTACCGTCTGAGAGGAGCGAGGAGGAAAACGCGAAGATCGCGCAGACGAAGTGGATGACTGGTTTCAAGGTTTGAAAGCAAAGAGACATCCACCTCCGGAGGAGAAGGTAGATCCGGTCAAAGCGAAGCGCACTCGCTGCCCTAACAAAACCACCCAAGTCTCCGCCGAAGGCAACTATGAGTGCATTATTGGAAAGGCATTTGCCGAGGCGGAGAGATCGGGAAATCTTGTCGGTGATCAAAGGATGAAAGAACGACGAGCTGGGAAACAAATTGCCCAGCTCGGCGAACAAGCGAAGGAATCGTGCCCCCGCTCAAGGTGCACGCTAGCGACATCGTCGATCCGAGGATGGTGCCCGGTTATGGCAATCCTCAAGATTACTTGCCCGACGATGTACAATTTGATTTCTTGGAGGTGCGAGATATAAAGATACGAGTACGGGAAGCCTCTCGTCAAAGATGAAAGCTCTCTAACAACGATGATGCGAAGATTGCATGATTGGTACATGAAAACCTGCAAAGAGTCTCGAGGGAGGAATACTTTGTATTTGAGAGTTAAAAGGAGCATGACCTCCTTGGAATTGAACTGTTGCCTATTCCATTTGAGGAGTTCTATCAGTTTTCAATCAATTGGCCCTCGATAAAGCAACGGTCACTGCTATCGTCTGTAAGTAGTACTAATTCTGTCATTAAGTATCTCTATATAACTCAGCTCTTTCATTGCATGTATTTATAAATATCCTCACTATATTATGCAGATTGAAGATCGCAGAAATGAAGAAAAAAAAAGTGGGTGATATTGTGTTCATTAACACATATCTCATCGATGCAAATGAGGTTAAATATCGTGCCAAGGAAACCGAGGCCAACTTGCTACGATCGTTGGAAATAAATGAACACAAAAATACAATACTCTTTCCTTACAACTACACGTGAGTGTTGCTGTCTTGTGGCATATTCGGTTTCCCTTATTTAGTCCAGGTTATAGAAATGTAATATTGATGAGTTATGCATGCGTGCGCAGGTTCCACTATATTCTCCTAGAGATTAAGCTTGAGCAGGGAGTAGTAACTGTCTTAGACTCGAGACGAAAAGATCCCAAGGAGTATGCGGAAATGACTGAAATGCTCGAGAAGTAAGTTAAATCGATCATTATCCACCATATCAGCAACTTTGTTCATTTCTGATATCAAGTAATTGTTTTCTTTGTATGGCAGGGCTTGGGGAAAATTCACCAAAAAAGCTCCGGGACTACCGAAGAAGCTGCAATTTAGACACCAAAGTAATTACTATATAGTAGCTTATTCCACGCGCATCTCCTAGTGATTCAAGCGCTAGTTTCATCAATACCATTTAGCATGTGCTTGCTAATTATCAGTTTGATTGACCTCTGTTTCTTGTAAAGTGGTTGTGGCAGGAACAAGGGAATGATTTACGTGGATACTACGTTTGCGAGTCCATCCGCCACACGACCTGTGAGAGGGCTACACCGACAAAAAAATTGAAGAGCGTAAATAAAAAAATTCAGAATTTTATTTTATTACCATCATTTGTGTTGAGTTTCATACATTCATATATATATATATATATATATATATATATATATATATATATATATATGTATTGACCCCTTTCTTAAAATTAGATGTTTCGGCAAATGATGAACTCCTAGTACCCAGATCGCATGCGAGCAATTCAAGAGGAATTGGCGGCATTCTTTCTTGACTATGTGATCGCTGAAGTCGGGGAATACCATGTGGACCACGCGTCCGTATTGTAAAAGATAATTATTGTATATATGTAGCCGGTAGTGTCGGATAGATATCGAGAACTTGTTGTTCGACCAATCTCTCGGAGAAGGAGAGGCGGTCGATATCACTTCTCTCTGTATGCATATATATGTTCATGACGATCTTACATTTGCTTAATTACTAGCTAGCTAGCATGTCTAGTTAGTCCTCTCTATCACGTATGTATAGTACGTAGCGTCGACCAAGCACGGACAAAATAAAGGACAATTTTCTATATTAATTAGATAGCTATAGCAAAATATATGAAACACCTAAATTAACCCCCCAAACCCCCCAAAACCCCCCCCCAACTTTTGAAAAAAAAAACAAAAACCAGAGCCAAAGAAATGCTGACGCGTGGATGCCTATTGGTCCCGGTTGGTGCCACCAACCGGGACCAAAGGCCCTCCTCCCTGGTCTCAGAGGACAGGCCACGTGGAGGCCCATCTGTCACGGGTCTGGATAGAACCGGGACTAAAGGGTGAGGGTATTAGTACCGACCCTTTAGTCCCGGTTCATGAACCGGGACTAAAGGCCCTTATGAACCGGGACTATAGGCCCTTTTTCTACTAGTGGTTTGAGCTTATGAAAAGCAACACATGAAAATTAGTCCCAACGTGATAGATATCCAAGAAGGATAAGTAAAAAGTTCATGAAGATCATTGGACAAAATAAACTTGATTCTTAGTAATAGTTTTGAGATATGATGATGTGATATGTGAGTTGTGTTGATGAGTAATTATGCTTTAGTAAGAATATTGGTGTTAAGGTTTGTGATTCCCTATGCAAGTACGAAAGTCAATAGTCATGCAATGAAATTATATCCTACTTATGGTGCATTATTCGGTGTTAATTACGCTTAATGCTTGCTTATGATATTATTTGTTTCTTGGTTGGTCGCTTCTCAATCTTTTGCTAGCCTTCATTTTGCACCAAGTATGACCTCTACTTGTGCAACCAAAATCCTTTAAACCGGTTTTGCCACATGAGTCCACTATATCTACCTATATGCAATATTCTTTTGCCGTTCTAAGCAAATTTGCATGTGCCATCTCTAATTTTCAAAATAAAATTCTCTTTTGTGTGTTTGTTTCGCTCGCGGAACGGTGACGGGTGGCTAATTTTTTCCATGCTGGATGTGTTATTCTCATGATGAGTGTTTATCCACTTGTCATTACACAAGAGTAAGGCAAAGGTTTTAGGGATGCCCAATCCCGAATTGCAAAAATGAATTTACTTTATGTTGTCAAATAATAAATTCCTTGAAAAGTATTGGTATGGAAGGCACCCGTGGATACGGTTAGCCATGGAAAGTGAAAGTATGGTGGAAAAAGGAATAAACTTTATTTTCTGTTTGGGAACCGCCTATGGCATATCTAGCATGGAAAGTGTTCGGAACTCTAAGTCATTTTCGTTGGTGGGATGGATACACCTCCCAAAATGTTTTTATCTCTAAATTTTTCGCTTTGAGCTCTGGCACCTCTACAAATCCCTACTTCCCTCTGTGAAGGGCCTTTCTTTTACTTTATGCAATTTTTATTCTTGAATTTGAGTCTCCATCTTCTCTTACAAAAGCACCAACTAAGAGGCAATATGATCGTACTTAAGTATTGGGTGTAGCTAATATTCGAGTGTGTTTCATGAATGGATCAATGTTTGAGCATGATGGGCTAGGGATAACTTATTTTAGCATTGATATTTTGAAAGACATGATTGCTTGTTGATATGCTTGAGTATCTAAATTATTATGTCAAAACTAGACTATAGCTTTGAATCACATAAAAGTCCAAATGTCCATGCTATAAAGAAAAAAGAATATGATATGACATGATAGAAAACACTCCACATCAAAAAATTCTGTTTTTATCACTTACCTACTTGAGGACGAGTAGGAGTTAAGCTTGGGGATGCTGATACGTCTCCAACGTATCTATAATTTTTGATTGTTCCATGCTGTTTTATTATCAATCTTGGATGTTTTATAATTATTTTATAGTCATTTTATATTATTTTTTGGTACTAACCTATTGACATAGTGCCAAGTGTCGGCTGCTGTTTTTTTCATGTTTTTACATCGCAGGAAATCAATATCAGACGGAGTCCAAATGCCACGAAACTCCAGGATGATTTTTTAGGGCCAGAAGGAACACGCCGGGCCCTGGTTGCACCTAGGGGGAGTCCCGAGGAGGGGACAACCCACCAGGCCGTGCCAGGAGGCCCAGGCGCGCCCTGGTGGGTTGTGCCCACCTCGGGTGCCCCCCGGACTGCCTCTTTGCTCTATAAATACCCATCCCAGAACCCTAGGGGAGTCGACGAAATATTCATCCAGCCGCCGCAGAGTCCAGAACCACCAGATTCAATCTAGACACCATCTCGGATGGGATTCACCACCTCCATTGGTGCCTCTCCGATGATGCGTGAGTAGTTCTTTGTAGATCTTCGGGTCCGTAGTTAGTAGCTAGATGTCTTCCTCTCTCTCGCTGAATTATCAATACAATGGTCTCTTGGAGACCCATATGATGTAACTCTTTTTGCAGTGTGTTTGTTGGGATCTGATGAACTTTGAGTTTATGATCAGTCATATCTTTTTATATTCATGAAAGTTATTTGAGTTTCTTTCATCTCTTATATGCATGACCTCTTATAGCCTCGTATTTCTTCTCCGATATTTGTGTTTTGTTAGGCCAACTTAATCTATTTATCTTGCAATGGGAAGAGGTGCCCGGTAGTGGGTTTGATCTTATGGTGCTTGATCCTAGTGACAGAAACGGAAAAAACACGTATGTATCGTTGCTATTAAGGATAAAACGATGAGGTCTATCTCTACATAGATAGATCTTGTCTACACCATGCCATCATTCTTATTGCATTACTCCATTTTTCCATGAACTTAATACACTAGATGCACGCTAGATAGTGGTCGATGTGTGGAGTAATAGTAGTAGATGCAGGCAAGAGTTGGTCTACTAATTTTGGACGTGATGCCTATGTAATGATCATTGCCTGGATATCGTCATAATTATTTGAGGTTCTATCAATTGCCCAACAATAATCTGTTTACCCAATGTTTGCTATCTTTCTCGAGAGAAGCCACTAGTGGAACCTACGCCCCCCGGGACTTATTTCTCATATGTTTGCTTTGCGATCTATTTTATTTGCACTTTTTATTCAGATCTATTAAACCAAAAATGTAAAAATACTTTGCCGCACTTTATTTTATTTGCGATCTATTTATTCAATCTATTACAATTTTCTGCCGTCCACATGCAATTTTTGGCGCCGTACCCCGAAAGGGATTGACAACCCCTTTAACACGTCGAGTTGCGAGGTGTTGTTATTTGTGTGCAGGGACTGTTTGCGTTGTGTTGCTTGGTTCTCCTACTGGTTCGATAACCTTGGTTTCATATCTGAGGGAAATACCTACCGCCGCTGTGCTGCATCATCCCTTCCTCTTTGGGGAAATACCGACGAAGCTTCAAGCGACATCAGCGAACCTCCGCGAAGGAGGGACGCAGACGCATCATAGGGATGAAGGAGGCCTGCTTCTCGAACCGCTCACTGAGGCCGAGGAGGAGGACATTGATGAGCTGGCGATCGTCGATCGGATCTCCAAGTTCGCGGAGTTCATCCGCGATCGCCTTGAGGCGTTGACAGTAGACGTCGACTGGTGCATCACCTTGCACCGTGTTCCGAAGATCGGTGTGGAGATTGTTGGAGCGAGCGCCGATGTTGTCCTGGAAGAGCTGACGAAGGGCCTCCCATAGATCGGCGGTGGAGGCACCGTCATAGTGGACGAGATTGAAGATCTTGGTGGCGACTCACATGTAGATCCATTGAATAATGGCGAGATCATCCCCATTGCGGATCATGAAGTCGAGGAAGAGAGTCGTCGGCAACGTGAGAGCGAAGATTGCATCGCACAAGGTGGACGTCGAAGAGGTGATGCCAATGGTAGTTGTTGTGAGCAGCGAGAGGTCTAGGGTTACGGGGATGTAGGGGCTAATATCGGAGATGGTGTCGATGAAAGAGATGGAAGGGGGTATTGGTGGGGGTAGAGCTAGAGTAGAGGTAGAGGTGGAGGAGGCCACGGCCGCGGCGACCTTGGCGACGACGATGGCGGCGCGCCGCTCAAAGTAGCCGGGCGGCGGCAGCGGTGACTGGGCCGGCGGGTTAGCCATACCCTAGGATCGTAAGTCTGATACCATGTAGAATTGTATTGAATAACTGTTGATGCAATATTGTGCCGGTACAAAAAGTATATATAAGAGCCAAGCCGCATCTGACCTAGCCTTATTACAAACCGAGTAGGAGTCTTAATCCTATTACAAGTTGTATTCTAACAGTTTATCTGCTTTCTTTTCATACACATCTATCTATCCGTAGCAGTTTACAATGGTGTTTATTGAGTAGAAAGCAAAGACACACGTAAATTACAGCAATTCACTTACAACACAAACACGCTCTGGTATGTGGTTTCGCCTCACGAACCCAATCTCATTCGAACGGCAACTCCGAAGGAAACTCCACGCGACTCGCTTCGTCCATGAGGAGTTTGAGCGATCTTGGAACCGGCGGGACACTGACCTCAAGCAACCCCTCTAGGACCTGCACGACCGTCGCCATAGACGGCCTAGCGCTCTCCTCGTCCTGGATGCACCAACACGCTACCTTGCAGACCCTCTCCACCTCGACCGAGTCGACGTCACCGCCCATCCGGCCATCCACGAGGACGTCCAACTTCTCTTCAGTGACCAACATTCTGGCGGCCATCAACGGGAGGAAATCCACCGTGCTGTCCTGCTGCAGCCCTGCGTTCCTCCTGCCAGACACGATCTCAAACAACATCATGCCATAGCTGTAAACGTCCGCCTTGACCGTGATGGCGGTGCCGGCGAACCACTCTGGTGCGAGGTACCCCACCGTTCCCCTCACCTCGTCAGCACGCGACTGAAGTCGTGACCCATGAGTTTTGCGAGTCCGAAGTCGGCGAATTTTGGAACAAATGATTCATCCAGAAGTATGTTCTCGGGCTTAATGTCGCAATGTATGATGCAGTCCCTGCATTTCTCATGGAGATAATGTAATCCCCTGGCAACTCCTAGTGCTATCTGGTACCTTTGTTGGAATTAAACCCAACGTCCGTGTCCGCATCCTGTACGTATACATGTGTATGCATTGTGTCCATGTAGGATTAGTGTTAGACGTGAAATAGGATTAGTACTAGTTGGCTTGGCTGAGTAGTATATATATGCACGTACCCTTGTAAACAACCATCGAGACCAAAAGCAATACAAAGGCAAAACAGGAACGACACGTTCCTGTGGCTATCAAATACTTGTGCGTGCGTTTGTCTCCGGCGGCTGGCCGCCGTGTGCGTCGTATGATTTTGGCGTTGCTTGCGGAAAGATCAATCAGGAGTAGCCTAGCTAGTACAAGCTAGCTTTGCACTACGGTGTGAATCGACATAAAGCACTTCGTCGAGTTTATCGGTGTTGGTTAAACCGCTGCGTCGTTAAATGCGTCGATCGTTGCCGCCGAAAAGTACTCGGTGTCAGGTCTGGGCCAACAATTGGTATCAGAGCAAGGTTGATCTTCTAGTAACGGGAGATCATGTCGGACGACGAGAAGACCAAGCAGCTGGCGGAGTATTCGGGTGCGGCTAAAGTAATTGCTGCTCCGGTGAGATCGGAGTATCCACGATTCGACCGTGGAAACTTCGTGGTGTGGGCGACCATGATGGAGTGGGCGCTCGAGGCCAATGAGCTCGGGAAGCCGTCGACCCGGGCGGTGACGAGTACTGAAGGGTGGTGCCTTGTATCGGAAGGATCGCCCGAGCTATCACGGCCATCTGCTCGGTGATGCGGTGGGCGTGCAGCAGCATCTAATCTCGAAGACATCAGCGAAGGAGGCGTGGGACACGCTCAAGACATTGCATCTAGGGCACTTTCGGCAGCGCGAGGCGAACTTGCAAACTTCTTTGAAGAGTTACGAGAATCGAGGATGGGAGAAGACGAGATGGTGGACGCCTTCAGCCGAGGGTTGCTTCCATGGTGAACGGATTCGCGGTCTCGGAGAGAAGTTAGAGGACATCTCCGTGGTCCGGCGTTTCCCTACGTGCCGCTCCACCCGCTACATGCCGATTGTGTCAGCGATCGAGCGGTGTGTTGATCTCAAGACTCTCACTTTGGATGATCTGGTTGGTCGCTTCAAGGCCCATGACGAGCGGATGAAGCTGAGTTACGGTGATGCAAAAGAGGATGAGTACCGATGCTAACGCGTGCTTTCGATGGCTGGCATTGGTTTCCAAGGAGAACAATTTCGACAAGGCGTCCGGTAGCGGCGGAAAGTACCGTCCCGCAAAGGACACCGACGAACAGTCGGAGAAGCCAAAGAAGAAAAAGTTCGACAAGAGGAAGATCCGTTGTCACAACTGTAATCTGCTCGGACACTTCAAGTCGGAGTGTAAGAATCCCCCGAAGGAGAAAGCGCTCATGGCACAGCTAGGAGATGAAGGTGACATGATGTTGATGTGTGAACTCGTGGACGAGGAGGATCCAGTTCTTCAAGCGTCGGCTAAAGAAATTGTCGAGCTCTATGAAGAAAAAGTTCGCTCTCAAGATCGTGGTTCGGAAACTCGTGTCGATGCTACGGACGCGGGGGGTGATTCCGAAAGTTATGTCGATGTTACAGGCATAAGTGCTAACCCATTTGGAGCGGACGCAGCGATCGCCGCATGTGCTTGGCCGTGGAGAAGCAGCCTTGTTACAGACCGAGGGTATTTCCAAAACTTCGTGTCAAAGCTACGCAACAGATGGTAGTCCTATTGATGCGATGCAAAGTAAAAACAGGCGCAGCAGCTAGCGATGGCAACCGTGGCCCCTGTGCTACATTTGGGTGGCCCAAAGCAGCAGCTCAAGAGATTGGCGAGAAAGGTGAAGAACAGCATTGCTGCCCGATTCGAGAGGGAGCTGCTGGTGGCCTGCGTGGAGGAGCCTTAAGTGGTGGAACGGATGGATTTGGCTCATCAAGAGAAGTTCCACTAGGCTGCAGCTCGGGTGTGATCATTGAGCGTGGCCCACAGGGAGAAGGAGGCTCAAGCGGCGTGTCTGAAGGCCGTGGAGGTGACGGGCTTGGCTCATTGGTTAGTGCTTGGCAACCTGGCCAGCAGTCTAAGCAAGCCACGAGGCCCACCAAAGGCCATGCATGCATGCCCACGTTCTATGTATGAGCATGCATCAGGATCTCCATTGTCTACATGCTTGTACGCAGGAAAGGATGCCATGACACCTGCATCGCTTCCGATAGTACAGGAAGAAAAGATACCATCACCTACACCCGTAATGCTACAACCGGTGTTACACCCATATCTGGAGAAAACTCTCCGGACGCTTGACCCGGTAAAGAAGAAAAGGAGTGGGCAACGGTGTCTAGCATGCGTCGGGGAACCGGCGGATTTCGAGGACGCGAATACGAAGTGGTGTTGGCGTCGCTGTGGAAGAGGAGTTGAGGTCGATCCACGACAATAATGCATGGGTGCTTGTGGATCTTCCCAACAATGAAAAGTCATGGATCTCAAGTGGGAATTTATGATCAAGAAAGATGCCGATGGGTCCGTGAAGCACAATGCAAGGCTAGTGGCCAAAGAGTATGTGCAAGAGGAAAGTGTGGACTTGAAGAAGTGTTCGTTCCGTTGCAAGGATGGAATCGGTGAGATTACTCATCGCTCTCATGATTCGTGAATCATGGAAGATACATCACATGGATGTAAAACCCACGTTTTGAATGGCGAGTTAGAAGGAGATGTGTATGTGAATCAGCCACCGGGTTCATCAAAGAGGAGAGGAACACATGGTACTGAAGCTACACAAAGTCTTGTACGGGCTACGACAAGGCTCTCGGGCGTGGAACATCAAACTTGATCGGACTTTGATTTCTCTTGAATTTGAGAAAGCCCCACTAGAGCATGCAATGTACAAGAGAGGTGAAGGAAAGGATCGACTACTAGTTGGCATCTACGTCGACGACCTATTGATTCTTGGAGCAGATGAAGAGGTGATTGCAAAGTTCAAGCTACAGATGAAGGAGCTTTTCAAGATGGATGATCTAGGCCTTTTGAGTTGCAACCTCGGGACAGAGGTACATCAAAAGCTGGAGGGGATCACACTATGCCAGGAGGCATATGCAAGGAAGGTACTTGAAAGCCATGGCATGAAAGATTGCAATCACGTTGTCGCTTCAATGGAACCTCGTCTTGAGTTGAGTAAGAAGGAGTTGGTGAAACTACTTGGCTACAGTGGTAGTGACAAGGAAAGGATTGTTGACGACCGTAAGTGTACCTCGGGCGTGGCATATTTCCTTGGAAGAAGCATAGTAAGTTGGCTATCACGAAAGTATAAAGTGGTGACATCGACTTCAAGTGAAGCGAGTATCAAGGTGTGTGGCTAGGAGGCTACGGTGATCTCATGGATCGAGATCCGGAACCGATGATGCTCAACGTTGACGGTGAGTCTATATTTTTTCTACGTGAGGATCCAAGGCGGCATGATAGGAGCAAGCACATTGATACGATGTATCACTACATGAAGGACGGCATAGAAGAAGGTAAAACGGAGGTCAACTATATTCGCACCGATGATCAGCTGGCGGACATCCTAATTAAGGCTTTGGATCGGGAAAAGTTCTTGAAGATGCAAAGAAGAATCGGCGTCTGAGATGTGACGAGACGACGTCGTGTTTAGGGGGTGATTGTTGGAATTAAACCCAACGTCCGTGTCCGCATCCTGTACGTATACATGTGTATGCATTGTGTCCGTGTAGGATTAGTGTTAGACGTGAAATAGGATTAGTACTAGTTGGCTTGGCTGAGTAGTATATATATGCACGTACCCCTTGTAAACAACCATCGAGACCAAAAGCAATACAAAGGCAAAACAGGAACGACACGTTCCTGTGGCTATCAAATACTTGTGCGTGCGTTTGTCTCCGGCCGGCTGGCCGCCGTGTGCGTACGTGTGATTTTGACGTTGCTTGCGGAAAGATCAATCAGGAGTAGCCTAGCTAGTACAAGCTAGCTTTGCACTACGGTGTGAATCGACATAAAGCACTTCGTCAAGTTTATCAGTGTTGGTTCGCTTCGTCGTCGTTCGTCGTCAGTCGTTGCCGTCGCCGGAAAGTACTCGGTGTCAGGTCTGGGCCAACAACCTTGTGCTCCAACTCAGCAATGGTTGAAATTGGACATGTACTCGTATACTAGCAGCCTGCGCGTTCTGTCTGAGCAGAACCCCAACAATCGAACGAGGTTGACATGTTGAATGGTGCCGATTGTGCTCACCTCTGCGCGGAACTGCTTCTCCCCTTGGTGAAATCCTTCAAGCTTCTTCACGGCCACCAAGGTCGCGTCAGGTAATGACCCTTTGAACACCGAACCAAAGGCGCCTCCGCCGAGCTTATCAGAGAAGCCTTTTGTCAGAATCCGCAGATCACGGTATCTAAACACCATCAGTGCACCGTCGACTCGCGGCACCACGGCCCTGAACCTTCTCCTCAATAGGAAAACTGAAACAACCATCATTACTGCAACACTAACAGTAATAATGGTGATTATGACCAGTTTGTTAGTGTAATTTCTGTCAGAGAACTCAGATGCAGCCAAGCGAATTTGAATAGAACCGCCTTGAGTGCCAATGCTACTCAAATCTTGTAGGTTGATAAGGTCCCCGTACCAAAGTGAGCAGCTGCCGTTGAAGGAATAACCAGTACAATCATGGTTTCTTAGGCACACAAGCTCACAATTTTGAGTACTATTTGTTGTTGCTGCTGTGATGATGTTTTGTGCATTGCTTGGTAACTTAACATTCACCATGGTGTAGAACTTGTCACTCCGCGAGCCATTGTTGTTGATCTGAAGGGCAACATTTCTTATGCAGCCTTGAGTATGATCACCCTGTGACCACTGGCCCTGGTATTGCTCACTGAAACCACGAAGGCAACTACAAGATGCCAATGCATTCTCGGTGCAGACACTGAATGACCCACACAACGAGTACACATCACATTGCGCCTTGGGTACCGAAAAGAACAACTCCACTGCTTGGTGTTCTCTATCCACGTGAAGACCTGAACCCGCCCTGTCGCGTCCAAGAGAAATCTCGTGATGAATGTGTCACCCTTGATAGAATACAAGAAGTAGCCATTCTTGCCACCGACGTAGTCAAAGGAGTACAATGAGTTGGGATAGGCATGTGTGGGTGTCATCTCCGGCACGCCTGTGAAACCGTTGTCAATCCATTTGCCGCTGGTCCAGTACTGTTGGGTACTATTCCACAAGAGGAAGAACTGGTTTGTACCGTTTGGGTCCAACACAAGGGAGAACAACCCTGGAGCTGGGTCACTAAAAGTCTTCCATGCGACAAGGCTTGTGCTCCCGCCTGTGAGCTTGCCTCGACCGACCTTGCCTCCAGGGAGCCAAGTGTTGCCGAAGTGGTTGAAGCTTTGCCACAAGATAACTGAGGTGTTAGATGCATTTGCTAGGATAAGGTTGCCACTGTCGAGGATGACACCAATTGTGGAAGAGGTGATGGTTGTCATGTTGGTAGACCAGACCACCAATCTTGAGTGATCGACTAGGACCATGTTACCATCAGTTGATATGGTTAGGCGTGCCGACGGACTGGAAACCGGAGAGTCCCTATTTGCGACCCAAACTGGTACTTGCTTTGGTATTTTGTTGTACCATATGCCGATATACCAATCTTGTGAGTTAACTGTTGCACATAAAATGAAAACGTCAAGGCATGACGGAGGTGGTGAAATTCTTATGGTAGCTTTCGGTGCGTCAAAATCCTAGGTGGACTGAGAAATTCTTATTCCAAGAATTCTAGCGTTAATTTTATTTATCTGCCGAAATTGAGTGTCTGCAAAGTTAGAACATTTTTGACAGTTAACTCATGGCAAATCTGACTCTTTCTTGTTGCATCAGGACCCACCAAGCGAAGCCGTGAGTGGTATATATGACTCAACGCACACTCTAATCCTATCCTATATATACCTAAATAGTTGATTCTCACTAACTCAATTATCTTGACAATGCAACTATGACAACTTATCATGCCATCATGCATGCCCCACTAAATTTAGTTCTCTCAACATTCAATTATGGCAACTCACTATGCCACTATGCATGGGAAAATACGGCCCACCTTAACATGCATCATGCATGATACTTATATTAAACAAATTTTCTACTACTATATAATAATCAAATATATTAAATTATATGTGCTTGAGTTTGAATTCTCATATTGGTGAATTTTCATAGCGTCAAATCTCATAGAATCATTGCATCCAATTCCCACTACAACGCGCGGGTATCATCTCTAGTTTCTATTCACTAGCGATCAGCCTATGCTCCTGGACGGGCTAACAAGTTTTGAAAATTTTAATATTATACATAGAAAGTTTTTATAAATATTGTTTTCTTTGAATCTTGTAGAAACAAAAGTACAGCATATTTATAAAGATCATTTACCACTTACTTTCATAGCGTATAACATATTTTGTTTTCCTACTTCCTATTTTGAATATACTCAGAACATTGTGGATCATCTTATATTTTCGAAAAAAATGTATTAAGCATTGCACTAGTAGAAAAACGACTTTTAGTACCGGTTCGTAAGGACCTTTAGTATTGGTTCTGGAACCGGTACTAAAGGGTGGGGACTAAAGGTCACAACAAGCTGCTGACACTATCATATATATGTAACGGCTCTTAAATTTTGTAATTACTAAATACATAAGAAAACATTTTTCTATTTAACATCATCATCTGTGATTTTGCTCTCTACTAGTTACTCCTTGCATTTGCATGGTATGTATGATTAAAATATTCCACCAAAACATAGGTGACCTACAACCATTGTCGGTGGAGTTAGTTTATGTTGACCACTCTCAGCTCTGTCTACACTGGCTCCCTCTCTCTCTATGAATCATCTCTCTCCCCCTCCTGTGTCACACGTACACATACACACATATAAACCTATGTAACTCATCGTTGCAACCACCAGTCAAGCCCTCATCACTTCAGCATGCCGGTTAGCTGCATGCCTCGCTATGAGCCATGACTCTGTTCAAGCTTATCCTTGTACTTTTAAAATGTTTGGAACATCGTTGAACTTTTTTTAAACTTGTGGAAGCACTATTTTCCTTTCCAATAATTCCCTAACTTTTGGTTTTCTGGTCAAATCTTTTTTTTTAATTTCAACATTAAAATTGGTGGTTTGCTTTAAGATTTCTAGAACCTCAGTGTTCTCAGTTCCAAAATTCCCCCCTCCTACGTGTCTCTCTCTAATTCACACATGCACATACACATATAAACCTATGCAACTCATCGCTCCCTCCATCAGTCAAGCCCTTATCACTTCAGTATACCAGTGAGTTGCATGCTCGCTATGAGTCGTGGCTCAATTCAAGCTTATCCTTCTACTTTGAAAATGATTGGAACATCATTGAACCGTTTGAAGTTTGCCTTTAAACATGTGGAAACATCCGTTGCCTTTCCAATAATTCCCTATATTTTTTGGTTTTCCAGTCAAATCTTTTTTTACTTGGCTCGTACATTCTAGAAGCCATATTTATATTTTAAAATTTGAACATTCAAATTTGGAAGTTTGCTTTAATATTTTTAAGCTGATGTGTAAATTCCTAGAAGCTCACCATTCTCTGTTCTAAAAGTTCCCCTAAATTACTAGATGCCCACCTATTAATTTTTGAAAGTTAGTCTGTACATTTTTGGAAATTGATCATTTTAACGTCCTAACAGTGTCATCGCGAAAAGAAATATGATGCTTTTATTTTGCTATTACTAAATTAGAATTTTAAATTAATTAAGGACACATGCATTGTCGTGCATTTATTCCTCCAATATCTTAAATATGAAACTTAAACCACATGGCTCACTTATAAAAGTAGCGGACCTCTCGTGCACTTGCACAGTTCAGCAATTTTGATTATTTTATTTTATTAGTTTAGAGAACTTGATTTTTAAAATATATTCTAGGATTTTTTCCTGTTACATGTATTTGCCACATAGATTTATAACTTTTTTAACATTGCTTTAAATATTTTCAGATACATTATGCGCATGTCACATACAAATTCAAGAGTGTATATCTAAGTGTGATCTAGATACATGATCGGTATAGCACACACATATATGTGTTGTGACTGTGTGCAAGGTGATTTTTGATGAGAATATTTAGTTCACATACTTAGCCGTATCACCCATGCGTAGGTAGTTTCGCTTTAATTTGTTTGGTGATCTTACTATGCATGTTTCCTAGCGTAACACGTATGGAATCTTGGGATGATCCAATATTTCTTGTAAATGTACGAACAACTAAACAAAGAGAATAGAGTTCCCATGTCTCGTTTGATCCTACACGTAGAATTAAGATGTAATGGTTATTTTTAGTTAGTTTTCTATAATTAAAGTGGAGGCTCGAATGATGCCTCCAATTAGTAAATATAAGATATACCATATATGGCAGACCATGTTGATTTTATGGATGAATTCGGGGTTGTGGAACAATTTCAATTTTTTTTCAAAACATGAAGGAGGAGTGCCCACAGATTCGGCTGCATAATATTTCTTTAGTATAATTAAAATAAGGGTGAAATACAAGAGAAAATAATAGTATTAGGTGCGACGACTTATGTTTTCACGCTCGGATTTGGGTTGGTGACGTTCTCGCTGTCTACTTCATTGTTGTTTCAATCTTTTGACTTGTCTGTATGAAGATTTCTTTATCACCTTTTATTTGTTTGTCCTTCAAGCTTTATATATAATGCTGGGCGAAAAGCTGTTTTGAAAAAGAAAAAAAAAGAGCAAAAACGGACCCTAAACAGACAGGCAAAACAACTCCAGGACACCAATACAACCACTAGGGGTTAAACTATATTGAAAAGGAGAGTTTGAATGTGACACACCTGCCCGGTGCCAATGATTGAAAAACAAAAACAATTGTTGTTTGGGTTGACAGAGAAGTCAATCAACGAAAAGAACTCATGCTTGATATGAAAGTCAAACATATATGTGTTACACAAATATAAACTTATTTGATGTGGCTATAGAAAACTAAACCAAGTTTCTCCGCAACAAGAACTAAAGCAAGTTATCAAGCAATTCAAGCAATTAAGGTGCAAATACTCTAGATTCACTCACTCTAGATTCTTAATTACTAGAAGATTAGGCGTGCTTTGCTACATCGTTGGTGTTGTTGGGTTTTCATAATTTCTTACTCCCTCTGTTTTAAAATATTGAAAATCAAACCTCTTTAAGTTTGACCAAATTTGTAGAGAAATATATGAATATCCATAATATCAAATTGGTATAATTAGATTCATTACAAAATGAATTTTCATATTTTATTTATTTAGTATTATGGATGTCGATATTTTTGGCTCTGAAGTAGGCCATATTTAAAGAAAATAGACTTAAAAAAATTCACCTTATATTTCGGAACTGAGGAAGTATTTGGTTTGGTGAGCGCGCGCGGGGGGGGGGGGGGGGGGGGGTTGGAGGGTGCTATTATTTTTATTTATAATGCGGGGTTTTATTGGGGGTTTTGCGCTGTGATTTTGACCTCCATAGCCACATTTTCCAACCTATACTTATGTGTGATTTTTTATTTTGCGCCGGTGTCTACATGTACTATATTGGTGCTAATATCACATGTTGACGCTTCTTTTTTCTCTAGGTTATGAGAGGGTGTGCAAGATTGATATGTTTTTATACACCGGTTGCTCCCGATTGATTTGGAAAATCGTGGACCCAGTCAAAATCATGAACCAAATCCAAAATTGATTACCTCAATTGAATGAAAAAGCTCTAAAATTAAGGAGCATAATGAATTAAAAGAATTGAATAAGAGATCTCCTTGAGAAATTATTGACCAAATCAAAATCGGATGATCCAATTCTAAATTGGAGACGTCAATTGATCGTGAGGCCTTAAAAAGTAGGTAGCATATAGTATTTATAGATATAGGCAAACGTCATTGTGAGTGAGAAAATAATATATTGTACCTTTTCGAGATCGTGCTTTGGCTGGTTAGTATTTATAGTCATAACATGCGTATGTTAGTCTATATTACTACTTTCATAGTAGGTGTAGTATCATGTGTGTGATAAGATATAGATCTTCATCTATTACTTTGTAGAGAGTTATTTTCATTGGAAAGTGTTATGTGAAGGTACTCCCTCCGGTCCTTTTTACTCCATGTAAGATTTGTCTGAAGTCAAACTTCATAAATTTTGACCAACTTTAAATAAAAAATAACATTCACAATACGAAATCAATATCATTAGATGTGTCATGAATTTAATTTTCATACCGTATAACTTTATTATTGTATATGTTGTTAATTTTTCATATAAACATGGTCACACTTTATGAAATTCGACTTCAAACAAACCTTATATGTGGAGTAAAAAGGAACGTAGGGAGTAACATATAATAGTAACATATTATGTTACTCCATTTGTCTCTCTCCTTTTTAGTTACGTGTCACATCATTTTTTTTGTCTATGTGGCATGCATATTACGGAAAGTCCTTTTCTACTCCAGAGCTCAAATAAGCTTGGCATGAACAATAAAATAAAATAAAAACAAAAATAAATAAATAACAATTTACTTTTTCATGACGAACTTTGATAAATGTTTTGTATGTTTGCCAAATTTCAACATTAAATGAATTTCGTGAAAGTTATGGCCAAAAAAATCAGCACTCTGAAATGCTTTCAAAAATAACATTTTTGAAGCATTGATTTTTTTTTGCCATGACTTCCACGAGAGTTTTTCGTGATGAAATTTGGCAAGCACACAAAGCATTGGTCAAAGTTTATCACAAAAATATTCAAATTTTTGTATTGTTTTTTATTTTTGTTTTGATTTTACGGTTCATGGGAGAGTTTTTTTTTTCAGGGCAGATACTTCACTTCCGCATATTATATCTACTTATGTTGCTACCACTATGAGTCATACTAGCCAGAGCCTACAAGCTCGTATACTACATGGATCTATAGTCGTGCACACAAAATTAATAAAATAAGATCATATATGCTACTTTCTCCGTCTTATAATATATGAGCATTTTTTTCACTAGAGGGAGTACATGTCATTGCTGTACCTGGCTGGAAAAATCCCAGCGCGAACCTTCCACTCTTGGACACCAGCGGCCTCTGGCTGCCGGACAACGGCCGGTCGACGGTGAAGGTATCGGTCGCGCTGGCGCGTAGTACAGCTCCTTGGAGAGCAACCAGGCCAACGACGAACAGAACGGGAACGAGTGCAGGGAAGACGGGTGTCCCCGAACTCGCCATTGCTCAAGCCTCCGAGCTAGCAGATACGACTGAGAAGGCGAGATCGAGTGCCTGCTGTTATACGCGAAAGTTGTGGAATAGTAAGACGAAACCGAAATGCGCGCAGTTAATTATGACTTTCGCTTCTCTTGCTGGTCAAAAAAAAAAACTTTCGCTTCTCTTCCAGAGGTATTTTGTCGACAGATGTGGACTCTTCCTCAACATGACCTTTTGAGGAAAGTTGGAAACTTTTATGTGGATGGAAATATCGAAGCTCAGTCCTCGCATGCAAGTGTTTCTTGAAGGTGGAATAGTAAGTGGCTGGCTCTTTCTGAATGAAACTCCGTGGAACGGTGGGGCGTGAGATCTTTTCTTTTCTTCCTAAATAATAATGGAAGACCTCCCATTCAGAAATACTCCCTCCGTTCGGAATTACTTGTCACAAAAATGGATGTATCTAGACGTATTTTAGTTCTAGATACATCCATTTCCGAGACAAGTAATTCCGAATGGAGGGAGTAGGAGCTTGTAACTTGCTGTCCTCAGGCTTGTATGCCATCGTTGACAGGTTTAGTCGTTGTAGCTCAGCTCACAGAGGGCTTCAGGGCCCTATTAATAGTAGAAGGCTACGTGTTTCCAATCTTCAGGACGTTGTAATCACCTTTTTACAATGTGTTTAAGATTGAAATATATGGTGCCTTAGGCGCATCCTTTAAAAAAAGGAACTGCTGTCCCTATTGTGATTAGACAGAGCCAGTGATCACAGCCCTCGTCTATTCTCTGTCAGTATAGCCCCGTTCCAGTTTCCACAACCTTCCATTATCTCTTTTCTCTCTTGCTTATAAAATACTCCTTTTATTTCAAAATAAGTGTCGTGGTTTTAGTTTAGTTAAAATTTAAACTAAAACCACGACACTTATTTTGAAACGGAGGGAGTACTTCAGATTTTATCTTCCACACTTTATTTCGTCCAACCTCGGTATGCACATCCTCTCAGCTTTGATTTTTCTTCCCTTGCCATATCTTGTTCTTTCCGCACCAGTTTGCCCCCACGTCTTATTCTTTTTGGGTAAGCAAATAAATGCTTATATCTCCTACTAAAAAATATACACCATAAGAAAAAGAAGTCAATTACGACTTGGACTATGGTGTAAAATAGTAGAACGAAAGCGAAATGTTCGTAGTCAATTACGACTCAGACAAGGGTGCAAACTCAGAGAGTCGCACGTTACGCTTTCCCTTATCTCCCGGAGGTATTTTATCAAAGAAATTGTGAAACTTTCTCATAATAACATTCAACCCCAAAGTATTTCGAAAATGGGCTTTGTCTCAAACTAGACCATGAAAAAGCCCATGACAGGATTAATTGAGACTTTCTTCTCAAGGAAATGTCAATATCCCGAGGTTTTCTTGGTTGACTGGGTTTTTAGTATGCTCTATTGTGCCTCTATGTGTGACACTACCAATGAAGAGAAACGTGCTTACTTTAGAGCTGGGAAGGGCATGAAGCAAGGTGACCCCCTTTCGTCCATGTTATTCAACTTAGGTGTGGATGTTTTTACATAGATTATGCACAAGGTTGTGGCCCAGGAATTGATCTCTGGCTTGTTGCGTGAAGCTATTCGTGGTGGTGTTGTCAACCTCCAATATGACACCATCATGTTTCTTGAGGTTGAGGAGACAATTGCCATGAACCTTAAGTGTTTGCTATCTTGTTTTGAATTTCTATCTGGCACAAAGATTAAATTCTTTAAAAATGGTCTCGTGACTGTTAACTTTAGCTCCGATTTTCTGCTGGAAGCTAGGTTCTTTTCCTTTAAAATATTTATGTATTCCTTTACATTTTGATAAGCTAAGAAAAGAAGACTTACAACTGATAGTTGAAAATATTATGAAAATGGTTGTTGGAAGGGAAGGCTCCTTTCTTATGGAAAGAAACTTGTTCTTCTTCAAACTTGCATCTCCAGCAGGGATGTAAATGGCAGCGGCGTCCAACTGTCCCACATACGCCGCCCAAAAAAAGCCTTAAGTGGCGTAAGTGGACAACCACCAATCTTATGTGGTGTGTGCAGACATGTCCACCAAGACCATCGGTTGCATGCAGTTGCTTCCTCTGCTGGTTGGTCACTAATTCGAGCGAAGGGTTATGGTGAGGGCGTCGAGCAAACTCGGCGCTGCGGCCATGTCCTCGGGGAAGGCGGACGTTGACGGCCGTAAGTCATGACAAGAGGAACACGGTGGCTACACTCCGCGGGTAGCCGACCAGGGTGACGTGCAAGAAAGATGTGTTATTTTTTTCAAATTCCTCAAGAAAAGTAAAGATAATGGGTATTTAGGCTAACCGGCAATCAAATGTGTGTTATTTTGGCAAAGGAAAATAAATGTGTGCTTGTGAAGCAAAGGTAGAGGAAAGTTGTGTTATTTTGTCAAATTCCTCAAAAAAGTAACGAGTATTTCAGTTAAGTGTCAATCCAATGCATGTTATTTTGCCAAAGGAAAAGAAATATATACATGGCAACGATGGCAAGTGAAATGTCATGTTATTTTGTCAAATTCTTGGAAAAATAGAAAATGAGTACTTTGGTTAAGTGTCAATCCAATGTGTATTACTCCCACCGTTCGGAATTACTTGTCGTAGAAATGGATGTATCTAGACATTTTTTTAGTTTTAGATACATCCATTTCTGTGACAAATAATTCAGGACGGAGGGAGTATTTGGCAAGGAAAATAAATAAATATGCTTATGCAACAAAGACAGAGAATCCTATATACCTAAATAGTGATCCAGACTACTGCATTTATCTTAAGATGCAGACATGCTACCTCACCACACATGCCACTCATCAATCCCACTACTTTGATTTCTCTCAACATACATAATTCCACTACTTATATTTCTCTCAAAATGCACACATGCCACCTCACCGCACATGCCACTTCATCAAATCCACTATTTATATTTCTCAAAAAACGTTAATGAGAAATGCTAGTTATATTCTGTGAAATAACTCAGCAATATAATAATCAAATCAAATAAATCATATGTATATTCTGATTTCATTCTCATATTATAATTTCATAGTTTATCAAAATATAATGCAATCAATTCCCGCAGCAACGCGTGGGGTACCATCTAGTATTCTAAAAAAAAGGTAGTCAAAAGTGGTGTGTTATTTTGGCAAAAGAAAAAATGTATTGGCAAAGGTCTTTGGCAAAGGAATAGACGGCAGCACACCTGGCGGCAGTGGTGTGTCATTTTGGCAAAGGAAAACAAATGCTTTTCTTATGAAGCAAACGTGGAGGAAAGCTATTTTATTTTGTCAAAATCCTCAAAAAAGTATAGAAAACGGCTATTTGGCTAAGTGGCAATCATCGGTGTGTTATTTTGGTGAAGGAAAAGAAATGTGTGCTTGTGAAGCAAAGGTAGAGGAAAGTTGTGTTATTTTGTCAAAATCCTCGAACAAAATAGAAAAGAAAAGATTATAGTGTCAATCTAGTGTGCGTTATTTTGGCAAAGGTGGGAAAAAATATATGCTTACGCAGCAAAGGCAGAGAAAATACCTCAATATCTGACGGCACGCCCACACAATGACACGATCCATACATACCTGTCCCCTCCTCGTCTTCTTTAAATCGTGCCAGTGCGCGTTGTCTAGTCTCATCACATTCACAGGCTCCTAGCACAACCCAGCACAACATGGCAGCCATGACAATCACCACCTCGAGCTTCCTCAAGACCTCATTCCCTGGCGTTTGCATTCCGGCAGCCATTCGCACCCCCTCCTGTGCCGCCACCCGGCGCACCGGGGCCATCTGCAACTCCATCTCCTCCTGCACCCCTCCCTATGATCTCAGTTCCTTCAAGTTCAGCCCCATGAAAGAATCCGTCGCCTCCAGTGAGATGATCCGTCGGTACATGACCGACATGATCGCCGATGTCAACACCGATGTCATCGTCATCGGAACTGGCAGCGCGGGGCTGTCCTGCGCCTACGAGCTCTCCAAGGACCCGTCTGTTAACATCGCCATCATCCAACGGTCCGTTTCCCCTGGCGGCAGCGGCTGGCTCGGCAGCCAGCTCTTCTCCGCCATGGTCGTGCGCAAGCCGGCGCACCTCTTCCTCGATGAACTCAACATCGAGTACGACGAGCAGGAGGACTACGTGGTCATCAAGCATGCTGCGCTCTTCACCTCCACCGTGCTGAGCCGTCTCCTCGCGCGGCCCAACGTGAAGCTCTTTAACGGCGTCGTCGTGGAAGACTTGGTTGTCAAAGAGCATCGCGTCACCGGTGTGGTCACCAACTGGGCGCTCGTGTCGATGAACCAGGACACACACTCACAAACACAATCACACATGGACGCCAACGTCATGGAAGCCAGGATCGTCGTAAGCTCATGTGGCCACGAGGGGCTATTCAGTGCCAAGGGAAAGGGAGTCAAACGGCTCGAGGACATCGGAATGATCAAGACGGTGCCCCGAACCGGAATGGAAGCGCTTGACACCAACATATCCGAGGATGCAATTGTCGGCTTAACCCGCGAGGTCGTCCCCGGCATGATCGTCGCTGGCATTGAGGTTGCCGAGATCGACGGGCCCCAGAGGATGGTGAGAAATATATAATGCGTTTCTTCACAGGAGTTCTTGGAATCGATCTCATTTCTCTCACCGCGTTTTGGTCTGTCTTGTCTTGTGGTGTTTTGCAGTGTCCAACGTTCGGCGCCACGATTATCTCCGGCCAGAAGGCAGCGCACCTGGCACTCAAGGCGCTCGACCGTCCGAACGGCATCGACTCAGAGACGGTCCCAGCGTGAGGACCAGCGGCGACACCATGGACGCCTGGACGACGGAGGTGACACCAAAGCGTCCGCTGGTGTCTGATGAAACAGAGGAGACTTTGGACGAATATATACTTTATATGTCATTTGTCTACTTGTGTTTAATTCCCCTGTTCATCTCTAATACTACTAGTAGCAGCGTCTTGTTCATAGCACTGCCGCCGTGTGCCCTTCCCCGTGACGGCAACTCAATGGATCCTCCTGGAACAAGATGACAGAATAAAATGGTTGGGCTTCCTAATTCCTATGCGCGCGCGGGTTGAATTTCCATTTCTTTGTTGCTGTATGCGCACGCTATTTACTCCATGGATAAAGCCTCCGACAAGCGGTAGTTGATCTTGCGCAACGCACACAAGACCTTCTAACCTTGATCGTAATTTTGTCACACAAGGTTTAGTTTTTCATTCATATGCCATAACAAAGAAGTTCCTAGCGGTGCATGATAAAATATTTTGTTGATAAAAAATGGTCAAAATTAGACTCAACATGCGAAGGGTTCTTGTAAATCAAAACAGATGAAAGTACCAAAATTTGAGTGCTAAGCATAGCATCTCTAGTAGATCCTGCAAATCAGCTCTTCGCTAAAATAATCATCGTTTTGCGGGACCAAGACCCCACGCAAGTCCCATAAAACGGCCTATCCCGGGAATAATTTTGCGGGGAGTGGTATATTTCGGCCGAGCAATGCTAGGTTCACGGGGTCTTTTTCACGGGATCAATGGACTGGCTATCGTGGGGGCTTGGGATTGGAAGTTGGGGATCAGGCGGCTCCACCCCATTGAAAATCAGGGGGAAAGAGGTTAGTTAGTTGGAAAGATTAAGTAAAAGCCTCATAATAGTCCGCGTGTGTAGGTTTATTGATTTCGCCCCCACACACACACACCGGGATAGCCCCACTGTTTACCGCAGCAAGCACCTCTTTCACCAGATCATCATTCACCAATGGCCAAAACTTCTTATAAAAAACTGCGTGCAACCCGTCTGGCCCAGGCGCCTTTAGGTCTCCGATGCTAAAGAGCGCCCGCTCGACCTCCTCTTCCGAATACGGTGCTGTTAGAGACTCGTTCATATATTCAGTAACACGCGTTTTCACTTTATTCAGAACATCCCACACCGGGTTTGCAACTTCAGATGTAAACAAATTTTGAAAGAATTCACTAATTAAACTCTTCATAGCTTCATTATCTTCCACCCACACTTCGCCATCATTCATGAGATGCTTGATATAGTTTCGTTTCTTCCTGGCCTTCGCGAAGTTATTGAAGAAGTTTGTGTTAAGATTGCCATATTTTAGCCAATTTGCCCTGCTTCTTTCAACCCAGTATATTTCTTCTTTTTCAAGCGTCTCCTCGATGAAAATGTGTACTTCCCTTTGCTGGTTTCTCGACTCATAAGAGAGTGGGCCCAACTGCAAACATGTTCTATTTCCATGAAGCTATTTTTTGTATACTTTATCGAAGTATACTTTGATTTCCTTCATTATTACATAGTAACCAGTACTAGCATGTGAAAGTTGGCATGTGTACTTACATTTTCTATTAGCTATTTAGTACGATTACGAATTCTTACATCATTCTTCCAAAAAAAAAGCAACGTGCAATAGAAAAATTATGTAATATTTAGATCAAGGAACTACTGGCCAAGAATAGACCCAATTACGAACCAGCCTGTGGTTGGATGATTATGAGTATAATGATATCTCCAGTCCATCAGGGTTTAAGTCTTAGACGTGACATTGATGCTTGTATTTTTCTGGATTTATTTTAGACTTTTACGTGATGTGCGTTCAGTGGAGTAGACGTTCCCGTCGATTACGAAGGCGTCTATGGAGATTTCGTCAATCTCAAGATGATGTGTCGACTACGAAGGCGTCTATGGAGACTTCGTTAAGCTCAAGATGATGTGTCGGCTCAATCTCTCAAAGATACTCATAGGGGTAGGATGTATGTATATGCGTTCATATGATGAGTGTATATGTGTATGTATGAGCGTGTATGTTTGTAACATGTTAACAAAATAGAGCAAAATTTTCCTTTTTATTTGAGAATCCATTTTTTTAATATATAGGCCACAATTTGGTAGACTTTTTTTTCTAGGAGGCAGAGGAGCAATGCTATTTCCACATACTCATCTTTCAAAAGATTATACGAATTTTAGCTTAAAATCAATGACATAAAATATAGATGTGCTTATAGTTCGTTAAAAAATAACAGTACGTACGTATTACTCCCTCCGTTCCTAAATATTTGTCTTTCTGGATATTTTAACAGTGACTATATACGAAGCAAAATGAGTGAATCTACACTCTAAAATATGTCTACATACATCCTTACGTGGTAGTCCATTTGAAATGTCTAGAAAGACAAATATTTAGGAATGAAGGGAGTAGTATTCAGTTCAACGACGATTTGCTAAGATTTACAATCAGATACTCAGATGACTAGTGTCTTATTAAAAAAAAATTCTTTTCCGTGAGAATAGTACTTCTGTTTAGCGCGGGATCATGGGAGTGGAACGGGCCCGGAAAAATCGTCATCCGTTGAACAGATTGGATCGATCCATCTTCCTTCCCAATGGATCGACGCATCTCGGTGCATCAGCAAATTAAAGCACCCTCGATCCATCTCGATACCACCCAGCCGATCGAGATGCGGTCGCCGCGTACAAGACGCTGCAGCCTCCGTCGCCCTGCGGCAGCCGCCTTGCCGTACTGCAGGAAGGGTCACCGGAAGAAGAAAGGTCGTCGTCACCGCGAAGGCAGCGGCGGCATGACGGCGTCTCTCTCAGACGACTCGCTGGCCAGCATCTTCGCCTGGCTGCCGGACGTGGCGGCCGTGATCCGCTGCACCGCCGTGTGTCTCTATCTAATGACCTACTCCATGCATGCATCTCTATCTAATGACCTACTCCATGCATGCATCTCTATCTAATGACCTACTCCATGCATGCATCTCTATCTAATGACCTACTCCATGCATGATCAAGTTGACTGAGGTCGTCGTTGTTGTTGTTACCACCATGCAAGGTGAGAAGGTCATGGTCCTTTCATTATATATCTCACAAATTAACCTGGGCATGCCTACAAAGATAGGGGGTATTGGTTTTTCAACCATAGGTAAGTCCATCAATAGCTCACGAAGCCACTTTGCTTCAACAGTGGCAGTGTCTAATGCTGTGAGTTCTGTTTCCATAGTTAACCTTGTTAAGATGGTCTGCTTGCAAGACTTTCAGGAAACAGCGCCACCACCAAGTGTAAAAACATAACCACTTGTGGCCTTAATCTCATCAGCATCAGATATCCAGTTCGAGTCACTATAACCCTCCAGTACCCTTGGATACCCGGTGTAGTGAATCCCATAGCTCGCAGTGCCCTTCAAGTAGCGCATAACTCTCTCAAGCGCACGCCAATGATCATCTCCCGGTTTTGACACAAACCGACTCAGCTTGCTCACAGCAAAGGAGATGTCAGGCCTCGTGGCACTCGCCAAATACATAAGCGAGCCAATAATTTGAGAATACCTCAGTTGATCTCTAGCAATCCGTCGATTCTGTCGAAGCAAAACACTAGCATCATATGGAGTTGGAGAAGGCGTGCAGTCGCTATACCCAAAATGACTCAAGACCTTTTCCACATAGTGAGACTGAAGCAGTGTGATCCCACCATTCTCATCTCTCAACAGCTTGATGTTTAAGATAACATCAGCTACTCCTAGATCCTTCATCTCAAAACAGCGAGATAAGAAATCCTTAACCTCCTTGATTAAATCAAGTTTGGTTCCAAAGATCAATATGTCGTCGACATACGCATAAAGAATAACTCCTTCGCCCCCACCATAGCGATAGTACACGCACTTGTCACCATCGTTTACTACAAAGCCGACAGCAGTTAATGTTCTTTCAAACTTCTCATGCCACTCCTTAGGAGCTTGCTTAAGGCCATATAAAGACTTTAACAACTTGCACACCTTTCCTTCCTGACAAGGTACTACAAAACCATCTGGCTGATCCATGTAAATTTCCCCCTTCAACTCTCCATTGAGGAAAGCCGTCTTAACGTCCATTTGATGAACGAGAAGACCATGTGAGGCAGCCGATGATAGTAGCACCAATTGTGGTCAGTCTAGCCACAGTGAGTAAGTATCAAAGAAGTCTTCACCTTCTTTCTGGGTATAACCCTTAGCCACAAGCCGTGCCTTGTACTTTTCAATCGTACCATCAGGTCTAAGCTTCTTCTTGAACACCCACGTACATCCTACAGGTTTGCACCCATAAGGACGGTCAGTTATCTCCCAGGTTCCGTTAGCTAAGATGGAATCCATCTCGCTACGAACAGCTTCCTTCCAGTAGTCAGCATCAGGAGATGCATAGGCTTCTGAAATAGTCCTGGGTGTGTCATTCACAAGGTACACAATGAAATCATCACCAAACGACTTTGTAGTCCTCTGTCTCTTACTCCTTATAGGAGTTTCCTTGTCACCCTCAACTGGATTCTCAAGGTGTTCCATCGCAATGGTGGGTTCAGGAATTACAGTGAGTTCCTCACTAGATGGAATAGGTATCTCCTGATTTGATGAACTTGACATATCCTTCATAGGAAGTATGTCCTCAAAGAAAGTTGCATCATTAGACTCCATAATCGTACCAACATGCATGTCGGATACCTCAGATTTTATTATCAAAATCTATAGCCAATGCTATGAAAAGCATAGCCCGAAGAACACAATCCACGGTTTTTGGTCCAAGCTTGCGCTTCTTGGGAATTGGTATATTAACTTTTGCCAAACAACCCCAAGAACGTAGGTAAGAGAGTTTCAGCCTTTTCCTTTCCCATTCCTCAAATGGAGTCATGGTCTTATGCTTTGTGGGAACTCGGTTTAGGACATGACACGCGGTCATTAGCGCCTCCCCCCACCATTCCTTGGAAAGACCCGATGTGTCTAACATGGCGTTAACCAAATCAGTTAGAGTCCGGTTCTTTCTTTCGCCACCCCATTAGACTGAGGTGAGTAGGGAGGCGTCCTCTCATGGATTATACCATGTTCCGCACAAAATAGATCAAATTCATTGGAAAAATACTCTCCACCACGATCGGACCTAAGCCGTTTAATTTTTCGATCAAGTTGGTTCTCTGCCTCAGCTTTATAGTTTTTGAAGAAAGTTAAAGCCTCATCTTTTGATTTCAGAAGATACACATAACAATATCTAGTGGAGTCATCAATCAACGTCATGAAATATCTCTTTCCACCTTTTGTCAACACGCCATTCATCTCACAAAGATCAGTGTGTATAAGCTCTAGTGGTGCCAAGTCTCTTGCCTCTGCAGTCTTATGGGACTTGCGAGGTTGCTTAGCTTGCACACATACTTGGCACTTAGAGCCTTTGGACAGCAGAGATTTTCGAATTAAATTCAGATTGGCTAGCCGCGTCATCCAACCAAATTTAATGTTACAAAGTCGTGAATGCCAAATATCGTACTCATTATTGTGTCAAACATTATTAATAACTTTAGTGCAAATATCTGACAAAGATATGTGTAACAAGCATCCGCACTCATATCCTTTTCCAACAAATTGTCCACACTTGGAAATTACAACTTTATTGGACTCAAAACCAACTTAAAACCATCTCGACATAAACGGGAACCGCTTAACGAGATTTTTATTGATGGACGGCACATGATGAACGTTCTTGAGACGCGGTCTTCCCAAGTAAACTTCAGATCGACCGTACCAACACCTCGAACGATGGCATGTGACCCGTTCCCCATCGGACGGGAGAAGTCCTCGTGGCCTGGTAAGAAGAAAACATGGAGCGTCGGCACAAACATGTACATTGGCACGGTGTCAATTAACCAATCGGGGATTGAAATCTGAAAGGATGGTAGGAAAAATACCGTACCTTGATTCCTTCATATCAAGATCACCGATGACAACATTAGCGGACTTGCCGCTCTTCTCATGTTCGCGCTCCTCAAATCGGTTAGGACACTTGGGGCCCAAAGTGATTAGGATCACCGCAGACATGGAAAAGTCCCTTCCCCTTCTTATGAGAATTCTTCTTGAAGTTGGTAGTATATGATGGCTTGTTCTTTGTATCAAACTTGCCTTTGCCCTGAGTTTTGTTCTTGTTGTTTTTGAACTTGTTGGGCTGGAAGTTCTTCTTCTGTACCATGTGGGCACTAGAAGCTCCCTCAACAACTCGAGCACGTGTGTCTTTTGCTCGCCATCTCTTCAACATCAAGAGTACCAATGAGATCCGTGAACGGAAAACTCCTGTCTCTTGTGTTTTGGAAGTAGCAAAATTGTTCCACGAAGGTGGAAGTTTGGCAATAATGCCTCCGGCAACAAATTTGCCCGCAACACACACTTGAAGTGCTCAAGTTCTTTATGCGGCGATCAGATCTCATGAGCCTGCTGTACAGAAAGCGCTCATCACCATCTTATAGTCATAGAATTGCTCCATGACGTACAACTTCGCTACCGGCGTCCGAGGCACCAAACTTGGCCTCGGCGCAGCCCACATGTCCTTGCCGTTGTCAAACGACATATACGAATCCACAATGGAATCATCAAGAACACCCGGAAGAGCGCCTTTAAAGAGAGTATCGATCTTCTCAAAAGCTTCCAGTGTCTTTGGATTAAGATCGCCTCGGGCTTGCCCTTAATGGCGTCATAGCAGCCCATGGTCCGAAACCAGTAGATCGCTCTCGTCGCCACCTCTTAGATTGCGCCTTAAAGGCAAAGCGGCTTCAGATCAAGAAGAAAACCACTCGGAGTAAATTGCCTATAATCAGGTTTTTGGATTGTTGGAAATATGAGCAAATTACTACGAGATTTAATCCGAATAAATAGGAAATAGATCATGATAGCAATAGCAGAGATTAAACTAATCATGCGAACTAGCATAGCAGATGAACAAATCACATCTAGGGCACATACTAGAAACATGAATTCTACCACGATCTCGAACAGGAAGGATAGAATCACATACGGTGCAGCTGGAGCAGCACCGCCGGCGTTGACGTTGTCGCCCATGTCGTCGAGGATGAGGTTGCCGAGGTCGGGGAAGAAGTCGTCGTCATGAAGTCGTTGCTGCGCCAGTCAGCGCGAAAAGCGCTCCCCAAAAACCTGATCGCCCCTCTCCCGTACAAGATCACGAGAGGCGGGGTTCCAGAGGCCTGCTGTCCCTTCTCCCGGTGCACGCCGAAAGGAGGGATTGAGAAGACTTTCTTGGCGGCGCAATGATCTGGAGCGCTGGTGAGAAACCATACGAAGCGGCGGCGGCTAGGGTAGACGTCTGCCTGACTATATAGTGCGGGCGGGTAGGTCGTGGGAGTAAACCCCACGTCCGAAGTCGCCACGATCCAAAAGAATCGGAAACGGTTCAGTAATTAACGCATCCGTTAATTATTAATTAATGACTCATTAATTTTCCCCGAGCAGCAAAAATATAGACAACGTGCATCGCTCCGTCCTCGGCTCGGCTCAATCCCGCAACCCGCGGCGCGTCATGACGAGGCGTGGCGTGGCGAGGCGAGCGAGGAGGAGGAGCGCGGTGTAGGTCTCCTCTTCTCATGCTCATACAAGTGGTAGAAGAGCTCACCTTATAAAGAGGTGCAACTCTCTCTCAACTTATGAGGTGGGACTAAACTTTAGCCTCACTCACTCCACTCACATGTGTGCATGAATGGGCCAAGAGAATTTCAGAATTTTAGTTGGGCTTTGGGCCAAAACCCACTAGCAAATTCCAACAATCCCCCACAAAGTCTCATTGGCACATTTCACCATTTATTTCCAAAACATTGTTTATATACCGGTGCTTAGTGGAGACTGTGAAGTTGAACTTCCACTTAGAGATTTATGCTACACTAGATCACAACTTGAATAGTGGACTATGCCTTGAACTACAAGTTTTCTGCGAGACTAGTTTCACACAAACTCTTGACTGACACTGGGCTGCCGCAAGGCTTCCCATGGTGGAGCGTATCGTCATACTCCGGGGCCTTTCATGAATTTATTAGAGAACAACCAATTCTCTCACAGATTGCGGCGTTAATGATCAAATTCATATAGGTGTGTTCCTCGAAGATGTTCTCGCAGACAACATCTCTGCTTACCCAAATAAGCCACTTGGAACACATTAAGATAAGTATCAACCTGCCATGTAGATCGAGAGTAGCATCTTCACGAGTGGGATAGTTAATATAGGGATACTCTCCTCCCGGTGACCAACAGCTTGTCTCCCACTTCTACTTCACGGGATCTCCGATCACGTAGAGTGGGTTACCACTATGGACAACTCATGCGGTGGGTCTCGCACCCATCTCCATCGATGCATTATCTATCACATTACGTGATAGACCCTTTGTGAAGGGATCTGCCAAGTTTTTCGACGCTTGGATATAATCCAATGTAATAACTCCGGAGTTCCTCGGTTTCGACAGATTTTAATCTCCTCTTCACATGCCTTGAGGACTTCATATTGTCCTTAGAACTGTTTATCTTGACGATCACAGTTTGATTATCACAGTTCATCGGGATAGGGGTATTGGTTTTTCAACCATAGGTAAGTCCATCAATAGCTCACGGCCACTCGCTTCAACAAGGGCGGTGTCTAATGCCGTGAGTTACGCTTCCATAGTTGACCTCGTTAAGATGGTCTCGCTTGCAAGACTTCCAGAAACAGCGCCACCACCAAGTGTAAAAACATAACCACTTGTGGCCTTAATCTCATCAAGATTAGATATCCAGTTCGAGTCACTATAACCCTCCGGTACCCTTGGATACCCGGTGTAGTGAATCCCATAGCTCGCAAAGGCCCTTCAAGTAGCGCATAACTCTCTCAAGCGCACGCCAATGATCATATCCGGTTTTGACACAAACCGACTCAGCTTGCTCACAGCAAAGGAGATGTCAGCCTCGTGGCACTCGCCAAATACATAAGCGAGCCAATAATTTGAGAATACCTCGGTTGATCTCTAGCAATCCGTCGATTACGTCAAGCAACACACTAGCATCATATGGAGTTGGAGAAGGCGTGCAATCGCTATACCCAAAACGACTCAAGACCTTTTCCACATAGTGAGGCAAGCAGTGTGATCCCACCATTCTCATCTCTCAACAGCTTGATGTTTAAGATAACATCACTACTCCTAGATCCTTCATCTCAAAACAGCGAGATAAGAAATCCTTAACCTCCTTGATTAAATCAAGTTTGGTTCCAAAGATCAATATGTCCGACATACGCATAAAGAATAACTCCTTCGCCCCACCATAGCGATAGTACACGCACTTGTCACCATCGTTTACTACAAAGCCGACAGCAGTTAATGTTCTTTCAAACTTCTCATGCCACTCCTTAGGAGCTTGCTTAAGGCCATATAAAGACTTTAACAACTTGCACACCTTTCCTTCCTGACAAGGTACTACAAAACCATCTGGCTGATCCATGTAAATTTCCTCCTTCAACTCTCAATTGAGGAAAGCCGTCTTAACGTCCATTTGATGAAGGAGAAGACCATGTGAGGCAGCCGATGATAGTAGCACCAATTGTGGTCAGTCTAGCCACGGGTGAGTAAGTATCAAAGAAGTCTTCACCTTCTTTCCGGTATAACCCTTAGCCACAAGCCGTGCCTTGTACTTTTCAATCGTACCATCAGGTCTAAGCTTCTTCTTGAACACCCACTTACATCCTCTGTGTTTGCACCCATAAGGACGGTCATGATCTCCTGTGTTCCGTTAGCTAAGATGGAATCCATCTCGCTTCTGAACAGCTTCCTTCCAAAGAGTCAAAGATCGTGAGATGCATAGGCTTATGAAATAGTCCTGGGTGTGTCATCCACAAGGTACACAATGAAATCATCACCAAAGGACTTTGCAGTCCTCTGTCTCTTACTCCTTATAGGAGTTTCATTGTCACCCTCAACTGGATTCTCAAGGTGTTCCATCGCAATGGTGGGTTCAGGAATTACAGTGAGTTCCTCACTAGATGGAATAGGTATCTCCTGATTTGATCAACTTGACATATCCTTCATAGGAAATATGTCCTCAAAGAAAGTTGCATCATTAGACTCCATAATCGTACCAACATGCATGTCGGATACCTCAGATTTTATTATCAAAAATCTATAGCTAATGCTATGAAAAGCATAGCCCAGAAGAACACAATCCACGGTTTTTGGTCCAAGCTTGCGCTTCTTGGGAATTGGTATATTAACTTTTGCCAAACAACCCCAAGAACGTAGGTAAGAGAGTTTCAGCCTTTTCCTTTCCCATTCCTCAAATGGAGTCATGGTCTTATGCTTTGTGGGAACTCGGTTTAGGACATGACACGCGGTCATTAGCGCCTCCCCCCACCATTCCTTGGAAAGACCCGATGTGTCTAACATGGCGTTAACCAAATCGATTAGAGTTTGGTTCTTTCTTTCGCCACCCCATTAGACCGAGGTGAGTAGGGAGGCGTCCTCTCATGGATTATACCATGTTCCGCACAAAATAGATCAAATTCATTGGAAAAATACTCTCCACCACGATCGGACCTAAGCCGATTAATTTTTCGATCAAGTTGGTTCTCTGCCTCAGCTTTATAGTTTTTGAAGAAAGTTAAAGCCTCATCTTTTGATTTCGTAAGATACACATAACAATATCTAGTGGAGTCATCAATCAACGTCATGAAATATCTCTTTCCACCTTTTGTCAACACGCCCATTCATCTCACAAAGATCGAATGTATAAGCTCTAGTGGTGCCAAGTCTCTTGCCTCTGCAGTCTTATGGGACTTGCGAGGTTGCTTAGCTTGCACACATACTTGGCACTTAGAGCCTTTGACAAAGAGAGATTTTTGGAATTAAATTCAGATTGGCTAGCCAGTCATGCAACCAAAGTTAATGTGACAAAGTCGTGAATGCCAAATATCGGACTCATTGTTGTGGCAAACATTATTAATAACTTTAGTGCAAATATCGACAAAGATAGGCGGAACAAGCCTCCGCACTCATAGCCTTTTCCAACAAATTTTCCACACTTGGAAATTACAACTTTATTGGACTCAAAAACCAACTTAAAACCATCTCGACATAAACGGGAACCGCTAACGAGATTTTTATTGATGGACGACACATGATGAACGTTCTTCAGAAGCACGGTCTTCCCCGGTAAACTTCAGATCGACTGCACCAACACCTCGAACGATGGCATGTGACCCGTTCCCCATCAAGACGGGAGAAGTCCCTGTGGCCTGGTAAGAAGAAAACATGGAGGCGTCGGCACAAACATGTACATTGGCACCGGTGTCAATTAACCAATCGAGGATTGAAATCTGAAAGGATGGTAGGAAAAATACCGTACCACTGATTCCTTCATATCAAGATCACCGATGACAACATTAAGCGGACTTGCCGCTCTTCTCATGTTCACGCTCCTCAAATCGGTTAGGACACTTGAAGCCCAAAGTGATTAGGATCACCGCAGACATGGCAAAGTCCCATTCCCTTCTTATGAGAATTCTTCTTGAAGTTGGTAGTATATGATGGCTTGTTCTTTGTATCAAACTTGCCTTTGCCACGAGTTTTGTTCTTGTTGTTTTTGAACTTGTTGGGCTGGAAGTTCTTCTTACATACCATGTGGGCACTAGAAGCTCCCTCAAAGAACTCGAGCACGTGTGTCTTTTTTCTCGCCTTCTCTTCAACATCAAGAGTACCAATGAGATCCGTGAACGGAAAACTCCTGTCTCTTGTGTTTTGAGGAAAGTAGCAAAATTGTTCCACGAAGGTGGAAGTTTGGCAATAATGCCTCCGGCAACAAATTTGTCCGACAGCAGACACTTGAAGTGCTCAAGTTCTTTTATGAAGCGATCAGATCTCATGAGGCTGCTGTACAGCAGCGCTCATCAATCATCTTATAGTCATAGAATTGCTCCATGACGTACAACTTCGCTACCGCGTCGAGGCACCAAACTTGGCCTCGAGCGCAGCCCACATGTCCTTGCCGTTGTCAAACGACATATACGAATCCACAATGGAATCATCAAGAACACCTAGAAGAGCGCCTTTAAAGAGAGTATCAATCTTCTCAAAAGCTTCCAGTTGTGCTGGATTAAGATCGCCCTCAGGCTTGCCCTTAATGGCGTCATAGCAGCCCATGGTCTGAAACCAAAGAGATCGCTCTCGTCGCCACCTTCTTATATTCCGCCCCTTAAAGGCAAGCGGCTTCAGATCAAGAAGCAAAACCACTCGGAGTAAATTGCCTATAATCAGGTTTTAGGATTGTTGGAAATATGAGCAAATTACTACGAGATTTAATCCGAATAAATAGGAAATAGATCATGACAGCAATAGCAGAGATTAAACTAATCATGCGAACTAGCATAGCAGATGAACAGATCACATCTATGGCACATACTAGAAACATGAATTCTACCACGATCTCGAACGGGAAGGATAGAATCACATACGGTGCAGCTGGAGCAGCACCGCCGGCGTTGACGTTGTCGCCCATGTCGTCGAGGATGAGGTTGCCGAGGTCGGGGAAGAAGTCGCTGTCATGTCGTTGCCGGCCAGTCGCATGAAAAGGCGCTCCCCAAAACCTGACCGCCCCTCTCCCGCATGTGACAGATCACGAGAGGCGGGGTTCCGGAGGCTCTTGTCCCTTCTCCCGGTGCACGAAAGGAGGGATGGAGAAGACTTGCTTGGCGGCGCAATGATCTGAGCGCCGGTGAGAAACCATACGGCGGCGGCGGCTAGGGTAGACGTCTGCTGACTATATAGTGCGGGCGGGTAGGTCGGGAGTAAACCCCACGTCCGAAGTCGTCACGATCCAAAAGAACCGGAACGGTTCAGTAATTAACGCGTCCGTTAATTATTAATTAATGACTCATTAATTTTTCCCGAGCAGCAAAAATATAGACAACGTGCATAGCTCCGCCCTCGGCTCGGCTCAATCCGCAACCAGCCAAGCGTCGTGACGAGGCGTGGCGTGGCGAGGCGAGCGAGGAGGAGGAGGCGCGTGTAGGTCTCCTCTTCTCATGCTCATACAAGTGGTAGAAGAGCTCACCTTATAAAGAGGTGCAACTCTCTCTCAACTTATGAGGTGGGACTAAACTTTAGCCTCACTCACTCCACTCACATGTGTGCATGAATGGGCCAAGAGAATTTCAGAATTTTAGTTGGGCTTTGGGCCAAAACCCACTAGCAAATTCCAACAATCCCCCACAAAGTCTCATTGGCACATTTCGCCATTTATTTCCAAAACATTGTTTATATACCGGTGCTTAGTGGAGACTGTGAAGTTGAACTTCCACTTAGAGATTTATGCTACACTAGATCACAACTTGAATAGTGGACTATGCCTTGAACTACAAGTTTTCTGCGAGACTAGTTTCACACAAACTCTTGACCGATACTGGGCTGCCACAAGGCTTCCCTTGGTGGAGCGTATCGTCATACTCCGGGGCCTTTCATGAATTTATTAGAGAACACCCAATTCTCACAGATTGCGGCGTTAACGGTCAAATTCATATAGGTGTGTTCCTCGTAAGATGTTCTGCAGACAACATCTCTGCTTACCCAAATAAGCCACTTGGAACACATTAAGATAAGTATCAACCTGCCATGCAGATCCAGAGTAGCATCTTCACGGTGGGATAGTTAATATAGGGATACTCTCCTCCCAAATTTGACCAATGCCTTGTCTCCCACTTCTACTTCACGGGATCTCCGATCACATAGAGTGGGTTACCACTATGGACAACTCATGCGGTGGGTCTCGCACCCATCTCCATCGATGCATTATCTATCACATTACGTGATAGACCCTTTGTGAAGGATCTGCCAAGTTTTTCGACGCTTGGATATAATCCAATGTAATAACTCGAGTTCCTCGGTTTCACGACAGATTTTAATCTCCTCTTCACATGCCTTGAGGACTTCATATTGTCCTTAGAACTGTTTATCTTGACGATCACGGTTTGATTATCACAGTTCATCGTGATAGGGGTATTGGTTTTTCAACCATAGGTAAGTCCATCAATAGCTCACGAAGCCACTCTGCTTCAACAAAGGGCAGTGTCTAATGCTGTGAGTTCTACTTCCATAGTTGACCTCGTTAAGATGGTCTGCTTGCAAGACTTCCAGGAAACAGCGCCACCACCAAGTGTAAAAACATAACCACTTGTGGACTTAATCTCATCAGCATCAAATATCCAGTTCGAGTCACTATAACCCTCCAGTACCCTTGGATACCCGGTGTAGTGAATCCCATAGCTCATGATGCCCTTCAAGTAGCGCATAACTCTCTCAAGCGACGCCAATGATCATCTCCGCTTTTGACACAAACCGACTCAGCTTGCTCACAGCAAAGGAGATGTCAGGCCTCGTGGCACTCGCCAAATACATAAGCGAGCCAATAATCTGAGAATACCTCGCTTGATCTCTAGCAATCCGTCGATTCTTTCAAGCAACACACTAGCATCATATGGAGTTGGAGAAAGGCGTCGTCGCTATACCCAAAACGACTCAAGACCTTTTCCACATAGTGAGACTGAAGTAGTGTGATCCCACCATTCTCATCTCTCAACAGCTTGATGTTTAAGATAACATCAGCTACTCCTAGATCCTTCATCTCAAAACAGCGAGATTAGAAATCCTTAACCTCCTTGATTAAATCAAGTTTGGTTCCAAAGATCAATATGTCGTCGACATACAGACAAAGAATAACTCCTTCGCCCCCACCATAGCGATAGTACACACACTTGTCACCATCGTTTACTACAAAGCCGGCAGCAGTTAATGTTCTTTCAAACTTCTCATGCCGCTCCTTAGGAGCTTGCTTAAGGCCATATAAAGACTTTAACAACTTGCACACCTTTCCTTCCCGACTGTGTAATACAAAACCATCTGGCTGATCCATGTAAATTTCCTCCTTCAACTCTCCATTGAGGAAAGCCGTCTTAACGTCCATTTGATGAACGAGAAGACCATGTGAGGAAGCCAGTGATAGTAGCACCCGAATTGTGGTCAGTCTAGCCACTGGTGAGTAAGTATCAAAGAAGTCTTCACCTTCTTTCTGGGTATAACCCTTAGCCACAAGCCGTGCCTTGTACTTTTCAATCGTACCATCAGGTCTAAGCTTCTTCTTGAACACCCACTTACATCCTACAGGTTTGCACCCATAAGGACGGTCGGTGATCTCCTGTGTTCCGTTAGCTAAGATGGAATCCATCTCGCCACTGAACAGCTTCCTTCCAAAGAGTCGACATCGTGAGATGCATAGGCTTATGAAATAGTCTGGGTGTGTCATCCACAAGGTACACAATGAAATCATCACCAAAGGACTTTGCAGTCCCTTCCTGTCTCTTACTCCTTATAGGAGTTTCATTGTCACCCTCAACTGGATTCTCAAGGTGTTCCATCGCAATGGTGGGTTCAGGAATTACAAAGTGAGTTCCTCACTAGATGGAATAGGTATCTCCTGATTTGATGAACTTGACATATCCTTCATAGGAAATATGTCCTCAAAGAAAGTTGCATCATTAGACTCCATAATCGTACCAACATGCATGTCGGATACCTCAGATTTTATTATCAAAAATCTATAGCCAATGCTATGAAAAGCATAGCCCGTAAGAACACAATCCACGGTTTTTGGTCCAAGCTTGCGCTTCTTGGGAATTGGTATATTAACTTTTGCCAAACAACCCCAAGAACGTAGGTAAGAGAGTTTCAGCCTTTTCCTTTCCCATTCCTCAAATGGAGTCATGGTCTTATGCTTTGTGGGAACTCGGTTTAGGACATGACACGCGGTCATTAGCGCCTCCCCCCACCATTCCTTGGAAAGACCCGATGTGTCTAACATGGCGTTAACCAAATCAGTTAGAGTTCGGTTCTTTCTTTCGCCACTCCATTAGCCCGAGGTGAGTAGGGAGGCGTCCTCTCATGGATTATACCATGTTCCGCACAAAATAGATCAAATTCATTGGAAAAATACTCTCCACCACGATCGGACCTAAGCCGCTTAATTTTTCGATCAAGTTGGTTCTCTGCCTCAGCTTTATAGTTTTTGAAGAAAGTTAAAGCCTCATCTTTTGATTTCGTAAGATACACATAACAATATCTAGTGGAGTCATCAATCAACGCCATGAAATATCTCTTTCCACCTTTTGTCAACACGCCATTCATCTCACAAAGATCGAATGTATAAGCTCTAGTGGTGCCAAGTCTCTTGCCTCTGCAGTCTTATGGGACTTACGAGGTTGCTTAGCTAGCACACATACTTGCCAATTAGAGCCATTGACAGCAGATATTTTCGGAATTAAATTCAGATTGGCAGGCCGCGACATGCAACCAAAGTTAATGTGACAAATTCTTGAATTCCAAATATCATACTCAATTTTTTGGAAAACATTATTAATAACTTTAGTCCAAATATCGACAAAGATAGGCGGAACAAGCCTCCGCACTCATAGCCTTTTCCAACAAATTGTCCACACTTGGAAATTACAACTTTATTGGACTCAAAAACCAACTTAAAACCATCTCGACATAAACGGGAACCGCTTAACGAGATTTTTATTGATGGACGGCACATGATGAACGTTCTTCAGACGCACGGTCTTCCCCAAGTAAACTTCAGATCGACTGCATTACCAACACCTCGAACGATGGCATGTGACCCGTTCCCCATCAAGACGGGAGAAGTCCCTCGTGGCCTGGTAAGAAGAAAACATGGAGGCGTCGGCTGACAAACATGTACATTGGCACCGTGTCAATTAACCAATCGAGGATTGAAATCGAAAGGATGGTAGGAAAAATACCGTACCTGATTCCTTCATATCAAGATCACCGATGACAACATTAGTGGACTTGCCACTCTTCTCATGTTCAAGCTCCTCAAATCGGTTAGGACACTTGAGCCCAAAGTGATTAGGATCACCACGGACATGGCAAAGTCCCTTCCCTTCTTATGAGAATTCTTCTTGAAGTTGGTAGTATATGATGGCTTGTTCTTTGTATCAAACTTGCCTTTGCCCTGAGTTTTGTTCTTGTTGTTTTTGAACTTGTTGGGCTGGAAGTTCTTCTTCCGTACCATGTTGGCACTAGAAGCTCCCTCAAAGAACTCGAAAGCACGTGTGTCTTTTGCTCTCGCCTTCTCTTCAACATCAAGAGTACCAATGAGATCCGTAACGGAAAACTCCTGTCTCTTGTGTTTCTGAAGTAGCAAAATTGTTCCACGAAGGTGGAAGTTTGGCAATAATGCCTCCGGCAACAAATTTGTCCGCAAAACACACTTGAAGTGCTCAAGTTCTTTTATGAAGCGATCAGATCTCATGAGCCTTTGTACAACAGAGCGCTCATCACCATCTTATAGTCATAGAATTGCTCCATGACGCATAACTTCGCTATCAAGCGTCCGAGGCACCAAACTTGGCCTCGAGCGCAGCCCACATGTCCTTGCCGTTGTCAAACGACATATACGAATCCACAATGGAATCATCAAGAACACCTAGAAGAGCGCCTTTAAAGAGAGTATCAATCTTATCAAAAGCTTCCAGCTGTGCTGGATTAAGATCGCCCTCAGGCTTGCCCTTAATGGCGTCATAGCAGCCCATGGTCTGAAACCAGTAGACTGCTCTCGTGCGCCACCTCTTATATTGGCGCCTTAAAGGCAAAGCGGCTTCAGACAAGAGAAAACCACTCGGAGTAAATTGCCTATAATCAGGTTTTGGATTGTTGGAAATATGAGCAAATTACTACGAGATTTAATCCGAATAAATAGGAAATAGATCATGACATCAATAGCGTAGATTAAACTAATCATGCGAACTAGCATAGCAGATGAACAGATCACATCTAGGGCACATACTAGAAACATGAATTCTACCACGATCTCGAACAGGAAGGATAGAATCACATACGGTGCAGCTGGAGCAGCACCGCCGGCGTTGTCGTTGTCGCCCATGTCGTTCGCGAAGTCGGGGAAGAAGTCATCGTCATGAAGTCGTTGCCGCTGTTAGCGCGAAAAGCGCTCCCCAAAAACCTGATCGCCCCTCTCCCGTATAGGATCACGAGAGGCGGGGTTCCGAAGGCCTGCTGTCCCTTCTCACGTCTTCCTGACTATATAGTGCGGGCCGGGTAGGTCGTGGGAGTAAACCCCACGTCCGAGTCGTCACGATCCAAAAGAATCGGAAACGGTTCAGTAATTAACGCGTCTGTTAATTATTAATTAATGACTCATTAATTTTTCCCGAGCAGCAAAAATATAGACAACGTGCATAGCTCCGTCCTCGGCTCGGCTCAATCCCGCAACCCGCGGCGCGGCGCGTCGTGACGAGGCGTGGCGTGGCGAGGCGAGCGAGGAGGAGGAGCGCGCGTGTAGGTCTCCTCTTCTCATGCTCATACAAGTGGTAGAAGAGCTCACCTTATAAAGAGGTGCAACTCTCTCTCAACTTATGAGGTGGGACTAAACTTTAGCCTCACTCACTCCACTCACATGTGTGCATGAATGGGGCAAGAGAATTTCAGAATTTTAGTTGGGCTTTGGGCCAAAACCCACTAGCAAATTCCAACATCTACTGCCGCGTTTGCCCTTCCGCGTGGAGGCAACTCCATGGATCCTTCTCGAACAAGATGACAAATAAATGGTTGGGTTTCCAGTTCTTTGTTGCTGTATATATGTGCGCGCGCGTTGAATTTCCAGTTCTTTGTTCCGTGTCGCCCCCCGCGGGCGACCCGGGCGCCCAACCCTAGCCGCCGCCAAACCCAGCCCCCACCTCCTTCCTCTCCTCCCGCCGCGGCGCTCGCCGAGCAAAGCTCAGCAGATGCCGGGCGGCGGCGGGATCTCGCTTGACCTCGCCGAACAGGGGCCGGGGTTGCTTCTTGGGCGGCGGAGCTCGGCGGCCGCGGCCGGGTTGCACGCGTTGGTGGTGTCGGTGCGGAGCGGCGCGGCCTGCTGGCCGGTGGCGGCACGTCACGGTGGAGCGCGCGGGCCGGTGGCGGCGCAGTTCTTCGCAGCGGTGCTTGTTCTGGTCAGATCCGCGCTGGCGGATCTGAGGCGGCGGCCTCGCTGGGTCGGACGGCGCTCCTCCAGCAGCGGGGAGTGCTCGTCGGTGAGGTAGGCCGGATCCCCTCGGCTGCGCGGGCAGCGAGGTTCTGGTGGGCGCTGGTCATGGCGCGGGGAGGCCCCGGGCTCCCCTCGTCAGATCGGAGGCGATCTAGTCCGCTCGTGTTGCACGACCTCCGGCCGGCCTGGATCTCTGGCGTGCACGCGCCTGCTGATGTTGTGTCTGGTTCGGAGGTGGCGGCAAGGTACTTGGCCGGGGGAAACCCTTGGCCGCCGGTGGCGGTCACGGCGTCCCGGACGCCATTCCCTCATTGGTGGCGGCGCCGAGGATAAACCTCCCCTGCCTCCCCCCTTCCCCTGCGCCCGGGTGAAAACCCTAGCCCCGGTGGCTAAGCGGCGGCGGCGCCACAGCGTCGTCACCTTCTTGAAGGCGCCGACTTGGGCATGGGGATGCTGGCTGTGCATGGCGAGCTTGTCTGGTTCCTGGTGGCGGCCCATCTGATCTATAGCGTCGCAGCTCCGGGCATGTCTCGTGACTGCGGTGCTTATCTTCCGGCCGTGTCTCCGATGGCGACCTCGCCCTTCATCACCTTGTACTTGCCGTGGTGGAGCGGTACTTCATCTCACTCATTGATGGCGGCGGAGATCGGCGACATGGCGCTGTGGAGGCTCGGCTTCTGATGCGCGGAGATGGACTCGCGCAGGAGGAGGTAGCTGTCTGGCGTCATGGTGACGTCGATGGCAGTAGTGGCCTTCACAAAGTAGAAGACTCAATATAATCTGAAGACGGACTTGTGGAAGATGGCGGTGATGACACAAGAGTGCGTCTGACCGGATTGTGCCCCAGACCCGGTATGTGGCTCGGCTGGGGCTTCCGGCTTTGGATGTTAGGTTTAGGTGAGTGGTTTGGGTAGTGGCCCAGCTAGCATCCCTTCCTCATATGGATAAGAGTAGCGGCATATGTTGCCAAGATGGTGGATTCAGGTATATTTTTTGTAATACTTTGTAAGGTCCTCGAGAATAATTAATAAAGTGGCCGTATGCATCTCCTAGATGCAGAGGCCGGGGGTCATCATCCTTTTCTAAAAAAAATATGTGCACGCTATTTCCGTGACAATAGTATTTCTGTTTAGCGCGGCTCGGAAAAAATATCGCCCGGAAAAATCGTCGCCCCGTTAAAAAGGTTGGATCGATCATCTTCCTCCCGAAGAGCCCTGCTCCGGTGCTCCCCCCTAACCTAATTTCGGATGGGTATTTTTGTCCCGCGAGTTTGTTTTTTTTCCTGTCTCGCCGTAGCCCAGATCCAAGCCCTGTCTAGCCCTCAGATAACCTGCATCAGATATGTACAAAGACCTGGTCCAAAAAACATCACACGACCCCACGCCCACGTAAGACCTGCCGAAGCCAATCATTCACGCAGCTCCATTAATCTCGCGAGCATTGACGCAGCTCCATAAGTCACGTAGTAGATCTCCAGCGGCGGCTATCTCGTCGCCGGCGATCTCGTCGGACAGTGGGCGCGACAACGTCGTGAATCTCCAACGAGCGCGCACAGGTACCGCATCCCGTGTACCCCCTCTAGTCTCGCTCGCGGCAACATCGAACGAACTGCCGCCACCAGTGGTAGTGGTTAACCTAGCGGGGCGGGTAACCTAGCTACCCGGCGGCGCAGGCGATCGTGGATCTTGTTCCGGTAGTGCTGCTCCTCGTGATCTGGATTTCTTCAGTCTAGGGTTCATGCAGCGTTGGTTGCCGTCGGCTGTGCGCACCACCTCTATCGTTATTTGATGTGGCGGCTAACCTAGGTATTCGGCGACAGAGGTAATCACAGATCTAGCTAGGTTTTGAGATCGTGCAGTTCCTCGCGATTGAAAGTGATCAGGACGGGTGATGTGGCCATCTTCCTTACTAGGTTTGGTAGATCTGAACGGCCTCGGTTGGGGTTGTTTACATAACATCCGTGATCGTGTGCTATGTGTTGTATATTTCATTATTGATAATGTTTGCACATGTGATGATACATATTATTTGTTGTAGGAAATGCCGGACGAGGAGTTAACTGATATCATGGTAGACATGGAGTTTGGAGAACTAATGAAAAACTGAATAGAAGATTGGTCAGATGATGAAAATTCAGATCGCGGAGATTGGTAAGAGAATGAGAACGAATGGGACGATCTTAATGTGAGTGGCATTGTCATGTTGTAATTTTTTGGTGCCATCCGACAACATTAAATCTTTGTGTTGAAAATTTATAGATCGATGAGCTTGATGATGATCAGGAAAACAACTCGTAGCTCTCGAATGAAGATTACATTAGTCAGGTACGGAAGTGAAAAAAATTTGGCATGCAAATTGAATTTCTGGAATATTATATGATAAGTAATTATGTATTTGTGTTGTATTTTTCAGCTCATTTTCGAATGTCATAATGCGTACGACTATTACGGTGAATCTGACACGAAGACATGCCTTAACGACGAATCATTAGATGCACCTGAATCTGGGGAGTCGTAGTCGTCGGTCATCATGAGTGAGGTATGTGTGTAATCAATGTTCTATGGAAGTAATGTTAAACTATAGAAAACTGTTTTCATGGTTGCGGTATGATTGTGTAGGTGACACAAGATAATGGGGCAAAGAATGTCCAAGATACTGCCAGTGCAGATGATAAGAGGGATATGTTCATGCAGATAATGGAAATGACTTTTACGTCTCACGATGATGCGTATGATTTCTACAACAGCTACGCTAGAGATAATGGTTTCAGCATTAGAAAGAATAAGGTCAGGTATAGCAAAACCGAGTCACATCATATGCGTTATAGGCGGTTTGTTTGTTCCAGACAAGGGAAACGTGACAGCAAGTTGCTAACCGAGGAAGGACACAGCCGTAGGCTCAGAGCCGAGACACGCTGCTTTTGCGAAGCGCACCTGACCGTCAAGCTTGACCAAAAGTGTGGGGTTTGGTATGTTGAAAGTTTTAAGGACAAGCATAGCCATATGTTGGCAGGACCGGACAAGGTACCTTTTCTTTGATCCCACAGAAAAATCAAAGAGTACCAGAAGCATGAGATAATGTCCATGGGAGCTGCAGGGATTAGAATTCACGACATGATGGATTCCTTCATCAGCAAACATGTATGGTACGGCGGTGTTGGTTTTACCAGGCGTGAAATAGACAACCTTTGCGCCAGGGAGAAGAGGAAGCTGCTTTCAAAAGGTGATGCTGCCACAGCCATAGGCATCATGGCCATTAGGAAACAGAGGGATCCTAGCTTCTTTTTCGAGTACAAGCTAGATAAGGAAGGATATTTAAATAGGATGTTCTGGTGCGACTCACAGTCTCGTCATGACTATGAGGACTTCGGTGATGTGCTTGTATTTGACAGCACGTATAAGATGAACCGCTATGGTATGTCATTCATACCTTTTATTGGTCTTAACAATCCATTGCTACTAATTACAGAAGCCAACTACAAATTTTAATATGCACAAATTACTGTTTTTGGGATAATGCAGCAAAGCTCCTACACATATTAACATAATGCAGTAGTTAATTAGGTACAACTTCAACTATAAATGCATACATCTCCAACAAACATTTAAAATTTCATTACTTGCCTAAACAACAACAAATTATACTATAGATGAATCTTGTATCATCTAAATCAATTCATTGGCACATCAATATTAATGCATTCCAAATCAAATATGTTTCCATCCAGTATCATTGAACCACAGATCAAATCAAATAATCATATATGTCTGCAGCATTGAACTACAGATCTAATAATCATACGACGACTATCTGACCTTAAATTCCCCCTTAAAAAAGTGTTCAACCTCATACTAATTAAAATCTAACAAGCAAAAATTCCACTACTAATCTAATAAGCATCTGAAAAAAAAAACCATCCCTCAGTCCGGCTACTTCTAACCTAATCTAATAATCATATGTGGTCCATCATTCTTACACGAATCAAATACAGAAAAACCCTAATGCAGAGAAAACCCTACATCCAACAAATCTAACCAAAACAACTTCTGGCCACAAACCCTACAATCTAAAAACTACCAACTAAAAGTGATAAGCGGATACCTTCTGCTCCGCCTGCTCCTCGCCGGAGCCGGCCTCCACCTTATCCACCTCGTGCGCCTCGCCAGAGCCCGCCTCCAACTTCTGCGCCTCGCCAGAGATCGCTAGAGTGGGCGCATCTGGCTGGACTGCGCCGCTGCAGCCCGCACCCGCCTTCTCCAGATCTGCAGCGGGGGGAGCACCGCGCTGGACGCCGGCACGCCCCCTCACAAAGGTGCTCGCAGCGACCTGCCGCTCCTGCTCCACCAAATCTGCGCCCCAATCGGGGCGCTCGCATCCTGCGTCCGCCATGGCAATGGAGAGGATGCGGTGAGGGAGACGAGGAGGTTGTAGAGGAGAGGGAGTAGGGTGTGGGGAGTGGAGAGAGGGAGACAATGCGGCGGGGGGAAATGGTGGGCGATGCGGCCGGAGGTGGTTGTCGTCCACATTTATATGATGGGACAGTTTTGGCAATACCCATGACACGTGTTGCCCCACGCGCGGGCGGCTGCACGCTTGAACGGAAGGCCGCCGCATACAAATACGTATATGGCCGGGCATATGATCTAACCGGGCCCGTACGGGCCTTCCAAGGCTCCTCGACGGCTATACGCGGGGGCAACAAAGACGATCGTGCCCCTCGTTATGAACCGTTTTTGGTTCATCCTGGCCGTCGATGTGTTTTTCCACCTCGCGTTCAACCCGGGGGGGCACGGAGCAGAAACGCCTCCCGTATGGATTGAAGTATCTCACTGCATTATCAAAAACACCCTCGATCCATCTAAACACCATCGAGCCGATCGAGATGCGGTCGTCGCGTACAAGAGGCTGCAGCGTCCGTCGCTCAGCGGCAGCCGCCTTGCCGTACTGCAGGAAGGGTCACCGGAAGAAGAAAGGTCGTCGTCACCGCGAAGGCAGCGGCGGCATGACGGCGTCTCTCTCAGACGACTTGCTGGCCAGCATCTTCGCCCGGCTGCCGGACGTGGCAGCCGTGATCCGCATTCCGCTGCGCCACCATGTGCCGGCGCTGGGCCCGCGTCGTGGCCACGAGGGCCGCCATAATCTCCCGCTCCCTGCCGCCTCTGGGCCACTTCCTGCCGGATCTCGCCGTCGGCGTCTTCCACCATGAGAAACACTGGCCCACCGCCCGCGGTCGTGACACCGTGTCGTCGCGGCCGTGCTTTGTCACGAGAGCTCGCTTCCTCGGCGTGGGTGGTGGTCGGCAACTTTGGGGACTAGATGACGACGGCGGGCTCTTGGATTACTCCCGTCCGGCCGTGTCCCGAAACGGACGCCTCGTCCTTGAGCTCCGGCGCGAGGGCCGCACCGTCGACGGCCTCAGGCTAGCTGTCTACAACCCCATGATGAGTGACAATAACATCGTCATCGTCCCACCTCTCATCGTCTTAGTAGCACCAGGTGGCAAGAACAGCACGACGACGATACGCGACTACGGCTGCGCATTGCTCACCGGCCACAACCTGCGTCCACCGTGCTGCCAGAGCTTCTTCCGCCTACTACTCATATACAACCGCAAACGCCGCCGCAGGGACTCCACCGTACTTCGCTGCTACTCCTCACACACCGGTCGCTGGGGACCAGAGGCCGAATCCGACGTCAGGATCCACGCCTCCAGGCTGCGCTGCATCGGCCAAGCGGTGGTGTGGCGTGGAGTGGCCTTCTGGGCTCTGGATCACGGCGTGCTCGGCGTGCGCCTCGATCATCATATTGATCAAGATGGAGCCATGACGGATATGCACTTGTTGCCTTACAACGTAAATCAGAACTGGCCAGAGAATAGGTTGCTGGGCATCTCAGCGGACAATAGACTCTTCATGATGCACGTTGGGGTCAGAAATGGCCAGAACAAGATCCTGATAGCGAGTTTTTCATACTTTGAGTTTCCCAAGGAAGACGACATTCGCACCGGTAGAAGAGAAACCGTACGGGAGCACACATTCGTGCTGATGCACCAGATGAAGATGGAACACCATCACACCGGCATCAAGCTGCGGTGGTTCGGCGAGAAGAGTGGGCTCGTCTTGTTCACCATGGGAGCACGAAGCGGGCATGCCGGCACCTTCGTGTTGAATCTCTGGGAGGAATTGGTCTACAAAGTGGCTGAGGACGGAGACTCGTGGAGCAACTTGATCGGGTATGAGATGGACATGCCTGCCTACCTTGCCTCGCTCGAATCCCCGACGTCAGGATCCACGGCTCCAAGCTGCGGGCCGACGCGAAGGGGGCCGCATCGCCAAATAACGCAAGAAAGACAAACGGAACCATCGGGCATGCATGAATGATGTGCGTGTCCTTCTCTTGGTGCTTGAGAAAAAGGGTTTCCCCCCGCTTTATATTATAAAGCATACCACCAAGCATCCAAAGTCACAAAGTCAAGTACAATAAATCATAGAATCATGCTGGGGGCATAGCAAGACAAGCCCCAAATAAAGCTAAAAGGAGACTCTAATCCAGCTCGGGAGGAGGAGGTGGTGGCGGTGGAGGAGGAGCAAAAGACGCCGCCGAGGCACGAAGACCCGCCATGATGTTGTCGATGACGCCTCGGTCGTTCCGCTTACTAAGCGGTCTCCAAAGCTGCAAGAAGCCACACATTTTGTAGATCACATCAGTCACGCGAGACGGAATCACTCGTTCGATGACTAATTTATTGCGGGTACACCAAAGGGACCAGGCAACGGTACCTAGCGCGAACCAAATAGGGGCGCGCCTAGACCCGGGGAACCTAAAGACCTCCCCAAACAAATCTGGGAGGTTGTCATGGCACCATGTGCCCCCAACCACCTACCCGAAGCAACTCCATAAGAACTGAGCTGCCGGGCACCGGAAGAAGATGTGGTTGCAATCTTCTGGTACTAGACAAATGGGGCAGAGACCATCCCTAGGTCCATGATGCTTACGGTCCTCAGTGCCTGAGGGGAGGCGTCCTCTAACCCATTGCCATAAGAATATATGGATCTTCAAGGGGAGTTTGATTTCCCAAAGCTCCGCAAGCTCCACTGGACCAGGAGTGGGAACAATCGCCTGGTAAAGAGAACTAGTCGAAAATCTACCGCTTGGCTCGAGGTGCCAAGAAAGCGCATCCGGCTCCAGGGAGGGGGAGTGTAGGGCAACACACTCCAGTAACTCCTCCCATTGCGCGAGTTCAACCGCCCTGAAGGTGCGGCGGAAGGCAATCGCGCCTAGATTCACTAGGGCTGCAGCCACGGCTGTGGGCGTACACAGATAGAGAATAGGGCAAAAAAGCGATCTGCAAAGGGGCGGGAACCCGCCCATCTGTCCAGCCAAAATAGGGTGGCAGCACCGGAGCCTATCTGGATGGAGGCCCTAATGCGTAGGACCGGTAATAGAGGGATCACCGATTGCCAGAATTGGGAACTGCTACCTCTTGAGCACTGCGTTGGATTTCCACGAAGAGGAGAGGATGATGCAGCAAAGTAGCGTAAGTATTTCCCTCAGTTTTTTAGAACCAAGGTATCAATCCAGTAGGAGGCCACGCACAAGTCCCTCGTACCTGCACAAAACAATAGCTCCTCGCAACCAACGCGATTAGGGGTTGTCAATCCCTTCACGGTCACTTACGAGAGTGAGATCTGATAGAGATGATAAATAATATTTTTGGTATTTTTGATATAAAGATGCAAAGTGAAAAGTAAAAGGCAAAGTAAAAACAAAGCAAGTATTAAAGTAATGGAGATTGATATGATGAGAATAGACTCGGGGGCCATAGGTTTCACTAGTGGCTCCTCTCAAGAGCACAAGTATTCTACGGTGGGTGAACAAATTAGTGTTGAGCAATTGACAGAATTGAGCATAGTTATGAGAATATCTAGGTATGATCATGTATATAGGCATCACGTCCGAGACAAGTAGACCGACTCCTGCCTGCATCTACTACTATTACTCCACTCATCGGCCGCTATCCAGCATGCATCTAGAGTATTAAGTTAAAAACAGAGTAACGCCTTAAGCAAGATGACATGATGTAGAGGGATAAATTCATGCAATATGATAAAAACCCCATCTTGTTATCCTCGATGGCAACAATACAATACGTGCCTTGCAACCCTTTCTTACATCCTTTGGTAAGGACACCGCAAGATTGAACCCAAAGCTAAGCACTTCTCCCATTGCAAAAACTATCAATCTAGTTGGCCAAACCAAACGGATAATTCGAAGAGACTTGCAAAGATAACCAATCATACATTAAAGAATTCAGAAAAGATTCAAATATTATTCATAGATAATCTGGATCATAAACTCACAATTCATCGGTCTCAACAAACACATCGCAAAAAGAAGATTACATCGAATAGATCTCCATGAGAGAGGGGGAGAACATTTTATTGAGATCCAAAAAGAGAGAAGAAGCCATCTAGCTACTAGCTATGGACCCAAGGTCTGAAGTAAACTACTCACACTTCATCGGAGGGGCTATGGTGATGATGTAGAAGCCCTCCGTGGTGGATGCCCCCTCCGTGAGCTCCTAACAGGCCCCAAGATGGGATCTCATGGATACATGAAGTTGCGGCCGTGGAATTAGGTTTTTGGCTCCTGATCTGATCGTTTGGGGGTACGTAGGTATATATAGGAGGAAGGAGTACGTCGGTGGAGCAACAGGGGGCCCACGAGAGGGCTCCCGCCACCCTCGTGACCGCCTCTTTTGTTCCTTGGAGTAGGGTCCAAGTCTCCTGGATCACGTTCGGTGAGAAAATCACGTTTCTGAAGGTTTCATTCCGTTTGGACTCCGTTTGATATTCCGTTTCTTCGAAACACCAAATAGGCAAAAAGCTGCAATTCTGGGTTGGGCCTCCGGTTAATAGGTTAGTCCCAAAAATAATATAAAAGTGGAAAATAAAGCCCAATATAGTCCAAAACAGTAAATAAAATAGCATGGAGCAATAAAAAATTATAGATACGTTGGAGACGTATCAGGCATCCCCAAGCTTAATTCCTGCTCGTCCTTGAGTAGGTAAATGATAATAAGAGAATTTTTGATGCGGAGTGATACTTTGGCATAATTTCAATGTAAATCTTCTTAATTGTGGTATGAATATTCAGATCCGAAAGATTCAAGACAAAAGTTCATATTGACATAAAAATAATAATACTTCAAGCATACTAACTAAGCAGTTATGTCTTCTCAAAATAACATGGTCAAAGAAAGTTATCCCTACAAAATCATATAGTCTGGCTATGCTCCATCTTCCCCACAAAATATTTAAATCATGCACAACCCCGATGACAAGCCAAGCAATTGTTTCATACTTTAACATTTTCAAAACTTTTTCAATCTTCACGCAATACATGAGCGTGAGCCATGGATACAACACTATATGTGGAATAGAATGGTGGTTGTGGAGAAGACAAAAAGGGATAAGATAGTCTCACATCAACTAGGCGTATCAACGGGCTATGGAGATGCCCATCAATAGATATCAATGTGAGTGAGTAGGGATTGCCATGCAATGGATGCACTAGAGCTATAAGTATATGAAAGCTCAACAAAAGAAACAAAGTGGGTGTGCATCCAACTCGCTTGCTCACGAAGACCTAGGGCATTTGAGGAAGCCCATCATTGGAATATACGAGCCAAGTTCTATAATGAAAAATTCCCACTAGTATATGAAAGTGAAAAAATGAGAGACTCTCTATCATGAAGATCTTGGTGCTACTTTGAAGCACAAGTGTGGTAAAAGGATAGTAACATTGTCCCTTCTCTCTTTTTCTCTCATTTTTTTATTCGGGCCTTTTCTCTCTTTTTTATGGCCTCTTTTTTATATATTTTTTTATTTTTCGTCCGGAGTCTCATCCCGACTTGTGGGAGAATCATGGTCTCCATCATCCTTTCCTCACTTGGGACAATGCTCTAAAAATGATGATCATCACACTTTTATTTTCTTACAACTCAACAATTACAACTCGATACTTAGAACAAAGTATTACTCTATATGAATGCCTCCGGCGGTGTACCGGGATATGCAATGAATCAAGAGTGACATGTATGAAATAATTATCAATGGTGGCTTTGCCACAAATACGATGTCAACTACATGATCATGCTAGGAATATGACAATAATGGAGCGTGTCATAATAAACGGAACGGTGGAAAGTTGCATGGCAATATATCTCGGAATGGCTATGGAAATGCCATGATAGGTAGGTATGGTGGCTGTTTTGAGGAAGATATATGGTGGGTGTATGATACAGCGAAAAGTGCGCGGTATTAGAGAGGCTAGCAATGGTGGAAGGATGGGAAAAGGTGCGTATAATCCATGGACTCAACATTAGTCATAAAGAACTCATATACTTATTGCAAAAATCAAGAAGTTACCAAAGCAAAGTATTACGCGCATGCTCCTAGGGGGATAGATTGGTAGGAAAATACCATCGCTCATCCCCGACCGCCACTCATAACGAAGACAATCAATAAATAAATCATGCTCCAAGTTCATCACATAACGGTTCACCATACGTGCATGCTACGGGAATCACAAACTTCAACACAAGTATTCTTTAAATTCACAACTACTCAACTAGCATGACTCTAATATCACCATCTTCATATCTCAAAACAATTATCAAGCATCAAACTTATCTTAGTATTCAACGCACTCAAAAGAAAGTTTCACATATCTTGAATACCAAGTATATTAATATTAAGCAAATTACCATGCTATTAAAGACTCTCAAAATAATCTAATTGAAGCATGGGAGATCAATAGTTTCTTTAAAACAAATCCACCACCGTGCTCTAAAAGATCTAAGTGAAGCACTAGAGCAAAAATTATAACGCTCAAAAGATATAAGTGAAGCACTATGAGCAAAACTATCAAGCTCAAAAGATATAAGTGAAGCACATAGAGTATTCTATAAAATTCCAATTTATGTATGGCTCTCTCAAAAGGTGTGTACAGCAAGGATGATTGTGGTAAACTAACAAGCAAAGACACAAATAATACAAGACGCTCCAAGCAAAACACATATCATGTGGTGAATAAAAATATAGCTCCAAGTAAATTACCGATGGAAGTAGAAGAAAGAGGGATGCCTTCCGGCATCCCCAAGCTTTGACTTTTGGTGTCCTTGGATTATCTTGGGGGTGCCATGGGCATCGCCAAGCTTAGGCTCTTGCCACTCCTTGTTCCATAATCCATCAAAAGAATTTACCCAAAACTTGAAAACTTCACAACACAAAACTCAATAGAAATCTTGTGAGCTCCGTTAGAGAAAGAAAACAAAATACTACTTTAAGGTACTGTAAGGAACTCATTCTTTATTTATATTGGTGTTAAACCTACTGTATTCCAACTTCTCTATGGATTATAAACTATTTTACTAGCCATAGATTCATCAAAATAAGCAAACAACACAAGATAAACAGAATCTGTCAAAAACAGAACAGTCTGTAGTAATCTGTAACTAACGCAAACTTCTGGAACTCCAAAAATTATACCAAAATTAGACGACCTAGACAATTTGTTTATTGATCAGCAGCAATTTGAATCAGTATTTTATAACGTTCTGGTGATTTTTAATAATTTGGGCACTGAGCACAAAGTTTCTGGAAATTACAGCAAGATCAAATAACTATCATCCAAGAAGATCCAATAGGTCTAGCTTGGCACAAACACTAATTAAAACATAAAACCACATCTAAACAGAGGCTAGATGGATTATTTATTACTAAACAGAAGCAAAAGCAAAAAAAACTAAAAATAAAATTGGGTCGCCTCCCAACAAGCGCTATCGTTTAACGCCCCTAGCTAGGCATAAAAGCAAGGATAGATTTAAGTATTGCCGTCTTTGGTAGGCAATCCATAAGTGGCTCTCATGATAGATTCATATGGTAATTTTATTTTATTTCTAGGAAAGTGTTCCATGCCTTTCGTTAATGGAAATTAGAATCTAATATTCCCTTCCTTCATATCAATAATTGCACCAATCGTTCTAAGGAAAGGTCTACCAAGAATAATAGGACATGAAGGATTGCAATCTATATCAAGAACGATAAAATCTACGGGCACATAATTCCTATTTGCAACAATAAGAACATCATTAATTCTTCCCATAGGCTTTTTAATAGTGGAACCCGCAAGATGCAAGTTTAGAGAGCAATCATCAAAGTCACGGAAATCTAGCAAATCACACAAAGTTTTGGGAATAGTGGAAACACTAGCACCCAAATCACACAAAGCATAAAACTCATGATCTTTAATTTTAATTTTAATAGTTGGTTCCCACTCATCATAAAGTTTTCTAGGGATAGAAACTTTCAACTCAAGTCTTTCTTCATAAGATTGCATCAAGGCATCAACAATGTGTTCGGTAAAGGCCTTATTTTGACTATAAGCATGAGGAGAATGTAGCACGGATTGCAACAAGGAAATACAATAAATTAAAGAGCAATTTTCATAATTAAATTCCTTGAAATCCAATATAGTGGGTTTAGCGACATCTAGGTTTTTATTTCTTTCAATCCCACATTTATCAATTTCATCATCAAGATCTAAAAACTCCGAATTCTTAGAACGCCTTCTAGGTAAAGGAATATCATATTAAGTTTCATCAAGATTCATATTGCAAAACAAAGATTCATATTGCATTCATAGTAATTTGAAAAAATTTCCTACGACACGCAAGATCATGGTGATGGCATAGCAACGAGAGGGGAGAGTATTGTCCATGTACCCTCGTAGACCGTAAGCGGAAGCGTTATGACAACGCGGTTGATGTAGTCGTACGTCTTCACGATCCGACCGATCCAAGCACCGAACGTACGGCACCTCCGAGTTCAGCACACGCTCAGCTCGATGACGATTCCCAGACTCCGATCCAGCAAAGTGTCGGGGATGAGTTCCGTCAGCACGACGGCGTGGTGACGATGATGATGCTCCACCGACGCAGTGCTTCGCCTAAACTCTGCGACAATATGACCGAGGTGGAATATGGTGGAAGGGGGCACCGCACACGGCTAAGGAAAGATCCGTAGATCAACTTGTGTGTTCTGGGGTGCCCCTCTGCCCCCGTATATAAAGGAGGGAGGGGGAGGTGCGGCCGGCCCTCATGGGGTGCGCCTGGAGGAGTCCTACTCCCACCGGGAGTAGGACTCCCCCCCTCTTGCCTTGTTGGAGAAGGAAAGGGGAGGAAAGAGGAAGGCGCCGCCTCTCCTTGTCCTATTCGGACTAGGGGAGGGGGCGTCGGCCCTGCCCGCCGCCCTCCTCTTTTCCCTCATGGCCCACTAAGGCCCATTATCCCCGGGAGGGTTCCGGTAACCCCGGTGTTAAAAAATCCGATTTCACCGAACCATTCCGATATCCAAATATAGGCTTCCAATATATCAATCTTTATGTCTCGACCATTTCGAGACTCCTCGTCATGTCCGTGATCACATCCGGAGTCCGAACAAACTTCGTACATCAAAACTTGCAAACTCATAATAAAACTGTCATCGTAACGTTAAGCGTGCGGACCCTACGGGTTCGAGAACTATGTAGACATGACCTAGAACTATTCTTGGTCAATAACCAATAGCGGAACCTGGATGCCCATATTGGTTCCTACATATTCTACGAAGAACTTTATCGGTCAAACCACATAACGACATACGTTGTTCCCTTTGTCATCGGTATGTTACTTGCCCGAGATTCATCGTCGGTATCCAATACCTAGTTCAATCTCGTTACCGGCAAGTCTCTTTACTCGTTCCGTAATACATCATCTTGCAACTAAATTATTAGTTGCAATGCTTGCAAGGCTTATGTGACGTGTATTACCGAGAAGGCCCAGAGATACCTCTCCGACAATCGGAGTGACAAAACCTAATCTCGAAATACGCCAACCCAACATGTACCTTTGGAGACACCTGTAGTACTCCTTTATAATCACCCGATTACGTTGTGGACGTTTGCTAGCACCAAAGTGTTCCTCCGTAAACGGGAGTTGCATAATCTCATAGTTATCGGAACATGTATAAGTCATGAAGAAAGCAATAGCAATATACTAAACGATCAAGTGCTAGGCTAACGGAATGGGTCATGTCAATCACATCATTCTCCTAATGATGTGATCCCATTAATCAAATAACAACACATGTCTATGGTTAGGAAACATAACCATCTTTGATTAATGAGCTAGTCGAGTAGAGGCATACTAGTGACTATATGTTTGTCTATGTATTCACACATGTATCATGTTTCCGGTTAATACAATTCTAGCATGAATAATAAACATTTATCATGATATGAGGAAATAAATAATAACTTTATTATTGCCACTATGGCATATTTCCTTCAGTCTCCCACTTGCACTAGAGTCAATAATCTAGATTACACAGTAATGATTCTAACACCCATGGAGTCTTGGTGCTGATCATGTTTTGCTCGAGGAAGAGGCTTAGTCAACGGGTCTGCAATATTCAGATCCGTATGTATCTTGCAAATCTCTATGTATCCCACCTGGACTTGGTCCCGAATGGAATTGAAGCGTCTCTTGATATGCTTGGTCCTCTTGTGAAATCTGGATTCCTTTGCCAAGGCAATTGCACCAGTATGGTCACAGAAGATCTTCATTGGTCCCGATGCACTAGGTATGACACCTAGATCGGAAATGAACTCTTTCATCCAAACTCCTTCATTTGCTGCTTCCGAAGCAGCTATGTACTCCGCTTCACATGTAGATCCCGCCACGACGCTTTGTTTAGAACTGCACCAACTGACAGCTCCACCGTTTAATAAAAACACGTATCCAGCTTATGCGATTTAGAATCGTCCGGATCGATGTCAAAGCTTGCATCAACGTAACCATTTACGACTAGCTCTTTGTCACCTCCATATACGAGAAACATATCCTTAATCCTTTTCGTGTATTTCAGATGTTCTTGACCGCTGTCGATGATCCACTCTGGATTACTTTGGTACCTTCCTGCCAAGCTTATTGCTAAGCATACGTCAGTCTGGTACACAGCATTGCATACATGATAGAGCCTATGGCTGAAGCATAGGGAACATCTTTCATTTTCTCTCTATCTTCTGCCGTGGTCGGGCATTGAGTCCGACTCAATTTCACACCTTCTAATATAGGTAAAAACCTTTCTTTGCTGATCCATTTTGAACTTTTCAAAACTTTATCAAGGTATGTGCTTTGTGAAAGTCCAATTAAGCGTCTTGATCTATCTCTATAGATCTTGATGCCCAATATGTAAGCAGCTACACCGAGGTCTTTCATTGAAAAACTTTTATTCAAGTATCCTTTTATGCTATCCAGAAATTCTATATCATTTCCAATTAATAATATGTCGTCCACATATAATATCAGGAATGCTACAGAGCTCCCACTCACTTTCTTGTAAATACAAAGCTTCTCCAAAAGTCTCAGATAAAACCATATGCTTTGATCACACTATCAAAGCGTTTATTCCAACTCCGAGAGGCTTGCACTGCACCATAAATTGATCATTGGAGCTTGCACACTTTGTTAGCACCTTTTGGATCAACAAAACCTTCTGGTTGCATCATATACAACTCTTCTTCTAGAAATCCATTCAAGAATGCAGTTTTACATCCATTTGCCAAATTTCATAATCATAAAATGCAGCAATTGCTAACATGATTCGGACAGACTTAAGCATTGCTACGGGTGAGAAAGTCTCATCGTAGTCAACCCCTTGAACTTGTCGAAAACCTTTCGCAACAAGTCGAGCTTTATAGACAGTTACATTACCATCGTCGGTCTTCTTCTTAAAGATCCATTTATTCTCAATGGCTTGCCGATCATCGGGCAAGTCAACCAAAGTCCATACTTTGTTCTCATACATGGATCCCATCTCAGATTTCATGGCTTCCAGCCATTTTGCGGAATCTGGGCTCACCATCGCTTCTTCTTAGTTTGTAGGTTCACCATGGTCAAGTAATATGACTTCCAGAATAGGATTACCGTACCACTCTGGTGCGGATCTTACTCTAGTTGACCTACGTAGTTAAGTAGAAACTTGATCTGAAGTTTCATGATCATCATCATTAACTTCCTCACTAATTGGTGTAGGTGTCACAGGAACCGATTTCTGTGATGAACCATTTTCCAATAAGGGAGCTGGTACTGTTACCTCATCAAGTTCTACTTTTCTCCCACTCACTTCTTTCGAGAGAAACTCCTTCTCTAGAAAGGATCCATTCTTAGCAATGAATGTCCTGCCTTCGGATTCGTGATAGAAGGTGTACCCAACTGTTTCCTTTGGGTATCCTATGAAGACACATTTTTTCGATTTGGGTTCAAGCTTATCAGGTTGAAGTTTTTTCACATAAGCATCGCAGCCCCAAACTTTCAGAAATGACAACTTCGGTTTCTTGCCAAACCATAGTTCATAAGGAGTCGTCTTAACGGATTTTGATGGTGCCCTATTTAACGTGAATGCGGCCGTCTCTAAAGCATAACCCCAAAACGATAGCGGTAAATTGGTAAGAGACATCATAGATCGCACCATATCTAGTAAAGTACGATTACGACGTTCGGACACACCATTACGCTGTGGTGTTCCAGGTGGCGTTAGTTCTTGAAACTATTCCGCAATTTTTCAAATGTAGACCAAACTCGTAACTCAAATATTCTCCTCCACGATCAGATTGTAGAAATTTTATTTTCTTGTTACGATGATTTTCAACTTCACTATGAAATTCTTCGAACTTTTCAAATGTTTCAGATTTATGCTTCATTAAGAAGATATACCCATATCTGCTTAAATCATCTGTGAAGGTGAGAAAATAACGATATCCGCCACGAGCTTCAACATTCATCGGACCACATACATCTGTATGTATGGTTTCCAACAAATCTGTTGCTCTCTCCATAGAACCGGAGAATGGTGTTTTAGTCATCTTGCCTATGAGGCACGGTTCGCAAGTACCAAGTGATTCATAATCAAGTGATTCCAAAAGTCCATCAGTATGGAGTTTCTTCATGCGCTTTACACCGATATGACCTAAACGGCAAGTGCCACAAATAAGTTGCACTATCATTATTAACTCTGCCTCTTTTGGCTTCGACATTATGAATATGTGTATTACTACTATCGAGATTTAATAAAAATAGACCACTCTTCAAGGGTGCATGACCATAAAAGATATTACTCATATAAATAGAACAACCATTATTCTCTGATTTAAATCAATAACCGTATCGCATCAAACAAGATCTAGATATAATGTTCATGCTCAACGCTGGCACCAAATAACAATTATATAGGTCTAAAACTAATCCCGAAGGTAGATGTAGAGGTAGCATGCTGACCGCGATCACATCGACTTTGGAACCGTTTCCCACGCGCATCGTCACCTCGTCCTTTGCCGGTTTCGCTTATTCCGTAGTCCCCTGTTTTGAGTTGCAAATATTAGCAACAGAACCAGTATCAAATACCCAGGTGCTACTACGAGCTCTAGTAAGGTACACATCAATAACATGTATATCACATATACCTTTGTTCACCTTGCCATCCTTCTTATCCGCCAAATACTTGGGGAAGTTCCGCTTGCAGTAGAAACACTCAGTTTCAGGCTTAGGTCCAGACTTGGGTTTCTTCTCTTGAGCAGCAACTTTCTTGTTGTTCTTTTTGAAGTTCCCCTTCTTCTACCCTTTGCCCTTTTTCTTGAAACTTGTGGTCTTGTTGACCATCAACACTTGATGCTCCTTCTTGATTTCTACCTCCGCAGCTTTTAGCATTGCGAAGAGCTCGGGAATTGTTTTGTTCATCCCTTGCATATTATAGTTCATCACGAAGCTCTTGTAGCTTGGTGGCGATGATTGGAGAATTCATCAATGACACTATCATCCGGAAGATTAACTCCCGGTTGAATCAAGTGATTATTATACCCGGACATTTTGAGTATATGCTCACTCACGTAACTATTCTCCTCCATCTTGCGGCTATAGAACTTATTAGAGACTTCATATCTCTCAATCCGCATTTGCTTGAAATATTAACTTCAACTCTTGGAACATCTCATATGCTCCATGACGTTCAAAACGTCGTTGAAGACCCGGTTCTAAGCCGTAAAGCATGGCACACCGAACTATAGAGTAGTCATCACTTTGCTCGCCAGACGTTCACAACTTCGGGCGTTGTTCTCAAGAAGGTTCGGCACCCGGCGGTGCTTCCAGGACGTAATTCTTCAGGCAGAATGAGGATAATCCTCAAATTACAGACCCAGTCCGTAATTGCTACCATCATCTTTCAACTTTGCTTTCTCAAGGAACGCATTAAAATTCAACGGAACAACAAAGACGAGCCATCTATCTACAGAAACATAGACAAGAAAAATACTATCATGTACTAAGTTCATGATAAATTTAAGTTCAATTAATCATATTACTTAAGAACTCCCACTTAGATAGACATCTCTCTAGTTATCTAAGTGATTACGTGATCCAAATCAACTAAACCATAACCGATCATCACGTGAGATGGAGTAGTTTTCAATGGTGAACATCACTATGTTGATCGTATCTACTATATTATTAACGCTCGACCTTTCCGTCTCCGTGTTCCGAGGCCATATCTGCATATGCTAGGCTCATCAAGTTTAACCCGAGTATTCTGCGTGTGCAAAACTGGCTTGCACCCGTTGTAGATGGACGTAGAGCTTATCACACCCGATCATCACGTGGTGTCTGGGCACGACGAACTTTGGCAACGGTGCATACTCAGGGAGAACACGTCTTGATAATTTTTAGTGAGAGATCATCTTAAAATGCTACCGTCAATCAAAGCAAGATAAGATGCATAAAGGATAAACATCACATGCAATCAATATAAGTGATATGATATGGCCATCATCATCTTGTGCTTGTGATCTCCATCTCCGAAGCACCGTCGTGATCACCATCGTCACCGGCGCGACACCTTGATCTCCATCGTAGCATCGTTGTCGTCTCGCCAACTATTGCTTCTACGACTATCGCTACCGATTAGTGATAAAGTAAAGCAATTACATGGCTTTTGCATTTCATACAATAAAGCGACAACCATATGGCTCCTGCCAGTTGCCGATAACTCGGTTACAAAACATGATCATCTCATACAATAAAATATAGCATCACGTCTTGACCATATCACATCACAACATGCCCTGCAAAAACAAGTTAGACGTCCTCTACTTTGTTGTTGCAAGTTTTACGTGGCTGCTACGGGCTGAGCAAGAACCGTTCTTACCTACGCATCAAAACCACAACGATAGTTTGTCAAGTTGGTGTTGTTTTAACCTTCGCAAGGACCGGGCGTAGCTACACTCGGTTCAACTAAAGTGAGAGAGACAGACACCCGCCAGTCACCTTTAAGCAACGAGTGCTCACGGTGTGAAACCAAGATCGCGTAAGCGTCTGGCGTAATGTCGGTCCGGGCCGCTTCATCTCACAATACCGCTGAACCAAAGTATGACATCTTTGGTAAGCAGTATGACTTATATCGCCCACAACTCACTTGTGTTCTACTCGTGCATATAACATCAACGCATAAAACCTGGCTCGGATGCCACTGTTGGGGAACGTAGTAATTTCGAAAATTTTCCTACGCACACGCAAGATCATGGTGATGGCATAGCAACAAGAGGGGAGAGTATTGTCCACGTACCCTCGTAGACCGAAAGCGGAAGCGTTATGACAACGCGGTTGATGTAGTCGTACGTCTTCACGATCCGACCGATCCAAGCACCGAACGTACGGCACCTCCGAGTTCAGCACACGTTCAGCTCGATGACGATCCCCGGACTCCGATCCGGCAAAGTGTCGGGGATGAGTTCCGTCAGCACGACGGCCTGGTGACGACGATGGTGCTCCACCGGTGCAGGGCTTCGCCTAAACTCTGGGACGATATGACCGAGGTGGAATATGGTGGAAGGGGGCACCGCACACGGCTAAGGAAAGATCCGTAGATCAACTTGTGTGTTCTGGGGTGCCCCTCCGCCTCAGATATAAAGGAGGGAGGGAGGTGCGGCCGGCCCTCATGGGGTGCGCTGGAGGAGTCCTACTCCCACCGAGTAGGACTCCCCCCTCTGCCTTGTTGGAGAAGGAAAGGGGAGGGAAGAGGAAGGCGCCGCCCCTCTCCTTGTCCTCTTCGGACTAGGGGGGGAGGCGGCCTGCCCTGGCCGGCCCTCCTCTTTTCCCTCATGGCCCACTAAGGCCCATTATCCCCGAGAGGGTTCCGGTAACCCCCCGGTGTTCCGGTAAAATCCCGATTTCACCCGGAACCATCCAAATATAGGTTTCCAATATATCAATCTTTATGTCTCGACCATTTCGAGACTCCTCGTCATGTCCGTGATCACATCCGGGACTCCGAACAAACTTCGGTACATCAAAACTTGTAAACTCATAATAAAACTGTCATCGTAACGTTAAGCGGTCAACTTTTCAAGACGAGCAATTTGGGATCTTATACCATCAAATTCTTTAGACATATCATCGAGCTCTTTATTCATATAACTCATAAAACCTTTTTGTTCCTTAAGCTCATTTCTAAAGAAATTATTATGCTCAAATTGCGAACCATAAATTTCCTGACATTGGTTTCGATTTCTTCTAACCTTTTAAGGTGAAGATCACCAAATCTAGGTAGAGCCATCGCGACAAACAAGCAAACTAACACACGGGCAAACAAAAGGCAAGCGAGAAAAAGGCAAACGGGAAAAAGAGGAGGAGATTGGGAAAGAGAGGGCGAATAAAAAGGCAAGGGTGAAGTGGGGGAGAGGAAAATGAGAGGCAAATGGCAAATAATGTAATGCGAGAGATAGGGATTGTGATGGGTATTTGGTATGCTTGACTTGCTCTTGCGTGAGCCTCCCCAGAACGGCGCCAGAAATTCTTCTTGCTACCTCTTGAGCACTGCGTTGGATTTCCCCGAAGAGGAGAGGATGATGCAGCAAAGTAGCGTAAGTATTTCCCTCAGTTTTTGAGAAGCAAGGTATCAACGCACAAGTCCCTCATACCTGCACAAAACAATAGCTCCTCACAACAAACGCGATTAGGGGTTGCCAATCCCTTCACGGTCACTTACGAGAGTGAGATCTGATAGAGATGATAAATAATATTTTTGGTATTTTTGATATAAAGATGCAAAGTGAAAAGTAAAAGGAAAAGTAAGAACAAAGCAAGTATTAAAGTAATGGAGATTGATATGATGAGAATAGACCCGGGGGCCATAGGTTTCACTAGTGGCTCCTCTCAAGAGCATAAGTAGTCTACGGTGGGTGAACAAATTACTATTGAACAATTGACAGAATTGAGCATAGTTATGAGAATATCTAGGTATGATCATGTATATAGGCATCACGTCCGAGACAAGTAGACCGACTCACCGCCTGCATCTACTACTATTACTCCACTCATCGGCCGCTATCCGGCATGCATCTAGAGTATTAAGTTAAAAAATGAGTAACGCCTGTAAGCAAGATGACATGATGTAGAGGGATAAATTCATGCAATATGATAAAAACCCCATCTTGTTATCCTCGATGGCAACAATACAATACGTGCCTTGCAACCCTTTACATCCTTTGGGTAAGGACACCGCAAGATTGAACCCAAAGCTAAGCACTTCTCCCATTGCAAAAACTATCAATCTAGTTGGCCAAACCAAACGGATAATTCGAAGAGACTTGCAAAGATAACCAATCATACATTAAAGAATTCAGAGAAGATTCAAATATTATTCATAGATAATCTGGATCATAAACTCACAATTCATCGGTCTCAACACACACCGCAAAAAGAAGACTACATCGAATAGATCTCCATGAGAGAGGGGGAGAACATTTTATTGAGATCCAAAAAGAGAGAAGAAGCCATCTAGCTACTAGCTATGGACCCGAAGGTCTGAAGTAAACTACTCTCACTTCATCGGAGGGGCTATGGTGATGATGTAGAAGCCCTCCGTTGTGGATGCCCCCTCCGGCCGAGCTCCGGAACAGGCCCCAAGATGGGATCTCGTGGATACAGGAAGTTGCAGCGGTGGAATTAGGTTTTGGCTCTGCTCGATCGTTTGGGGGTACATAGGTATATATAGGAGGAAGGAGTACGTCGGTGGAGCAACAGGGGGCCCATGAGGCAGGGGGCGCGCCCCCCTAGGGCGCGCCCCCCACCCTCGTGACCGCCTCTTTTGTTCCTTGGAGTAGGGCCCAAGTCTCCTAGATCACGTTCGGTGAGAAAATCACGTTTCCGAAGGTTTCATTCCGTTTGGACTCCGTTTGATATTTCGTTTCTTCAAAACACTGAAATAGGCAAAAAAAACAGCAATTCTCGGTTGGGCCTCCGGTTAATAGGTTAGTCCCAAAAATAATATAAAAGTGGAAAATAAAGCCCAATATAGTCCAAAACAGTAAATAAAGTAGCATGGAGCAATAAAAAATTATAGATACGTTGGAGACGTATCAGGAACCTCCAGACCTAGACGCAAACGCAAGCGGTTGCCCGTGAAGGTACTTCCCACGGATAATCTGAAGCCACAGGCCACCCTCCTCAGTCTGGATCCGCCAAAGCCATTTGAACAGGAGGGCGATATTCATTCGCTTAGAGGAAATAACCCCCAAGCCTCCCTGATCCTTCGGTTTACAGATCTCGGACGACTTGACCATGTGGTACTTCTGTTTATTGTTCTCACCTGCCCCAAAGAATCAGGAGAGTAATTTGGTAACTTCATGATGGAGGGATTCGTGTAGATTATAGAATCCCATGATATACATCAATAGGCTAATAAGGGAGGAGTTCATTAGAATCACTCGAGAGGCTTTGGAAAGCCATCTCCCTTGCCAAGGCTCCATTCTAGGTTGGAGCTTGGCGATTATTGAACGGAAGTCCTTCTCCCTGGAGTCGTGCATCACTGAGGGGCATGCCAAGATAGGTCATCGGGAAGGACCCCAAGCGGCAGTTCAAACGGCTAGCAATCCGCTGGGCCTCCCCTTGAGAATATCCCAAGACCATTACCTTGCTCTTGGCAAAGTTTATCTTGAGGCCCGACATTTCCTGGAAGCAGAGGAGGAATTTGAGATTCTGAATATCTTCGTCGGACCCTTCCACCATCATAATGGTGTCATCTGCATATTGGAGGTGGGTCAAACCCCCATGGGCCACCAAATGGGGGCAAATCCCCCTGATGTGACCCGCGCGCTTGGCCAAGTCCAGAATCGAGGCGAGCGCATCAACCACAAGGTTGAAGAGAAATGGGGAGATCGGGTCTCCCTGTCGGACCCCTTGGCCAGTCAAGAAGTAAGGTCCAACCTCCCCATTAATGTTTACAGCCGTCCGGCCACTCGTAACTAACTGCATCACCCGGGCCACCCAGTGAGGGTCGAAGCCACGCTTCAGCAACACTTCCCAAAGGAAGGACCAATGAACGGTATCATAGGCTTTATGGAAATTTGAAGAACATTGCACGGAGGTGTTTGCTCTTAACCTCATGGATAATCTCATGGAGGGCAAGGATCCCATCCAAGATATATCTCCCTTTCGTGAAGGCCGACTGGCTCGGATGATGAATCCGAGGAGCAATAAGGGCCGCCCTAGTGGCGTACCCTTTCGCGAGGATCTGAAATATCACATTGAGCACTGTGATAGGGCGAAATTGTCTAATGTCCGCCGCACCCGGTACCTTGGGAATCAAGGAAATAATCCCGTAGTTAAGTTGGGACACGTCTAGGGTTCCCCTAGAAAATTCGCTGAAAAGATCAAGGATGATATCCTTAACCATCGGCCAGAAAGCCTGAAAAAACCGGACCGGCAAGACATCGGGGCACAGGGCGAGGTCGGGTTCATAGCTTTGACAAAAGTCTCAACTTCCGCAGCATCGAAGGGGGCAAGCAGGGTCGCATTTTCCTCGGGGGAAATCTGTTGGTCGCACGACCAGATGTGGTCGGCAAGGGCGACACCATTTCGCGGCCGCCCCTAAAATAGTGACTTGTAAAAGTCACAACTAGCAAAGCGGATAGCACCGGGGTCGTGAAACAACTGTCCACCCTCCCAAAGGAGGGGGTTGGAACAACGTCGCCTATGGCCATTGGTGATAGCCTGGAAGTAAGACGTTTTGGCATCCCCAAATAGCACCCAGTTAATGGAGCCGCGTTGGAGCCAAAACTCTTCCTCCTTGGAGTAAATCTCCATGAGGAAATCATCCAAATTATATCTATGCATCCATTCCTCAGCGGAGATCCCTGCGATATCTACACGGAGGTCAAGAACTCGGATCTCCTCGAGGAGGGAGGCCTTCTGAATCCGAAGATCTCTCCCAATGTTCGCCCCCATCCCTTCATAAACTGCCGAGATCGTTTGGACAAATGATGCCACTCATCGAGGATCGACATCTGCCTATGGGGCTCAGCGCGAGCTGAGACCCAGTGGGTCTGGACGGCTTCCATAAAGCTTGGTTGCCGGAGCCAGAAATTCTCGAAATGGAACCGCGGGGGAGGGCGCGGTCGTTCATCCGTAGAAGCTAAGAGGAGAGGAACGTGGTCTGACCCAATATGGGTAATAGCCTGGAGAGATGCCAAAGGGAACCGGAGTTCCCAATCGGGGGAGACAAACACGCGATCAAGCACACTAAGAGTCGGGGAAACCTGTCTATTATTCCAGGTAAATCTCGCCCCGACCCTGTCTTGCTCAAGGAGACCCAGATCCGCAACCCTGTCATTGAAACGACGCATCTCTGCCAAGTCCACCCGAGAGTTATTCTTCTCCTCGACGGACCGAAGGAGGTTGAAGTCGCCTCCAACCACGACCAGGAAGGTCGCGGAAGAGATCTTGGCATGAAGTTCCGCCAAGAAAGCGGCGGACCGACTATGATCGGCCGGGCCATAGACCACGATGATCTCCCATTTGAAGTCTACGTCGCGTTCCCAGACTTCCATACTAACAAAGTGGGCTCCACGGTCCATGGAGCCCACCTCAAAGGTGGTATCCTTCACACCTAAAAGGATGCCACCGGAGTGACCTGTCACCCCTCTAGATGGCAGCCAGTGCCAGGCAAAGAGATGTCCACTAAGACGCTGAAGTTCTATAAGAGAGAACTCAGTGCGCATTGTCTCTTGGATCGCCACTACATCTATGGCTTCATCACGCATGTATTCTATGAGCTGCCTGCGGCGGCCATCATGGCCGAAGCCCCGCAGGTTCCAAAATAAAGCGCGCATGATCACTCGCCTAACGGGTCCTCCCTGGACCCAACTGTGGAGGCAGCACTAAGAGCATGGTGTAACTGAGCAATACGAGATCGAGTCTGGCCACGAACCTCGCCTGGGTCGGCCTCAGAGAGGACCCGACATCGGGGACGGCGAGGTGGAGGGGTGGGGGCCTCCGCAACTGCTGCCGCCTCGCGAGCCCTAGTGGCTGCGAGGTGGCCCTCCAGGATCTCTTTGGCCTGGAGGGACGCAAGCTGCTCAAGGACCGGGCCCTTCTCGCCACGGAAAAAATAGCTGAATTAGCCGCTACCTTGGCAAGGTGACCAAGAGGAACCCCATCAAGAGCGGAGAAGGACGCATCATAGATATCATAGGAATCAGAACAAGGGGCCTGGGAATTGGATGGACCTGTGTCAAGGTTGCGGATGGCGGTAGCGTCATGAAGCCTTCTCCACCGTTCGGGAGGCCCGGACAGTCCTGCCGCCGCCCAGCACAGCACTCTTCCGGGCAGACGACACCGGGGTAGAGGCCGAACGAGGGCGGCCCCGGGACCTGGGAGGCCTGGAGGGAGATAGAGGAAGCGGGACCACGGAGACCTCCGGAGGCGTTGGCGCCGAGAGGTCCTCCCGGCCTGGCGCCGGAGACACCAGCCGCGGGGAGGAAGGAGGGCGAACCTCCATGCTGCTCCGGCTGACCTCGCTCCCCTCCTCCTCAGATATGGACAACGGAGGGAGGAAGGGGGGAGGGAGGGTAGCGGCCTTGTCAAGCATGGACGTGATGGACGCAATGTCCTCAGACTCGTCCCTAGGGTCGACGACGAAGGGGCCCTGACCCACGCTGTGAGTGGTCGAGGGGTGAGAGGAGCCAGCAGGAGGAATGTCATCCCCAGAGTCAGTCGAGTCGTCGTCAGAGGCCTCAGAACGGGGAGAGTCACGATGAGGCTCACGGGGGGAGCCCTGAGCATCAACGCCCCCACCTGAACCTGGCGCGGCGCCATCTCCCGCCTCCGGGTTGAGGGGATCGTAGGGAGTCCCACCCTCAACGGAAACGAGCAGGTCGTAGCCAACGTCGTTGAAGAACATCCGGATCGTCGTCTTGAGCTTGGAAGGATCGGGGGACTTGATCTGCATCCGCACAGCAGGGCCCTTGGGCAGGGAGGCGCTGTCGACCGCCACGAACTTGCCCAACAGGCGGGACAAGCCGCGGAGGATACCCTCATCACGAGCCGGCGTGGGAAGCCCGTGAATCTGCACCCACACCGTGGACAGGGTGGCCACCGCCAGAGGGTCCACTGATGGGATCGAGATGCGGACCGAGAGCTGGTTGAGGGCGAGCGTGAGTCTGGCGCTGTGGGTGCCATAGCGGAGGCTGACCGGGTCCGGAAAGACCGTCGTGAACTCCCGGTCTGAGATCGGGGTCACCTCCCAATCCCAGTCGGGGTTGATAAGCTGGCGTAGCTCCTCAGAGATGATGGCCGGGGAAGCGGTCCGGCCATCCAGGACCAAGATGAGAGCAGTCATGGGCGGGGTGGCCCGGGACTCAGGAAGGTCCATCTGGAAGAAGCCCAAATCATCCAACACATACCCGAACAACCCAAGTGTCAAGGGGGCTGGTGCACCGGGCAGAGGGTAGCGGGGTGATCTGTCCTCTTGCATAGGTAGCAAGCTGGTGCCTTAGGGCAATCTCCCTGACAGTGCCCGGCCACCCCACAGTTGAAGCAAGTGGTCGTGGCCACGGTGGAGGGAAGGGCCGCCACCACCGGAGGGTTGGTAACGGAGGAGGCCGGGCCACCCGGCTGAGGGTGGTTGCCTCGCTTCTTCTTCTTCTTCTGACGCCCAGACCATTCTTGGCTGTTGTTGGGGTTGGGGCCGGTCGAAGGGTATTGGGCTTGGCGGTGCTGCGGGTCATAACGACGCGGTGGGGACACCGAAGCATGATCAGACCACGGCGGGGAGCGCGAGCGGCAGGGGAAGGAGCGGTGGTCACGGTCACGTCCACGGCCCCGCCACTCCACCGGAGACCGGTCACGGCCGCGCTCGGTGCGCCAGTCACCATTGCCAGCAGGGGCTGGACATTTGGAGCGGAGGAGATCCTCCCTCAGCTCTACCTTCCGGCGGGAGCCCTCTGGCGAGGCCCTGCGCGGCTCCAGGGAAGGCAACGGGTCCCGAGCAGCCGCCCGACGCTTGGGGCGGAGCGCGCCGTCGCCCGACTCCCTGACCATGGCGAGCGGGGACGCACGGGAGAGGGGGGCGTAGGAGGGGCCGGCATCGGGAGGGAAAGGAGCCCACACGCGCAACATAGGGGGGAGCCCGACGGCGGGGCATGGAGGAGTAGTAGAGGGGAAGCGGGGGGAGGATGCGGGCGCCGGCTTAGAGGCCAACCCTAAAGAGGGTGAGAGCCCGCAGGTCGGCTAGGCCTGGGCCAAGGCCTGCGAGGGGGGAGAGAGTAGCCCACAGGCCCGAGGGAGAGAGGCAGGCCGCGAAGGGCTAGATGGTTCTCCCGCCCCAGCCGGCCCAATAGGCCTGGGACGGCCATCCCATCCAGCGCGGAGGGAGGGGAAGGAACTAGGGTTCCTCTCGCCCGAGTCGCCGCCGCAGGGAGTCCGGCCGAAGCCACCGTGGAGGACACAGGGTACGGATTGGACGCACGAAACACAGAGGTCCGGGGAACCACACCGTCCGATGCCGGCGAGGAGCGTAGCGGGGCGCAGATGTCGGGGTTCGACGTCGACGAAGAACGGCGCCATGAGACCGTAGCGAGGCCGACATCCGCCCTTCCGGCCACCCCCAAGCTCGGGCTCGGGCCCCACTACCGCGTCGGCCGGCCTCTCGGCGTGCAGCCGGTGACTGTAGGGAAGGTGGTGCGCGGCAGGCGCTACGCCGCACCGGCAAGGGAAGGGGGAGGAGGGGAGGCCAGGACGGCGGGAGCGACAGCCCCAACTCCGGCGCGGAAACCTCCGCGAGCCGGTCACCAAACCGGCGAGCCCGATGAGGCCGGCCAGCCACCGCAGCTGCGGCCTCAGCCATGTCCTCCTCGGCCGCCTGCCAAGCCCAAAGAAGACCGACCCGAGAGGCCAAGGGGAGGCGGGAGAGGGGCGCCGAGGGGAGGAGCGGCGAGCGGGGGGAGTGCGGGCGAGGCGGGAGGACGGCGCCAACCAGGGAGAATGGCGAGGACGGGCCCACCTCGGTGGCGGGCTGAGCTCCGCCATGATCGCCTCGAGGTCGCCATCGGTCCTCTCCAGTTTTCTCAAGCACGTGCATCCTCTCTTGGTGCTTAAATGGGATCCAACCGAAGAACATAATCCCTTTTCCCTTTTTTCCATCAAAAATAAATAAAATACTCGTACTAAAATCGAACGGATTTGGCGGATCGGTGCACGCGTCATGGCATATCCGCTTCGCGGGGATTGGGGGCGGGACGCCATGCATGAGAACCGACTTTTTCTTCTTCTCGCAGACGACAAGAGAGAGAGAGAGAGAGAGAGAGAGAGAGAAAGAGAGAGAAAGCAACCCTCTTCTGAAAAGTGAAAACCCTTGTGGTTGCCGTCCTCCTCGTGGATGACCTCCCGTCCCGACCACGTTCGCCACGACGAGCTCCCTCCCTCAAAAAAGCTGCCTTGTCTCCTTCTTGTGGACAACAAATTCTTGCGGTCTGGATGGTGCGGTCAAAGGCATGCAGGAAGCTTTCCGTCCTCCATGCATGCCTCGCGACACCGGGCGCCGATGAAGCACATCGCCGACGACACCTCGAGTCTGGCTGAGTAACATCCGTCCTCGTGGACGTTGCCGAGGTAAGAGACCCCGCGAGCACGGCGTCAAAGACTCGCGCGATTTCAGTCAAAGATCGATCCGTCGGCGCCACCTCCGGCATGAATGCATGCAATCCGCCGAGTCAAGAAAAAAGTTGAGTTTTGCCTCGCTCTCTTTTGGGGGGCACACAACGCGCTCGCGTCGTCGAGGTTGCTGTCCAATTTGTAACTTTCGCCGCAGTCCATCTTCCTCGCCGACCTCCCTCACAAAAGTTTACTCCTCCTTCTTCCCAAATATAATTACGGCAGTGGACATGCCTGTTAGATGTGTATAGTTCATTGTGTACATCCCCATTGTATAAGGGGCTTTTCTACAGTTTACCACATCTGTATATGTACTGGCCATTGGCCCTCAGTAAAGCTCAGTTGTTGTTTATTCAACATGGTATCAGATGTTAGGTTCCCCTCTTTCCCGCACGCTGCAACTCCGTGCTAGCTCCTCTCCCGATCCATCCACTGCCAGATTCGGCTCTCCTTGCCGCGGATCCGGACGCCCCATGGCCAGATTCCGCTCTCCTCGCCGCGGATCCGTCCATCCCGGGTCTCCTCGCCGTGGATCTGGACGCCCCGGTCCTCCTCGCTGGCTCCGTTGACCTACCGGGCTGCCCCTTGCCCCGTCTCTGCTCCGCTTGGCGGCTTCGCTCGGGGCGCCTGCTGCTGCTCTCGGCTGCAGGCAGCTTCCCTTACGCCTTGGCGCCTTGACGGCCTGGCTGCTCGAGCAGCTGGTCCGGCTCCCCTCGCGTGCTGCAGCAGACGCACGCAGCTCGAGCCCGCCGGGCGTCGCTCCTGCCTCTCGACCTCCGCAGCTGTGCCTCGCCTCGTGAGGTTTGCGTTTTCGCTCCCGACCCCCGCTCGTTGACTTCCTCTTCGTGAGTGGGGCTCTGAGTTGTTCGGGCCTCACCAGTCCGGATTCAGTTCGGGCCTCCTGTGTTCCAAAAAAAGGGAAGGAGAAAGGCAACAGAAGCAAATCAGCATGTCTTCGTCTGGCTATGTGGTTGTTCCTTGGTGCTCGGTGATCTTTGATGGCACCAATTATGTTGAGTTCGTGGGCTTCATGCGCATTCATATGCGTGGACTTCTTCTGTGGGGTGTTCTCTCTGGCGAGGTCCCCTGTCCGCCATGTCCGGTTACGCCAGTGGCACCAATTCCACCCGTGCCACCGGTCCTTGCTGCTGATGCTTCTCAGGTTGACCGAGATGCGGCCAAGGTCCTAGATGATGCTGCGGTTGATGCCTATGACCTGTCTGCTTATACTTAGTGGTGCAATGATGATGCTCGAGCTACTGCTGTTCTCACTGCGAGTGTCCTCCCTCAGTTTGCTTCGGAGTTCATGGGACTTGGCACAGTTGCAGCGATGTGGTCTTACCTCTGTCAGCGCTATCAGCCCTCTGGTGATGCTCTCTACCTCTATGTGGTGCGTCAGGAGCACGCACTCCAGAAAGGTGATTCCTCTGTTGATGAGTTCTATTCACAGTGCTCTGCCATCTGGCGCCAGCTTGACTCTCTTCGGACAGTTGTTTGTGGAACCTGCCGTTGCTGTCAGACTACTCGGTCTGATCTGGAGTTTCAGAGGGTTCATGAGTTCTTATCTCGTCTCCGGTCTGAGTTTAAGCCTCGACGGGCGCACCTTCTTGCTTGTGGTCATGTTCCCATCTCGGAGGTCCTTGCCGAGCTTCGTGCTGAGGAGACCCGCCTTCGCTCTGCTGGGTTGCATCTGGTTCCGTCAGTATTGGCCGCCCGAGCTCCTGTGTCGTCTGCTCGCCCCACTACTCCGCCGCTCCTGCCCACTCCTCCAGGGGGGTGAGTCGTCCTCCATATGCTGAGAAGGGCACCTCGCGCCGTGACATCGTCTGTGGTTATTGCTCCCGGTCCGGTCACCCAGAGTCTGATTGTCGTCAGAAGAAGCATGACCAGAGGCGCTCCTCCTCCGGTGGGACTCCTGTGTCTTCCTCGACTCCGTCACTCACTGATCAAGACATTGTTCGCCTCAAGCGTCTTCTTGCTTCCTCAGACTCCTCGTCGACTCCTTCTGCTGCTTCTGTGACTGCATCCCCGCTCTCACCACCACCGGCATCTACACGCCAGTACATCTTCGTGGGTTACGGATTACGGAGCCTCCTTTCATATGTCTTCCGATTCTTCCGCGTTGTCTTCTCTCCGACCTCTTGATTTGCCTGTTAATGTTCTTTCTGCCGATGGCACATCTCTTCCTGTTGCTAGTCGTGGTATTCTTTCCACTCCATCCTTTTCTGTTCCGAGTGTTTCTCATGTTCCTCGCCTCACCATGAATCTTTTCTTCGCTGCCCAACTTCTCGATTCTCGTTGTCATGTCATTCTTGATACCGATCGTTGCTCCATTCAGGGATCGCCGCACCAAGGCTTTGGTTGGTGCTGCCCCGCACCGTGAGTCGAGGGCCTTTGGGAGGTTGGTGGCTTTGTGTTCCTTCTGCTGCCACCACTTCGCCAGCTCTCATGCTCTTCTTTGCCTTTTTTGTCTGCGTCCTTCCAAAGAAGGTGGCATCATCGCCTTGGTCACATCTGTGGCTCTCGCTTATCTTCTTAAGTTAATCGGGGCCTCTTAGGGTCTGCAGACAGAGATGTCTCCTTACATTGTAATGGTTGTAGACTTGGCAAAGCAGACTCGATTACCTTATCCTACTAGTGAGTCTCAGATCTCATTCTTTTGACTTAGTTCATTACGATGTCCGGGGTCCTTCTCCCTTTGATTCGAAAGGTGGTCATCGCTACTATGTTTTGTTTATTGATGATTTCTCTCGCTACACTTGGCTCTACTTCATGAAATCTCGTAGCGAGGTTCTCCCTATATACAAACGTTTTGCTGCCATGGTTCACACCCAGTTTGCCACGCCCATCCGTACTTTTCGTGCTAACTCCGCTGGAGAGTATATCTCTCAGCTGTTATGTGGTTTTCTCGCGGAATAGGGTACTCTTGCCCAGTTCTTATGCCCTGGTGCTCATGCTCAGAATGGCGTTGCAGAACGAAAGCATCGTCATTTGCTTGAGACGGCTCGTGCGCTGATGATTGCTGCTTCCCTTCCACCCCATTTTTTGGCCGAGGTTGTTTCCGCATCCACCTATCTCATCAACATTCAGCCATCCACTGCTCTGCAGGGTGGTATTCCTACACTACAAGAAATATGTCAACTAGTGACCTTCTGTCAGTGACCCTGGAATAAATGGTCATAGATCTATAACCATTTCAGACCAATTGGTCAAAAGCTGTCCGGGGGGCTCCAAACCCTAAACCATTGCGAACATTTTGGTCAGAAAGGTCGTAATTTCCTTACATGAAATGGTCATAAAGCAAACAACGCTAGTCCACTGCCTTATTTCTAGTTGTTAACAACCAATATAGATGGTCATAGCCTTGTAAATTGTGGTGGGTTGCTATGACTAGGCGCCACCTCATCAGTTTTGCCTATGTGTCATGTCCATGTAGCGGTTTTGCCCTAGGTTGTGAAACAACCTATATTTCTGTCATTTCCAAAATTCCCAAAAAATCTCATAAATTCTTTGGGTCATATCTTCGTCAAATATGTAAAAACCTTCCTTGCCTAGTTCAAAAATAATTCAAAATATTCATTTCCTATTCTGTTCGTATAACAGTTTGTGAAGGAAGTACCACTTTGGCATGTCCAAATAGTATCCATTTTCTACAGTGCTTTCCTATGCCCAAATAACCATCCTCCACCAAATGCCAGCTCAATCCATTCATTATTCGAGCCGAGCTTCAACATTCAGAGTTATGTCCAAAGGTGGTAGTTTGCAAAGCAAGTACCACCTAGGCTCCTCCTTTTGAGCTGAAAATTTGTGAAGACGGTCTTCTTAGTAACTGATCATCCTCAGCCAAAACTCACACCCATTAGCCATGTACATTTCCTGTACCGCTAATCAAACACTTGGCTGCTAATTCATGTTTGAGCATCGATCGGTCTCCTCGTGAGAATCTTATGTTGTAGTTTTCTTCCTAGCACCTACCTGAGGAGTGCCCAACCCACTAGACATTCCTAGGCTGCCCAGAACACATGGCAACGCCACGGTCACGCGGTGACCACGCCGAGCATGCGAGTTCTGGCAACGCTCTAGAGTTGGGGGCCTCGGCCACCGCCCAAACCTCGACGTATCGCCACCAAACCATGTATATATGATTAAATAGGTACTTATGTAACTATAAATGATTTTTGAAAAAATAAATAGTAAACTATGAGGCAGCTGCAGTTCAAATTTGACCCGCTTCTCTTTGAATCGTGAATTTGTCTTTTCACCGTGAGGTGGATCAAAAATTTTGACACCCAACCATTTTGTCAATTGTGCATTAAATAGGGCCTAGTATTTTAGAAAATTTACTTGGTCCAATTTTGCAACAAATATATGGTAGGTCCTTCACAAAAAAACTCATTTCGGGCACTCGGAAAATGGAAAATGTATTTTCCGTGCAAAGAGAATGAAAACTCCCTTAGGCAACATTGTTTGGAATTCCAAGATGCACCCTTGTGCACAATATGAGATCATTTGAACAAACTAAGCCAAGAATGTGGCCATAAGATTGATTATTTGGCTTGAAAGCCATGAATCTTCACGCATGATAACTCATTTCTGAGAACACTTTTTTAAAATAATTGCCGTATTACAAGTATATTATTTTTCCTGGGAACTTAGCCACATATAATGACACAATGCGAAGGTTTCCCAATTTTTTTTATTTTTTTTTGAATTTTCTATGCCCGTTTCAAAATGCAGTCAAAACGGCGGGAATGACCGTTCCTAGCTAGTGGTTGAATCTTGGAATTTTTTTGGTGTTTCTCTGATTAAATAGATACTTATGTACCTATAATTGATTTTTGGAAAAAATAAAGAGCAAACTACGGGGCAGCTTCAGTTCAAATTTGACCCGCTTCCAACTGAATCGGCGGGAATTTGTCTTTTTCACCAGAGGTGGATAAAAACTTTTTACACCCAACCATTTGGTCAATTGTGCATTAAATATGGCCTAGTATTTTAGAAAAATGATTTGGTCCAATTTTGCAACAATTATTTGGGAGGTCCTTCACAAAAAACCTCCTTTTGGGCACTCGAAAAATGGAAAATGGTTCTTTCGTCCAAAGAAAAAGAAAACTTCCTTAGGCAACATTGTTTGCCATTCCAATATGCACCCCTGTGCACAATATGAGATCATTTGAACAAACTATGCCATGAATGTGGCCATAACATTGATCATTTGGTTTGAAAGCCATTGATCACCACACGTGATAGGTCGTTTTTGAGAACACTTTTTTTAAATAATTGTCGTATACAAGTTTATTATTTTTCCTGGGAACTTGGCCACATATGATGACACAATGCGAAGGTTTCCCAATTGTTTGATTTTTTTGTTTTTTTATGCCCGTTTCAAAATGCGGTCAAAACGGCGGGCTTGACCGTTCCTAGCTAGTGGTTGAATCTTGGAATTTTTTTGGTGTTTCTCTGATTAAATAGATACTTATGTACCTAGAAATGGTTTTTGAAAAAATAAATAGCAAACTATGAGGTAGCTACATTTTAAGTTTGACCCGGTTCCAGCTGAATCGGCGGAAATTTGTCTTTTTCACGAGAGGTGGATCAGAACTTTTTACACCCAAATATTTGGTCAATTGTGCATTAAATATGGCCTAGTATTTTATAAAAATGATTTGGTCCAATTTTGCAACAATTATTTGGAAGGTCCTTCACAAAAAAAACCTCCTTTCGGGCACTCGAAAAATGGAAAATGGTTTTTTCGTCCAAAGAAAATAAAAACTTCCTTAGGCAACATTGTTTGCCATTCCAATATGCACCCTTGTGCACAATATGAGATCATTTTAACAAACTATGCCATGAATGTGGCCATAAGATTGATCATTAGGCTTGAAAGCCATTGATCTCCACACGTGATAGCTCGTTTTTTAGAACACTTTTTTATAATAATTGCCATATTACAAGTTTGTTATTTTTCCTGGGAACTTGGCCACATATGATGACACAATGCGAAGGTTTCCCAATTTTTTGATTTTTTTTGAATTTTTTATGCCCGTTTCAAAATGCGGTCAAAACGGCGGGAATGACCGTTCCTAGCTAGTGGTTGAATCTTGGAATTTTATTGGTGTTTCTCTGATTAAATAGATACTTATTTACCTAGGAATGATTTTTGGAAAAAACAAAGAGCAAACTATGAGGCAGCTATAGTTTAAATTTGACCCGCTTCCAACTGAATCGGTGGAAATTTGTCTTTTTCACGAGAGGTGGATCAAAACTTTTTACACCCAAACATTTGGTCAATTGTGCATTAAATATGGCCTAGTATTTTATAAAAATGATTTGGTCCAATTTTGCAACAATTATTTGGAAGGTCCTTCACAAAAAAACCTCCTTTTGGGGACTCGAAAAATGGTTTTTTCGTCCAAAGAAAATGAAAACTTCCTTAGGCAACATTGTTTGCCATTCCAATATGCACCCTTGTGCACAATATCAGATCATTTTTTCGAATTTAATGTGAAAAAGTAGAAAAAAAGAATGCTCACGTAGATTCTTTTTTGAAAGATAAATTGTCTTTTTGATGAGAGGTGGATCGAAAGCATTTTACATGTTAAGATTTGGCCAACTATACATAAAATGTTGTCTCATAGTTTTGAAAAATCGCATGGTGCCATTTTGAAACAAATATTTGGTAGATTCTTCACAAAAAAGAATTTTGTAACTCCAAAAATAGAAAATGATTTTTTTCCTGAAAACTCATTTCTCATAACACTTTTTAAAGATATTTGTCTTATTCCAATTTTAAGTTTGTTAGTTTTCCTAAAAAACTAGGTCACATTTGCTGACACAATGAGAATGTTCTTCCTTTTTTGAATTTCTCATATCATAAAACTGTTTATATGATTCAACACCTTATTTTTAGTCGACACGACCAATTTAGATGGTCATAGCGTGTACTGGGTTCTGATTGGTCCATGAGCATGTCACGCGGATCGTGCCTCCAACGCCGTCGGATGCTCCCGGATCCGACGACAGTCCTTTCTCCCTCACCTCCCTCTTTGTCTCAAAAAAAAGAAAACTACCTCACCCTCTCACCCCACGAAGCCCGGCTCAACCGCACGCAAACCCTAGTAGTCGTTTCCTGATACGTCTCCAACGTATCTATAATTTTTGATTGTTCCATGCTATATTACTATGTGTTTTGAATGATTATGGGCTTTATTATACACTTTTATATTACTTTTGGGACTAACCTATTAACCGGAGGCCCAGCCCATATTGTTGTTTTATTGCCTGTTTCAGTATTTCGAGGAAAAGGAATATTAGACGGAGTCGAAACGGAACGAAATCAGCTGGAGAAGTTATTTTTGGAAGGAAAGCCACCGGATAGGCTTGGACTCTACGTCAGAAGATACAGGAGCTGGCCACGAGGGTGGGGACGCGCCCACCCCCTAGGGCGTGCCCCCTGCCTCGTGGGGCCCCCGCCCACCGACGTACCCCCTGCACCCATATATACCTACGTATCGAAAAACTTCCAGAACAGAAGATAGATCGGGAGTTCCGCTGCCGCAAGCCTCTGTAGCCACCAAAAACCTTTCGGGAGCCTGTTCGCACCTCACGAGGGGGAACCCATCACCGTGGCCATCTTCATCATCCGGCGCTATCCATGACGAGGAGGGAGTAGTTCACCCTCGGGCCGAGGGTATGTACCAAAGAGCTATGTGTTTGATCTCTCTCTCGTGTTCCCTCTATGGCACGATCTTGATGTATTGCGAGCTTTGCTATTATAGTTGGATCTTATGATGTTTCTCCCCCTCTACTCGCTTGTGATGAATTGAGTTTCCCATTTGAAGTTATCTTATCGGATTGAGTCTTTTATGAGAACACTTGATGTATGTCTTGCCGTGTTTATCTGTGGTGACAATGGGATATCACGTGCCACTTGATGTATGTTTTGGTGACCAACTTGCGGGTTCCGCCCATGAACCTATGCATAGGGGTTAGCACACGTTCTTGACTCTCCGGTAGAAACTTTGGGGCACTCTTTGAAGTACTTTGTGTTGGTTGGATGAATCTGAGATTGTGTGATGCATATCGTATAATCATGCCCACGGATACTTGAGGTGATAATGGAGTATCTAGGTGACATTAGGGTTTTGGTTGATTTGTATCTTAAGGTGTTATTCTAGTACGAACTCTTTTATAGATTGATCCGAAAGAATAGCTTTGAGGTGGTTTCAGACCCTACCATAATCTCTACGTTTGTTCTCCGCTATTAGTGGCTTTGGAGTGACTCTTTGTTGCATGTTGAGGGATTGTTATATGATCTATCTATGTTATTATTGTTGAGAGAACTTGCACTAGTGAAAGTATGAACCCTAGGCCTTGTTTCCTATCATTGCAATACCGTTTACGCTCACTTTTACCTTTAGTTAGCTTGCTGTTTTTATTATTTCAGATTACAAAAACCTATATCTACCATCCATATTGCACTTGTATCACCATCTCTTCGCCGAACTAGTGCACCTATACAATTTACCATTATATTGGGTGTATTGGGGACACAAGAGACTCTTTGTTATTTGGTTGCAGGGTTGTTTGAGAGAGACCATCTTCCCTACGCCTCCTACGGATTGATAAACCTTAGGTCATCCACTTGAGGGAAATTTGCTACTGTCCTACAAACCTGTGCACTTGCAGGCCCAACAACGTCTACAAGGAGAAGGTTGTGTAGTAGACATCAAGCTCTTTTCTGGCGCTGTTGCCGGGGAGGTGAGTGCTTGAAGGTATATCTTTAGATCTTGCAATCGAATATTTTTTTTATTGTTTTAGCACTAGCTTATTTTATAAATGAAAACTACAAAAAAATGGAATTGAGTTTGTCCCATACGCTTCATCTTTTTAATATCTTTCGTGAGTATGATGGAAAAGAAAATTGTGCCAAAGTGTTAGAAGAAGAATGCATTAAATTGTTTGGCACTAAATCTTTGAATGATGAGCATGATTGCAATGTTTTTAGTACGAATTCTTTGAATATCCATGATGCTAATGATGATTGCACTAGTTATGATGAAAATATCTCTTATGAGCATGTCAACTTTTGTGGAGTGCATGTTTGCATGAACACACCAAATAGAGAAGATATTTATTGCAAGAGGCATAAGTACTTAGAAACCAAACTGTTGCAAGAAGAGCTAGATGAATGTGCTGAAAATTTATCTTTTCTTAGCCCTACTTGTGAACTTTGCAATGAACGTGATCATTTTAGTACCCAATGCAAATTGTTTCATGATCGTATCGTGTCCAAAAATTGTGATGACTTGATTTCCCTTGCACATCATAATGAACTTAGTTTGCTCTTGGGTTATGAATAAATTAAACGTATAACTAAGGATATTCCAAAATTTGTCCTTTATAAAGTTCTTCATATTGATCTAGAAAAGATTTATATGTTTTGTGCGGAGAATTGCATTGAAAATCCTTATATTGCCAATTACCTAAAGAAAAGAAAGCAAATAGAAGATGATGAGAATACTAATGAAAGGGAAGAGACTCCCCAATATCCTCCTATTATTTCTTATGATGAATTACGTAACGAGGAAGAGCTCTCTATTCAACCAATCTCATCAATAAGGAGCTCAAAGAGGAAGGTTGAACCCACACATAATGTGAAGAAGAAAAAGAAAAGAAGGAGTAACAAAGGTAAAAAAAAGGTATCCCTCCCAAATGATGTTGCTCCTACTACTCATTGTGATGATGGTAATTGCTTTACTATTGGTGCTATCCATATTTTTAATGATGAGAGTGATTATGCTTATGATATGGAAGGGCCCAAGCTTGGGGAAGCTATGTTTGATGAGGATGAAATATTTGAGAATATATTTGCTGAAATTAATGTTTGTCCCAAGCTTGGGGATGCTATGTTTAATGAAGATGATATTTTTAGCACCCCAAGTTTTGATATGCAAAGTTGTTATGATGATAGCATGCCTGCTACTTATGACGATTATATTGATGAAAGTGGGTTTGGAAGAGTGTCAACTTTAGGAAGTAGTGATCCCACTATTTTGGAGGATTTTGAATTTTATTGTGATGAATATGAAAGTGGATTTGGAAGAGTGTCAACTTTATTTAGTGATTCCACTATCTTGGAAGAGGTTTCAATCGATTATGATGAGAACAAAGTTGCTACTTATGATGATTATTGTGATAAAACTTATGCTATAAAAAGTAGTGATGAATATACTTATAAAACTTTTCATGATTATGATTACCCTTTTTCTGCACATTACTCTTTTAATGTGGAAACAATTTATAGTATTCAAGTCTCTTATGAAACTCCCACTATTCTGAATGAAAAGAATTTTGCTTATGTGGAGAGTAATAAAATTTCTATGCAAGTAGATCATGAAAAGAATTCTTTAGGTGCTGGTTATATTGTTGAATTCATTCATGATGCTATGGAAAATTATTATGAGGGAGGAATATATGCTTGTAGGAATTGCAATAATATCAAGTTTCCTCTCTATGTGCTTAAAGTTTTGAAGTTATGCTTGTTTTCAATTCCTATGAAAGATGATTCTTGTTCCCATAAGTTGTTTGCTCAAAAAATCCCTATGCATAGGAAGTGGGTTAGAATTAAATGTGCTAGTCATATTCTTCATGATGCTCTCTTTATGTTTCAATTCTTATCTTTTATGTAAGCATCATTGAAATCATCATGCCTAGCTAGGGGCGTTAAACGTTAGCGCTTGTTGGGAGGCAACAAAATTTTATTTTAGTTTCTTGCTTTTTAGTTCTGTTTAGGAATAAATAATCCATCTAGCTTCTGTTTAGATGTGGTTTTATGTTTTAATTAGTGTTTGTGCCAAGTAGAACCTTTGGGAAGACTTGGGTGAAGTCTATATGATCATCTTTGTAAAAAGCGAAACTTTAGCACTCATGAGATTAGCTAGAACTTTTTACTGGAGAGTGATATTTAGTTGATTCTTTTTGCGGATGATTACTAGAAAAATTCCTCATGTACTCCAATTTATTTTAGAATTTTTGGAGTTCCATAAGTTTTCGTTAGTTACAGATCACTACAGACTGTTCTGTTTTTGACAGATTCTGTTTTCATTGTGTTGTTTGCTTATTTTGATGAATCTATGGCTAGTAAAATAGTTTATAAACCATAGAGAAGTTGGAATACAGTTGGTTTAACACCAATATAAATAAAGAATGAGTTCATTACAGTACCTTGAAGTGGTGTTTTGTTTTCTTTAATCTAACGGAGCTCACGAAGTTTCTGTTAAGTTTTGTGTTGTGAAGTTTTCAAGTTTTGGGTAAAGATTCGATGGACTATGGAATAAGGAGTGGAAAGAGCCTAAGCTTGGGGATGCCCAAGGCACCCCAAGGTAATATTCAAGGATAACCAAGCGTCTAAGCTTGGGGATGCCCCGGATGGTTACTAGACAAATTTTGTTTCGTGTTCTCTCTCATGTTCTCTCTCGTGTTCCCTCTATGGCACGATCTTGATGTATCGCGAGCTTTGCTATTATAGTTGGATCTTATGATGTTTCTCCCCCTCTACTCTCTTGTGATGAATTGAGTTTCCCCTTTGAAGTTATCTTATCGGATTGAGTCTTTTATGAGAACACTTGATGTATGTCTTGCCGTGTTTATCTGTGGTGACAATGGGATATCACGTGCCACTTGATGTATGTTTTGGTGACCAACTTGCGGTTCCGCCCATGAACCTATGCATAGGGGTTGGCACATGTTCTTGACTCTCCGGTAGAAACTTTGGGGCACTCTTTGAAGTACTTTGTGTTGGTTGGATGAATCTGAGATTGTGTGATGCATATCGTATAATCATGCCCACGGATACTTGAGGTGACAATGGAGTATCTAGGTGACATTAGGGTTTTGGTTGATTTGTATCTTAAGGTGTTATTCTAGTACGAACTCTTTTATAGATTGATCCGAAAGAATAGCTTTGAGGTGGTTTCTACCCTACCATAATCTCTACGTTTGTTCTCCGCTATTAGTGGCTTTGGAGTGACTCTTTGTTGCATGTTGAGGGATTGTTATATGATCTATCTATGTTATTATTGTTGAGAGAACTTGCACTAGTGAAAGTATGAACCCTAGTCCTTGTTCCTATCATTGCAATACCGTTTACGCTCACTTTTACCTTTAGTTACCTTGCTGTTTTTATTATTTCAGATTACAAAAACCTATATCTACCATCCATATTACACTTGTATCACCATCTCTTCACCGAACTAGTGCACCTATACAATTTACCATTGTATTGGGTGTGTTGGGGACACAAGAGACTCTTTATTATTTGGTTGCACGGTTGTTTGAGAGATACCATCTTCATCCTACGCCTCCTATGGATTGATAAACCTTAAATTAAATCCACTGAGGAAATTTCTTAACGCCCTACAAACCTACGCTGACTGCGGCGTAACGTCTACAAGAAGAAGGTTGTGTAGTAGACATCATCTCCCACCTCCCTCTCCCGCTCCGGATCTAGATCTGCCACCCACCTCCATCTCCCCTCGCCGCCCAGCCCCGCACAAGAACCCTAGCATTCGTCTCCCAACCCCGCTCCAGATCCGCCACCCACCTCCCTCTCCCCTCGCCGCCTCGCCTCCCCTCGGTGCCGCACCGCCCATAGCCCCTCCCCTCCCATTCCCGTGTGCCCATCCCGTCGAAACCCAGCGCACGGGCATTGTGAAGGACCGCCGCGACCGGCGCACACCAACCCCCACCAAGCCATGGCGTCCTCTCTCCTCACCACCCCGTCCCAGACCCTCACCCCCACACCGGCCGCGACGCGCGCCCGCGGGCCCTCCACGCCGGGGGCGGCCCAGGTGTCCTTCTCCTTTCCTCGCCTCCCTGCCCGCCGCGCGTTGCGCGTGCGCGCGTCCGTTGCGATCGAGAAGGAGGTGATCTGCGCCGCGCTCGAGGAGGCCCACGGCAGCGGGAAGCGGTTCCTGGAGGACGTCTGGTCGCGCCCCCGGGGCGGTGAGGGCATCAGCCGGGTGCTCCAGGACGGGAACGTATTCGAGAAGGCCGGGGTGAACGTCTCCGTCGTGTCCGGGGTCATGCCCCCGGACGCCTACCGCGCGGCCAAGGGGCCCGCGAAGAACGGGGCGGCCGATGGGCACAAGACTGGGCCGGTGCCCTTCTTTGCTGCCGGCATCAGCTCGGTAAGAGCTTGTTTGTTTCCTTGTGTATTGACATGAAAAGTTGGATCTGCTTTGAATTAGTAGGATGTATCATGTAATATCCCTGTTTTGGACATTGCAATGCCTTGCATTTTTAGCGTCTGTACCCAGAATTGTGTTTAGTCTTATAGGTGATACATTGTAGATGTTTGTACCTTCTCTGACATTTAGACACCAGGATGTGTGTAAATTATCGGCATACAATCGAAGCCTGTTCTTTGTAGATTGATAACAAGAGTCTAGACTCTTTACATTTCCAATGATATGAACCTATTTTATCTTCATGGTGTCCAACTGTCCATAGTACTCAATTATAAATAGAGTTAATCTTGTGCTGCAGTCGGGTGAGCTGCAATTATAGTGCTGATCAGTTTGCTGCTACTATTAAAAACATATGTTCGGAACAGTATTTGCTCCCCAGAGACGATACTTGTTGATGTCAAATGGATCTGATCATCACTATTTGCTCCCTAGGGAGACCAAGAGGTCCTGCCCCGAGCTATATGATTACACATGTCAGTTTTATTATGAAAATCTGAACTGTATTTGTCATAATATTGGGCTATTGGGAGCCTCACCTTTTTGTGCACAATACATTTAGCAGACATATCCACACTGAGTGCTTATGAAATAGCTATGTGTCCTACACAATAAGTGCTTGTTCATTTGGTTTTCCCTAAACTTTGTTTGTATGCTTGAGAGAAAATTTAGTTGATTCTTTGATGGAGCACTAAGACTGTGCGTGGAACATTTTTTAAGATCTAAAACTGCTCGTCGTTCCTGTGATGATGTAGTTTAGTAGATCTCAATTGAATCATGACGTCTGGTGCAATCCTTGGTGAAAAATTGTATGGGTAAATGATCACTAAACTAAGGAGGCTTATCCTGATAATAACTGGTGCATGTATATGTTTTGGTGCTTGTCAATTATAGAATGTTTGTGATACCATGACTGTATTATGTGCCAGTGTAGCTGTACCGATGCTTTGGTTTTCATTCGTGTAGCAGAGGACAAGGGCGTCATGGCCAACCAAGGCGCATGGTGCTCGCAAGCGACGAACGGAGGATGTTTGACATTGGCACGGAGGAGGACGGGCACGGACGGAGTAGGACAAATCACCTCTCTTTTTCCAGGTTCTTCTCCTTATCTTCACTTAATGTATATGCTGCTGCAGCTCACCCATGGTCTTGTTTGTCTTGCAGGTTATTGAGCAGCTTAAGGAGGAGCTCAAGCACGACCACCAAGAGGCACCACCCCAGCAACAGGTAGCACGTCCATCTCCACCTCCCTCTCCCTCTACTCCTAATCCTTTTTATTAGAATATGTTGAGTGCATTCTGAACCCCCTGATGTGACACAAGTATATGCACATGCTATGGTTTAAGTGTTGCTTGTGTATGGTAAATAGGTTGAGCAAAATTCATGAAATCATTCTGGCAGTAAATACTGCAGTTCTAGTTGGCCCAACCTCAATTCATGAAACATACTATCTAGAAATTATTTCTCTATTGTCATTGCTTTCCTAATTGAATCTTCATTTCAGATTACATACCACTTCTTCCACTAGACAACGGCAAGCAGCTTACTCGCAACAGAAAATTTCTTGTTGTGGTTCCTGTAGTCCTCTTAAGTGTTATTCTGTTTCAATTTTATTAATACTGCTTTTGGGAGCTTATTTGGCAAGGAACAACATGGCAGGATGTATGCACAAAGGTTAATTCTTGCTAGTCAGAAATACTACGCTTATTCATTAATTCTGCAAAGAACACTTGTTAGTAACATCTAGGTCTAACTTGCATATTCACGCCATTATACATGTGTAAGGATTGGGCATTGCTCTATTGATCTGTTCACGGCATTATAAATGTGTAAAGATTGTTTGATTAACTTCATTATGTTTAATAATTGATTGTTCACTTCAGGTTAGTAGTAACTTAAACTTGGCGGCAAACTGGTTAAATACTTGGCTGTGATCACGTTTGTGGTTGGTGTGCGAGCAAGCAAAATCAGAAGTGATCCCAACTGATCATACTATTTTTGCGTTTGCTAGAATTGTTCACCTGCCATCTGATAACATAGTTAGGCATATGATTACTCTGTTTAAGTGAATTACAATTTTAGTTTTTTTCTTTATGAGTGGACAGACCAGTCACATTTATATGCAATTATGGTGGAAAATCAAAACCTTGTATGTTGTGCCTTTTTTGTTAATGGTAAATAGTGATTGTTTGGCATATAGCTATATATGAAATATGTTTCACTTTAATAGCCACACTTATGTCACAGCTCATACATAAGCTTGTCTTATGCAATTCTTCTTGTTGCAGTTCAGTTTTATGTGTTATTAACTGTTAGTACAAGACATCAAGTGCATGGCCAAGCTCTGAAAAGATGAGTCGCTAAAGTGAATGTGCTTCTAAGTCTCATGTAGTTCCAGAAACACATGCATTTATCTGCCATGCTCTGTTTTTCCTAAGGATAAAATTCCTTTGTAATTCTTAAAATTATCCCATAGGTTTGAATATGTGAAATTTTGTTATAAATCCTGTGATACTAATTAAGATTTTCTTTATGGTGTAACCCTTTCTTTGCCCTGAACTCCTGTAAATTCCCATCAAGAATGACAATAGTAATATTTTTCTTCCTGAGTTTCGCATCATCGTGTTATTCATTTACCATGCTCTGGTTTACTTGAGGCTTTTGGCATTTGCTAGTGTACCCGTAGTGGTATTTCCACTGATTTGATCCATTGCGGTATTCGTGGGAAAGTCTGGATAATTGCTGTACTCAGTGAAGATATCATTAGATATTCTGCTTTTGCTAGTTAAGTTATGAAACGTTCTGCCATTTTGCCATACTGACAATGTGGTAAACTAAAAATGCACGTTTCCAGTAAATCATTAGATATTCTATGGAGCATTTACCCATTTTTTGTACTTTCCACTTTTTGTGCAGACAGAAAATGCACTAAAATGAGCTCAACTGAAGGACCTGATCCACTCCTCAGAGTTGCTATGCCCTACTGTTGTTAATGTGAGGTTAACTGCATGCTGATATATCCTTTGATGGCCCATGATAGTTATTGGTTGGGCTGCATACCATGTCAGTGAATTGTGCGCTTATGTTTCAGTTACATCCGGTTGGTGTGATTGGAGCATATCAAGCTGAGCATGAGCATCCCTCCTTCAGGTTGGTGAGAGCATCAAGCCTTCTACCCGTTGCGGCTTGTGACTGTTGGTTCTAGTGTTAATGCCATCTATTCATGGTGATACATGCTTGATCCATCTGCCTTCTTCTCATATCCGTTTGGAGAGTTTCTTGTTGTTAAATATATGTACTCTAATGCCATCTATTCATGGTGATTCATGCTTGTAATTCCTGTACATGTATATGTGAAATTTTGTTAAATATATATTTTCTAGATTGTCTATACACTAAACCTTGAGGTTTGAATATCTACTCCAGGAATGAAAATGGTACTCTAATGCCTTTGTGTTCACCCTTTTACAGGAGCTCCATGCCTAGGAAATTTCAAGTTCGATGTGGCATGTAGCTCTACGCAGCAAAGATTTCTTCTGTTTGACTGATAAACTGTACTGTAGTAGTAGGCATATCTGGGTTGTAATAGACAATGTACAGGAGCTCCAGGCCTATGAAATTCTACATTTGTTCTGTTCTATTTAAAATATTTATTATTTGTGTGATTTGAAGACATGTGAAATGGAAACCTGATTAGTGGGACCCATTTCTGAAAATAATCTAAACAATGCTCACATTTTTGACATGTGGGACCAATATAGGAGATTATGACAAGTGGGACCTATCTGACTTGTGGGACCAGATTGAAAAATATATTAACTAGAAAACTAAAAAGGCCATGGCCCAAAATAAAAAAGGGCAAATTCCAGTTCTGCCCCTAACTCGAACCCACTACTCAGTTTTGCCCCTAATTTTTAGGTATGCTCAGTTTTTCCCCTCCGCTGTTAGTATCACTTATAGAAATGCCCTTTTAACGTCGTTCTGCAAGTCGAAGGACTTTGACCACCTAGAAAAAATAGCAAAAAAGCAAAAAATCTGAAATTTTGTGGGATCGAAGATAGTCATGTCCATAGTAGCGTGCAAATTTGTGTGCCGTTCGGACACCACAGGAACTTCGTGGCAAAGGAAATCATAAATTTTATGCATGTGAACAGTAAATTATAAAAAATAGAAAAAAATCAAAAAAATATGAAATTTTGAGGAACTGAAGATACTTAGGTGCACAAGATGTGTGCACATTTTTGTTGTGTTTGGACATCATAGGAGCCCGTAGGAGCTAAACTTATTTTTTTTTCTCCACGAGCTCCTACGATGTCCAAACACAACAAAAATGTGCACACATCTTGTGCACCTAAGTATCTTCAGTCCCAAAAAATCTCTTTTTTTATTTTTTTCTATTTTTTCGAATTTACTGTTCACATGCGTACAAAATTTATGATTTCCTTTGCCACGAGCTCCCAGGGTGTCCGAACGGCACACAAATTTGCACGCTACTTTATGCATGACTATCTTCGATCCCACAAAATTTCAGATTTTTTTGATTTTTTTTGCTATTTTTTTCTAGGTGGTCAAAGTCCTTTGACGAGACGGTAACGGTGCAAAAGGGCATTTATATAAGTGACTCTAGCGGCAGAGGGGCAAAACTGAGCATACCTAAAAATTAGGGGCAAAACTGAGTAGTGGGTTCGAGTTAAGGGCATAGATGTAAATGTCCCAATAAAAAAAGGCCAAATTGTTGGGCCAGGCCCATGTAACCAGAGAAAATTAATAGAAAAATATTCAGTAAAAAGGCCGAATTGTTGTGCTAGGCCCATGTAGAAAATCGAATTGGACCGGGCTGATTCTTGTGCCACATCAGATTGCCACGTCGGATGCCTACGTGGCCTGGGGAGGCTGCTAGTGACCAAAACAAAACAATAGGAATATTTTGGTCAGAACGTCTACGACCTTCTCACAGAGAAGGTCGCTAATTTCGGTTTACGGCCGCCAGCTTTTGACCTTCTGTTTTTGGTCACAAAAAGGTCGCAAATGAAAAACAATGACCTTTCAGTGACCAATAGTCAAGGTCACAAGTTGACATATTTCTTGTAGTGCTATGGAGTGTCTCACTGGTCGCTCTCCTGACTACTCATCTCTTTGTATGTTTGGATGCGTGTGCTATGTTCTCCTTGCCCCCTGAGAACGCACCAAACCGACCTTTCGATTGGTTGAGTGTGTTTTCCTTGGTTACGTTGATGAGCACAAGGGCTATCATTGTTGGGATCCTGTTGGTCGTCGCTTATGCGCATATCGCGTGATGTAACTTTTGATGAGTCTCGCTCTTACTTCCCCCGTCCTTCTTCCTCGAGCTTCTCTGTGGACGATCTTTCCTTTCTTCTTCTCCCCGATACACCCCGCTATGTGCCTCATGCTTCACTTCCTCCACGTACACCTCTCATTCCTTCTTCTTCACCACCGACACCCTCTTCCCCATCCTCCTCCTCCACATCTCCACTATCCTCTCCTGTTCGTCAACCTCTCTCACTGTTTCCTCTCCACTATACCAGTCACCCTCGTTATGAGGATGCTTCTCCTGATGCGCCTTCCACCTCTGGTGCCCCTCCTTTCACGCCTCCCCCGGTTCATAACCTCCATGCTCGGCCTCGCCCCCCGCCTGATCGCTACTCTCCTGATCGGTACGGTCTCTCTGTTCTTGCTGAGCCCACTTCCTATCGGACTGCCATGACTCAACCTGAATGGCAACTTGCGACGGCCGAAGAGCTTGCTGCCCTTGAGCGCTCCGGCACATGGGATTTGGTTCCTCTCCCTTCCGGTGCTCGTCCCATCACCTACAAGTGGGTCTACAAGATTAAGACTCGCTCTGATGGTTCTCTTGAGCGCTACAAAGCTCGTCTTGTGGCCCGTGGTTTTCAACAGAGCGAGACGCGATTATGATGAGACTTTTGCTCCTGTGGCCCACATGACCACTGTCCGCACTCTCCTTGTTGTGGCTTCTGTTCGTCATTGGTCTATCTCTCAACTTGATGTACAGAACACCTTTCTCAATGGCGAGTTGCGTGAGGAGGTCTATATGCAGCCACCACCGGGGTACTATGCCCCTGATGGTGCAGTCTCAGAGACTTGATTGCTCCCTCTATGGTCTTAAATAGGCCCCTCGCGCCTGGTTTGAGCGCTTTGCCTCTGTGGTGACTGCCGCTGGTTTCTTGCCCAGTGATCATGATCCCGCGTTGTTTGTTCACACGTCTTCTCGTGGCCGGACTCTTCTCCTTCTCTATGTTGATGACATGATCATCACTGGTGACGAATCTGAGTACATTGCCTTTGTTCAGGCTCGCCTTCGTGACCAGTTTCTCATGACTGATCTTGGTCTACTTCCCTATTTTCTTGGGATTGAGATCTCCTCGACCTCTGATGGCTTCTACATCTCCCAAGAAAAATATATTCAGGATCTTCTTGCTCACGCTGCTCTCGGTGATGAGCACACTGTTGTGACTCCTATGGAGCTCAACGTTCAGCTTCGTGCCTCTGATGGTGACCCGCTTCCTAATCCCACTCGCTATCGCCATCTCGTTGGCAGTCTTGTCTATCTTGCTGTTACGCGTCCTGGCATCTCCTATCATGTCCACATCCTGAGTCAGTTTGTTTTCGCCCCCACCTCTGTCCACTATAGTCACCTCCTCCGTGTTCTACGATATCTTCGTGGCATAATCTCTCAGCGCCTTATCTTTCCCCGCTCCAGCTCTCTTGAGCTCGTGCCTACTCGATGCTACAGGCTAGTGATCCCTCGATCGACGATCATCGCTGCCATCTTGTGTCTTTCTTGGTGGCTCTTTATTGCTCGGAAGACAAAGAAGGCTGCAGTTCTCGCCGAGTACAAAGGCTGAGTTGCGAGCCATGGCTATGTTGACCCGAGGTGATCTGGTTACGGTGGTTACTTGAGGATTTTGGTGTCTGCTACTACCTCAACTCCTCTCTTGTCCGACAAAGACGGTGCTATCAAGATTATTGGCGTGACCCGGTGAAGCATGAGCTCACCAAGCACATCGCTGTGGATGCCCACTTTGTGCGTGCTGCTGTGTAGGATCAGACTCTCGCTCTTCACTATGTGCCCTCTGAGTTATAGTTGGTTGACTTCTTCATGAAGGCACATACTCGAGCGCAGCATGGGTTTTTCCTCTCCAAACTCAATGTTGTTGATCCACCATGAGTTTGAGGGGGGTGTTAGATGTGTATAGTTCATTGTGTACATCCCCATTGTATAAGGGGCTTTTCTGCACTTTACCACATCTCAGATATGTATCGCCATTGGCCCTCGAAAGCTTCGGTTGTTGTTTATCCAACAATGCCGTTCGTCGCCTCTCGCTAGTCTTGTGGCGAAGCGCCGCTCCTTCTACCTCACGACGCAGCGCGCTGCTCGATCCGATGAAAAGGCATCAATGTGACATCTATAGTCGTGTGTACTCGATCGCTCGGCGTCCACCATGCATGTGTCGATCGATCAAGCGGAGACGTACCACTCGTTTGCTCGCCGTCGCGTAGCTACCTAGTCATCAAGCTAGCCTCCAGCCCGGCCGGTGATTGCAAGTTCAAACCCAACATAAAAATGTCACGACAAGGAAAAAATACGAGTTTCCTTTTTAGTAGTAGTACTCCCTCTGTCCCAAAATATAAGAACGTAGTAGTTTTTTTGGCACACAACACGATAGGAGAGACGTCTGAGTTGGACTGAATGTTTCTCTCCTTGAGTGATTCAGTTACAATGTACAGCATATATGAAAGGCTAGTGCTCCTAGAATTGAGTCACGCAGGCCACGAGCGCTGCCGATCTTATAAAGTAGGAGTGGACGCAGCCACTTACAACAGAAAATATACAACATGTACATGTATAGTTTAACACCCCCCCCCCTCAGCCGGAACGCCTTTTGGGAGGACGTTCAGGCTGGCACGAAACTCATGAAAAACCAATGATGGTAACCCCTTGGTGAAGAGATCCGTGAACTGGGAACTGGAGGGGACATGGACCACGCGAGCTTCGCCCAAGGCAACACGATCACGAACAAAGTGTAGATCAATCTCGACGTGCTTAGTCCGCTGATGCTACACCGGATTGCAGTCTAGGTAGGAGGCGCTGATGTTGTCACAGTAGATGACGGTGGCACGCGTATGCGGACGCTTGAGCTCATGTAAGAGTTGACGGAGCCAGCAAGATTCAGCCACGCAGTTTGCAACACCGCGGTATTCCGCCTCCGCACTCGAGCGTGACACAGTCGGTTTGCGCTTGGAGGACCAAGAGATGATGTTGGCGCCAAGGAAAACGCAAAAGCCTGAGGTGGACTTGCGAGTATCGGGGCAACCCACCCAGTCAGCATCAGTGTATGCGAGGAGGTCCGTGGAGGAGGACTTGAAGAGCTGAATGCCATAGTGCAAAGTGCCTTGGAGGTACCGGAGAATCCGTTTGATGAGCTACATGTGTGTGTCACGAGGTTCATGCATGAACAAGCAAACTTGTTGCACCGCATAGGCAATATCTGGGCGAGTGAGAGTGAGGTATTGGAGCGCTCCGGCTAAGCTGCGGCAGTATGTGGGGTTGGAGAGGAGGCGACCATCATGAGAAGATAGTTTGGAAGTGGTGTCGATAGGAGTGGACACTGGCTTGCAATTAAGCATGTTAGCCCGTTCAAGAATTTCAAGGGTGTACCACTGTTGGTGGAGAAAGATGCCCGAGGATTTGGGTGTGACATTGATGCCTAGGAAGTGATGGAGGGGACCAAGGTCCGACATGGAGAACTCCCGTTTGAGAGCATCAATGATGGTGGTTAAGGTGTGCGTGTTACTGGCGGTAAGAATGATATCGTCGATGTACACAAGCAGGTAAGCAAGGGACGAGCCACGATGAAGTATGAACAAGGAGTCACTCTTGGCGGCAGAGAAGCCAAGAGACAACAGGAATGCCTTGAAACGAAGAAACCACGTACGGGGGGCCTGTTTCAAGCCATAGAGAGACTTACGCAGGAGACATACGTGATCGGGGTGAGATGGATCAACAAATCAAGCCGGTTGTGAGCAGCACACCGTCTCCTTGAGATCGTCGTGGAGGAAAGCGTTTTTGACATCCAATTGGTGAATTGGCCAGGAGCTGGATGTGGCGAGAGACAGCACAACGTGAATGGTGGATGGCTTGACTACCGGGCTAAATGTTTCATCATAGTCAATGCCCTCTCGCTGAGTGAAGCCGCGGACAACCGAACGAGCCCTATGTCGTGCCAAGGAGCCATCCGGATGAAACTTGTGCCGGTAGATCCACTTCCCCGTGACAATATTCACACCTGCAGGCTTAGGCACCAAAGACCAAGTAGAATTGTTGATTAAATCATTAAATTCCTCTTGCATAGCATGGCGCAAATTGGGATCACGGAGATCAGATTTGTAGCTGGGAGGGATGGGAGAAATGGCTGGTGTGGAGGAGTCAGCGAGAAAAAGCTTTTTAGGCATACAGTAGCCACGTTTGGCCCGGGTGATCATCTTGTGTGAGTTACGTGGGGGCGCAGTAGGTTGTGCATGGCGAGGGAGATGTGGCAAGGGGGTACTGGCCGTGCATGCCTTGGAATCCGAGGAAAATTCTATTGGGCCCGCGGCTGATGGCGCAGAGGGAGTGAGCACGGACTCTGCGGAGGTAGGGCCTGCAGAGCCGACCGGCGCGGAAGGCGAGGTGGATCGCGCAAGAGGAACGGGGGAGTCAGGCACGGGGAACGAGGGCGATGCGCCGCGGGATCCGTGCGAGGTGGGGAGCGAGACCGGGTCGGGAGGAATGGTGGGACCGGGCGATGAGTGGAGGCTTGCGGGGGGCGGAGCGGTGCGTGCGGGAGCAGGTGGGTGGCGGGGCCAGTCCAAGGTGAGCGGAAGATCCGAGGAGGATTCGGCTGGGTTGGTGGGGCGCACGGGATCGGGTGTGGCTGGGGTGCTGTGTGACCATGCAGGGGGTGGTACGTAGGGAAATGAGGATTCGTCGAAAATGACGTGGCGAGAAACAATGACGCGACGAGTAGCCAGATCAAAACATCTATAGCCCTTATGCTCTAGAGGGTAACCCAAGAAAATGTAGCGTGAGGAGCGGGGGAGAGTTTGTGTGGCATGGTGGTGGATGTGTTGGGAAAACACAGACAACCAAATATGCGAAGGTGGTCATATGTGGGAGGAATACTTTGGAGAAGATAGAAAAGTGTGTGATCCGCAATGGATCGAGAAGGGCGTCGGTTTAGGAGATATGTGGCCGTGTGTAGTGCTTCTACCCAAAATGGAGGGGAAAGGTTTGCTTGGAGAAGAAGGGTGCGGATGACGTAATTAGTGGTGTGGATAAGGCGTTCTGCCTTGCCATTTTGGGGAGAAGTGTGTGTGGGCAAGAGAAGTGATAGACGACGCCGTTGGAGGAGAAGAAGGAGCGGAGTGATGAGTTGATGAATTCTCCACCATTATCACATTGCATAGCCTTAATGATCACATTGTATTGTGTGTGGACAAAGGTAAAGAACCGTTGTAGAATAATAGAGGTGTCAGATTTGTGGCGCATGGGAAAGGTCCCAGAGTAGTGTGTGAAATCATCAAGCACAACTAAATAATATTGGAATCCAGAAAAGCTTACAACAGGTGACGTCCACAAGACACAATGAATCAAGTCGAACGGTGCAAATGTTTTGCTAAAGGAAGATGGAAAGGGGAGGCGTGGTTTTCGGCCTAACTGACAAGCATTACATGGAGAGTGGGCTGCATTATTACAAGAGCTAAAAAAATTCTTGGCCAAGGTGGACAGGGAGTGCGCGCCGGGGTGCCCAAGCCGGCGATGCCACAAGTCCGGCGTGGAGATGGTGAGGGATGTGATACGTCTCTGTCGTATCTACTTTTCCAAACACTTTTGCCCTTGTTTTGGACTCTAACTTGCATGATTTGAATGGAACTAACCCGGACTGACGCTGTTTTCAGTAGAATTGCCATGGTATTATTTTTTTTGCAGAAACAAAAGTTCTCGGAACGACCTGAAACTTCACGGAGATTATTTTTGGAAAATATAAAAAATACTAGCAAAAGAATCAAGGCCAGGGGCCCACACCCTCTCCACGAGGGTGGGGGCGCGCCCCCCTTGTTGGGGAACGTAGTAACTTCAAAAAAATTCCTAGGCACACACAGGATTGTGGTGATGCATAGTAACGAGAGGGGAGAGTGTTGTCTACGTACCCTCGTAGATCGAAAGCGGAAGCGTTAGCACAATGCGGTTGATGTAGTCGTATGTCTTCACGATCCGACCGATCCAAGTACCGAACGTACGGCACCTCCGAGTTCAGCACACGTTCCGCTTGATGATGTCCTGCGAACTCCGATCCAGCAGAGCTTCACGGGAGAGTTCCGTCAGCACGACGGCGTGATGACGGTGATGATGTTGCTACCGATGCAGGACTTCGCCTAAGCACCGCTACGATATGATCGAGGTGGAATGTGGTGGAGGGGGGCACCGCACACGGCTAAGAGAAGAGATCAATTGTTGTATCTAGAGGTGCCCCTGCCCCCTTATATAAAGGACCAGGGGGAGGAGGCGCCCGGCCAGGGGAGGGCGCGCCAGGGAGGAGTCCTACTCCCACCGGTAGTAGGACTCCCTCTTTTCCTAGTTGGAGTAGGAGGGGGAAAGGAAGGGAAGGAGAGAGAGGAAGGAAAGGGGGGCGCCGCCCCCCCCCCCTCCTTGTCCAATTCAGACTACAGCGGGAGGGGGCGCGCGGCCTTTCCTAGCCGCCCCTCCTCTTCTCCACTAAGGCCCATCTTGGCCCATTAAACTCCCCGGGGGGTTCCGGTACTCCGGTATATGTCCGATACTCCCCGAAACCATTCCGGTGTCCGAACATAGTCGTCCAATATATCAATCTTTATATCTCGACCATTTCGAGACTCCTTGTCATGTCCGTGATCACATCCGGGACTCCAAACTACCTTAGGTACATCAAAACACAAAAACTCATAATACAATCGTCACCGAAACTTTAAGTTGCGGACCCTATGGGTTCGAGAACTATGTAGACATGACCGAGACATGTCTCCGGTCAATAACCAATAGCGGAACCTGGATGCTCATATTGGCTCCTACATATTCTATGAAGATCTTTATCGGTCAAACCGCATAACAACATAATGCTGTTCCCTTTGTCATCGGTATGTTACTTGCCCGAGATTCGATCGTCGGTATCTCAATACCTAGTTCAATCTCGTTACCGGCAAGACTCTTTACTCGTTCCATATTACATCATCCCGCAACTAACTCATTAGTTACAATGCTTGCAAGGCTTATAGTGATGTGCATTACCGAGTGGGCCCAGAGATATCTCTCCGACAATCGAAGTGACAAATCCTAATCTCGAAATACGCCAACCCAACAAGTACCTTTGGAGACACCTTTAGAGCACCTTTATAATCACCCGATTCGTTGTGACGTTTTGTAGAACACAAAGTTTTCCTCCGATTAATGGGATTTGCATAATCTCATAGTCATAGGAACATGTATAAGTCATGAAGAAAGCAATAGCAACATACTAAACGATCAAGTGCTAAGCTAACGGAATGGGTCAAGTCAATCACATATTCTCCTAATGATGTGATCCCGTTAATCAAATGACAACTCATGTCTATGGCTAGGAAACATAATCATCTTTGATTAACGAGCTAGTCAAGTAGATGCATACTAGTGACACTCTGTTTGTCTATGTATTCACACATGTATCATGTTTCCGGTTAATACAACTAGTCCTCAACCCGTGCACCCGCACGGGCTAGGAACTACCTTTTCAGAATTATTGTTTATATTGAACCATTAGTTCTCCTTGCTTTATACTATGTATAAATGAAATTGATTTTTAGGAGAGCAAAACTGGCCTCTTCCTCAGTCGAATATTTTATATGGGTCTACATTCTATCTCCATTCATTTAATGCACAATTTCATATATATTTAAAATAATTAATAAACTTAATTAAAAATATAGTTTCAAGAGTTTTGTAATATTGGCGATATTCATCTCCCTCTATCTGAAACATGATGTTGTAGGCAATATAGGCATCAGGTAATTATTCGGATCACCTCATACTATGGCATATCCGAAAAGTATTTCATTCATTGTTCACACATACTGTTGTATCCAATACACTCTCTTCAAACTCTTAGAAATCTTAGAGCGACGCTTGTAATGGCGTTTTAACTTCTTTTCCTTCTTCCTTTGGTTCCGGCACCTGTCTCCTCGGTGAACATTCAGCCAAAATCCAAAGATGGCGACTTCATGGCCAAAGTGCTACCACATAACATGGCGCTCCGCCCAGTAGATGGGTAGCACAACGGCTAATAGTTCCGGTGCCATCATCATCAACATCTCGGGCTTGCAGCTCTCAACTCAGCCTCCGCAAAGAAAAACACAGCCTCCCTGCGACTGGACATGTAGGTCAGCAGCGAGTTTGTCTAGGTGTGGTGTGATACCTTGTCTATTGATAACCAAGTGCACGCCTCTCAAGACGCACACATTCCTGCGCAACTACTTTGACTCCATTGTCAACGTCGGCTTGTCTACCCATACTATCCAGTGTATGATCCTTTGGTGTAACTCCGAGTACACAGAAAGGACTTCACCAACGCCGGCAACACATCCAGATTTCCTCTACTCCCACGACTGAAATTTCTTTTTCAAAATCAGGAAGACTCTTCTTTTTTCAAAAGGTGAGGCTTGAGGTCTCTTTCTTGTACGTGTGTGGTTTTTTTTTTTTTTGAAGTGGCAGCTGACACGTGCGGCTAGAGGACTGCTTATTTGTACATATCGTTTGCCCATTCAAGAAACCTGTTTTTTTCTTTGCAGAAATTGGACGTGGTTGTAGGGGATACATTTTTGTGTTTTTAGGGGAGGGACATATTTTTTTACGTGTCAGCCTAATCCAATCTATGTACGTGATATTTCTTTTTCTAAAATGAGGCAACATATTTTAATATATCTTGACCAATTAATTTTAAAATGGATGGCTAAATTAATTTTGTTGGCTTTCCTTAGATTTCTTTTTCAAAGTCAAGAAGACTCCCCTTTTTCCAGAATGTGAGGTTTAAGTCCCTTTCTTGTACATGCATACTTTTTTTTGCGATAGGCATATGAGACGTGGGGCATGAGGACTTATTATTTGTTTGCCCCTTCAAGGAAAGAAGGCACACGATGTCCCTATTTTTTTAGAAATTGTTGTACGTGTCAGCTGAAACTTATCTATGTACGTAGTTCCTTTTTAAAAGAAGGCAGCATCTTTTTTTTTGGACATGCATATGAGACGTGGGGCATGAGGACTTCTTATTATTTGCTTGCCCCTTCAAGGAAAAATGGCACACGACGTCCCTATTTTTTTAGAATTTGTTGGACGTGTCAGCTCAAAGCTTATTCATGTACGCAGTTTTTCTTTAAAATAAGGTAACGTTCTTTTAATAGATCTTGACCATTGAATATAAAATCTGATGGCTAAATTAATTTTGTTGATGTAGATTAACGTGAGGCTTTTTATGATGCCTCCAATTAGTAAATATAAGATTCTACCATGAATAATAAACATTTATCATGATATAAGGAAATAAATAATAATTTTATTATTGCCTCTAGGGCATATTTCCTTCAGTCTCCCACTTGCACTAGAGTCAATAATCTAGATTACACAGTAATGATTCTAACACCCATGGAGTCTTGGTGTTGATCATGTTTTGCTCGTGAGAGAGGCTTAGTCAATGGGTCTGCAACATTCAGATCTGTATGTATCTTGCAAATCTCTATGTCTCCCACATGGACTTGATCCCGGATGGAGTTGAAGCGTCTCTTGATGTGCTCGGTTCTCTTGTGAAATCTGGATTCCTTTGCCAAGGCAATTGCACCAGTATTATCACAAAAGATTTTCGTTGGACCCGATGCACTAGGTATGACACCTAGATCGGATATGAACTCCTTCATCCAGACTCCTTCATTTGCTGCTTTTGAAGCACCAATGTACTCCACTTCACACGTAGATCCCGCCACGACGCTTTGTTTAGAACTGCTCCAACTAACAGCTCCACCGTTTAATATAAACACGTATCCGATTTGTGATTTAGAATCGTCTGGATCAGTGTCAAAGCTTGCATCAACGTAACCATTTACGATGAGCTCTTTTTCACCTCCATAAACGAGAAACATATCCTTAGTCCTTTTCAGGTATTTCAGGATGTTCTTGAACGTTGTCCAGTGATCCACTCATGGATTACTTTGGTACCTCCCTGCTAAACTAATAGCAAGGCACACATCAGGTCTGGTACACAGCATTGCATACATGATAGAGCCTATGGCTGAAGCATAGGGAACATCTTTCATTTTCTCTCTATCTTCTGCAGTGGTCGGGCATTGAGTCTTACTCAATTTCACACCTTGTAACACAGGCAAGAACCCTTTCTTTGCTTGATCCATTTTGAACTTTTTCAAAACTTTGTCAAGGTATGTGCTTTGTGAAAGTCCAATTAAGCGTCTTCATCTCTCTCTATAGATCTTGATGCCCAATATGTAAGCAGCTTCACCAAGGTCCTTCATTGAAAAACTCTTATTCAAGTATCCTTTTATGCTATCCAGAAATTCTATATCATTTCCAATCAACAATATGTCATCCACATATAAGATTAGAAATGCTACAGAGCTCCCACTCACTTTCTTGTAAATACAAAGCTTCTCCAAAAGTCTCAGATAAAACCATATGCTTTGATCACACTATCAAAGCGTTTATTCCAACTCCGAGAGGCTTGCACCAGTCAATAAATGGATCACTAGAGCTTGCACACTTTGTTAGCACCCTTTGGATAGATAAAACCTTTAGGTTGCATCATATACAACTCTTCTTCCATAAATCCATTCAGGAATGCAGTCTTTACATCCATTTGCCAAATTCCATAATCATAAAATGCGGCAATTGCTAACATGATTCGGACGGACTTAAGCATCGCTACGGGTGAGAAGGTCTCATCGTAGTCAACTCCTTGAACTTGTCGAAAACCTTTTGCAACAAGTCGAGCTTTGTAGACAGTAACATTACCGTCAGCGTCAGTCTTCTTCTTGAAGATCCATTTATTCTCGATGGCTTGCTGATCGTCGGGAAAGTCAACCAAAGTCCACACTTTGTTCTCATACATGGATCCCATCTCAGATTTCATGGCCTCAAGCAATTTTGCGGAATCTGGGCTCATCATCGCTTCCTAATAGTTTCTAGGTTCGTCATGATCTAGTAACATGACCTCAAGAATAGGATTACCGTACCACTCTGGTGCGGATCTCACTCTGGTTGAACTACGAAGTTCGGTAGTAACTTGATCTGAAGTTTCATGATCATCATCATTAGCTTCCTCACTAATCGGTGTAGGTGTCACAGGAACCGGTTTCTGTTATGAACTACTTTCCAATAAAGGAGCAGGTACAGTTACTTCATCAAGTTCTACTTTCCTCCCACTCACTTCTTTCGAGAGAAACTCCTTCTCTAGAAAGGATCCAAATTTAGCAACAAAAGTCTTGCCTTCAGATCTGTGATAGAAGGTGTACCCAATAGTTTCCTTTGGGTATCCTATGAAGACACATTTCTCCGATTTGGGTTCAAGTTTATCATGTTGAAGCTTTTTCACATAAGCATCGCAGCCCCAAACTTTAAGAAACGACAACTTTGGTTTCTTGCCAAACCACAATTCATAAGGCGTCGTCTCAACGGGTTTCAATGGTGCCCTATTTAACGTGAATGCAGCCGTATCTAAAGCATAACCCCAAAATGATAGAGGTAAATCAGTAAGAGACATCATAGATCGCACCATATCTAGTAAAAATGCGATTCTGACGTTCGGACACACCATTACGCTGTGGTGTTCCGGGTGGCGTGAGTTGCGTAAACTATTCCGCATTGTTTCAAATGTAGACCAAACTCAGAAACTCAAATATTCTCCTCCACGATCAGATCATAGAAACTTTATTTTCTTGTTACGATGATTTTCCACTTCACTCTGAAATTCTTTGAACTTTTCAAATGTTTCAGACTTATGTTTCATTAAGTAGATATACCCATATCTGCTTAAATCATCTGTGAAGGTGAGAAAATAACGATACCCGCCGCGAGCCTCAATATTCATCGTACCACATACATCACTATGTATGATCTCCAACAAATTTGTTGCTCGCTCTGTTGTTCCGTAGAACGGTATTTTAGTCATCTTGCCCATGAGGCATGGTTCGCAAGTACCAAGTGATTCATAATCCAGTGATTCCAAAAGTCCATCAGTATGGAGTTTCTTCATGCGCTTTATACCAATATGACCTAAACGGCAGTGCTACAAATAAGTTGCACTATCATTATCAACTCTGCATCTTTTGGCTTCAATATTATGAATATGTGTATCACTACTATCGAGATTTAATATAAATAGACCACTCTTCAAGGGTGCATGACCATAAAAGATATTACTCATATAAATAGAACAACCATTATTCTCTCGATTTAAATGAATAACCGCCTCGCATCAAACAAGATCCGGATATAATGTTCATGCTCAATGATGTCACCAAATAACAATTATTTAGGTCTAAAACTAATCCTCAAGGTAGATGTAGAGGTAGCGTGTCAATCATGATCACATCGACTTTGGAACCATTTCCCACGCGCATCGTCACCTCATCCTTAGCCAATCTTCGCTTAATCCGTAGCCCCTATTTCGATTTGCAAATATTAGCAACAGAACCAGTATCAAATACCCAGGTGCTACTTCGAGCATTAGTAAGGTACACATAAATAACATGTATATCACATATACCTTTGTTCTCCTTACCATCATTCTTATCCGCAAAATACTTGGGGCAGTTCCGCTTCCAGTGACCAGTCTGCTTGCAGTAGAAGCACTCAGTTTCAGGCTTAGGTCCAGATTTGGGTTTCTTCTCTTTTGCAGCAACTTGTTTGCTGTTCTTCTTGAAGTTCCCCTTCTTCTTCCCTTTGCCCTTTTTCTTGAAACTAGTGGTCTTGTTGACCATCAACACTTGATGCTCCTTCTTGATTTCTACCTCTGCAGCCTTTAGCATTGCGAAGAGCTCGGGAATCATCTTATCCATCCCTTGCATATTATAGTTCATCACGAAGCTCTTGTAGCTTGGTGGCAGTGATTGAAGAGTTCTGTCAATGACACTATCATCCGGAAGATTAACTCCCAGTTGAATCAAGTGATTGTTATACCCAGACATTCTAAGTATATGTTCACTGACAGAACTCTTCTCCTCCATTTTGCGGCTGTAGAACTTATTGGAGACTTCATATCTCTCAATCCGGGCATTTGCTTGAAATATTAACTTCAACTCCTGGAACATCTCATATGCTCCATGACGTTCAAAATGTCATTGAAGCCCCGGTTCTAAGCCGTAGCATGGCACACTAAACTATCGAGTAGTCATCGCTTTTGCTCGCCAGACGCTCATAACATCCGGTGTTGCTCCTGCAGCAGTTTGGCACCTAGTGGTGCTTCCAGGACGTAATTCTTACGTGCAAAGAATGAGGATAATCCTCAAATTACGGACCCAGTCCGTAATTGCTACCATCATCTTTCAACTTTGCTTTCTCAAGGAACGCATTAAAATTCAATGGAACAACAGCACGGGCCATCTATCTACAACAACATAGACATGCAAAATACTATCAGGTACTAAGTTCATGATAAATTAAAGTTCAGTTAATCAAATTATTCAAAGAACTCCCACTTAGATAGACATCCCTCTAATCCTCTAAGTGATCACGTGATCCATATCAACTAAACCATGTCCGATCATCACGTGAGATGGAGTAGTTTCAATGGTGAACATCACTATGTTGATCATATCTACTATATGGTTCACGCTTGACCTTTCGGTCTCAGTGTTCCGAGGCCATATCTGCATATGCTAGGCTCGTCAAGTTTAACATGAGTATTCCGCGTGTGCAACTATTTTGCACCCGTTGTATTTGAATGTAGAGCTTATCACACCCGATCATCACATGGTGTCTCAGCACGAAGAACTTTCGCAACGGTGCATACTCAGGGAGAACACTTATACCTTGAAATTTAGTGAGAGATCATCTTATAATGCTACTGTCGATCTAAGCAAATAAGATGCATAAAAGATAAACATCACATGCAATCAATATAAGTGATATGATATGGCCATCTTCATCTTGTGTTTGTGATCTCCATCTCCGAAGCACCGTCATGATCACCATCATCACCGGCGCGACACCTTGATCTCCATCGTAGCATCGTTGTCGTCTCGCCAACTATTGCTTCTACGACTATCGCTACCGCTTAGTGATAAAGTAAAGCAATTACGTATGCGATTGCATTGCATACAATAAGCGACAACCATATGGCTCTCGCCAGCTTACGATAACTCGGTTACAAAACATGAGCATCTCATACAATAAAATTTAGCATCATGCCTTGACCATATCACATCACAACATGCCCTGCAAAGAACAAATGAGACGTCCTCTACTTTGTTGTTGCAAGTTTTACATGGCTGCTATGGGCTGAGCAAGAACCGTTCTTACCTACGCATCAAAACCACAACGATAGTTGGTCAAGTTAGTGTTGTTTAACCTTCTCAAGGACCGGGCTTAGCCACACTCGGTTCAACTAAAGTTGGAGAAACTGACACCCGCCAACCACATGTGTGCAAAGCACGTCGGTAGAACCAGTCTCGCGTAAGCGTACGCGTAATGTCGGTCTGGGCTGCTTCATCCAAAAATACCGCCAGACCAAAGTATGACATGTTGGTAAGCATTACGAATTGTATCGCCCACAACTCACTTGTGTTCTACTCGTGCATACAACATCTACGCATCAAACCAGGCTCGGATGCCACTGTTGGGGAACGTAGTAATTTCAAAAAATTTCCTTCGCACACACAGGATCATGGTGATGCATAGCAACGAGAGGGGAGAGTGTTGTCTACGTACCATCGTAGACCGCAAGCGGAAGCGTTAGCACAATGCGGTTGATGTAGTCGTACATCTTCACGATCCGACCGATCCAAGTACCGAACGTACGGCACCTCCGAGTTCAGCACACGTTCAGCTCGATGAGTTCCAGCGAACTCCGATCCAGCAGAGCTTCACGGGAGAGTTCCATCAGCACGACGGCGTGATGACGGTGATGATGTTGCTACCGACGCAGGGCTTCACCTAAGCACTGCTACGATATGATCGAGGTGGAATATGGTGGAGGGGGGGCACCGCACATGGCTAAGAGATCAAGAGATCAATTGTTATATCTAGAGGTGCCCCCCTGCCCCCGTATATAAAGGACCAGGGGGGAGGAGGCGGCCGGCCAGGAGAGGGCGCGCCAGGGAGGAGTCCTACTCCCACCGGGAGTAGGACTCCCTCTTTTCCTAATTGGAGTAGGAGGGGGAAAGGAAGGGAAGGAGAGAGAGGAAGGAAAGGGGGGCGTTGTTGTGGGAACGACTCCGACAGTAAGAGAGGGGTAGGATAACGGAGCATGATCTATCGAGATGCATATGGGTGACACGGTGGTTTTAGCGAGTTCGGGCCTCTCACGGTGGAGATAACAACCCTACGTCTCGTGCTCCGGAGAGGCTTTGTTTTATCTGAGTATATATCCGGAGATTACAATGTGTGTGTCAGAGAGAGGAACGGATCCCCATGCCTGAGCTAAGTCCTGAGACTAATGGTGAAGAGAGGGAGAGGTGGAAGAAAAGAACCCCCCTAGTCTAGTGGTGGGGTGGCTTATAGAGTGCGCCACCCCTCACCTCCTATGTTATAAAGTGGAGTATCAATGCCATAATACCTGGCCACTACAAAACCGTTATGCCGACTATTGGTCTTCGTGATATCCGGAGTGAGTTACCCGGCCGAGTGGAATGAGCTCGTCGAGTGCGGCCGTGCTCGAGTGGTTGTTGCCATCCGAGTGACTTTCAAGTTGCGGTACATCCGACGGGCGATCTGCCCAGGGGCCCAAAGACAAAGTGTACGGTGTCCATGGGTAGGGTCTTTAGGTCAGGCCTGTTACCCTACCCCCAATACATGTCCTCGTCATTAGCCCCCGAATCGGTCGAGGTTGAGCAGATCGAGTCGAGGTGAATTCCCAGATGAGTCGAGTGCTACGGAGGCACTTATGAACTTCCTTTGGTCACCCGGCGGTCTTATCTTCGCTTGTTGCCTTGACGGATTCCAGTCTGCATGGTGCCCGAGTGAAATGAGCTCAAACGGGTCCACGGAGGAGCGTTGAACTCACCTTATAGCAATTTTTTTTGAGTGATTTGGAGCTGGTCCTGCATCGAGTAACTGGTTACTCGGAATTTCTTCATGCTTGGAACGTGTCTTTTTTGTTGTTGTTTGGCCGTCACTCGGACCGGGCGGATCGTTCCAAGTGGATACCATTCCAGTGGGGGCACGCTGAGTGCACCCACTGGGTGTAGTCCCCGAGACTGTCGTCGACTGTGGGCAGTCGGCGGGAGTCTTAGAGCCTGTCTTTTTTGTTGTTGTTTGTCACTTGGACTGGTCAGTTGCATCTAGTGGAGATTACTCCAAAGAGGGGCATGCCGAGTGCACCCACCGGTGTAGTCCCCGAGACCACCATCGATCGCGGCAAGGCGGGTCTGAGAGAACTAAAATCTTCTTAGCTGGTAATCGATCGAACTTGTTCTTCTCGACTCGGAGGTCGAGTGATTCTCGAGCTGGTTTTGCATCGAGCAAAATGTTTCTTCTCGAGTTCTCTTCCAAAGGGGGCACGCTGAGTGCACCCACTGGGTGTAGTCCCCGAGCCTCTGTCGGACTAGATGAGCCTGGCAGAGGGTTTAAGTCTCCTGGTAAACCTCCATGCAGTCGATATAGTAAATATTTTTTTAGTCTAAAATTGAGTCAATCCTGAAATTGAATCAATCGGATGCATCTTCAGGCACTTGACGTGGTAAATAAGCTCAGCCTGGAGCTGAGTCAGTCGGACTGATCTTCGTGCACTCGGCACAGTAAATAAATTCAGCCTGGAACTCGGTCAAGCAGGTGAATCTTCGTGCTCTCGGGACGGTGAATGAATTTGGCTTTGAAGCTGCCGACTATAGAAAAAAGCCGGACACTCCAGGGTGTAATCGTTCCAGTAGTACTTCTTATATTGACCGTTAGATTTTGCGTGAAAGGGGTATTTGCAAGAGTATATTGTATCCGTAGAGGAGCTTCGTGTTCACCCTTTTTGCATGAAAGGGTATTTGTCCGAGTGGACGTGCTTCACATATAGATCTTCGCGAACCGAGCATGTATGGTCAGAAAATATTCCTGATGTGATCAATAGGTTGACCGGATGGGCGTAACTCCCCGAGGATGACATGGCCAAGCGTATGTCGTAGCCCCGAGTGATGCTCGAAGGAGGTAAGCTTGCTACTGAGTGCGATATGAGGTTTGACCATATGAGTAACTTAGTCGTTCCGTCTTTGGGGTGTAGAGGTAAAGACATGTCCAACTGATGGTGATGCGCGAGGTGGCGTAGAGGCGATGATGTGTACAACCGAGTGACGATCTGTGGGCGGTCGAGTGGTGAAGACGCGCAACCGAGTGGCGACGCGCAGAGCGGTCGAGTGGTGAAGACGTGCCCAACCGAGTGGCGACGCGTGGGGCGGCCGAATGGTGATGACGTGTGAAGTGGTCGAATGGTGAAGACGCGCGCAACCGAGTGGCGACGCGCAGAGCGGTCGAGTGGTGAAGACGTGTACAACCGAGTGGCGGCACGCGAGGCGGCTAAGGCGAAGTCGTGTGCCACCGGACGGCGAAAATGGTCCTCGGAAGACTTAGTCGAATGCTTTCGAAGCTTATGTAGTGACGAAGTCAGTGTAACGTGGTTGCGGCGCGAGAAGACCAGTGTGCCAACTGATTCTGAGTAGGAATGAAGATGGCGTGCAAAGCGTCTGGGCGATTACTAAACTTGTCGAAGTGGCGGATCAGATGCATTTGTTGAAGTGAAGGATCTGCCAGGTGATGAAGTAGTCGACCACTCGTGAGAGTGTCATTCCAAATGAGATGTAGCCCCGAGTGTGGGCGTAGCCACCGAGCGCATTTCTGTGTTTTGACAACGGACATGTCGGAACACGAGAAATATAGTTTTGAATGGATGATTTGCAATTCATCGAGTTAGACTCGGGTAAAGATGAGGAGAATCTTCCGAGTGATGCTCGAAAGAGGCAAACTCGCAAAAGAGTGAAGTGTGAAATTTGATTATAAAAGGGACTTATCATCTCATGCCTCGACGAGGTCTATATCATTGATACGATGAAGAGGATTCCACAGAGGGGTTGGCCGGATGTGTTTGAAGTCAACAGAGCGACAAGGTAGGTGTTGTGGTGCACTAGGACCGGTACGGTGACCGAGTCCGAGCAGCGATGAAGTTGGCACATAGGGCCATCGAGTGATCACGTAACTTGTGTAAAAGATGGCAGAAGCCAACGAAATAATTTCTCAAGGAAATTCGGTGTGTGCTCAAATGATTTGTGTGAATAACACCCATAGACACCCATTTGGGAGTGCAAGGGGCTTGCTGGTTAACCAGCAAGAGTCTGAAAGAGCGAAGGATCAGTTCGAACTTGTCGAAGCGATGGATCCGACTGAACTCATTGGAATATTGGCTCAAATAAAATGGAAGTGTAGTTTTTGACTAAGTTGCAGCCCCGGAGGACCGATGCAAACTCGAAATTAAGAACGACACATGGTGTTCATGAATGATGTATGCGAAAAAATGGAAGCTGGACTCGGGAGTCACATAACCAGTACTAAGCAAGTATGTGAAAATAAGCAACCGAGCGTAGAGGTACACTCGGTGGCGTGGCCTCCGAGTGAACGTGATGTGTGAATTACGGAATACTCGGGAAGACGAAAATAACAGAATGTAAAATGATTTAGCTGTCTGAAGGCGCGCGGGGCGGTCGAGTGGTGATGAGGTGACCAACCGAGTGGCGACGCCAGGGGCGGCCGAGTGGTGATGAGGTGACCAACCGAGTGGCGACGCGTGGGGCGGCCGAGTGGTGATGAGGTGACCAACCGAGTGGCGACGCAAGGGGCGGCCGAGTGGTGATGAGGTGACCAACCGAGTGGCGACGCACGGGGCGGCCGAGTGGTTATGAGGTGACCAACCGATGGCGACGCGTAGGGCGGCCGAGTGGTGATGAGGTGACCAACCGATGGCAACGCGTGAGGCGGCCAAGTGGTTATGAGGTGACCAACCGATGGCAATGCGCGGGGCGGCCGAGTGGTTATGAGGTGGCCAATCGATGGCAACGCGCGGGGCGGCCGAGTGGTTATCAGGTGACCAACCGATGGCAACGCGCGGGGCGGCCGAGTGGTTATGAGGTGACCAACCGATGGCAACGCGCGGGGCGGCCGAGTGGTTATGAGGTGACCAACCGATGGCGACGCGTAGGGGCGGCCGAGTGGTGATGAGGTGACCAACCGATGGCAACGCGCGGGGCGGCCGAGTGGTTATGAGGTGACCAACCGATGGCGACGCGAGGGGCGGCCGAGTGGTGATGAGGTGACCAACCGATGGCAACGCCAGGGGCGGCCGAGTGGTGATGAGGTGACCAACCGATGGCGACGCCAGAGGGCGGCCGAGTGGTGATGAGGGCACCAACCGATGGCAACGCGCGGGGCGGCCGAGTGGTTATGAGGTGACCAACCGATGGCGACGTGTAGGGGCGGCCGAGTGGTGATGAGGTGACCAACAGATGGCAACGCGCGGGGCGGGCGAGTGGTTATGAGGTGACCAACCGATGGCAACGCGCAAGGCGGCCGAGTGGTGATGAGGTGACCAACCGATGGCGACGTGTAGGGCGGCCGAGTTGTGATGAGGTCACCAACCGATGGCAACGCGCGGGGCGGCCGAGTGGTTATGAGGTGACCAACCGATGGCAACGCGTAGGGGCGGCCGAGTGGTGATGAGGTGACCAACCGATGGCAACGCGCGGGGCGGCCGAGTGGTTATGAGGTGACCAACCGATGGCAATGCGCGGGGCGGCCGAGTGGTGATGAGGTGACCAACCGAGTGGCGACGCAAGGGGAAGCCCAGTGGTTATGAGGTGACCAACCTGATGGCAACGCGCGGGGCGGCCGAGTGGTGTTTTTAAACTTAGGCGAGTACTGGACTGCAGCTAAGCCCTCCGAGTGGGAGGGTTGCTCTCCACTCGGTAGGATTTTTGAAACTTAGGCGAGTACTGGACTGCAGCTAAGCCTCCGAGTGGGAGGGTTGCTCTCCACTCGGTAGGATTTTTGAAACTTAGGCGAGTACTGGACTGCAGCTAAGCCCCCGAGTGGGAGGGTTGCTCTCCACTTGGCAGGATTTTTTGAAACTTAGGCGAGTACTGGACTGCAGCTAAGCCCCCGAGTGGGAGGGTTGCTCTCCACTCGGTAGGATTTTTTGAAACTTAGGCGAGTACTGGACTACAGCTAAGCCCCCGAGTGGGAGGGTTGCTCTCCACTCGGCAGGATTTTTTGAAACTTAGGCGAGTACTGGACTGCAGCTAAGCCCCCGTGTGGGAGGGTTGCTCTCCACTCGGTAGGATTATTTGAAACTTAGGCGACTACTGGACTGCAGCTAAGCCCCGAGTGGGAGGGTTGCTCTCCACTCGGCAGGATTTTTGAAACTTAGGCGTCTTGGACTGCGCAGCTAAGCCCCCGAGTGGGAGGGTTGCTCTCCACTCGGCAGGATTTTTTGAAACTTAGGTGAGACGGATTCGCAACTAAGTCACCCTGTCGGTGTCAAAACCGGCGGATCTCGGGTAGGGGGTCCCGAACTGTGCGTCTAGGCGGATGGTAACAGGAGACAAGGGACACGATGTTTTACCTGTGTTCGGGCCCTCTTGATGGAGGTAAAACCCACGTCCTGCTTGATTGATATTGATATTGTGGATGTTTACAAGAGTGGATCTACCACGAGATCAAGGAGGCTAAACCCTAGAAGCTAGCCTATGGTATGATTGTAAGGGTTGTTGTGATTGTCGTCCTACGGACTAAAACCATCCGGTTTATATAGACACCGGAGAGGGCTAGGGTTACATAGAGTCGGTTACAATGGTAGGAGATCTACATATCCGTATCGCCAAGCTTGCCTTCCACGCCAAGGAAAGTCCCATCCGGACACGGGGTGAAGTCTTCAATCTTGTATCTTCATAGTCTTGGAGTCCGGTTGATGATGATAGTCCGGCCGATGATAGTCCGGCGATGATGGTAGTCCGCAATCCGGACACCCCTAATCCGGGACACCCTCGGTAGCCCCGAATCGTGCTTCAATGACGATAAGTCCGGCGTGTATATTGCTTGGCATTGCAAGGCGGGTTCCTCCGCCAAATGATAGAAGATTGTGAACACCAGGATAGTGTCCGGCTCTGCAAAATAAATTCCACATTCCACCGTAGAGAGAATAATAATATATACACGAGTTCAATCTGCTGACGTTTTCCGTGGCATGACGTCACACCACTACCAAGCCATCACTCAAATTGTTTTTTACTTTACCACCTTTAGCGCATTTAGCGAAGCGGTTTCCTTGGCACGTCTTGTCGAAGCAGAAATCGTGTTTCCCCTTAATCCGGGATTCTCATCAATACGGGCGTGGGTAACCCAACCGCGCCCGTTCTCCACGCCCCCTCTATCGAAGGCGAGTCCCAAACGGCCACGGAGACGGCTCTTGGTATCCTCCCTCTTTATAACGGGACCAAGGCTCGTTTCTTTTTCTTCAATCTTCCATCGAATCCTCTCCATGCTCCAAGTTCCAGCACCTAGAGCTCCAGATTCGAGCGCTTTGGACCTTCAACGATGTCCGGTTCCGACCTCCAGGGCCGGTGGATGCCCTCCTCCGTTACAGAGGAGGACGTCTTCAGCTGCGGGAGGCCAAGTACTGTCTTCTACGAGATTTCAGACAGGTTGCCTGCCGAAGGGCAGGCCATCCCCACCCCTGAGCCCGGCGAGTATGTCGTCTTCGTTTCCCACCTCCGTCGGGGTTTAGGCTTCCTGATGGATCCTTTTGTGAGAGGGCTCATGTTTTACTATGGGTTGGAATTCCATGATTTGGCTCCGGAGTCCATCCTCCATATCTCCGCATTTATTGTCGTCTGCGAAGCCTTCCTCCGTCACCCCTCACTTCGCCTGTGGTGAAGACCTTCAATGTGGCGCCAAGATGATCGAGGCGTCAAGCGGAGTGTGGCGGGGCGGCCATAAGTAGGAGGGCCGATGACCCGTGGCCCGCTGGCTCCTTCCAAGAGGAGCTCGGCCTGTGGCAGCAAGAGTGGTTCTATATTACCGTTCCGAGGGGCCGCAGACAAAAGCCGCCTCCCCTATTCCGCCCGGGACCTCCACGACGATTGATATCGTGGGTCAACCAAGGGCTCAACTGGGGGCCGTCAAAGGACGTGCCCCTACTGCAGGGCCGGATTCGAGATCTCCTAACGAGGGGGATCGATATGGTGGTGGTGATGCAGGTTATGCTAATTAGGCGTCTCCTGCCCTAAAAACGCCGTCCTCTCCGGCTATGGGAGTTCAATCTGGAGGGCCCACGGATTCTTCAACACTTCATGGGTATGACACCCTTGGAGATGTATAACTTATTCTTCGACCGCAAGAGGTGCGTCCGGAATTGACCGAGGATGCTGGACTAAGCTGCAATCGCCCGGATACTCAAGAAGGTAGTTCCAAGTACGGACATACCGTTTGTTTGCCTTTCGATGATCCGCCTTATGACCGATCTCCTTCTACACAGGAGTGGATAGCGGAAGCAAAATTAATACGGTGTCCGGCCCCCCTCCCCGAGACCGCGCGGATCCCGTCTTTGGTCCGGATGCTTGAGGTTGCGCCGGAGGAAGGCGAAGGGGAAATCAGGAAAGCTACTTGCCTCGAGGAGGCTCTTGAACGAGGGGGGATCGAGAATCCCTCCTACCAAGGGGAGAAGAGGACTGCCTCCAAGGACCCGGGGAAAAAAGCCCCTAAACGGGGGAAGAAATCTTCGCCGGAGGGTCCTGCGTCCGGGGAGGCCCCGGCCGCACAATCTTCCTTAATGAGCCAGCCCTCCAACGAGCCGTAAGTAGAAAGAAAGGAGTTTTATAATAAGGGACATCCCTATTTGTGCTTCTGAGGATAACTAAAGTTTTTACCTTGTAGTTCGGATCTCCGTCCTTCGCAGATGAGCTCGTCTTGGGGACCTTCGCCCGAAGATGATAGAGAGCGAGACGCCCCGTCCGGGCGCCGTTGGATAGGGGGACGAGCCTGAAGTGTCGCCACGGAGGGAGCCCCCGGGTGTGGCAAAGCCGGATAGTTCGGGCGCCAACCGGTGTACGGTGAAGGATTCTGCTTGAGAAGGCGTCTATCTCGTAAGATCGTACGCATTGATGAGCATGGTGATTGAAAGGATTTCGTCCGCCGAAGGTGGGTTGCATGATGCCGCGTCGAGTTCTTGGCGGGGTTTGAGGTACGTAAAATGACACACCTTTTAAGGTTTGCATATAGAATGCGCCTGTATAGATAGTAGCCCCGAGACTCGGTAGGTTGTCGATATCGGCTACGCGTCGAGGATCAAAATCGTAGGTTTAAATTCCGTCGTGCCGATGCAGGTGGCGGGTCGTCCGGGGCCAATGGACTGATGGAGTTGCTGAACTAAAGCGGCAACTCAATGTGGCAGATGAAGACATCACGCTGATCAACAGGCGACTTGATGAGTCGCAAGGTAAGTGTTACTGCGCGGTCACGTGGTAAGGGAGCCGAAGCCAACTCCTTACAATATGTGCGTGAAATGCAGATAGTGCCGCTGCCGTGGAGAGTCTTCGGGCCGAACTTGCTCAAGCCAAGGAGCAGGCCAGAAGGAGTAATGCGGCAGCCTCGAAGGCGGCCGAGGAGTTAGCGGTCGAAAGGGCCGCACACTGCCGGAGCAGGGAAGAGATAGCCGAAATGGCTGTGAAGTTAAAAGAGGCTACCGACCGCAATGAGACTCTTGGGAAGGAGCGCCTAGCGGGGCAAGAAGACCTGCGGAAGGCCACTGCCGAAACCAAGAATGCCCGCTCTACAATGCGAGCTATGAAGGAAGAGCTGCGCCAGGCCGGGGAGATTGTAGCTGGCAAGCCTTTTCTGCTGCGCGGAAGGTTTACGGATCCAAAATATGCTCAGCTGGGCCAACTGTGGTGTCCGGAGGACCCTTATATGGACTTAGCAGCGAGTGCGGCGGATGCCGTTGTGCATTTTCGAAGCGGAAGGATCACCAGACGGAAGAGCTGTTTTGGTCTCAATTCCATAGTCCGGGCGTTCACTTCCGCCGACCGATCGCTTGGCTGAGTGGGCTGAGCTAAATAGGTTGTCCGGCTTGCTATGGCGGATATAGTGACCCATATCCGGCCGGATAGGCCTCACCAAGAGTTACTTTGGCTTATTGCAGCAATTTCTTGGGCGGTGCCGCATATCAAGGCGATGAAGCGGTCGGCCTGCATAGAGGGTGCGCGGATGGCGCTACCGTGTGAAGACACATTGGATGTAGATGGATGCCACCGCTGCTATGCACTCGGTTCGGATAATAACCGGCTACCCGTCGAGCACTATTTTGGCGAAGTGCTGCCTGGTGCTCGTGTAATAGAGTCGCGTTGCTCAAAAAATGTTCCGTTCGAATGAACGTTTATATGATGTAAAAATGATATTTATGATGTAAGCGCCTTTTATACTTGTGCGTTCAAGTAATAGAATATCTCCTTTGCGGCCGTTCATGTATACGTATGTATAACCCGAAAGATGGCGCTGTCGGTTTAGCCCCCACGCACAAGGTGCGGGGTGTTCGCAAAAATAGCGCGTTTTCACACTTAATCCGACGCCTCGGTCCTGTAAAGGAGGTGGTAGCGTAGCAAACGAGGCAACCGGACTATAATGCTTTATCACTTTCACTTAGCCATGGAGTTCGAGGGTGGGGCTACGACATAGCCCCTGGGGGCACCGTGCTCTCCGAATTCGGGGCGCGTATGTGCCTGGCCGGGAAACGGCCCTTCGTCAAAGCGGAGGAATCCTAAATATTCCCAAGGTCGATCGAGTGGTTGACCAGTCTCTCGATGTATCATGACGATCAGTTTTCGGCTTTCATCGAGGTGCTCGCCAAATTAATCGGGGCACAATCGCAGATAGTTCTCCGGAGCCGTGTTAGCCGATGATACGGAACGTAAGGCAGCAAAACACGTGAGCCGGGCAAACCCAACATTTGACCCAAGACATGATTCGAGCTGATGCATATAAGGCCTAACTCGAGACGCCGAACACTCCCGAAGGTGTTCGGTCTTTATAATAGCGCCAAAACAAAGCCCTAAGCCCCTTGTGTCCAGTGCACGGCAGGTTCTTTCGGCGCTGCCGATGCCAAAACGCCAGTCTCCACTCTAGTTATAATGATAAACCAGGGGATTATAGCAACAAGAGACAGTAAGAAAGGTTTACGTAGGGTCTTAGTCTGAAAAGAGTCCTTGCAACGGGTCCCTACTGCACGTATGCGCCTGTGTCTCCGTTGTGCCGCATCCTGGACGGGTGTGCACGCTGTTCATCTGTAAAAAGAGAAGAAATTGGTTAGAAAAGAAATCGTGCGAGAAAGTGCATAAAAATTGAAATATAGATTAGGAAAGTTGAGCCTATGCTAGCTCAGTATGGCTTATATGCGCAAACCCTTGTGAAGGGGTGTGCGGTTAGGTAGCCCCTAGCTTATTTATTCCGGACTCGTCCAGCCGTGTCCGGGGTCTCCGGCTACCCTACGATGAAACGATGCCACGTGGACCGGGCATTTTAAGCGTAAGAGATGCGGAATGTGGTATTGTATTGAAGCGGACGAGAGCTTCCGCCCGGTGGTGCTTGATAGCTGGCTTAAGGGCCTGGCGCCACTCCTTTGAAGGAAGTGCGGCTATGCCGAATTGTAATAGGGTCTATCCCCACTTGCGGATTGTGTCCGGATATAGCAGGTTTAAGTCGCTACCGCCGTCCATCAACACCTGTGTTAATTGCAGTCCGTCTATTATGGGATCCGATATCAGGGCAGTCTATCCTGCGCTCCGGATACTTCTGGACTAATCCAGATGGTCGAAAGTGATTGGTTTTGACATCCAACCTTGGTCCACTGGGGTGGATCGTCCGACACTTGTCTTGGCAAGTGCCGTGTTGGCTTTCCGTGTTTATCACGTGAAGCAAGTTTACTGTTTTGACTTCTCGAGGGAAAGTCCTTTGACTTCCGGTGCTCTGCTGGTGGGGCTCGTCATTGTCCTCGCTTGGCGTATCGAGCCCCTTGTGTCCGGCATTAAGTCTGTCGGACTGTTTAAAAACCCAACAATTTCGGTTGGTATGGTTTGCAGGCCTTCCGGGGGTACTGTGGATTTGACATATCCGATCTAAAATTTTGTTTAAATTTGATAGCTCGTCTCTGTTGTCCTTAAGAGGCCGTGTTCTATTGTCTGGCCACGAGCTTTTGAATCCAACGTTGACCGCCGTGGCCTGTGGGCTTTTTTCTTTATTCCGACGCTGATCTTTCCTGCGCCATGACTTTCCGTTTCCATCTCTAATCTCGGATGTACTCGGGTCGCTGGTGCTGCATCTTGCTAGCCAGCTGTCTTCTCCTGCGCAAAAGCGCATCATGAGGCTTGTTAGCGCGGCCATTGTTCTTGGCTTCTCTTGGCCGAGGTGTCTGGCGAGCAATTCGTCTCGGACGTTGTGTTTAAAAGTTGCTAAGGCTTCCGCGTCCGGACAGTCGACTATTTGGTTCTTTTTGGTAAGGAACCTGTTCCAGAATTTGTGCGCTGACTCTCCGGGCTGTTGGGTTGTATGACTCAGGTCGTCGGCATCCGGAGGGCGGACATAAGTCCCTTGAAAATTTGCTCTAAACGCGTCCTCAAGCTCTTCCCAACTTCCAAATGTTGTTTTCTCGGGAGGCTTTTGAGCCAATGCCGAGCTGGCCCTTTGAGCTTGAGGGGTAGGTATTTTATGGCGTGGAGATCATCTCCTCTAGCCATGTGTATGTGTAGTATGTAGTCTTCTATCCGGACTCCGAAGTCATTGTGTAAATCGTATGCCTCTATGTTTATGGGTTTAAACCCGCCGGAAATTCATGATCCAAGCACCTCATCGATGAAACATAAGCGGGTGTGCGGCGCCTCAGATTTGGGTGTGCCGCTGTCTTGAACACTTGTCGTGGTGTGTTACTTCACAGGGTCCTCTTTTTGGCCCGTAGATGGACCTAGTTGGGCCGTCCGTTTTACCAGGATTATAATTGCTTGTGTGCAGCCCCGCTTGTCGCTTTGGGCCTGTCATCTGCCGTCTATCCGCCAAAGCGCCTCTTTATTTTTGACCGTGAAGGCTCGATGGCTTCCTCGTCAAATTCTGGCAGCAACTTGCGCTTCGGGTAGCTCTTAGTTTGATGGCCATTGCCATATTTGTCTGCGGTCTTGAATACTTTGCTCCACTTCATTCTGAGCGTGTCTTCTGCTATTTTGAGCTTCCGTTTCGCCTTCTTCAAACTTCTTGCAGTGGCGACTAGTTTTTTGTGTATGTTCTTATGCTCTGGTGTTGTGGCCGGACTGTTGATTGCTCCGTGAAGGGGTTGATTATCCGCTCGTCTGCTCGTCGTCCGGCCGGCTTGCCCTGCTCTATCACTGGGTCGTTAGGAAGGCTGCTTTGATCGAGGTAGGACTTAGGGCGGCGCTTATGCCGCCGCTTTTGGTTCTTTATCGGCGAGATTATCCTCCGCCGCGTCCGTTGTTCCTCGTTATCGCTTCCCTTCGGTGTCCACCATGTATATGTCGTATGACGAGGTGGTCTTCCGAGTCCTGTAGGCACTGGTTCTTGGGAGTCTCCGCATCGTCGTCCATACCGTCGATGTCTTGAGTCGTAGTCGAGTATGTCGGTTAAATAAATCGTCGACGATTAGCTCTGAAGTGGGTGGTGGTGGGATCTGAATTTCTTTGTCATCCGCGTCCCAACCGTCCCCGCCATAGTTCGCCAGGCTCTCTCGGATAGCGAGAGATGCTTCAATGGATTTATGATATCGCCAAGGGCGAAAAGTGCTGAAAAGATGTCCGCAGCGGTGAATTCCATGATCGGCGCCCTATCGGATTCGACCGCGGGGCGCAGGAGGTTCGGAGTCCGGCAGGAGTCCGGCACCTCGAGTCATGGGCTTTATGTGGGACAAGGTAAGTGTTACGCTCCATCGCCAGAGAAATTGCGGCTCCCGAGGCGGTGTCCAGCCATCCGTCCTCGATTCGAGCGATCGGCTCCGGACTATGAGTCGGAGCGGATCCGGGTGCGGCCTCCAAGGTGCTGTCCGGCGGCAGAGTTAGGTCATGCCCATCGTGATAGCGCGGCACGCTCGGCTATGGTTCAGATCCATCAAGGATCAAGTTCCCGCAGATATCGGCCATGAAGTTTAAGCTTCCAAACCTGACCTGACGGCCAGGGGCGTAGCTTTCGATCTGCTCCAGATGGCCAAGCGAGTTGGCCGCAGCGGGCCGCCGAATACGAAGATCTGTCCGGGGAGAAAGGTCTCACCCAGGATTGCGTCGTTATCGATTGAAGAGGCCATCACGCCTATCGGTGACGACACAGAGGAACTCTCAATGAAAGCACCAATGTCGGTGTCAAAACCGGCGGATCTCGGGTAGGGGGTCCCGAACTGTGCGTCTAGGCGGATGGTAACAGGAGACAAGGGACACGATGTTTTACCTGTGTTCGGGCCCTCTTGATGGAGGTAAAACCCTACGCCCTGCTTGATTGATATTGATATTGTGGATGTTTACAAGAGTGGATCTACCACGAGATCAAGGAGGCTAAACCCTAGAAGCTAGCCTATGGTATGATTGTAAGGGTTGTTGTGATTGTCGTCCTACGGACTAAAGCCATCCGGTTTATATAGACACCGGAGAGGGCTAGGGTTACATAGAGTCGGTTACAATGGTAGGAGATCTACATATCCGTATCGCCAAGCTTGCCTTCCACGCCAAGGAAAGTTCCACCCGGACACGGGGTGAAGTCTTCAATCTTGTATCTTCATAGTCTTGGAGTCCGGTTGATGATGATAGTCCGGCCGATGATAGTCCAGCCGATGATGGTAGTCCGGCAATCCGGACACCCCCTAATCCGGGACTCCCTCACACCCACTGGAGGATTTAGAGCATATAAAAAAATAACAATCATTTATGAGATTGTAAAAACTGTGTCACGGGGTGACCGAGTGGTGATGAGGTGACCAACCGAGTGGCGACGCGCGGGACGGCCGAGTGGTGATGAGGTGACCAACCAAGTGGCGACGCGCGGCGCGGCCGAGTGATGAAGATGCTTCTCGCAGAGTGACGATGCGGGGGGCGTCCGAGTGAAGTAGATGCGTCCCGCGGAGTGGCGACGTGCGGGGCGCCCGAGTGAAGCAGACGCGTCCCGCGGAGTGGCGACATGCGGGGCGTCCGAGTGAAGTAGACGCGTCCCGCAGAGTGGCGACCTGCGGGGCGTCCGTGTGAAGTAGACGCGTCCCTCCGAGTGGCGACGTGCGGGGCGTCCGAGTGAAGTAGATGTGTGCTGCGGAGTGACGATGCGGGGGCGTCCGTGTGAAGCAGACGCGTCCCGCGGAGTGGCGACGTGCGGAGCGTCCGAGTGAAGTAGATGTGTTCCGCGGAATGATGAGGCGCGGGGTGTCCGAGTGAAGTAGATGCGTCCCGCGGAGTGATGAGGCGCGGGGCGTCCGAGTGAAGTAGATGCGTCCCGCGGAGTAATGAGGCGTGGGGCGTCCGAGTGAAGTAGACGCGTCCCGTAAAGCGGCGACGTGCGGGGCGTCCGTGTGAAGCAGACGCGTCCTGCGGAGTGGCGACGTGCAGGGCGTTTGATTGATGAAAATGTGTGCAACTGAGCGTTGGCATGCAGGTGACCGAGTGGCAATGATCCCGTTTGATCCGAGCGAACTAGTCACATCCGAGTGGTCATGCCGACCGAAGGGAGTTTTTGCCGAGTGGATGATGCCGGAGGGAGAAGCTGCTGAGCATGGCGGCATGATCAACTCCTGGTCCACACACCATGGCGGGTTTGTGCCTCCGGTAGCGGGACGCTGTCGTGTGTGGGGACCGAGCCAGCTTCCGGTTGCGGCGGTGTGGTGTTGACTCCAGTGTACAGGCTATCGCGCTCCGGACGAAGGAACTGCCGGGGCATCGTGCCGGAGACCGTTGGTCACCGGGATTTGCCCATGCTTGCCGCTTCACATGTCGTTGCATGCATTGATGGAGTTCACCACGTCCAAAACCTGTACACGCATGCAAAAAACTTAATTAGCGGTAATTAAGCAAGAGTTAAGGCCGGTATTGCATGCGATGGAAGTTTTGGTCATTTATCTTCTGCAAGCGGTTTATTGCCACGTCGTGGGAGGTCCACTGCCCATTCAAGTCCAGTGATCTGGACCAGGCGAGGCTGGTGGAGATGACCTGTAGTAAATTGCCCACGTCCAGAGTCTGCGTCCATTTATCCCCTGCATGTAGGAAATAAATGGGAAGTAATTAAGGTTAGAGAGAGAGTTAAAGGCAGGGCACAGAGCTCCCTAGTCGGCCATGGTGCCCAGCAGCGGCGGCTTTGGCGTGGACCTAGCACGAGGTGAGGCGGCCCGTGAGAAATCCAAGTGCGGGACGGGCGGACGGCGTTGTCCTGCGAGGCCGCGTGCGGGCGGAGCTACGCTGGGTCTGAGGCTCCCCGCGGAGATCACCGTCGAGCTGTTGGCCCCATTGCCACCGTCGAGCCACCGCGGAGGCGCGGCCGCATCTGTTGAGGACGAAGCTCTGCTTGCCGGCTCCTGCGCTTCATCGCTCGGGGAGTCGGCCGGCCGATTGGGACTACCTAGCCCGCGCAGAAGCTGCGGCCAAGCCACCAATCGGAAGGAGGAGCGGCGCGCTGCTAGGCGTGGCGATCCGTCGGGGCGATGGAGGGAGATGTCGAAGAGCGGAACCGCCGTGTGTCCGCGTGGCCGTCGTGCAGCTTATGCTCTGGCTGCGTCAGGTCCGCGCGAGATGATCGCCTGAACCGGCGTCCGTTACTCTTTGATTCTTGTACATGCTTGAATCGATCGACATGACGTCCTGTGAAGATGCATCTTTTCTCCTCCTTTTTTGATGCTTACATTTACCGCGAGATGAACAGTATGAACAGTAAGAATAGAAAATAAACATAGATGAATAAAATAAAAAACCATCTGCATCGCGGCTCGATAGACGCCATGCCCCACGGTGGGCGCCAACTGTTGTGGGAACGACTCCGACAGTAAGAGAGGTGTAGGATAACGGAGCATGATCTATCGAGATGCATATGGGTGACACGATGGTTTTAGCGAGTTCGGGCCTCTCACGGTGGAGATAACAACCCTACGTCTCGTGCTCCGGAGAGGCTTTGTTTTATCTGAGTATATATCCGGAGATTACAATGTGTGTGTCAGAGAGAGGAACGGATCCCCATGCCTGAGCTAAGTCCTGAGACTAATGGTGAAGAGAGGGAGAGGTGGAAGAAAAGAACCCCCCCTAGTCTAGTGGTGGGGGTGGCTTATATAGAGTGCGCCACCCCCTCACCTCCTATGTTATAAAGTGGAGTATCAATGCCATAATACCTGGCCACTACAAAACCGTTATGCTGACTATTGGTCTTCGTGATATCCGGAGTGAGTTACCCGGCCGACTGGAATGAGCTCGTCGAGTGCAGTGTCGCGGTTCGAGTGGTTGTTGCCGTCCGAGTGACTTTCAAGTTGAGGTACATCTGACGGGCGATCCGCCCAGGGCCCAAAGACAAAGTGTACGGTGTCCATGGGTAGGGTCTTTAGGTCAGGCCTGTTACCCTACCCCCAATACATGTCCTCGTCAGGCGCCGCCCCCCCTCCTTGTCCAATTCGGACTAGACGGGGAGGGGTGCGCGGCCTGCCCTAGCCGCCCCTCCTCTTCTCCACTAAGGCCCATCTTGGCCCATTAAACTCCCCGGGGGGTTCCGGTAACCCCCCGGTACTCCGGTATATGTCCGATACTCCCCGAAACCATTCCTTTGTCTGAACATAGTCGTCCAATATATCGATATTTATGTCTCGACCATTTCGAGACTCCTCGTCATGTCCGTGATCACATCCGGGGCTCCGAACTACCTTCAGTACATCAAAACACAAAAAATCATAATACAATCGTCACCGAAACTTTAAGCGTGCGGACCCTACGGGTTCGAGAACTATGTAGACATGACCGAGACATGTCTCCGGTCAATAACCAATAGTGGAACCTGGATGCTCATATTGGCTCCTACATATTCTACGAAGATCTTTATCGGTCAAACCGCATAACAACATACGTTGTTCCCTTTGTCATCGGTATGTTACTTGCCCGAGATTCAATCGTCGGTATCTCAGTACCTAGTTCAATCTCGTTATTGGCAAGTCTCTTTACTCGTTCCGTAATACATCATCCCGCAACTAACTCATTAGTTACAATGCTTGCAAGGCTTATAGTGATGTGCATTATCGAGTGGGCCTGCAGATACCTCTCGACAATCGGAGTGACAAATCATAATCTCGAAATACGCCAACCCAACAAGTACCTTTGGAGACACCAGAGAGCACCTTTATAATCACCCAGATTACGTTGTGACGTTTGGTAGCACACAAAGTGTTCCTCCGGTAAATGGGAGTTGCATAATCTCATAGTCATAGGAACATGTATAAGTCATGAAGAAAGCAATAGCAACATACTAAACGATCAAGTGCTAAGCTAACGGAATGGGTCAAGTCAATCACATCATTCTCCTAATGATGTGATCCCGTTAATCAAATGAGAACTCATGTCTATGGCTAGGAAACATAACCATCTTCGATTAACGAGCTAGTCAAGTAGAGGCATACTAGTGACACTGCTTGTCTATGTATTCACACATGTATCATGTTTCCGATTAATACAATTCTAGCATGAATAATAAACATTTATCATGATATAAGGAAATAAATAATAACTTTATTATTGCCTGTAGGGCATATTTCCTTCACCCCTGCCTCGTGGGCCCCCTGGAGCTTCACCGACCTCAACTCCAACTCTATATATTCACGTTCGGGGAGAAAAAAATTAGAGAGAAAGATTCATCGCGTTTTACGGTACGGAGCCGCCGCCAAGCCCTAATCTCTCTCGGGAGGGCTGATCTGGAGTCAGTTCGGGGCTCTAGAGAGGGGAATCCGTCGCCACCGTCATCATCAACCATCCTCCATCACCAATTTCATGATGCTCACTGCCGTGCGTGAGTAATTCCATCGTAGGTTTGCTGGACGGTGATGGGTTGGATGAGATTTATCATGTAATCGATTTAGTTTTGTTAGGGTTTGATCCCTAGTATCCACTATGTTCTGAGATTGATGTTGCTATGACTTTGCTATGCTTAATGCTTGTCACTAGGGCCCGAGTGCCATGATTTCAGATCTGAACCTATTATGTTTTCATGAATATATGTGAGTTCTTGATCCTATTTTGCAAGTCTATAGTCACCTACTATGTGTTATGATCCGGCAACTCTAGGACCACTCCCGGTAATGACCGTAGTTTGAGGAGTTCATGTATTCACTAAGTGTTAATGCTTTGGTACGGTACTCTATTAAAAGGAGGCCTTAATATCCCTTAGTTTCCGTTAGGACCCCGCTGCCGCGGGAGGGTAGGACGAAAGATGTCATGCAAGTTCTTTTCCATAAGCACGTATGACTATATTCGGAATACATGCCTACATTACATTGATGAATTGGAGATAGTTCTGTGTCACCCTATGTTATGATTGTTACATGATGAACCGCATCCGGCATAATTCTCCATCACCGATCCAATGCCTACGAGCTTTTCACTTATTGTTCTCCGCTTATTTACTTTTCCGTTACTCTTTATTACAATCACTACAAAACCCAAAAATATTACTTTTGCTATCAAGTATCGTTACTATCATACTACTTTGCTACTAAATACTTTGCTGTAGATATTAAGTTATCCAGGTGTGGTTGAATTGACAACTCAACTGCTAACACTTGAGAATATTCTTTGGCTCCCCTTGTGTCGAATCAATAAATTTGGGTTGAATACTCTACCCTCGAAAACTGTTGTGATCCCCTATACTTGTGGGTTATCAAGACTATTTTCTGGCTCCGTTGCCGGGGAGCATAGCTCTATTGTTTGAGTCACTTGGGATTTATATCTGCTGGTCACTATGAAGAACTTGAAAGACGAGAAAACAAAATTTTACCCCTCAACTACGAGGGGAGGTAAGGAACTGCCATCTAGCTCTGCACTTGATTCACCTTCTGTTTTGAGTAAGCTTGCGACACCTAAACCTGCTTCTGCTATTAACTCTGATATGTCGCATGTTATTCATGATGCCACTTCTTCTATGCATGATACCTATGATGAAACTACATCTATGCTTGATACTACTGTGCCACTTGGTGAATTTCTTGATGAACAACTTGCTAGGGATAGAGAGAATGCAATTATTGAAACTGATAATATTGATGAAAGTGATGATGAAGACTCTCCCCCTAGATATGAATTGCCTGTTGTGCCTGAAGGCTATGTTATGGATGAAGAAACTGCTAGAGACTTTCTTGCTTGCAATGATAGAAGTGATCTTAAGAAATTATTAGCTAAGTTGAAACAAAAATCTTTGAATGCTAGAATGAAATATGATCTTGCTTATGCTACTTCACCTATCTTTGTTACTGATAAGGATTATGAATTCTCTGTTGATCCTGATATAATTACTTTGGTCGAATCTGATCCTTTCTATGGCTATGAATCTGAAACTGTTGTGGCACATCTTACTAAATTAAATGATATAACCACCCTGTTCACTAAAGATGAGAAAACTCGCTACTATTATATCCTTAAGATATTCCCGTTCTCATTAAAGGGTGATGCTAAGATATGGTTTAATTCTCTTGATCCTGGTTGTGTGCGTAGTCCCTAGGATATGATTTATTACTTCTCTGCTAAATATTTCCCTGCTCATAAGAAACAAGCTGCTTTAAGGGAAATATATAATTTTGTGCAAATTGAAGAAGAGAGTCTCCCACAAGCTTGGTGGAGGATTCTCAAATTAATTAATGCTTTGCCTGATCACCCTCTTAAGAAAAATGAAATACTTGATATCTTTTATAATGGACTAACTGATGCTTCCAGAGACCACCTGGATAGTTGTGCTGGTTGTGTTTTCGTGGAAAGAATCACGATCAAGCTGAAATTCTATTGAATAATATGTGGACCAATGAAAATAATTGGACACTTCTGAACCAACTCCTAAGCCAACTCAAGAAGAGGGGTGTTCTATTTCTCACCAGAAGATATGCAAGAGGCAAAGAAATCTATGAAAGAAAAGGGTATTAAAGCTGAAGATGTTAAGAATTTACCTCCTATTGAAGAAATACATGGTCTTAATTTACCGCCTGTTGAAGAAATATATGGTCTTAATTCATCACCTATTGAAGAAACACATGGTCTTGATAACCCGACATAGGTAGTAAAGGTAAATTCTCTCTATAGATATGATAAAGCTGAAATCCCTCCTACTAAGTTTGCTAGCCAATGTTTGGATGAGTTTGATACCTTTATGGTTAAGCAAGAAGATTTTAATGCTTATTTTGGTAGACAATTAAAACAAAATGCTTATATGATTGAACACTTGGGTGATTATATGTCTAGAGTTAAAGGTGAACTTAAAATCATTAGTAAACATGCTTCTATGGTTACCACTCAAGTAGAACAAGTACTTAAAGCTCAGACTGATTTGCTCAATGAAATGAATAGTAAGAATAATGACTTTGCTGTTAGAGTTGCAACTAGAGGAGGTAAAGTGACTCAGGAACCTTTGTATCCTAAGGGCCACCCTAAGAGAATTGAGCAAGATTCTCAGAGAACTAATGTAGATGCACCTAGTCCTCCTAAGAAGAAGAAAAAGAAAAATGATACGACTTTGCATGCTTCTTGTGAACCTCTTATGGTAATATATGGTAATGAACATGAACCTAGTGATAATGTTAATGATAATGTTCATGTTGATGCTCAACCTAGTAATGACAATGATGTAGAAATTGAACCTGTTGTTAATCTAGATAACCCACAATCAAAGAATCAATGTTATGATAAGAGAGACTATGTTGCTAGGAAGCACGGTAAAGAAAGAGAACCATGGGTTCAGAAACCCATGCCTTTTCCTCCCAAACCATCCAAGAAAAAGGATTATGAGGATTTTGAGCGCTTTGCTGAAATGATTAGACATATCTTCTTGCGTATGCGATTAACTGATATGCTCAAAATGAATCCTTATGCCAAGTATATGAAAGATATTGTTACAAATAAAAGAAAGATACCGGAAGCTGAAATTTCCACCATGCTTGCTAATTATACTTTTAAGGGTGGAATACCAAATAAACTTGGAGATCCAAGAGTACCAACTATACCATGCTCCATTAAAAGAAACTATGTTAGAAATGCTTTATGTGATCTTGGAGCCGGTGTTAGTGTTATGCCTCTCTCTTTATATCGTAGACTTGATTTGAATAAGTTGACACCTACTGAAATATCTTTGCAAATGAATGATAAATCAACTGCTATACCTGTCGGTATTTGTGAGGATGTGCCTGTTGTGGTTGCATACGTTACTATTTTAACAGACTTTGTTATTCTTGATATTCCCGAGGACGATAGTATGTCTATTATTCTTGGAAGACCCTTTTTGAATACTGCAGGGCCTGTTATTGATTGCAACAAAGGCAATGTCACTTTTCATGTTAATGGTAATGAGCATACGGTACACTTTCTGAGGAAACAACCTCAAGTCCACAGTATCAATTCTATTGGAAAAATTCCATCAATTATTATTGGAGGTTTTGAATTTCCTTTTCCTACTGTCAAAAAGAGATATGATATTTTTATTGTTGGGGATGTACATATCCCTGTTGAGGTAACATAGTGTCATTTGAAATTTCTCCGATTCCATGTTATTCTGAATGAGTTTGTTAATAAGACTTGATCAACCTTGTTAGTGGATTCCTTTTGATGAGCATGATATGGATGAAGTTAGAAGGCACAACCTTCTGTACCCCCTTTTACCTTTTGTTATTTAGTTGAAATAAAGTAAAAAACGTATTTTTCTATCTGTTTCCTGAATTATCCGTGCAATATAAAAATACCCCGAAAATAAAAGTTCTCCAAATGCCCTGAAATTTAAATATGATTTTTTTCTGGAATATTTGAGAATATCTGGCACTGAGAACACAGCAGGGGGAGCAAGCACCTGGCCACTAGGGTCCAGGGCACGCCCACCCCTACAGGGCGCGCCCCCTGCCTCGTGGGCCCATGGTGGCCCCCTCCATTTATTCCAGCCACCACACACTCCTTCCTCCCAAAAAAATCACCAACCATCTCAAGCACGAGTTCTGGCACATTTTTCTGCGATTTTCAATCTCCTTGCTCAAAGCACCTCTCACAAAACTGCTTTGGGGGATTGTTCCTTGGTATGTGACTCCTCCAATGGTCCAATTAGTTTTTGTTCTAGTGCTTTATTCATTGCAAATTTTTGCTGCCTAGGTGACCCTGTTCTTGAGCTTGCATGTCAAATTTATATGGTCCCAAGTAGTTCTAATGCATGATATAGTCTCTAGGCACTTGTGGGAGTAGTTGCTATCAATTTTGCTGAGTTTCATTCACTTTTATTTGTAGTTACTAAAAATTTCAGAAATTTTCAGAAAATGATGAAGAGATTTTTGAGGGGCTCATCGAGCCGAAGCTCGAAGGAAAAGCAAAGTGAAGAAGAAGAGAGGCCCAAGTATAATCTCCCTCGCACCGCTGAAGTTTGGCCGTGCGAATGGCCTTGTGATGATTTCTTGAGAGCAACCGGGATTTATGATGATTTTTATGAGTTGGCTGAGAATGCAGGCCTCACCGACTTCCTCTGCGACCAACGCGAACAGTATCTCTTACTCACTAATATCTTTGTGCAAAATTTTAATTTCCATTCTAGGAGGTCACCACCTACGTTGGATTTTTATTTATATGATGAGTATAAGGAGATGACCCTTCGTGAATTTTGTGAGGTTTGCAAGTTGCCCTTTTCGGGCATCATAGAGGAACCACATCTTGATGATGTGGATGGGTTTATTGATACCATTGTTGTAGGGGAAACGAGGAATGTTTCCGACGCACGAATTACTAGCATACACTTTCCTGTTCTACATTACTTTGCTATATTCGCTAGTAGATGCTTAATTGGTTGCGGAAACTGTGGAAACCTGAGTGCCCATGATATTGTTATTTTGTGCCATGCCTTATTTCGTGATGACACATTTAGTATGGGCACTATTGTTGCAAAGCGGTTAAACCTTAACCGTACTAAGGGCCCCATCTTGGGAGGCATCTTCGCCTCGCGCCTCGCCGCATACTATAACATACCTATTAGGCATTATGAGAAAGAAGAAAAGTTGCTGCTTTCTGTTTTTCTAGATTATAAGAGTATGGTAGCACATGATTTTATTGTTAAGAATAGGGAAAAGGCGCTTAAGTACAAATTAATATTTGGTAAAAATCATCCTGAGACTATTACCTTGCCTGCTCCTTCCTTGTTTGATTTATCTGCAGGCGAGTACCTTGTTCCGTTGGAGGCCATTCATGCCTACCGGAACCCTACATCAGCTACAGAGCCGGAGCCGGAACCACAATTTGATCCTCCACGACAGCCTAATTACCAGTGGGATCCGGAGGTGATTGCCAACCAGTGGCAATCCGAGGCTTCTTCACAGTATGACCCCAATTATAACTATGGATATCCGTGAGGCCAGCCGTGGCAATAAACCAACTTAGGCCAAAAGCCTAAGCTTGGGGGAGTACGTATCTCTCACCGACATTACATTTATGTTCACACACTCATTGCTAGATGACGGTGCTCATACTTTTTCACTGTAATATCCATGCTAGTTTATTTTATTTTTCATGCTTTCTTCTTGTGTGTTTAAAAAACCTCAAGAAAAAACAAAAAAAAATATTAGTAGTAGCTTTTAGCTAGTTTACTTTCTTGCTGTAGTAGTAGTAATTAAAAAGAAAACCCAAAAAGATTTCTCGTTCTTCTTTTGCTTGTTGGGAGCTTTCCCGTGTAAATAGTTTTATTTCCTTTCTTTTCTTTGGGGGTCGATAGGAGAAGACCATAATAAATTGTTAAAGTGGCTCTATTATGCATTATTGTTGATTTAACCAAGAGCCTATATTGCCTTGTCTTCTCCTGTTTATTGAATGCTCGCAGATTCCAGCTTAGTCCAATGCACGTGCACTATTATTAGTATTCACATCGTCCGGTTGTGCAAGTGAAAGGCAATTATGACGATATATGGTGGACTGATTGAGATAAGAAAAGCTGGTATGAACTCGACCTCTTTTGTTGTTGTAAATATGATTAGTTCATCGTTCCTGATTCAGCTTATTATGAATAAACATGTTTGCGGTGACAACTAGAGATTATAGTTGCTTATGTCATGCTTAATTAGCTAGGAGTTTATAGTGGTTCATCTTGCGTGCCAACATGCTATTAAAATGGTTGTGATGTGGTATAGTAGGGTGGTCTCCTTCTTTGAATGATTCAGTGACTTGACTTGGCACATGTTCACGCATGTAGTTGAAACAAAATCAACATAGCCTTCATGATATTTATGTTCATGGTGGATTATATCCTACTCACACTTGCACTCAATGTTTATTAATTTTAATGCATGTTCATGACTGTTGTCGCTCTCTAGTTGGTCGCTTCCCAGCCTTTTGCTAGCCTTCACTTGTACTAAGCGGGAATACTGCTTGTGCATCCAATCCCTTAAACCCCAAAGTTATTCCATATGAGTCCACTATACCTTCCTATATGCGGTATCTACCTGCCGTTCCAAGTAAATTTGTATGTGCCAAACTCTAAACCTTCAAATGAAATTCTGTTTTGCATGCTCGAATAGCTCATGTATCAACTAGGCATGTCCTTATCTTCCATGTTAGGTGGGTTATTCTCAAGAGGAGTGGATCTGCTCCTCACTCACGAGAAAATGGCTGGTCACCGGGATGCCAGTCCCATGCTTTATGCATCCATTACTATTAGTTTATATTGGGTATGACTATGACTGGATCTCTTTTACCATGAATTACAATGTTTAGTCAGTCCTTGATCTTTAAAGGTGCTCTGCATTTATGTTTTGGCGGTCTCGTAAAGGGCTAGCGAGATACCATCTTGTTATATCATATCATGATTGTTTTGAGAAAGTGTTGTCATCCGAGATTTATTATTATTGCTAGCTAGTTGATTATGCCATTGACATGAGTAAACATGAGACCTAAGTGTTATTGTCAATATGGTTAGTTCATAATCTTTGCTGAAAACTTGAATGTTGGCTTTACATATTTACAACAACAAGAGCAAACAGAGTTTGTAAAAGTTTTTCTTTATCACTTTCAGTTTATCAACTGAATTGCTTGAGGACAAGCAAAGGTTTAAGCTTGGGGAGTTGATACGTCTCCGTCAGATTCTACTTTTCCAAACACTTTTGCCCTTGTTTTGGACTCTAACTTGCATGATTTGAATGGAACTAATCCGGATCGATTTGTTTTCAGCAGAATTGCCATGGTGTTATTTTTGTGCAGAAAAAAAAGTTCTTGGAATGACCTGAAACTTCACGGAGATTATTTTTGGAAAATATAAAAAATACTGGCGAAAGAACCAAGGCCAGGGGGCCCACACCCTCTCCACGAGGGTGGGGGGCACGCCTGCCCCACCTGGGCGCGCCCCCCTGCCTCGTGGGCCCCCTGGAGCTCCTCCGACCTCAACTCCAACTCTATATATTCACGTTCGGGAAGAAAAAATCAGAGAGAAAGATTCATCACGTTTTACGATACGGAGCCGCCGCCAAGCCCTAATCTCTCTCGGGAGGGCTGATCTGGAGTCCGTTCGGGGCTCCGGAGAGGGGAATCCGTCGCCATCGTCATCATCAACCATCCTCCATCACCAATTTCATGATGCTCACCGCAGTGCGTGAGTAATTCCATCGTAGGCTTGCTGGACGGTGATGGGTTGGATGAGATTTATCATGTAATCGAGTTAGTTTTGTTAGGGTTTGATCCCTAGTATCCACTATGTTCTGAGATTGATGTTGCTATGACTTTGCTATGCTTAATCCTTGTCACTAGGGCCCGAGTGCCATGATTTCAGATCTGAACCTATTATGTTTTCATGAATATATGCGAGTTCTTGATCCTATCTTGCAAGTCTATAGTCACCTACTATGTGTTATGGTCCGGCAACCCCGAAGTGACAATAATCGGGACCACTCCCTGTGATGACCGTAGTTTGAGGAGTTCATGTATTCACTAAGTGTTAATGCTTTGGTCCGGTACTCTATTAAAAGGAGGCCTTAATATACCTTAGTTTCCGTTAGGACCCCGCTGCCACGGGAGGGTAGGACGAAAGATGTCATGCAAGTTCTTTTCCATAAGCACGTATGACTATATTTGGAATACATGCCTACATTACATTGATGAATTGGAGCTAGTTCTGTGTCACCCTATGTTATGATTGTTACATGATGAACCGTGATCCCAAGCATAATTCTCCATCACCGATCCAATGCCTACGAAGCTTTTCACTTATTGTTTTCCACTTATTTACTTTTCCGTTACATCGTTACAATCACTACAAAACCCAAAAATATTACTTTTGCTACTGTTATCAAGCATTATCATACTACTTTGCTACTAAATACTTTGCTGCAGATATCAAGTTATCCAGGTGTGGTTGAATTGACAACTCAACTGCTAATACTTGAGATTTTTCTTTGGCTCCCCTTGTGTCGAATCAATAAATTTGGGTTGAATACTCTACCCTCGAAAACTGTTGCGACCCCCTATACTTGTGGGTTATCAGGCTGCTGGTGGAGCGCTTATTGCCAAGAAATGGGTAGAGGTCGCCGTCGCTAACGGAGATCAGGAGCACCTTCCGTGTTCGAAGATCCTTCACAAGAAGACCACAAGGGTAAAATTCAATGGAACAAGAGTTGTCTTTAGTAAAACGACGAATGGAAATAAGGCTAGTGACGACATTGGGAGAGACGAGCACGTCAGTAAGAGAAAGTCAGAGGGTGGGAGAGTGGTGGATCCGATGGCTGTGACGGGAATATGATGCCCATTGCCGACAAGAATGGAAGAAGGAACATGCTTTAAAGAACCATACTTGATAATGTTACATGTATTTGCCTGTCACATGGGAGTAAGCACCACTGTCAAGGTACCACTCGGGCGCGGGGTTGGAGGGGAAGCCGTCGTTGCTGTACGCGGCATTGAGCATCGCAGCGTGCTCCCAAGATGGCTGCTGGGTGGAGTAGAAGGGTGGTGGTGCCATAGGCCCGTGCTGGTACACGGGGTACGCCTGTGCATGGGATCTAGGGCGCGGGCCGAGCACGCCAGCGGCGTTGGGCAGAACCTAGCCAGAGCGTGGGGGCGGCAGCACCATGCCGTAAGGGGCGAAGTAGCTGGTGAAGGGCGCTGCAGGAGGGGGCGGGTTGCGCCCGGAGTTGCCGCCGCGGTCACCACGACCGCGACCAGATGGTGGAGTGGGCGGATGAGGAGCGTCGCGGCCACCACAGTCACCACCGTCACGGTCGTTGGAGCGGTCGGATGGGCGATCACCCCGATCGTTGGCCGCGCCCTCTCCTCGGCCGGTCAGGGCGAAGGCCGAGGCGCTCTCCTCGGCCACGCGCTGCTCTTGGGACTCTTCGGCGAGGATGACCCGGGGGAGGACGGTGTCGAAGGGAGGCCCTGATCGCCGATGACGACGCGGATGGTGTCGAGCCGCTTGTCGAGGCCATGGAGAAATTGGGTGGTGAGATCCACCTCAGTGACGGCGTGATCGATGTCAGCCAAGCCATCGGTGAGGAGCTTCATGCGGCGCGCGTACTCGGAAACCGAGAGATCATCTTCCTTGAGGTTACGATACTGGCAATTGAGAATCATGTATCGGGCGGCGCGATTGGCGAGGAAGAAATCCTTGATCTTGTGCCAGAGAGCGAAGGTGGTGGTGGCGCCGACGACATGGTTACACATCGTGTCGGAGAGGGTGGCGTAGATCCAGAGGACGACGTGGGCGTCCAGCTCTAGGCGGAGGTGGCGTTGGGAGGGGGTGGGTGCTCGATGAGGTAGGACACGCCGTAGCGAATGAGGACCATGAGAAAGAATGTCTTCCATTTGTGGTAATTGTGATCGGCGGGGTTAAGAAGGAACTTGATGTGATTGGTGATGTGGTCGATGTAGATCGGCAGACGCGGCGCAGGGACAGTGGGAGGAGCGGTGGCGCCGGAGTTGAAGAGGGGGGCAAACTGGGTGCCCGAGGCGACGGAAGATCCACTCAAAAGGGAGGGTGTGGTGCCGAAAACGGACGGCGGGGAGGAGGCAGCGGAGGAGAAGGAGTTTGTGACCGCAGTAGGCGCCGTGGGGGAGGAGAGGGAGCCCGGCGAAGTGGCGGAGCTCGTGGCGGCGGAGGGAGAGGAGTCAGGTGCGGCCATGGAGGAACCTAGAATCTGATACCAAGTTGTACTGAATGTTTCTCTCCTTGAGTGATTCAGTTACAATGTACAGCATATATGAAAGACTAGTGCTCCTAAAATTGAGGCAAGAAGGCAACGAGCGCTGCCGATCCTACAAAGTAGGAGTGGATGTAGCCACTTACAACAGAAAATATACAACGTGTACATGTACAGTTTAACAATCTGTCTGACTGACAATGGTAGTCTCAAATTGCATTGGTGTTCTCATCACTCAACAAATCCACGTAGGGATCCATTGTCGTGCCAAACAACAACAAAGCACTACCCCTCTCTCTCTCCCCCTCCAGCTTTGTAGAAGCACCACCTCTATCTCTTTTTCATTCCTTCTCTCTCTTTCTCTGTTAATAACTCTCTCTCTCTCTCCTGCTTTGCAGAAGCACCACCTCCATCTCTTTTTCCTTCTCTTTCTCTCTCATCTGCACAGCAACAACAAATAGCAAAAACAACATCCATGCAACATATTATATCTCCTTTTTTCTCTCTCTCTCTCGGATCAGTCTCTTCCACCTCCTAATAGCATCAAGCAAATAAGCATGGAAAATATTATCTTATCTCTCACTCCCTGCTACCAGTAGTAGTTGGACGCACAACAACACGCCAGTGTAGCCAAAAGAATCTCTCTCTCATCTCTCACCGGTCTCCCTGCAGGCCTCCAGTGCCATGCAAGCACTCTTGGCCTGCTACAGCATCGTGCTCTCCTGCCTAAGCGGCGCCTCAACTCCCCTGCAGTTCCCCACTCCGACACCGCCCACTATCCCACATTCCCCGCCGCTCCCGGCTGGCACCTCACGGCTCACATGCGCGAGCAAAGGAGTCAAGGACACCAGCATCGACGTCACCATGTGCAGCAGCACGGTGGCCTGCCTCGGCGTCCTTGTACGAGGAGCAGGCGACCCTCAAACCCGTCGAGGTAGGTCTCCTATGGAGGGAGGCGAGCTAGGGTTTAAAGGGAAGGAGCAGGATGCCATCCTCATTCAGCGTTGCCAATGGCAGCACGAAGGCGGGGCGACGACCTATGTATGTTTTTTTAGACGAAGGCGAATACTCTATGTATGTTTTCAAATGAAAATATACGCACAGTTTCTTCTTAAGCGGTGTTACAGGGTGGTGCCTCAATCACTAGTAGATATTTCAGATACGTCAATTATCTCCCCCGTTTGCAAGCGCAGGGTCATATGTGCGAGTACATGGTAACGGATATACGATGCTTTGCATGTATAGTGTGCATGCATGCATAAAGGTGTACTTGTAGCAATTGGATTAAATAATGTCTGCTCTAACACTGTAGTAGTCGTCGTCTAGCTCTGGTATGCAGCAGCTCTGAAGCAACCATGCAGCTATTTGAACCGGTGGTCACGTGCTTAATTAGCACAACATTAGCCCATTACCATCGCTGCAAAATTGCATACACGAATTCTTCGCTACTCCCTCCGTTCCATAATATGTTTTTCTGAGTCACTTCTTCCGTTCCATAATGTAAGATGTTTTTTGACACTAGACTAGACTAAAAAAAACATATTATGTTATAGGACGGAGGAAGTAGTTCGTAAAACACACAGAATTCACCACTACAGTTCATGAATACGCTGGAAGAAGACTACCCTGAAAGAAAAGAGGTGAAGCATATATCTCCTGGCAGGGACCCGTGCGTGTTAAATAGCAAACAAGATTACATCGAGGGTTGGCAGGTTGTTGTGTTAGCTTGACCCCTCATCCAAGACTATACTAAATAAGGATCTCTAATCTCCAACAACATGCCCAAGTTACAACGCACGCACACAAGTTACACCCCATGACATATGTCACGTTACAACTACAAACATATCATTTACATCCTCCCTCAATCTAAACGTGTCAAGATTAAGATTGTTCTTGAAAGCTTGTAGTTGTCGAATCGGTAATGGTTTTGTAAAACCATCTGCCACTTGGTCTCCTGTTGGAATGAACTTGATCTCCAACAATTTTCTAGCAACCCTCTCTCTGACAAAGTGAAATTCAATCTCTATGTGTTTCGTCCTTGCATGGAACACTAGATTAGCTAAGAGATATGTTGCTCCAAGATTATCACACCATAGACAAGAAGTGCTTGACCTTCTTACTCCTAGCTCATCTAATAGAGTTTCCATCCACATTACCTCAGCTGTTGCCAGAGATTTATATTCTGCTTCAGTACTAGAGCGAGAGACTGTTGCTTGTTTCTTTGCATTCCAGGATATAAGGTTAGAACCAAAGAAAACAGCAAATCCACCTGTAGACCTTCTATCATCAGGACACCCTGCCCAATCTGCATCAGAAAAGGCACTAACAGTTGTTGAAGGTGATTTACATATTTTGAGTCCTGTACCGGCACTTCCTTGAATATATCTCAATATCCTCTTTACTGCTGTCCAATGAAGTGAAGTAGGGGAGTGTAGAAATTGACAGACCTTGTTAACAGAGAAGGATATATCAGGTCTTGTCAAAGTTAAATATTGTAGTGCACCCACCACACTCCTATATTTAGTCCCTTCCTCTGGACTCAACAATTCTCCTTCATGCAATGATAATTTTTCTGTTGCAGATAGAGGTGTACTAGAGGGTTTACAGTCCCTCATACCTACACGCTTGAGTATATCCTTGGCATATTTTTCCTGAGTCAGCAGTTACCATCATGTACCTGTTTTACTTCTATGCCGAGGAAATAATGTAATTCTCCCAAGTCCTTGAGAGCAAACTCAGTCTTCAAGTTTTTAAGTAAAGCTGAGGTGGCTTGTGGAGAGGAGCTAGCAACAATTATATCATCTACATATATAAGCATATAAATGATCACCTTCTCATTTCTGAAGAAAAACAGAGAAGTATCTCCCCTTGAGGGTTGGAAACCAAGTTGTTGAAGCTTTGTGCTTAGTCTTGAGTACCAAGCTTTGGGTGCTTGTTTCAGACCATATAGTGATTTGTCCAATTTACACACATGATGTGGTTTGGTGCCATCCACAAACCCAGGTGGTTGCTTCATGTACACCTCCTCCTCGAGAATGCCATGTAAGAACGCATTCTGTACATCCAATTGGCGAAAAGTCCATCCCATGGAAACAGCAATAGACATAACAAGTCTAATAGTAGCTGCCTTAACTACTGGACTAAAAGTGTCTTCATAGTCAATTCCATAATGTTGTTTAAACCCCTTTGCTACTAGTCTAGCTTTGTATCTATCTATTGTACCATCAGAATTCCTCTTAATTTTGTATACCCATTTGCAATCTATAATGTTTCTACCTTGTCTAGGTGAGACTAGATGCCAAGTTTTGTTTTTAATAAGTGCATCATACTCTACTTCCATAGCTCGTTTCCAGTTTTCATCATCTACTGCTTCAGCTAGATCACGAGGTTCACCAGTAGCAGCAAAGTTTACTACTTTGAAATTTTTACCATACCTGACCATTCCATCTTTAGGAACAAGTGGTTTAAAATGCCTCTTTGTGACCATGTATTGGGTCGCTCAGGTTCAACAGCCACAGAAGATCCTGACGCTGCAGAAGATCCTGCAGCCGGTTCTAGACGCGATCGGGCCTGGAGATTCACCTCAGTTTCGGTGCTGTCGGGGGAGACAGCCAGACCAGTTGGCGAGGCGGAAACGCGTCCATGCGACACACGCCCGGGAGTCTGCGCCTCCTCATCATTCGGTGATGGTGACGCGTTGGACGCACCCGACCGCGAGCCTGGCCGCGTGTCACCCGTGGATGGGCTGCCCGCATCAGGTGGGGTGGTCGCGCCAGCCGGAGTGCGCGGTTCCGCCTTAGATTCCATGCGCGCGCCAGATGTAGCAGCGCCGCCAGATCTCTCGGGATCCACGCGCGCAGGCAAATCTGCCCTGCCACCAGATCTCTCGGGATCCGTGTGCGCAGGAGAATCTACTTCGTGTTCCGAGCCAGGCTGGTTTGGTTGTATATGCTGCATAAAATCATGAGCAAAACCAGTGTTTTCTGCTGCATTTTTTACTGCGGCTTCCTGCATCATCAGAACCATTAGTAGTCCTATTAATCATTTGATCATCAACTATTTTCCCCCCTTGATCGGTAGGATTAAGTAGGTCAGGAGGAAGTAAAAGAATCTCAGCCCTGAGGTGAGCACCGGCATTAGGATGAAGGGCAGCAAAAGGGAAAAGGTTTTCATCAAACAACACATCCCTGGAAACATGTCCTGTACAGATATCAAGGCACTTGTAGCCTTTGTGCAAGTTACTATAACCAAGAAAAGCACATTGCTTTGATCGAAATTGAAGTTTATGTGCGTTGTAGGGACGTAAATTGGGCCAACAAGTACACCCAAAAATTCTAAGAGAGGAGTAGTTGGGAGTTTCACCGAATAACCTAGTAAGGGGTGTTTCATGATTTATGACCTTACTTGGAACTCTATTGATCAAGTAGGTTGCGGCATCCCAAAACTTCAAAGGCATAGAGGCTTGAGCAAGCAAGGAGAGGCCAACCTCAACAATGTGACGGTGTTTGCACTCAGCTGACCCATTCTGCTGATGAGCATGAGGGCATGATACATGGTGTGGGATACCAATTTTGGTGAAGAAACAGTTCAACTTTTCGTACTCCCCTCCCCAATCTGTTTGAAGAGCAAGAATCTTTCAATCAAAACGTCGTTCAACAAGGTTTTGGAAGTCATGGAATTTCTGAAAAACTTCAGATTTGTGCTTGATGAGATAGATCCACGTGAATTTACTGAAATCATCGATAAAACTCACATAGTATTTTTTTCTGCCTACTGTTTCAATAGCAGGGCCCCACACATCAAAAAAGAAAAGTTCCAAAGGAAATTTAGATTCACTCAAGGATCGGGGATGAGGTAAATGGTGACTTTTGCCCTTTTGGCAGGCGTCACATACATGCTTATTGCTATCATTATTGACACACGGGAGCTTATTCTCACTAAGAATCTTCCTAACAACAATGGAAGAAGGGTGACCTAAACGTCTATGCCACCAATCCAGAGGTGGTTTTGTGACATTGAGCACGTGCTTCTGGACGTTTCCCCCGGTGTGTTTGACAGGATAGAGCCCTCTTCTACCCCTGCCTCGAAGAAGAACCTTCCTCGTTTCCAGATCCTTGATGAGAAAAAAATGAGGGTGAATTTCAACAATAGTATTATTGTAAAGAGCAAGTTTACTTGCAGAAATCAAATCTTTTGTTGCCTCAACAATAGTATTATTGTAAAGAGCAAGTTTACTTGCAGAAATCAAATCTTTTGTTGCCTCCGGAACATGAAGAACATCTTTTAGATAAAGATTGCGATCTAGGGTAGAAATAGTTGCATAACCAATATGATCAATGGACATACCTGATCCGAATGGACATACCTGATCCGTTTGCAGTATCAATCTGACCGTTGCCTGTGTACCTCTCCCGGACAGTCAGCTTCTCGAGATCGCTTGTAATATGGTCGGTTGCACCACTGTCCATGTATCAGTTGGTGTCAACCCCATACTGATGAGCAGCCACGTTGGCCGAGCGCTCCTCTCCTCCCTGATATGAAGAGTCATAGCGCTTCCAGCACTTCCAAGCAGGATGGCCAATTTTACCACAGATCCAGCACACCGGCTTGGAAGAGGAGTTGTTGTTGTAGTTCCCCCTGCCTCCACCGTGTCCTCCCGGGTTGCCTCGACCACGGCCGTGGTCACAACCACGGCCAAGATCACCACCGCCGCCTGGTTTGTTATTGAATCCGTGATCGCCGCCGCGATCACCGTTGTCGATGGCGTTGTTGTTCTTGTTGAAGCCGCGTCCACGCGCCGCCGCATTTGCGGACAACTGAGAGGACCCGCCGCGGAGATTCAGGCGAGTCTCAAAATTCAGAAACTGTGAAAACAGCTCCGGGATCCTGACAGGTTCGACCCTAGAGCACATGGCCGACACCACCGGATCGTACTCCTCATCCAGTCCAGCAAGGATGTGGGAGATCACCTCTTCCTCGTCCAAGGCCTTCCCTGAAGCAGTTAATTCATCACACAGAGTTCGGACCTTACCAACATACTCTGTGATCGTGGAGTTGCCCTTCTGAAGATTGGCTAGGGAAATTCTGACGTTGACGGTCTGCGCACTGGTGTGCGACGCGAGCATCCCTTGCACCGTGTTCCATAGCTCGCCGCGGTTTGGCAGGTTGCCACTTGGACGGCCATCTCACGCGGTAACGTGGTCAGCAGGTACGAGAAAACCTGCTGATCTCGTGCGTACCACACACCGAACTCTGGGTTCGGCGCCTTCGTCTTGGTTTTGCCATCATCGCCGGTGACCTCAATGGTCGTGGGCGGAGCCGGCTGCTCGGTGTCAAGGAAGCTTGCCATCTGCGCTCCCCTGATGGCTGAGAGCACCGTGGCGCGCCATAAGGCCTCGTTCCCTCTCGTAAGCTTCTCGATTGCGTTGTGTGCAAACGGAGACGAGGGGAAAGAATTTGCGGAGCAAGAGCTCGCTATGGAATATGGTATCCGAGCCAAGAAGTCTTGAGTTCAACACTCTGCCAACGCAGTATTAAATAAAGGACCCCGATAACTGCCGAACGTTCGGTCTGGGGGAACCCCAGACCGTCGATCGAACGCATGCGTTCGGGACGAGAATCATCCAGCCCGAACACCCTACCTCAGCAGCCTACAAGCCTTTTTGTTGTGAAACAAGAAAAAGAAACAAAAGCCCAGTTTGCACCAAATTTTACTGTGAATAAAAAAGCCCACTATTGGACGTATAACTAATAAAGGCCAGATGTTGCTCCACTCAAAAAAGGCCAGATTTTGCCATGCACTGAAAAATAATCACAAATGCTCCAAAAATAAAAATGCATGAATGAACCATGAGATCTCTACCACTATAAGATGAATGAACCAGAAAGATCATCCTTGCAAAGATGTCAAAATGTATGAATTTTCCATGGCAATTATTGTTGTTTACCAATCAAAAACATGGCAAAAATGTGCAGTGGGGACACATATGAACTTGCCATCACCGAAAAAGTCCAAAAAGAAATGTCGTGATAGATAATTTTTTTGAAAAAACAAGATACTACTAAAAAAATGACAATGGTTTCAAACCAAAAATTGCCATCATCAATATAAACAAATTTTGCCAAGGTCAAAAAAGATCGTTTTTGTGAAAAGGCACAAAACAGAAAGAAAAAGTTCATGGCAGTTTGCATCGGTACCATGATGACAAGAAATATGGACTAAAATCTATATGCTTTTACTGTATAAATTCGCCATCATGTGAAGCAAAAAACAAAAAATGCACCGTGTTAATATAGATAAATTCACCATGTTAATATAGGTCAAATAAAATAGTAAATCTTGCCATGGCAATAAACATTAAAAATTGCCATGAGAATTTAGATAAATTTGCCATGTTAATAAAGGTAAATTAGCCATGGCAAAATAAAAAGTAAACTTTCCATGCCAATAAAGGTTAAATATTGCCATGGGGATTTAGGTAAAATTGCCATGTTAATAAGGATCAATTTGCCATCGGCAAATAAAAAAGTAAAACTTGCCATGACAATAAAAGTTAAATATTGCCATGTAGATTTAGGTAAATTTACCGTGTTAATGAAAGTATATTAGACATGGCAAAAAATAGTAAAACTTGACATGGCAATAAAAGTTCAATATTGCCATGGGGATTTAGGTAAATTTTCCATGTTAATAAAAAGTCAAATAAATAGTAAAACTTTCCATGGCAATAAAAGTTAAATATTGTCATGGGTAGTTAGGTAAATTTACCATGTTAATAAAAGGTAAATTTGACATGGCAAATAAATAATAAAACTTGCCATGGCAATAAATGTTAAAAAATTGTCATGAAGATTTAGGTAAATTTGCCATGTTAAGAAAGGTGAAATAATTAGTAAAACATGCCATCGCAATATTTTCCATTTTATGTTGTTTCCGAAAATTTCAAGAAGTATAGTGACAATTTTAAAAATCAAAAAATTGCCATCGCAAGAAAGCAATGAATTTCCCATGATTCGAGAACTAAATTTGCCATGCTTCGATAACTATATTTGACATCTTCCAGGAAGCAAATTTGCCATGATGAGTAAACTAAATTTGCCATGATGAATTAACTAAAATTTTGATGTTTACATGGCAGAAACTGTACGATTAGATGCCTAAAGTTGCCACGGCAAGAAAGCAATGAATTTTCCATAATCTGAGAACTAAATTTGCCATGATTCCATAACTATATTTGCCATCTTCCAGGAAAATTTAAGAAAAAATGTACAGTGAGACGGTAAATTTAAGAAAAAATTGTATAGTGAGACATGGCAACTTTGGAGGCAAAAAATATACATCAGAGTTGTGGTAATTGTGTCTATTCTCGAGGAATATCGTGCTAAATACGATGGCAAATATATGTCTATTACAACGGTAACTATTTCAAGCAGAACCTCGGGTACACATGAAACTAAACTAACTTCAGTACATAGCAAACTTACTAATTTATCACAACTTGAGTCAGAAAATCAGCTAGCAAAAATATCGCAGAATTTGAGACATGCCAAAGTGAACTAGAAACTGATGGTAACGTCCAAGCTGCTTCAAAATTTGAGCAACCCACATATCAGTGCAAAACAAGAGAAAAGTAGTGTAAGGTACACAGATTACTGTAACAAATTACACATACGAGTTTTGGTTCAATTTGCATCGCATAACATAATTTGCCATGATTATCTCTGAAAAATGCATCAAATTTTGGTCAAGATTAGCATTACATCGCGTAGTTTTTGCAGTGGGTGTACAGATAAAAATGGACATACAAATGTGATCGATTAGCATCACAACACGTAGTTTTTCATGAGCTGGAGCAAAAATTGCGTCAAAAATTGCAGGGAGTAAAGCACCCCCGGACAAACCTGAACGGCTGCTACTGCTTGGCGTGACCGTGTTCTTGGCTGTTGTTGCCGCTACCATGGCTGTGGTGGTGAGGAGCTCCCAAGACCCCGAGCACCGTCGCTTTTCGCTTGGCCACCTCGAGGCCCGCCGTCGGCGAGCTGTCGTGGCCTCTCTGGCGGATGCAGGGAGGGAGGAGACCATCGCTGCCGAACCCGTGGATGGCGAATCCCCCTCTCTGGCAAGTTATGAATGAATTCCATGAACTTCCCACAAAATAATGCTTAATTGCCATATACATCATTTACTGTATGAAAAAACGATGGCAACTTTTATTACGATGTATGTACCAGAAAGTATTTTGCCATGGCAACTTACATGACCATGCATACAATTACAACATCAATTTTGCCATGGTAACTTAATATGTTCAGCACTCTCAATTTTGTCCCTAAAATATGAAGTAGCCATGTTATGTGAATAAATTGCCATGTGCTATCTGAAAACATAATCAAACAACAAAAACAGAGCAAAAAGAAGGGGATCCAGAGATAGAACAAAGGGAAGGGGGAGGGGTCACGGGCGAGCCTGCCGAGTAGGGAGGCGACAGTGAGACAAAGGAAGATGCGCCGGGAGCCCGCCTGGCACTGGGCGACGCGGCGGAAGGCGGATGCGAGGTCGGCGAGGCCAGAATGGATCAGCCTCACCGCCGGCCAGCAGCAGCTTTGCTCAGGTCGGCGCGTCCTCGCCCGCCGGGCCCGGGCCTCACGCTGGGGGCCGCTGCTTGGGCCGATGCGAAGCTCGCCTCACCGCACATGGGCCAGCGATGGGGCACGGGATATGTGCGGGTCAGCCTCACCGCCGGCCAGCAGCAGCTTTGCTCAGGTGGATGCGGAGTCACCCTCTGGTCCTCGCGGCAGGGCGCCGCCGCTTGGGCTGGCGATGGCGCACGGGATACAGATCTGTTCGCGATGGAGGGTTGGGGAGGCGCCGGAAATCTGGCGACGATGCAGAGGGCCGGCGGCCATGGCTTGGGAGCTTGAGGGGAGCTCCGGCGAGCAGCGGTGCCTAGCTATCGGGGCTGAGGAGGAATGGTGCGGGTGAGGCAGGAAGAATGGTTAGGGAGTAACTTAGACTAGTGTCATATGCATGACACTAGTCTAAGTTACTATCTTCATAATGCAAAGAATACGATAAGAAATAGTATGTAGATTTCATTTATTAAATAGACTCATTTTGTCTTTAAGCGCTATGTTACAGTAACATATTATGTTACCACCTCACATTAAATACTTACCACATAAGCAAAAATTTCTTGGAGTGCGTTATTTTATTAGCTAAGTTACTCCCACTATGACTAGCCTAAGGAAGAGAAAGAGAGTGCGGCGAGGAGGAAAAAGCGTTCGCAGCGACAGGTCCTCGTCCCGAACGATTTTGTTTGCTGACCTGTCCCCTCCGCATCTGTAAGATTCGCGCCCCTGATCCAATGGTGCATAGGGCGTTCGGGATGAGAACGAGAAAAACAGGTCATTCGGGAGTTATTGATTCCGTAAATAAAACGATTCTACGCCCTACATCAATTCCACGTCTAAGGACCAAAATAGCCTAGATATGAGGGAGAGTCCTAAAATATATTGCCCATTTTTCTTCATCAGTTCGGACTTTTGGATGAGTTAGCTGGAGTATGAATTCAATATACCCTACTTGTATATTTATACACAGCTATGCATGAGTAGGTCACCTAACATGTAGCTGACAGGGTTAAGGAAGTGGGGATTGATACCTACTTCCTCCGTCTGATGAAGAGTGTACATTTAAAAAATTTAGGACAAATTATTGAATGAAGTAAAAAATGCATTGAAAATATGCAAGCCATCATCTCTCTCCTCTTTAATTACCCAACCTCCAATGAGCTAATTGTATGTAGAAATTAAGAAGACCATGTATAGATTGTTATTGGTCTTGATTACCGTGTGATGAGAGAGAAGTATTTTTTTCTACTTTAAAGTGCATTGGGAAGATAAAAGTACACTCTTTTGTGGACAAATTTTGAACTCAAACGTACACTCTTCACCGGACGGAGGGAATAGCGGGTAAAAGAGGTCCAAAGACTATCGCTGCAAAATTGCATACACGAATTATTCGCTAGTTAGTAAAACACATAGAATGCACTACTACGGTTTCAGGAATACGTTGGAAAGAAGACTACCGTACTTATATTTATACACGGCCATGCATGGGTAGGTCACCTAACATGTTGCTGACAAGGTTAAGGTAAGTACTACATTTTTGCTGTGCGAGCCTGTACTGATGCGACTTCACGTCGACGGCAACCCTGAGAAGAACTTGACGTAGTTGGCTGGATCCCCCAGCACCTTGAGCATTCTCGGGACAGGCGGCATGCTGACATCGACGAGCCCCTCGAGCGCCTGCACCACCGTCCCCATGCTCGGCCGCGCGCCCTCCTCGTCCTGCACGCACCAGCACGCCACCTTGCACGCCCGCTCCACCTCGCCAACATCTGCGTCCCCGTCGAGCCGCCTGTCCACCGTGCTCTTCACGTCGCCATCCAGGAGCCGGCTCGCGGCCGTCGACGGGAAGAAGTCCACGGTGCCGTCCGGCCGCTGCTCCACGTTCCTCCTGCCGGACACGATCTCGAAGAGCAGCATGCCGTAGCTGAACACGTCGGCCTTGGCCGTGATGGCCGTGCCGGTTATCCACTCGGGCGCGAGGTAGCCCACCGTGCCCCTCATCGTCGTCAGCACGCGGCTGATGTCCCGGCCCATGAGCTTGGCCAGCCCGAAGTCCGCCACCTTCACGGCGAACGTGTCGTCCAGGAGGATGTTCTCCGGCTTGATGTCGCAGTGTATGATGCAGTCCCTACATTTCTCGTGCAGGTAGTCCAGTCCCCTCGCGACGCCTAGAGCGATCTGGTACCTCGTCTCCCAGCTGAGGACGCCATGGCCGGGGCTGGGGCCGGACCCGAAGAGGTGCCTGTCCAGAGAGCCGTTGGGCATGTGCTCGTAGACGAGCAGCCTCCGTGTCCCCTCGGAGCAGAACCCGAGCAGGCGGATGAGGTTGACGTGCTGGATGGTGCCGATCGTGCTCACCTCCGCCCGGAACTGCTTCTCCCCCTGACGGACGCCCTCGAGCTTCTTCACCGCGACCAGCGTGGCCGTCGCGTCCGGGAGTGATCCTTTGAACACCGACCCGAAGGAGCCGCCGCCGAGCTTGTCCGAGAAGTTGTTGGTCACGGACTGCATGTCGCGGTACGTGAACGCCATCAGGGAACCTTCCACGACGGTCCTTTGCGCCTTCAGCCTTCTCCTCCTCAGAACGAAGACTGACACCAGAACGGAAACGGTGACTGCGGCCACGGCCGCCGCGACGGCGACAAGTGCAATGATCACTGTCTTGGTGCGCGCTTGGCTAGTGAACTCGGACGCAGCCAGCCGGATCAGGATGGTGCCACTGCCGCCTCCGGGGCCAGTGCTGCTCGTGCTCGTGTCTTGCAGGTTGATGAGGCCTCCGTGCCATAGCCAGCAGCTGCCGTTGTAGGAGTACGCGGTGCAGGAGCACTCCCCGAGACACGCGAGCTCGCAGTCACGAGCGCTCGCCGCGGCCACCACACCCCGCGCGTCGCTCGGGAGCCTCACGTTGGGCATGGCATAGAAACCGTCGTCGTTCTTCGCCTCGCGCGCGCACTGCTGCAGCGCGGTGTCCCGGACGCAGCCCTCAGCATGGTCGCCCTGCAACCATGCCTGCGGCCGCCGCTCGCGGAAGCCGCGAAGGCAGCGGCAGGACGGCAGCTCGTTCTCGACGCACGCGGCGAAGGCCCCGCAGAGCGCGTAGACGTCGCACTGCGCCTTGGGCTCCGTCCAAAAGAGGATCCACTGGCCGGCTGACTCAACCCACGTCAGGAACTTGATCTGACCCGTCACGTCCACCAGGAACCGCGTCACGACGGCCTCGTCCTTGACGTCGTAGAAGAAGTAGCTCTCGTCCTTGCCGTCGACGTAGCCGAATTTGTACTTGGAATTCGGGTACTTGCTATAGGCCGTCAACTCCGGCACGCCGGTGAACCCGTCCCCCGTCCAGTTGCCGCTGGTCCAGTACTCCATGCTGCCGTTCCAGTTGAGCAGGTACTGGCTCGTGCCGTTCGGGTCGAGCTCGAGCGCGAACACGCCCGGCGCCGGGTCGTCGTAGCCCTTCCACGCGAACAGGCGCGTGACCTCGCCGGTGCGCTTGTTCCGGCCTAGCTTGCCGCCCGGCAGCCACGTGTCGCCGAAGTGGTCGAAGCTCTGCCAGAGCACGACGGAGGTGTTGGACGCGTCCGCCAGGACGAGGTTGCCCGTGTCGAGCAGGAGGCCGACCGTGGAACCGCCGGAGGCGACGTCGGTGGACCATAGTACCGGGGACTTGGCACGGTCGTCGAGGAGGACCATGTTGCCGTCGCTCGAGATAGAGAGCTGGGAGGAGGCTGGGTCGGAGACCGGCGTGTCCTGGTTGGCAACCCACACCGTGGTGTGCTTGGAGATTTGGTTGTACCAAATGCCGAGGTACCAGTTCTGCGATGATTCTGCTGCGCATGCGAAATGGAGCTTACACAACAACAATTAAACCATTAAGGAGAGCCGGAGATGTAGGTGAGTTACCAGGCTGGAAGAAGCCGAGCGCGAACTTGCCGCGCTTGGACACCAGCCTCTGTCGGCCTGACAGCGGCCGGCCGACGACGACGGTGTCGGCGTCGGCGGCGCGCGACGGTGTTCCTCGCAGGAGCAGAAAGCCGAGGAGCAAAGGCAGCACGGCGGCGAAGAAGCGCGTCGCCATTGATGCAGCCTACAAGCGCGCGGCCGGACAACAGACACTGGCCTGAACAGCGCGGCAGGGGAGGTGGTGGCCGGCAACAAGACAACAGAGTACTACTGAATTACTGACAGTGAAGACGCGGGCGGAGGGCGAAAAGGAGAGGGGATCGAGCGAGCCACGCCTCGGACTGGCTGATCATTCACACAGGGGACGAACAGAGGAAAGGTGGTCCGCGACCGAGCGGTCACGCCAGGCTTAAATGCGGCATTGAAGGCGTCGTACGAGAGAATTAACATTTTGGTTCATCTCACCTCGTCGTCGTCCGGCGGGGCCGGGCCGTGCAGCGGCGGAGGAGGCCGCGTGCTGTTCTACCAGACAGTCGTGGTGTCGTACTGCCGCGCTCCACATGGACGGACGGCACGCAGCGTGATCGGTGGACCGCCGGTGAACTTTTGGGTGCAGGTGCACACAGTGGCACACTGTTCTTCGTTTGCTCGATATACCTCGACCGACCGGTTATGAGTTATGACGAGCAGCCACTAGCTGGAGAGGGCTACAGTTGCACGGCAGGGGCATGGACGTGGACGGAGCGAGGGCATCGGCCGCACGGAGCTGGGCCATGCACTGCTAGTCCTGCTCGAGTCAAGTGGGGGTGGCCTGTGGAAGTGTGGAGTAATCAAGTGTTAACTCACTCGGCAGGACACGGGCATCATCAACAGCGTGCAAACGGCGACACTGCACCGCCACAAAACCACGCAAATCCAGGGGGAGTTGGTGTCGCATTGATCGCCGCTCAGGGGTGGTGGTGGTGGCGGCCGCAGTCCGGCCGGGCCGGGCAGTAAAGCGTGGGCAGTGGGCGCGCGCGTGTTCCGGTCGGTGTCACTGTCACATGAGGCCAGCTTAGCGCCAGTGGGCATCAACGGCGGAGCGCGGCGCACAGGTCACGCACCCGGACGCGGCACGGGCTACCTGGAACAACATACACCAAAAATATCCAAAGAGCTCGTGCCTTTGCTTCCTTTTTTTTTTTGGTCTTCTTGATTGATTGATTGATTTCACAACTAGCCAGCCTCGCCGGTCGCCATGGCCCTGATCGAATGTTGGTCTCTACAGTTTTAACTCCCTTTTTTTCTATATAAGGCTCCGGATTAAACTTTTCATAATGCAAGACGTCTAAACACGCGAGGAAATTAGAGCCAGGTTCCCAAAGAGCCGAACAAGCTCGATATTCAGCATGAATCGAAGGCGCGCCGCCGCTGTTCATCATCGAAGCCGACTTGAGGTTGTGGAAGTCCTCATGCCAAGGTCCGGTTGAAGCTGATGTGGCTTCATCGTCGAAGCCGGCTTGATGGTGTATCCTGCAGTCCCGAAGTCATCATGCTAAGATCCAGTTGGACCAACGCCCTAGAGAGAAAAAGCATTGTCGTAGAAGCCTTATGTAGATAAAATATCCTGGAGCCAAACCATGTCCGAAACAAACCTTTCGTCAACTTAGCCTGGGAGGAAGCACGAACCACAAGAGAACATTATGCCCGCTGCCGCCTCCCCACTCCGGGCGACTGGGCAACCCTAATCGTCTTGGCCGCCCCTCTCCACACCTTCTCTTCGCCGCCACGGAGAGGACGCCGGTGAAGCCGCGAGTGCCCCAGGGATGGCGGCGGCGGGGCTCCTTGCGGCGACGCCCGCTAGATGACGGCGGGGTTCCAGGCGTCGGCGCCGCGAGCTCCGGTGCAGCCTGTCTTCTTGGCGGCGCCTGAGTGCGGATCCGGGGCTGCCCCGGCCGGATCTAGCATGGGAGTGGCTCATGGCGGCGGTGGATGTAGTGCTGGCCTCGGCCCCGTGGGATGGAGATGCGGAGGCATGCCGGTGGAGCGGGCTGTTGGCACGGGTGGAGCGTGCTGGTGGTCCGGCGGGCCTGCTCCTGTGGCACTGGTCAGTGCGCTGGGAAAGGTGGCTTTTTGCCTCTTCTCGGCTGCTGGCCGTCTTGGCGCTGGTGGCTTGGATCTGGCCGGCGTAGTGGATTGGTTGGTTGGTGGCGGTCCTTGGCGGTGGATGGTTCGGCTCCGTGTGTGGCGGAGATGGCGGAGGTTGTTGTGCTGCGTGACGCGACACCTCCCATCGTGGTAACTGGACTGATCGAGCAGCTCCGGAACTTTGGGTTTCGGATCTTGGGCTGGGAGAAATCCCTGCTTCGCGATGCCGAGGCTTGGAATGGCGATGTCCGCGGGCGCCGTCCCCTCCCTGGAGGCATTGCTTTGGCCCAGATCTGACTCCCTCCCTCGTGCTCAGGGGAAACCCTTGGTCCGGCCTCCGGACCAGGCGGCGGCGGCGGCATCTTGGCGTCGTTCCCTTCTTGGAGTCGCCGTTCTGTTGCTCGAGGAGTCCCGGCGGCACCCCGACGCTTCGGATCTGGCCTCCGGCAGGCGTGCGGTGGCGCGCGTGGGGCGCGTCGGCGTGCCTGATGTATGGCTGCAGCCCGGAACCATGGTGGTTCTTGGCCTCGGGCAGCGCCCCTCTGCTCCTTTCCGGCATGGTGCTTGGTGGGGCACGGTGGCTCGCGTTGCGTCCCGTGGCTCTGCGTCCGGCCGGCCATTGGTGGATCTGGCGTCTAGTGTTGAGTCTGGCCGTCGGTGGTCCCTGCGAGGTGTGGCTGGCTGAGGCGGTTCGTCGTGCTTCTTCACCGTTGGAGGGTTCGGCAGACGCGGTGGTCATTGCCGTCTTCTTTGTAGGGATGTGCTCAAACTCCGGGTGAGAACCCTGCATCGGCTTTGCTGATGCCGGCGGCAGCGGCGTCTATGGACGTCGTTTTTCTCGTAGGAGGTGCCGTCGTGGAGCTACGACACCTACAGTTCTCTGTTTGTGGTCTCCGGGTTAAAACCCAAGATTGGGTTTGCCGGATCGGATGACGGTGTCGTGTGCTCGACAACACTACCTCCTTGGAGGCGTCGTCTTGGAGACCCAAACAACGACTTCTTTTGTTGTGTGTGGTGCGTTTGGTGGTGGTGGTGCGGCCTGCTCAGGACCGAGGGTGGTGTGTTCTTCTTCAGGTGTTTCTCTTCGGCTGTCCTACATGTGGTCTCCGGCCTGCTACTATGCATGCTCATGACCCTGTTCTGTTGAGGCGAGCCTCGGGCTCTTGGTCTCATCTTGGTTCATCTTTGCTCAATGACGACGCAATGACGCCTCCCCGACTTGCTAATCGTCTTGAACTTCCGTGGCGGAGCGCTCAGTCAAGGTTCGTGTTAAGCTTTGGCACATGGTTCGTGTTAAGTTTTGGCACTCGTTGATTGTGGTTGCTCCTCTGTTGTGTCGTGGGGTTTGATACGCACGCCGGTGCGGTGCGTTAGGCTGTTTGTAGAGTCTTGGTATTGTGATCCCTCGACGCACCCCTCATCTACCTGGTCCTGATAGTATGCTAGCTAGGTCTTGCCTTATGTTGGGCGTCCTGTTCCTCTCCTTTCCTTGTAACACTTGTTACTTGTCTGGTTTTCGGTTCGGTTTTCCTCATAATGAGGTCAATTTGTTAAGGTTTTTGATCCGGTTTTCCTTATAAACTGGATCACTCTCCTGGCATTATGGCCACTTTGAGCAATATATTCAGGTGGAGGAACTCCTTCCCCGGTGATTCTAAAAAAAACAAGAGAACATTATGTCGCATAATGGAGACACCCAAGGGGAAAAAAGGAGGCCTAAGCCTCACCACTGCCGCAAAAACAAGTAGGGAACCCACATCCCAATGGTCGGCCTTCCGCCGTCGCAGTCGCCGGCTGCCCGCAACACCAGCACCACAAAGAGTCTGAAGAAGAAAACCATTAACTCGATACTAACACGAAGCGCCCGCTCAGATCTCATATCCGACACCAATATCTAAGAAAACCACCGCTTCGATGACAGACCAAGAGGAAACTTATCTGATGCCAGCGACATGGCTGGTCGTTCTGGTTAATGGAATGAAGGGCATTCCGACTCAAAAAAAAAATGGAGCGCGGTGTGAACGTAATAGGACGATGCTTACACCGTCTGGACCTCTCTCTTTTTTTTTTTTGAAGAGTGTCTGGACTTATCGTGTTATCCTCTGCATTCTGCGAGGTAGTACTGGGTACCAGTGCGTGTCAGTGTGCGGTTGTGGCGTGCGTGCAGTAGGCAAATACGACTGGCCACTCTGCTCTACTCGTGGAGCATGCGTCTCAGCCAGTTCGGCCTATTTTACGTGTGGAGCGAGGGCACTCTCCCTGCGTACAGGCCTTGTCTTATTGGGGATATCTCGCCGCTCCACTCGTACCAGAACACGTGCACACGCGCATAGAGTGATCTAGCCAGAGAGAGATGGCGGCCGGCGGCACGAGCAGGGAGGAGAGGTGGAGCCTGGCCGGCGCGACGGCGCTCGTCACCGGCGGCAGCAAGGGGATCGGGTACGCAATTTTATAATCTTCTTACGTACGAACATGCTATGTACAGTACTATGTACGTATACTCATGTGCTTGTCTGCATGACGGTGTCGATGGGTGGAGAACAGCCACGCGATCGTGGAGGAGCTGGCGGGGCACGGGGCGCGGGTGCACACGTGCGCCCGGAGCGCGGCGGAGCTGGAGGAGTGCCGCCGCCGGTGGGAGGCCAAGGGGCTCCCGGTCACCGTCTCCGTCTGTGACGTCTCCCTGCGCGCCAGCAGGGAGCAGCTCGTGGAGACGGTCAAGCAAGTCTTCGACGGCAAGCTCGACATACTGGTAAGTCGTCTTCCTGAAATCTCCAGAGTTTGTCGTTTCAATCTGATTAACTTCATATTGAGATTGCAAATGGGCTCTGAAATTCCACCCAATCCAAAGATGTTCGTCTGGATTTATAGGGCTAAGTGTTTTCTCTGGACCATTCCTAATCTATGCAGGTGAACAGCGCGGCGCAGGCTCTTGCCAAGGCGGCTGTGGAGTGCACATCGGAGGAGTACACGCACCTCATGGCGACCAACCTAGAGTCGTGCTTCCACCTGAGCCAGCTCACGCACCCCTTGCTCCTCAGGGCCTCCATCGTTGGAGGAGGTAGCATCGTCAACATATCCTCCCTTGGGGGCACACTTGGGTTCCCGGGCTACGCACTTTACGGTATCACAAAAGGTAATATGCGCTATTCCCTCCAGTTTTCTTACTTCTGAAATTAGTACTTTTATTATCTCGATAAATAGTCAGAGGGATACTTAAAAATTACACCGTCCATCCATGTTAAAAATGAAACTTTGAAATAGTGACAGTTTCAAAAAATTGTGGTTTAATTCGTACTTTAAAGATCCTGTCGATGTCCAAAATAGAGGTCATGTTTTCATTTAATGTATTTGTAAGGTCCAAAAAATGAATGTTGTATTTCTCGATACAAATTCGCACGCATGATTTTAGGTGTTCAATCTCAATATTTCTAGATACCAATAATCAATTGATTATTTTGAAAATTTGAGTCTTTGCATGCCTCATACGAACGATGTTATTTGACGACCGCACTACAACATTTTAACTATCCAATCTAACTATTTGTGAAAATAAATACTCAAAGAAGCTCTAACTGAAGGTGTTCATCGCCATAACCACAAGTTGATCCAAATTTCAACTTAGGCATAGAACTGACATCTGTTTTTTTGCCTCTAATTTACCGCCTGACATGCAGGAGGAATCAACCAGCTCACAAGGAGCCTTGCTACCGAGTGGGCCCAGAACAAAGTTCGAGTGAATTGCGTCGCCCCGGGCGTGACCAAGAGTGACATGTTAAACAGTGTATGCACCGACCGTGTCTTTTTAAAATCACATTAAAGAAAATACACAAGCAGGACTATTTAACCAAATAGTTATGGCCTTTTTACGTGTATAGTACTGGTGATTAGAGAGGACGAGTTGGCAGAATCCTACTACACAACTCTTTAGTATCGGTTTTTCTAAGAAACTAATCATTTGGAGAACTGATCATTTGTGAGTGGAACAGCTCGCACCGGACATTTTAGAGAAGGAGGTGGCAAGGATTCCGATGCGGCGGGCAGGCGAGCCAGAGGACGTGGCTGCAGTGGTGTCGTTCCTCTGCATGCCAGCGGCATCCTTCGTCACTGGCCAGGTCATCACCGTCGATGGTGGTCGAACAATTAGTGCTTAGTTAATTAATGGTACCTCACCGTTAAACTCGTGTGCATGTTGATCAATTTATAAAGTAGCAGGTGGGTACTTCCTTCGTCCCATTAGCTTGAAAACCGTTCTTATATTATGGGACGAAGGAAGGAGTTAGCAAGGACATGAGTGTTGTCCGCTAGTATAACTATTTTGCTACATTGTTGATTTGTTGTTAGTTTTTATTGTATTTCTAAAGTAGATTTGCCTATTTAACTAGCCAAGCAAGCGTGGCCGCACCCATGATGCATGCTCTTGGATGTTGGCATGAATTAATAACACTTTCAATACATAAACTTGCACGGTGCGTACAAATTCATACATAAAGTTGAAAAATGTCTCAAAGTAGTCCAACAATTTGTGTTCGAAGTACATTTACATACAATTTCTGTCCCTGGCCGTTGTCTCCGTGTTAACTCTTTTGTTTTTTGAGGACATCTCCCTGTTAACACTCCGTGGTCTCTAAGTGTGGGGCCCACCTGTAAGTGGGAAAAGAGGAAGAAAAAAAATAAAGAAGTGTTGCGTGCTGCTCCGGCAGGACTCGAACACGAGAGTTTGCGGCAAGCACATACCCGACTAGCTAGTGAGCTACAGATTATTACTGGTTTAGATGGATATGGTGGTCTTATATATCTTTGGGAGGGAGAATTGATCTGAATAAAAAACTATGCACCGCATTACCTAGCGACACTTTACCTTCAAGCAATTGTTTGGCTCACTCGCCCACCGAACCAGGCGTGTTTTTTTACAAACCGGGGTAAAAACCAAGTCGTCAAGGATATTTGCAAAGTCTACTGATTTCCATGCTGAATCCACTGGTGAAATAGAAGTGATGACCAAAAGAATAAAAAATCGGCTCAGACATTTCATCGAAACGTAGAACGCAGGGTGAAAATATGGGGGAGTTTGACATACCAGGAATCCGTCCGGTGGTGGCAACCTTGTCCGGTGGTGACCTGGTCGGCGGCAGTGTGAGTTGGGGCGTCCGATGGTGAAGCCCTGAGCTGGGATGGCGGGGAGCACCGATACCGGTGGAAGCCGGTGACAACAATGTGGAGGAGGGTGAACAGAGAAGAGAAGAGTGTTGCTTAAGCAAGGAGAGGGGAGACAGATATGAGCGAATTGATGCGGACACCAGCAATCAGTCCTACGTGGTGGGCGTGCCCAAGCAGGAGGCGCGTCCGGGACTCCCCATATCCGCCCCATATATGGCGGGATATGGGGAGTGTTGGGGAACGTAGTAATTTCAAAAAATTTCCTACGATCACGCAAGACCATGGTGATGGCATAGCAACGAGAGGGGAGAGTGTCCGTCCACGCACTCGTGAGACCGAAGCGGAAGCGTTATAACAACGCTGTTGATGTAGTCGCACGTCTTCACGATCCGACCGATCCAAGCACCGAACGACGGCACCTCCGAGTTCTCGCACACGCTCACTCGATGACGATCCCGGACTCGATCCAAAGAAAGTGTCGGGGATGAGTTCCACAAGACGACGGCGTGGTGACGATGTTGATGCTCCACCGACGCAGGGCTTCGCCTAAGCTCCGCTGACGATATGACTTCTCCGGCGCAGGGCTTCGCCTAAGCTCCGACGATATGACCGAAGTGGAATATGGTGGAAGGGGCACCAGACACGGCTAAGGAAAGATCCGTAGATCAACTTATGTGTCATGGGGTGCCCCCGCCTCAGATATAAAGGAGCCAAGGGGGTGCGGCCAGCCTTGGGAGGCGCTGGAGGAGTCCTACTCCCACCGGAGTAGGACTCCCTCTCCTAGTTGGATTAGGATTGGAGGAGGGGAAGAGGGAAGGGGCGCCGCCTCTCCCTTGTCCTATTCGGACTAGAGGGGGAGGGGGCGCGCAGACCACCTGGCCGGCCCTTCCTCTTCTCTCTTATGGCCCATTAAGGCCCATAGACCTCCCGGGGGGTTCCGGTAACCTCCCGGTACTCCGGTAAATTCCCGATTTCACTCGGAACACTTCCGATGTCCAAATGTAGGCTTCCAATATATCAATCTTTATGTCTCGACCATTTCGAGACTCCTCGTCATGTCCGTGATCACATCCGGGACTCGAACAACCTTCGTGCATCAATACTTATAAACTCATAATGAACTGTCATCGAAGCGTTAAGCGTGCGGACCCTACGGGTTCGAGAACTATGTAGACATGACCTAGAACCATTCTCGGTCAATAACCAATAGCGGAACCTGGATGCCCATATTGGTTCCTACATATTCTACGAAGATCTTTATCGGTCAAACCGCATAACGACATACGTTGTTCCCTTTGTCATCGGTATGTTACTTACCCGAGATTCGATCGTCGGTATCCAATACCTAGTTCAATCTCGATACCGGTAAGTCTCTTTACTCGTTCCGTAATACATCATTTCACAACTAACTCATTAGTTGTAATGCTTGCAAGGCTTAAGTGATGTGTATTACCGAGAAGGCCTAGAGATACCTCTCCGACAATCGGAGTGACAAAACCTAATCTCGAAATACGCCAACCCAACAAGTACCTTTGGAGACACTTGTAGTACTCCTTTATAATCACCCGATTCGTTGTGACGCTTGGTAGTACCCAAAGTGTTCCTCCCAGAACGGGAGTTGCATAATCTCATAGTTACACGAACATGTATGGGTCATGAAGAAAGCATTAACAACATACTAAACGATCAAGTGTTAAGCTAACGGAATGGGTCATGTCAATCAGATCATTCTCCTAATGATGTGATCCCGTTAATCAAATGACAACTCATGTCTATGGTTAGGAAACATAACCATCTTTGATTAACGAGCTAGTCAAGTAGAGGCATACTAGTGACACTGCTTGTCTATGTATTCACACATGTATTATGTTTCCTTAATACAATTCTAGCATGAATAATAAACATTTATCATGATATAAGGAAATAAATAATAACTTTATTATTGCCTCTAGGGCATATTTCCTTCTCTCCCACTTGCACTAGAGTCAATAATCTAGATTACAAAGTAAAGATCCTAACACCCATGGAGTCTTGGTGCTGATCATGTTTTGCTCGTGGAAGAGGCTTAGTCAACGGGTCAGCAACATTCAGATCCGTATGTATTTTGCAAATCTCTATGTCTCCCACTTGGACTTGGTCCCGAATGGAATTGAAGCGTCTCTTGATATGCTTGGTCCTCTTGTGAAATCTGGATTCCTTTGCCAAGGCAATTTCACCAAAGATTGTCACAGAAGATCTTCATCGGTCCCGATGCACTAGGTATGACACCTAGATCGGAAATGAACTCTTTCATCCAGACTCCTTCATTTGCTGCTTCTGAAGCAGCTATGTACTCCGCTTCACATGTAGATCCCGCCACGACGCTTTGTTTAGAGCTGCACCAACTGACAGCTCCACCGCTTAATAAAAACACGATCCGGTTTGCGATTTAGAATCGTCTCGGATCGTTGTCAAAGCTTGCATCGACGTAACCATTTACGACTAGCTCTTTGTCACCTCCATATACGAGAAACATATCCTTAGTCCTTTTCGTGTATTTCAGATGTTCTTGACCGCTGTCCTGATCCACTCTGGATTACTTTGGTACCTTCCCGCCAAGCTTACAGCCTAAGCATACGTCAGTCCGGTACACTGATTGCATACATGATAGAGCCTATGGCTGAAGCATAGGAACATCTTTCATTTTCTCTCTATCTTCTGTGGTCGGGCATTGAGTCCGACTCAATCTTACACCTTGTAATACATGTAAAAACCTTTCTTTGCACGATCCATTTTGAAAATTTTCAAAACTTTATCAAGGTATGTGCTTTGTGAAAGTCCAATTAAGCGCCTTGATCTATCTCTATAGATCTTGATGCCTAATATGTAAGCAGCTTCACCGAGGTCTTTCATTGAAAAACTTTTATTCAAGTATCCTTTATGCTATCCAGAAATTCTATATCATTTCCAATCAATAATATGTCGTCCACATATAATATTAGAAATGCTACGTAGCTCCCACTCACTTTCTTGTAAATACAGGCTTCTCCAAAAGTCTCAGATAAACCCATATGCTTTGATCACACTATCAAAGTGTTTATTCCAACTCCGAGAGGCTTGCACTGCACCATAAATTGATCATTGGAGCTTGCACACTTTGTTAGTACCCTTTGGATCGACAAAACCTTCTGGTTGCATCATATACAACTCTTCTTCTAGAAATCCATTCAAGAATGCAGTTTTACATCCATTTGCCAAATTTCATAATCATAAAATGCGCAATTGCTAACATGATTCGGACAGACTTAAGCATCGCTACGGGTGAGAAAGTCTCATCGTAGTCAACCCCTTGAACTTATCGAAAACCTTTCGCAACAAGTCGAGCTTTGTAGACAGTTATATTACCATCAGCGTCAGTCTTCTTCTTAAAGATCCATTTATTTTCAATGGCTTGCCGATCATCGCAAGTCAACCAAAGTCCATACTTTGTTCTCATACATGGATCCCATCTCAGATTTCATGGCTTCCACCATTTTATGGAATCTGGGCTCACCATCGCTTCTTCATAGTTTGTAGGTTCGCCATGGTCAAGTAACATGACTTCCGAATAAGATTACCGTACCACTGCAGTGCGTATTTTACTCTGGTTGACCTCTGAGTTCAGTAGTAACTTGATCTGAAGCTTCATGATCATCATCATTAGTTTCCTCACTAATTGGTGTAGTTGTCACAGGAACCATTTCTTGTGATGAACTACTTTCCAATAAGGGAGCAGATACAGTTATCTCATCAATTTCTACTTTCTCCCACTCACTTCTTTCGAGAGAAACTCCTTCTCTAGAAAGGATCCGAATTTAGCAACGAAAATCTTGCCTTCAGGTCTGTGATAGAAGGTGTACCCAACAGTCTCCTTTGGGTATCCTATGAAGACACATTTTTCCGATTTGGGTTCGAGCTTATCTGGTTGAAGTTTCTTTACATAAGCATCGCAGCCCCAAACTTTAAGAAACGACAACTTTGGTTTCTTGCCAAACCACAGTTCATAAGGCGTCGTCTCAACGGATTTTGACGGTGTCCTATTTAACGTGAATGCGGCCGCCTCTAAAGCATAACCCCAAAACGATAGCGGTAAATCGGAAATAGACATCATAGATCGCACCATATCTAGTAAAGTACGACACGACGTTCGGACACACCATTTCTCCGTGGTGTTCCGGTGGCGTGAGTTGCGTAAACTATTCCACATTGTTTCAAATGTAAACCAAACTCGTAACTCAAATATTCTCCTCCACGATCAGATCGTAGAAACTTTATTTTCTTGTTACGATGATTTTCCACTTCACTCTGAAATTCTTTGAACTTTTCAAATGTTTCAGATTTGTGTTTCATTAAGTAGATATACCCATATCTGCTCAAATCATCTGTGAAGGTGAGAAAATAACGATACCCGCCAAGTGCCTCAATATTCATTGGACCACAAACATCAAGATGTATGATTTCCAACAAATCAGTTGCTCGCTCCATAGTTCCGGAGAACGGCGTTTTGGTCATCTTGCCCATGAGGCACGGTTCGCAAGTACCAAGTGATTCATAATCAAGTGATTCCAAGCCCATCAAGATGGAGTTTCTTCATGCGTTTTACACCGATATGACCTAAACGGCAAGTGCCACAAATAAGTTGCACTATCATTATCAACTCGCATCTTTTGGCTTCAACATTATGAATATGTGTATCACTACTGTCGAGATTCAACAAGAATAGACCATTCTTCAAGGGTGCATGACCATAAAAGATATTACTCATATAAATAGAACAACCATTATTCTCTCGATTTAAATGAATAACCGCCTCGCATTAAACAAGATCCAGATATAATGTTCATGCTCAACGCCGCACCAAATAACAATTATTTAGGTCTAATACTAATTCAAGGTAGATGTAGAGGTAGCGTGCCGACCGCGATCACATTGACTTTGGAACCATTTCCCACGCCAAGATCGTCACCTCATCCTTTGCCAGTGCTCGTCTATTCCGTAGTCCCCTGCTTTGAGTTGCAAATATTAGCAAATGTAACCAGATCAAATACCCAGTGCTACTACGAGCTCTAGTAAGGTACACATCAATAACATGTATATCACATATACCTTTGTTCACCTTGCCATCCTTTTTATCCGCCAAATACTTGGGGCAGTTCCGTTTCCAGTGTCCAGTCTGCTTGCAGTAAAAACACTCAGTTTCAGGCTTAGGTCCAGACTTGGGTTTCTTCTCTTGATCAGCAACTTTCTTGCTGTTCTTTTTGAAGTTTCCCTTCTTCTTCCCTTTGCCCTTTTTCTTGAAACTAGTGGTCTTGTTGACCATCAACACTTGATGTTCTTTCTTGATTTCTACTTCCGCGGCTTTTAGCATCGCGAAGAGCTCAGGAATTGTCTTAGTCATCCCTTGCATATTATAGTTCATCACGAAGCTCTTGTAGCTTGGTGGCGATGATTGGAGAATTACATCAATGACACTATCATCCGGAAGATTAACTCCCACTGAATTAAGTGATTGTTATACCCGGACATTTTGAGTATGTGCTCACCGACGTAACTATTCTCCTCCATCTTGCAGCTATAGAACTTATTGGAGACTTCATATCTCTCAATCCGGGCATTTGCTTGAAATATTAACTTCAACTCCTGGAACATCTCATATGCTCCATGACGCTCAAAACGCCGTTGAAGACCCGGTTCTAAGCCGTAAAGCATGGCACATCGAACTATTGAGTAGTCATCAGCTTTGCTTTGCCAGACGTTCACAACTTCTGGCTCAGCATCTGCAGCAGGCCTGTCACCCAACGGTGCTTCCAGGACGTAATTTTTCTGTGCAGCAATGAGGATAATCCTCAAGTTACGGACCCAGTCCGTGTAATTGCTACCATCATCTTTCAACTTTGCTTTCTCAAGGAACGCATTAAAATTCAACGGAACAACAAAGACGAGCCATTTATCTACAAAGTAAACATAGACAAGCAAAATACTATCGTGTACTAAGTTCATGATAAATTTAAGTTCAATTAATCATATTAATAAACTCCCACTTAGATGTACATCTCTCTAGTCATCTAAGTGATCACGCCGATCCAAATCAACTAAACCATGTCCGATCATCACGTGAGACGGAGTAGTTTCAATGGTGAACATCACTATGTTGATCATATCTACTATATGATTCACGTTCGACCTTTCGGTCTCCGTGTTCCGAGGCCATATCTGTTATATGCTAGGCTCGTCAAGTTTTAACCTGAGTATTCTGCGCGTGCAACTGTTTTGCACCCGTTGTAGATGGACGTAGAACTTATCACACCCGATCATCACGTGGTGTCTGGGTACTACGAACTTTGGCAACGGTGCATACTCAGGGAGAACACTTCTTGATAATTTTAGTGAGAGATCATCTTATAATGCTACCGTCAATCAAAGCAAGATAAGATGCATAAAGGATAAACATCACATGCAATCAATATAAGTGATATGATATGGTCATCATCATCTTGTGCTTGTGATCTCCATCGCCAAGCACCGCCATGATCACCATCGCCACCGGGCGCGACACCTTGATCTCCATCGTAGCATCGTTGTCGTCTCGCCAACTATTGCTTCTACGACTATCGCTACTCCTTAGTGATAAAGTAAAGCAATTACATGGCGTTGCATTTCATACAATAAAGCGACAACCATATGGCTCTCGCCAGTTGCCGATAACTCGGTTACAAAACATGATCATCTCATACAATAAAATATAGCATCACGTCTTGACCATATCACATCACAACATGCCCTGCAAAAACAAGTTAGACGTCCTCTACTTTGTTGTTGCAAGTTTTACGTGGCTGCTACGGGCTGAAAGCAAGAACCGTTCTTACCTACGCATCAAAACCACAACGATAGTTTGTCAAATAGACTCGTTTTAACCTTCTCAAGGACCGGGCGTAGTCATACTCGGTTCAACTAAAGTGAGAGAGACAGACACCCGCCGGTCACCTTTAAGCAACGAGTGCTCGGGCGGTGAAACCGATCTCGCGTAAGCGTCTGGCGTAATGTCGGTCCGGGCCGCTTCATCTCACAATACCGCTGAACCAAAGTATGACATGCTGGTAGGCAGTATGACTTGTATCGTCCACAACTCACTTGTGTTCTACTCATGCACATGACATCAACGCATAAAACCAGGCTCGGATGCCACTGTTGGGGAACGTCGTAATTTCAAAAAATTTCCTACGATCACGCAAGACCATGGTGATGGCATAGCAACGAGAGGGGAGAGTGTCCGTCCACGCATCTTCAGAGACCGAAAGCGAAGCGTTATAACAACGCGGTTGATGTAGTCGATCGCCTTCACGATCCGACCGATCCAAGCACCGAACGACGGCACCTCCGAGTTACGCACATCGCTCATTTCGATGACGATCCCGGACTCCGATCCAAAGCAAAGTGTCGGGATGAGTTCCACAAGACGACGACGTGGTGACGATGTTGATGCTCCACCGACGCAGGGCTTCGCCTAAGCTCCGCGACGATATGACTTCTCCGCGCAGGCTTCGCCTAAGCTCCGCGACGATATGACCAAGTGGAATATGGTGGAAGGGGCACCGCACACGGCTAAGGAAAGATCCGTAGATCAACTTGTGTGTCATGGGGTGCCCCTGCCTCAGATATAAAGGAGCCAAGGGGTGCGGCCAGCCTTGGGAGGCGGCCGAGGAGTCCTACTCCCACCGAGTAGGACTCCCCCTCTCCTAGTTGGATTAGGATTGGAGGAGGGAAGAGGGAAGGCGCCGCCTCTCCTTGTCCTATTCGGACTAGAGGGGAGGGGGCGCGCAGCCCACCCGGGCCGCCCTTCCTCTTCTCTCTTATGGCCCATTAAGGCCCATAGACCTCCCGGGGTTCCGTAACCTCCCTGCATCTCAAGAATTCCCGATTTCACTCGGAACACTTCCGATGTCCAAATGTAGGCTTCCAATATATCAATCTTTATGTCTCGACCATTTCGAGACTCCTCGTCATGTCCGTGATCACATCCGGGACTCCGAACAACCTTCGGTGCATCAATACTTATAAACTCATAATGAACCCATCGAAACGTTAAGCGTGCGGACCCTACGGGTTCGAGAACTATGTAGACATGACCTAGAACCATTCTCGGTCAATAACCAATAGCGGAACCTGGATGCCCATATTGGTTCCTACATATTCTACGAAGATCTTTATCGGTCAAACCGCATAACGACATACGTTGTTCCCTTTGTCATCGGTATGTTACTTACCCGAGATTCGATCGTCGGTATCCAATACCTAGTTCAATCTCGTTACGGTAAAGTCTCTTTACTCGCTCCGTAATACATCATTTCACAACTAACTCATTAGTTGTAATGCTTGCAAGGCTTAAGTGATGTGTATTACCGAGAAGGCCTAGAGATACCTCTCCGACAATCGGAGTGACAAAACCTAATCTCGAAATACGCCAACCCAACAAGTACCTTTGGAGACACCTGTAGTACTCCTTTATAATCACCCGATTCACGTTGTGACGTTTGGTAGTACCAAAGTGTTCCTCCGTAAACGGAGTTGCATAATCTCATAGTTACAGGAACATGTATGGGTCATGAAGAAAGCATTAACAACATACTAAACGATCAAGTGTTAAGCTAACGGAATGGGTCATGTCAATCAGATCATTCTCCTAATGATGTGATCCCGTTAATCAAATGACAACTCATGTCTATGGTTAGGAAACATAACCATCTTTGATTAACGAGCTAGTCAAGTAGAGGCATACTAGTGACACTCTGTTTGTCTATGTATTCACACATGTATTATGTTTCCGGTTAATACAATTCTAGCATGAATAATAAACATTTATCATGATATAAGGAAATAAATAATAACTTTATTATTGCCTCTAGGGCATATTTCCTTCAGGGAGTGCTGGCCAGTCCGGACGTTTAGGCCGGATATGGGTAGCCCGGTTGGGAGGCGTTTTTTTTTTGTCTGAACGGTGACCAGGTAGCTCGTCGGGGCGTCTAGGGCTGGTATGGAGGGTCCAGTTATAGATGCTCTTAGTAAAGAATACATCCTAATTTATAGTGCCTGAAAAACCAGCTGATGGGCCAAGAGAGACGAGCAAAGACATACGGCTGTAAAAATGTGAACAGGGAGGCACACCGGTTTGGTTTAAAAAATTATATGGAGAAAGAACAAGAAAAATTCTGTCAATGATATAAGAAGAAGACTAACTAATTAAACAACAAGTAACAGTTGGTGGACTTGCTAGCCTCTCTAGGTCGGGAGCGACTAGGATAGAAAAAGGGCCTCTAGTGAAAGAATAGAAAAACCAGCCCTGAGCCGTTGGATCTGAGGTGGATGGCACAGATTCTGGTTGAGGGATCTCAAGCCACTTAATGTATTTTTATGAAAACCCCCCTACCAACAGTCACTTACTATATAACAGAACTTGTGCAGGTCGATGTTGTGTTGTCTTTGGTTTGGGTCCCGTCGGCTTCACTCGATATTTTATTTTTCAGTTTATTTCTCTATCAGCACTTATAGGTGGGGTCTGCACTTAAGAGAGAACGGGCCCAGGCTAGCTGGCTAGCCAAGTAAACAGAGTTAACAGAGGGATAATGGCCTAAGACGGAAATGTATGTAAATGTACATCAAACGCAAGTTGTTGTACTATTTTGTGACATTTTTTAACTTTATGTATGAATTTGTACCCACCGTGCAAGTTTATGTACTAACAGTGTAATTAACTCTTGCCGTTATTGTGCCTTGTGTACTTTTGTTGTACAAGTAGGGGATGTATCCGGTGCACCGGGGCAATTTGTGCTACCGGTGCACCGGTCGCCCGTTGCACATTCAAAAATGTTCGAAAAAATCTAGTGCATTGAAACAACATCAATATACTTTGTCACAAAAATTTAAATCAATATTTGAAACATTGCTCGATATACAAAAATAACAAATTTGACACTGAATAGTACATAACACAAGTTGGGCTTCAGTTTTGGCCCATTAACACCAGATACGTTCCCCTCCTAAGGGCATAGGAAGCTTTTCTGCATTGGATGGTCTTGTGGCAAGGAACATAGTTCTCCCTTCTACAACGTTTAAGCTTTCCTCATGGAGAATTTTTCTTTTTTTTGGCATGACAATTCAAAGATTTGTCCTTGATTATATGCCTCTTTATGGTTTAATAGTATATTATGTGAACCATATATATGTAGGTGCGTATCCGGGGCAAAATCGAATATCCTTGTTAAGATCCAATAGTTATGTTCGATTGTGCCATGGATAATTACCTTTTAAGTTTAGGGAAAAATAATTAATTATATGTATTGTACCGAAGATCAATAATTGAGAGGCTTCACTCCATGTGATGAATATCACCACTATATGGTGCTCGGGAACGTATCTGGTGCACCAAGGCAATTGGTGCTACCAGTGCACCAAACCCCGTTGCACATTCAAAAATATTCCAAAAATCGGGAAAAAAATAAGTGTATCGACACAACATCTATGTATGTTGTCACAAAAATTCAAATCAAAATTCAAAACAATGCTCAAGATACAAAAATGACAAATTTGACCTCAATGTGCGAATGGGCCAAAACTGAAGCCCAACTTGTGTTATGTACTATTCAGTGTCAAATTTGTTATTTTTGTATATCGATCAATGTTTCAAATATTGATTTAAATTTTTGTGACAACGTATATTGATTTTGTTTCAATGCACTAGATTTTTTTTCGGATTTTTTCGAACATTTTTGAATGTGCAACGGGCGACCGGTAGCACAAATTGCCCTGGTGCACCAGATACATCCCCACTGTAGGAGCACCCAGTCGCCCAAAAGGTATATTTAAATTATTACTACCACCATGCTAAAGAATTACGCGCAACACCTGATCCGGACAAACAGGAGGTCGCGAGCATCCTAGGTCGGCAGGGAAGACCGATGAATGAGGGAGAGGACCACCATCTTCAAATCAGGTCGAAGGGAAAACCCAGGATCGAGCTCCATGTTCTTCGTCATCACGCCGCCCAACGGCCATAAATGGCGCACACTAGCATTCCATGCCAGCCCCCATCATGAGGAAGGAGGCGCGTGCCCCAATATGACTATTTCCATAGATCCAAGCGCTCAACTCCATCGTGTCATTGTCCTAGGCATGCGCTCGGCTGCCAAGGCACCCCGCGCGAGCACCGCAGCCCAGCTGGTTGTCGCATCCGGCGCTACTCGCCACCAGCCAGGGAGGACGAAGCCCCCCTCCCCACCATCGACCACTGCAAGGGGCTTTGCCCAGGTGACCCTGACCGGCGGTGGCGGGAGAGAAGAGGAAAGGAGGGGAGAAGAGGCGGCGGACCGAGCTGCCACCGACTCGCGCTCAAGGGGACAACGCGGGGGCCTAGGGTTTCCCTTGTGTATGACGTGACGTGACGTACTGCCCTAGATCAAGGTACATAAAAGATTGAATATATCATGTTAGCATGCAAATAAAGTACATGTTGCTATTATGTGCAAAAGTTGTCTACCTACTTACTTACATGCCTCAATTTCTACCCATGGAAGACAACTACAATGACAAACTCAGAGAGTAAGCATGTGTTGCACCTTGTATACTTATCTAGAAGGCAAAAGGACAACATCGGCTAGAGCTAATCTTCCATGTAGCAACATCCTTAAGATGATCGTTCAACCCACTCGATGTTGGGGAGGAACATACGTGAATAGTGAAACTAATATTAATTCACAACTTAATTTCTTGCAGATGGATTTGAATTCTCTTGCGTGATGACCATGCAAGATTTCTAGCCGCTAGCAATTGCCCAATTCCAAATATCAATTCAACAGCTACGACGGAGCCGATAGCATTGAGAAACGGTCTAATCCTAGTAGGGCAAGTGGGATGCAACAAGCTTTTGGTACTCTAACTGTATGGATGTTATTGACACTATGAAGAACTATGGGGACTCAATCGATGTTGTTGCTGCAGTTTATGAAGAATTCAAAAATATTCAAAAAATCGGGGGAAAAATAAGTGTATCGGCACAACATCTATGTATGTTGTCACAAAAATTCAAATCAAAATTCAAAACAATGCTCAAGATACAAAAATGACAAATTTGACCTCAATGTGCTAATGGGCCAAAACTGAAGCCCAACTTGTGTTATGTACTATTCGGTGTTAAATTTGTTATTTTTGTATATCGATCAATGTTTCAAATATTGATTTAAATTTTTGTGACAACGTATATTGATTTGTTTCAATGCACTAGATTTTTTCGGATTTTTTCGAACATTTTTGAATGTGCAACAGGCGACCGGTGCACCGGTAGCACAAATTGCCCCGGTGCACCAGATACATCCCCATTGTAGGAGCACCCACTCGCCCAAAAGGTATATTTAAATTATTACTACCACCATGCTAAAGAATTACGCGCAACAACAGAAATAAAATATCTAATGACCTGATCCGGACAAACAGGAGGTCGCGAGCATCCCGGGCCGGCAGGGAAGACCGATGAATGAGGGAGAGGACCACCATCTTCAAATCAGGTCAAAGGGAAAACCCAGGATCGAGCTCCATGCTCTTCGTCATCACGCCGCCCAGCGGCCATAAATGGCGCACACTAGCATTCCATGCCAGCCCCCATCATGAGGAAGGAGGCGCGTGCCCCAATATGACTATTTCCACAGATCCAAGCCCTCAGCTCCATCGTGTCATTGTCCTAGGCATGCGCTCAGCTGCCAAGGCACCCCGCACGAGCACCGCAACCCAGCTGGTTGTCGCATCCGGCGCTACTCGCCACCAGCCAGGGAGGACGAAGCCCCCCCCCCCCCCTCCCCGCCACCGACCACTGCAAGGGGCTTTGCCCAGGTGACCCCGAACGGCGGTGGCGGGAGAGAAGAGGAAAGGAGGGGAGAAGAGGCGAAGTGACTGAGCTGCCACCTGACTCGCCTGCGGGGGACAACGCGGGGGCCTAGGGTTTCCCTTGTGTATGACGTGACGTGACGTACTACCCTAGATCAAGGTACATAAAATATTGAATATATCATGTTAGCATGCAAATAAAGTACATGTTGCTATTATGTGCAAAAGTTGTCTACCTACTTACTTACATGCCTCAATTTCTACCCATGGAAGAGAACTACAATGACAAACTCAGAGAGTAATAAGCATGTGTTGCACCTTGTATACTTATCTAGAAGGCAAAAGGACAACATCGGCTAGAGCTAATCTTCCATGTAGCAACATCCTTAAGATGATCTTTCAACCCACTCGATGTTGGGGAGGAACATACGTGAATAGTGAAACTAATATTAATTCACAACTTAATTTATTGCAGATGGATTTGAATTCTCTTGCGTGATGACCATGCAAGATTTCCAGCCGCTAGCAATTGCCGAATTCCAAATATCAATTCAACAGCTATGACGGAGCCGATAGCATTGAGAAACGGTCTAATCCTAGTAAGGCAAGTGGGATGCAACAAGCTTTTGGTACTCTAACTGTATGGATGTCATTGACACTATGAAGAACTATGGGGACTCAATCGATGCTGCTGCTGCAGTTTATGAAGAATGATCCTTCCTTTGTAGAGGTTTTGCTATTGTCAAGTTCGATCACTGCCCTAGAGAAGCCAATCAAGTTAGCACATTTTTTTACCTCGTTATTCTAAGAGTTCTAGTGCTACTCTGTGGCAACAACATGAACCACCTGATGTAATATTCGCGCACCTAACAAATGACGTAACTTTTACGCCATTTTTGATAAAGTCGCAACAATGGCTTTTCCTAAAAAGCGCGCCAAGAGAGTTAGGGAGAGATAACAACTTGAATAAAGATTCTAACAAACTCATGCACACTTTATCCTCTAGATTAGAACGACGCAATGATTCAAACTCCGCCAAAAGCTCCGACAACTTTCATTTAAAAAAAAAAAAAGCTCCGACAAGTGCATCTAACAATAAACTTTGGATTTATATATACAAATTTGCAAGGATAAGTCATCGGTGGTCAAAGCTGTAATAATGAAATCGACATCCAAAACGGCAGCTATTCTTGAGAAAACGCCACCCGCATCCGTCTTGCATGCACGTACACATCGTCAATCGCCAATCCATCTCCCATTCACCGTGAACCAGTGATCGGTCTACAAATTGGAGTGTGGCTTGACTGCCTGGAGTAGGCAAATACGACTGGACACTATGATGCTCGGTGCTCGTGGAACATGTGTTTCTGCCACGCACTGCCTACGCTACGTGTGAAGCGAGGTAACTCTCCCTATTCCCTACGCGGCTTGTCTTACATATATCTTGCCACCCCACCGCACAGAGTATCAGAACACGCGCACATAGAGAGATCTAGAGAAAGACAGAGAGAGAGAGAGAGAGAGAGAGAGAGAGAGAGAGAGAGAGATGGCGGGCGGTGGCATGAGCAGGGAGGAGAGGTGGAGCCTGGCCGGCGCGACGGCGCTCGTCACCGGCGGCAGCAAAGGGATCGGGTACGTGATCATACTGTAATCTAATCAGCTAGCTTAGGTACGAAGATGCAATTTACTACTATAGTCGTTGATCGACCGATCGATGCATATATTCATGTGCTTATCGATCGATGGAATCGCAGCCACGCGATCGTGGAGGAGCTGGCGGGGCACGGGGCGCGGGTGCACACGTGCGCCCGGAGCGCGGCGGAGCTGGAGGAGTGCCGCCGCCGTGGGAGGCCAAGGGGCTCCCGGTCACCGTCTCCGTCTGCGACGTCTCCCTGCGCGCCAGCAGGGAGCAGCTCGTGGAGACGGTCAAGCAAGTCTTCGATGGCAAGCTCGACATACTGGTAAGTCGTCTTCCTGAAATTTCCAGAGTTTGTCAGTTCAATCTGATTAACTTCAGATTGAGATTGCAAATGGGCTCTGAAATTCCACCCAATCCAAAGAGGTTCGTCTGGAGTTAAAGGAGCTAAGTGTTTTCTCTGGACCATTCCTAATCTATGCAGGTGAACAACGCGGCGCAGATTCTTGCCAAGGCGGCCATGGAGTGGACGTCGGAGGAGTACTCGCACCTCATGGCGACCAACCTAGAGTCGTGCTTCCACCTGAGCCAGCTCGCGCACCCCTTGCTCCTCAGGGCCTCCATCGCTGGAGGTAGCATTGTCAACATATCCTCCCTTGGGGGCACGCTTGGGTTCCCGGGCCTCGCAATTTACAGTATGACAAAAGGTAATTCCCTCCAGTTTTCCTACTTTTGAAATTTGAGTATTATTATTATAGCGTCCATGTTAAAATTGAAACTTTCAAATAATGACGGCTTCAAAAATAGTGATTTAATTTGTACTCCCTCTGTCCCAAAATAAGTGTCTCAAGCTTAGTACAACTTTGTACTAGAGTTAGTACAAAGTTGAGACAGTTATTTTGGGACGGAGGGAGTACTTCAAAGATCAGGTAGATGTTTGAAACAACAACCATGCTTTCATTTAATATGTTTCTAAAGTCCAAAAAAATGAATTAATGGTGAACTTTTCCGATGCAAATTCACACACATGATTTTATAGGTTTTCAATGTCAATAGTCAAATGACTTTAAATTTTGACTCTTTCCTTTTCTCAAACGACCATGTTTTTCGAGACGAAATCGCACTATAACTTTTTAGCTATCCAATCTAACTACTTGTAGAAATAAACTCAAAGAAGCTCTAACTGAAGGTATTCATAACCACGACTCGATCCAACTTTCAATTGAGGCTTAAGACTGACATCTCTTTTTTGTCTCTAATATACCAGGAGGAATTAACCAGCTTACAAGGAGCCTTGCTACCGAATGGGCCCAGAACAAGATCCGAGTGAATTGCGTCGCCCCGGGGGCGACCAAGAGTGACATGTTAAACAGTGTAGGCACCGACCGAGTCTTCATTAAAATTACATTCAAAAAATACACAAACAAAACTATTTAGCCTAATTAGTTATGACTTTTTACGTACTCCTAGTAGGATTCTCTTATACTGTCATTTTTCTAAGAAACAAATCATTTGGGAAACTGATCATTTGTGCGTGGAACAGCTTCCACCGGAAATTAAAGAGACCGAGTTGGCGAGGACTCCGATGCGGCGGGCAGGCGAACCAGAGGAGGTGGCTGCAGTGGTGTCGTTCCTCTGCATGCCAGCGGCATCCTTCGTCACCGGCCAAGTCATCACCGTCGATGGTGGTCGAACAATTAGTGCATAGTTAATTATTAAGAGGGCCTCACCGGTTAAACTCTTCTGCATGCAGATTCAATAATAAAGTGGCAAGTAGTTAGCAAGCACCTGAGTGTTGTCCCCTAGTACTCCCTCCGTCTAGGTGAGTAAGTCATCTTAGGTTATGCATCGTGACCAAGGAGAAGGAGAAAATAAGAGAACTTAATATTTATTTGCTAATTAATAGCATTGCATGCAATGAACTAACCACTGCATGTCGTGTTTGTTACTCTCAAGTCATTAAAAGCATGCACACTCCACATCTCTTATTGGTTGATATGTCAAGAAACAAGAAACGAGATAGAAGTTAATGCACCGCGCCTAAGTATTTTGGGATTATTTGGTTTTCGTAAGATGACTTACACACCTGGACGGAGGGAGTACAATTATTTTGCTACATTGTTGTTAGTTTTTAATGTATTTCTAAAGTAGATTTGTCTAATTTACTAGCTAAGCAAGCGTGGACGCACACATGACGCATGCTTTTGGATGTTGCAAAAAATTAGCAGGGGCACACACGTGCGGAAACGCCTGCCGCCGTCCATCTACGTTGTGATCCGTACACATATATTTTGCGGAAATTCATTAGAAAATGGATGAAAATTCTTACGTATCTCCTTCTTTCAGTTCTCTTCATCTAGGCAACGTGCACCATGGTCCCTTATAACATCCAGAGATAAGAATAGAAGCTCCTCTTCTGCTCAGCTATGAAACATCCTTGGCTGCTATCCAGCAAGACCCGGACGGTGATCACATGAAGGGCAAGATGGTGCTTGCGCCCGCGGCGAGGAAGGTGCCGGCAAGGAACCAGGAGAACACGCTAGCGCCGGATAGCATGTGGCAGGCCCCGGCCCCTGGGCGTGTTAAACTGAACGTCGACGGTTCGTACTGCCCCGCCTCTTGTGCTGCGGGTGCAGGCATGATCTTGAGGGACAGCAATGGAGCGATTATTTTCTCGGCGTGCAGAAACCTTCTTTTCTGTGCAGATCCCTTGCAAGCGGAGCTGGCGGCCTGTCTCGAAGGCCTAAATTTTGCCATGCAATGGTCTCCTTTGCCTGTGGACGTGGAGATGGACAACCTGATTGCTGTGCAGGCTATCCGGTCAATGAAGGAAGATAAATCGCAACACGCGATGATGATTTCGAAGCTAAGAGACTTCTTGGTGAAAGGGAAAGTTCAATTGCTCATATTAGTAGGACACAAAACTGTGTTGGGCATAGACTAGCTGAGTTTGGCCGAGTAGAAGCTAGGACTGCCATATGGTTAAAATCTGGACCTGCTAATGTACCGGAACTATGTATGGAGGATTTACCTCCAAGCTGAGCAATGAAATTCCCTTTAACCCCGCAAAAAAAAAGAATAGAAGCTCCTCTCCCGGCTCCTCAGCGATTTGGCGTTCCTGGCCGTTGGATCTGGCTGCTTGATGAGTTTTGGGCCGTTGGATCGAGATGTGGGAGGATCTGGGCCGTCGGATCTGGATGAAACACTACTGGAATGAATAGTAATGACAACAGAATGTAAATACCATGCCCCCAGGGCATTTCGGTCATTTTGCGTGGTGGGGGTATAAAAGGGCCGGCCGCTCAGCCGCCTCCCTCCTCCCTCGCTCGCGCCTCTGCCCCGCGCCTCCACCGCGCCCAGCTCCTCCTGCATCGCCGCCTCCTCCTCTCCCCTCCCCTCCCCTCCCGCGCGCCTCCTCTCGGCGGCCAGATCCGCCTTGAGAAGCGCCTCCCCCAATGACGACGAGCGGCAGAGGAGGGAGGACGAGGAGCATGACGGCGGGCGGCGGGCACGCAGAAAGGGCGGCGCGGATGCAGCCGGACGCGGGCGCTGGAGGTGGAGGCGGATCTGCGGCCGGGTGGTGGACGGAATCCCACGACCGCGTCCCTCCCCAAACCGCAACGATGATGGAGGGAGCCGCCAGCCGCCAAGAATCGACCGACGGGCTCGCCGAAGTCGACGTTCCTCGGGGCCACCTCCTCCCGTGTCGGATCACGCATCGGCTTGAGGCCCCTCCTCTACCGCCATGGGAGGCGTCGCGCCGTCTTGGGTGAGGGACCGAGCGGCGGGGCCGTGGTGCGTTCGGTCGAGGGCTTGCTCGATCCGCACGCGATCCGAGCCCGTCGATGGATTTCTCGCAGCTCGACTGCCTTTTGTTTTTGATTCAAGATCTGACCCACATCTCTCTCACACACATGTTGCGGTCGAAATCACTGCTTTTACTTATTTGGAAAAGTTCAAGACAAAATGAACCATGTTGGAAACATATCTCGGTGATGATAAAACATGGTCGACATAAACTTGTCTTTGATTCTTCGAGGACTGTGGGCATAAAAACCCACTCCCCCCTCTTTTGGAACCTTTTCATTCTCACTGAATATTGACGGCTCTGTCTTGGATGGTCACTCTTTGAGTGATAACCAGAGGAGCTTGACTTCAGTGGTGGGAATTGATCATTATTTGGCTGACCAACGCTCAAAGACAAACTATGCCTCACACCATTTGGATTTCATATTCTTAACTGATTTTCTATGATATAATATAAGGAAATAGTCATCTGCAAATATACTAATGTAGCGCTTTACCTTGCTGCTTCCCACTGAAGTTTATGCTTTTATATTTCGTAAAGTAGAGGAATATGAAGCGATAAATATAATGTTGGTCCATAGAGCCCTACTTTTTCATTCGTTCAATCGGTAAGTCTACTTCGCTCTATGTATGGTAACACACATTATATCATTTTATTGGGTCATACTTAATATATGACACCATGAAGAATTTATATGAAACAGATCAATTTGTGCTCTGAAGGATGAGTTCATATTATAGATATGATTATGATTCCATTATCAACCTCACAATCTGGTTTCTTAATTTTGCTAGATGCTTGATGTTTCTTCAATCGGAAACTTGATCTCTTAGTTCGCTTCTTAGTCGATTAGGCACGGTAATTGGTAATATATATGATGTTTGTTTTGATGCATGCATTTTGTTGCCATGATCCAACATTCCTATTGTGCAGGATGCTTGATGTTTCTCATTAGTTGGAAAGAGTGCTAGATGCTTGTTGTTTCTCTTTAACCGAAAACTGTGCTAGATGCTTGATGTTTCTCTTTAAACAAAAGTCTTGAGCTTTTGTTTTTATCTAAAGACATTTTTTCTGTTCTTCGTATATTGATGTTCAGGCCAAATCCGACTATACTCTGCTCTACTTCGCAATTATCATGAGAGAAAGTAACAAAAAATTGATTGGTTTTGTGCATTATGTTGCCATGATCCAACATTTTTACAAAAAATAATTGAGTGCCATGTTGTGCTCGATGGTTGATGTTTCTGTTTAATCATAAACCTTTTTTTCTTCTAAACATCTCTCTCTCGGCTCAGGAAGAAATGGTCTTGTGTGCCTTGCTTGGATAGGCTCTCCCATCCCTGATGGTCTAGACTTGGGTGATCGCTCGAGGGATGAAAATAAAGCCAACTACAATAGCATGTCTTACAAAAACATTTGCCATGTTGTGAATATGACTGCTATGTTTTTAAACAAGAAGAATTTTGTAGTTTCAGACTGGCATCAAAGCCGAGGTGAGCCCCCTCCTCCTTTCTGTGAATCTTTTTTCTTTGGGAGATGCCATCTTCTCTTGACTCGGCCTGCTGTCATGCCTTCGTCCATGGACAGGTTGGACCGGTGATGGCGGCTGCAGTGGGACGGACGGTAGCAACAATAAGCAGTTCCTCATCCATGCCTCCAACAAAAAGGGTCATCTAGTGACGAACACCTCCTCCTTCTCTTCTCTGTATGTGCTACTCCCATCTATCGATTTAGTTTCCTCTGACCACGACAAGGGTCTACGTTGAGCTATATATACTATATAGTACAATTTACATTCTTTGTTCTCCTGTTGCCACTAACTAAATCTTTGTGTTTCTTCTTCCTTTTGATCAGGGCCCTATGCTACCATCGCTTGAGATGATAGTAGTGCAGGTGTCTACTATTGGTGTCAAGATCTTGCTCCAAATTCCCACGATCTAATTAGTGTCCTATACAGAACAACACCTTTGGGTTTTGGCTAATCTCCCAATGGTTTCTAAATGGCAATCTTGCCTGACCATTGACTTTTTTAAAATCTACCTTAAAAGAGTATCTCCATTCAAATATATAACATGATGGTCTTGGATTTCTTATGGGAATGATAATTTGTATATGATCATATCTGGTCATGTGTATTTTATTGGAGCAAGTATGGCATATATCTGTAGCGTTAGGGCGCCACTGGTACAGAAAGGGTAAATGTCAGTACTCTTAGGACTAAAGAGGTCTCTTCTAAGATGGACATATGAGTCTCATGTGCCCCTGCTCAATTAAGACTTTAGAAGTAATCAGACTTGCTTTCTTTTTCTTCCTGCACTTAGTGTGTGCACATATTTGTCAATTGTTTATCACTTAGCTGAATAGCGATGCATTGGCTATGCTAGCTTATAATGGGTGAAAACTAGCCGGACCGGAGGAAGCATGAGACTAAATTGTCCATGCCTCTACAGTTCAAATTTTACTCTTAAACATGGGAGCTCAAATCCCACTACAGATGCAACAAGAGTTGTTCCATAAATACACATGAGAACTACAGAAACATAAGTTAGATAGTTCCATAAGAACACCGATTCTTCTGCTAGCTGGCTCGAGCATGCGAGACCTCTTGTGGTCGGCTGACACCTCTTCTACACTGTGTGCATACATTCACTTGATTTTTATTTTTTTAATGCTCCCCTCATGTTATTAGGAACATGTAGCTACAGGGTTTTGGTTAAAATCTGATACAATTATGCAAAACCATAGAAGATTCTGAAAGACTAAGTGGTGTGTAATTCTCTGTTCCGTAAAAGATTCATTGATCCCTGTACTTTTGACCAAATTATTTTCGCGGCATCTTCCGTGTATTCCCTTTCTCATGATTTGTGATTCTCAATTCTGCCAGCTCTATCGAGACATGGAACCGAAGCCGTGAGGCTGACATCATCATTCTGTCAGACTAAGTGTGGAGTTGCAAGGTACTCTATTGGCAATTGCACAGATCTGCATCAACTATCATCACAAGTAGAGCATTTCCGTGCTCTTAAATCAATCTATTAGGGGAAAATCAAAGGCTTTTGTCCCTATTAGTTATTTTTGTTTTATTGTATGTGGGCATCTTATCTATCTATAACATGTGATGTGTGCAACTGTAAAAATGTTTGGCTATAATAGCAATTCTTTTTTATGCATGTTCTCATACATATTGGCTATGCTTACTGCTGAAATGTCACGCCCAAGATGCGACTCTATCCTAAAGGAACTCGAAGGTCCCACCAAGGATAGAAGCGCATCTTGAAGATGCTTTTGCAAGGTGGATATCATTACATCAACATTACATAATAGATGGGGATACATACAAGGCATGCAAATGCCGCAAGGATACATCAATATCATACAAGAGATCAACATCCGACTACGGATGAAACATAAACAAAAGCTCAAACGACATCCCCAGGCTGCCGACTAAGAACCTATCCCCTGATCGACGAAGAAGAAGAAGAACTCCAAAATAAGGAAACATCGCTCTCGCGTCATGATCATCGCACAACTTGTACCTGCAACTATAGTTGTAGTAATCTGTGAGCCACGAGGACTCAGCAATCCCATTACCATGGGTATCAATACTAGCAAAGCTTAATGGGAAAGGAAGGGGTAAAGTGGTGAGGTTGCAGCAGCGACTAAGCATGATATGGTGACTAACATACGCAAGTGAGAGCGAGAAGAGAAGCAAACGGAACGGTCGTGAAGCTAGCAATGATCAAGAAGTGATCCTGAACTCCTACTTACGTCAAACATAACCCAAGAACCGTGTTCTCCTCTCAATCAACCCCGAAAAGAGACACTCACGGTTACGCACACGGTTGGTGTATTTTAGAAGAGTTTACTTCAAGTTTACTACAACCGGATATTAACAAATTCCCATCTGCCACATAACCGTGGGCACGGCTTTTGAAAGTTCAAACCCTGCAGGGGTGTCCCAACTTAGCCCATGATAAGCTCTCGCAATCAACGAAGGATATTCCTTCTCCGGGAAGACCCGATCAGTCTCGGAATCCCGGTTACAAGACATTTCGACAATGGTAAAACAAGACCAGCAAAGCCGCCCGGATGTGCCGACAAATCCCGATAGGAGCTGCACATATCTCGTTCTCAGGGCACACAGGATGAGAAAGACGTCAGGTTGGCATAGACCCTGATTGCCCAGGGGGCGCCAGACATCGCTCGGTTTGGGCCAGCCTCAGAGGAGAACTGGCCCGGGGGCTAAAATAAAGATGACCCTCGGGCTCCAGAAACCCAAGGGAAAAAAGGGCATAGGTGAGGCAAATGGTAAAACCAATGTTGGGCCTTGCTGGAAGAGCTTTATTCAAAGTGAACTGTCAAGGGGGTCCCATAAATCACCCAACCGCGTTAGGGACGCAAAATCCGGGAACATAATACCGATATGACGGAAACTAGGGCAGCAAGAGTGGAACAAAACACCAGGCATAAGGCCGACCCTTCCACCCTTTACCAAGTATATAGATGCATTAATAACATAAGAGATATTGTGATATCCCAACATAAACATAATCCAACATGGAGCAATCTTCATCTTCACCTGCAACTAGTAATGCTATAAGAGGGGCTGAGCAAAAGCGGTAACACAGCCAAGCAACGATTTGCTAGGAAGGGTGACAAAGGTTAGAGGTTCATGGCAATTTGGGAGGCTTGAAAGCAGGTGGTAGGTAACGCAGCATAGCGATAGAACGAAGCAACTAGCATAGCAATGATAGTAATGAGATCCAAGGTGACGGTCATCTTGCCTGAAATCCCGCTAGGAAGCAGAACGAGTCCATGAAGAAGATGAGCGGGAGTAGTCGAACGAATCCTCCCAACTCCAGAACGAAACCGAAGCTCACGAGAGAAGCGACCCGGAAAGAAGCAAACAACATGGTAAACGCATAAGCATAATCATGGCATGATGCACAATCAAGTATGATGCATGTCCGGTTTAATGAGGCATGGCATGACAAAGTGCCACAAACAATACTACAAGTTAAGTGGAGCTCAATATGCCACGAGTTGCATATTGACAAAACACCACATTGACATATTTAGTTTAATCTCGTTTAAGCTACCAAACAATATTAAATGTTGTTAAACATGGCAAGAGGTGAAGCATAATAAAACTACCTATCTAGGCAATTTTAAATGAGGCCGGAACAACAAACAACAATTCCGGAAAATCCCCATGTGCATATTTTGAATTTGCTACTGTTCTTCCCTAAACACAATTTTAATGTTGTTAAACAGCAAAATAAAGTGCACCATGTTAAACTAGGCATTTTTCCACCCCATTTACATATAAAGTTTATTTAAAACCGAGCAACGGTTATTTACTTATGAAATAAATCATTTTAACATGGCATATGAGCAAATTTAAACAAACAACATGTTAAACGTTTTAAACATGGATGAAAAAGGCATATTATGAAACTAGGTAAACATGGATAAAAACAGATCTGGGCCCAAAACGGAGATCAGGCCCAGGGCACGGGGAGCTGCTCACATCGGTCCTTGAGGCCTTGGAGAGGGGAGCAACCCACGCGAGCAGGGGAGGCCGCTCGGTCGATGTGGAGGCAGACGACGCGTCTTCGGTGCAGAGGAAGCAGGGGCGCGACGTCACTGATGGTCAGCGGCGTGTTGGAAATATGCCCTAGAGGCAATAATAAAAGCATTATTATTATATTTCCTTGTTCATGATAATTGTCTTTTATTCATGCTATAACTGTATCATCCGGAAATCGTGATACACGTGTGAATACATAGACCACAATACGTCCCTAGTGAGCCTCTAGTTGACTAGCTCGTTGGTCGACAGATAGTCATGGTTTCGACTATGGACATCAGATGTCATTGACAAGCGGGATCACGTCATTAGGAGAATGACGTGATGGACAAGACCCAATCCTAAGCATAGCACAAAGATCGTGTAGTTCGCTTTGCTAGAGCTTTTCCAATGTCAAGTATCTCTTCCTTAGACCATGAGATCGTGTAACTCCCGGATCTTGTAAGAGTTCTTTGGGTGTACCAAACGTCACAACGTAATCGGGTGACTATAAAGGTGCATTACAGGTATCTCCGAAAGTGTCTATTGGGTTGACACGGATCGAGACAGGGATTTGTCACTCCGTATTAGGAGAGGTATCACTGGGCCCACTCGGTAGTGCATCATCATAATGAGCTCAAAGTGACCAAGTGTCTGGTCACGGGATCATGCATTACGGTACGAGTAAGGTGACTTGCCGATAACGAGACTGAACGAGGTATTGGGATACCGACAATCGAGTCTCGGGCAAGTAACATACGTCTGACAAAGGGAATAGTATACGGGGTTGCTTGAATCCTCGACATCATGGTTCATCCGATGACATCATCGAGGAGCATGTGGGAGCCAACATGGGTATCCAGATCCCGCTGTTGGTTATTGACCCGAGAGCGTCGGTCATGTCTGCATGTCTCCGAACCCGTAGGGTCTACACACTTAAGGTTCGGTGGCGCTAGGGTTATTAGGAAGACTTGTATGTGATTACCGAATGTTGTTGAGTCCGGATGAGATCCCGGACATCACGAGGAGTTCCGGAATGGTCCGGAGGTAAAGATTTATATATGGGAAGTTGTCAAACGGACACCGGAAAAGTCTCGGGTCATATCGGTATTGTCTGGGGCCACGGAAAGGTTCCGGAGGACTACGGGAGGGGCCACCTCCCGGGGCCACTTGGGCTGCGTGGGAAGGGGCCAGCCTGGTGGGCTGGGCGCACCTCCCTTGGGCCCTTGCGCCTAGGGTTGAGGGGAACCCTAAGGGCGCCCCCTTGCTTGGGGCAAGCCCCCTCCCTTGGCCGCCCCTCTAGATGCATCTAGAGGCCGGCCCCTTCTCCCTTCCCCTATAAATAGAGGGGTGAGGGAGGCAGCCGCACCCAAGCCAAGGCGCAGCCCTCCCTCCCAACACCTCTCCTTCTCCGCTGTGTGCTCGGGCGAAGCCTGCCGAGATCGCTTCTCCACCATCATCACGCCGTCGTGCCGGTGGAGCTGTCTTCCTCAACCTCTCCTTCCTCCTTGCTGGATCAAGACGGAGGAGACGCGTTGCCCGTCTGCATCACGTGTGTTGAACGCGGAGGTGCTGTCCGTTCAGCACTTGGTCATCGGTGATCCGAGTACGACTCCATCATCACCATCCCCTCGAAAGCTTCCGCACGCGATCTACAAGTGGTATGTAGATGCAAACTCACTCCCTTGACTCGTTTCTTAGATGAACTCATAGATGGATCTTGGTGAAACCGTAGGAATTTTTTTAATTTTCTGCAACGTTCCCCAACAGTGGCATCATGAGCTAGGTCTATGCGTAGTTCTCTATTGCACGAGTAGAACACAATTTTGTTGTGGGCGTGGATCTTGTCAACTTACTTGCCGCTACTAGTCTTATCTTGCTTCCGCGGTATTGTGGGATGAAGCGGCCCGACCAACCTTACACGTGCGCTTACGTGAGACCGGTTCCACCGACTGACATGCACTAGTTGCATAAGGTGGCTGGCGGGTGTCTGTCTCTCCCACTTTAGTTGGAGCGGATTCGATGAAAAGGGTCCTTATGAAGGGTAAATAGAAGTTGACAAAGTCACGTTGTGGTTATTCGTAGGTAAGAAAACGTTCTTGCTAGAACCCAATTGCAGCCACGTAAAAGATGCAACAACAATTAGAGGACGTCTAACTTGTTTTTGCAGCAATTGTCATGTGATGTGATATGTCCAAGTTGTGATGAATGATGAATGACATATTGTGATGTATGAGATCATGTTCTTGTAATAGGAATCACGACTTGCATGTCGATGAGTATGACAACCGGCAGGAGCCATAGGAGTTGTCTTTATTTTTGTATGACCTGCGTGTCATTGAAGAACGCCATGTAAATTACTTTACTTTATTGCTAAACGCGTTAGCCATAGAAGTAGAAGTAGTCGTTGGCGTGACAACTTCATGGAGGCACAATGATGGAGATCATGATGATGGAGATCATGATGATGGAGATCATGGTGTCATGCCGGTGACAAGATGATCATGGAGCCCCGAAGATGGAGATCAATGGAGCTATATGATATTGGCCATATCATGTCACTACTATATAATTGCATGTGATGTTTATTATGTTTATGCATCTTGTTTACTTAGAACGACGGTAGTAAATAAGATGATCCCTTACAACAATTTCAAGAAGTGTTCTCCCCTAACTGTGCACCGTTGCTAAAATTCGTTGCTTCTAAGCACCACGTGATGATCGGGTGTGATGGATTCTTACGTTCACATACAACGGGCGTAAGACAGATTTACACACGCAAAACACTTAGGGTTAACTTGACGAGCCTAGCATGTACAGACATGGCCTCGGAACACGGAGACCGAAAGGTCGAACACGAGTCGTATGGAAGATACGATCAACATGAGAATGTTCACCGACGATGACTAGTCCGTCTCACGTGATGATCGGACACGGCCTAGTCGACTTGGATCGTGTAACACTTAGATGACTAGAGGATGTCTAATCTGAGTGGGAGTTCATTGAAATAATTTGATTAGATGAACTTAATTATCATGAACTTAGTCTAAAACTTTTGCATAATATGTCTTGTAGATCAAATGGCCAACGCTCATGTCAACTTGAACTTCAACGCGTTCCTAGAGAAAACCAAGCTGAAAGATGACGGCAGCAACTATACGGACTGGGTCCTAACTTGAGGATCATCCTCATAGCTGTGAGGAAACAATATGTCCTAGAAGGACCGCTAGGTGACGCTCCGTCTGAAGAACCAAGACATTATGAATGCTTGGTAGTCTCGTCTTGATGATTACTCCCTCGTTCGGTCACGGCATGCTTTACAACTTAGAACCGGGGCTCCAAAAGCGTTTTGAGCATCACAGAGCATATGAGATGTTCGAGGAGCTGAAACTGGTTTTCCAAGCTCACGCCGGTCGAGAGATATGACATCTCCGACAAGTTCTATAGTTGTAAGATGGAGGAAAATAGTTCTGTCGGTGAGCACATACTCAAGATGTCCGGGTTGCACAACCGTATGACCCAAATTGAATATTAACCTCCCCGATGAGGCGGTCATTGACAGAATCCTTGATCGCTTCCCACCAAGCTACAAGAGCTTTGTGATCAACTACAATATGCAGGGGATGGTAAAGACCATTCCTGAAGTATTCTCTATCTTTGAAGTCGTGAGAGGTTGAAATCAAGAAAGAACATCAAGTGTTGATGGTCAATAAGACCACTAAGTTCAAGAAGGGCAAGGCAAGAAGGACGGCAAGGAGGTTGCCGCCTCCGTAAGCAAGTTGCCGGAAGAAGTCAAAGAATGGACCCAAGCCTGAGACTGAGTGCTTTTATTGCAAGGAGAAGGGTCACTGGAAGCGGAACTGCCCCAAATACTTAGCAGATAAGAAGGCTGGCAACACCAAAGGTATATTTGATATACATGTAATTGATGTGTACCTTACCAGTACTCGTAGTAACTCCCGGTATTTGATACGGTGCCGTTGCTCATATTTGTAACTCACAGCAGGAGCTGCGGAATAAGCGGAGATCATGGCGAAGGACGAGGTGACGATGCGCGTCGGGAATGGTTCAGTCGATGTGATCGCTGGCCGCACGCTACCTCTTCATTTACCTACGGGATTAGTTTTGAACCTTAATAATTGTTATTTGGTGCCAAGTTTGAGCATGAACATTGTATCTGGATCTCGTTTGATACGAGATGGCTACTCATTTAAATCCGAGAATAATGGTTGTTCTATTTATATGAGAGACATGTTTTATGGTCATGCTCCGATGGTCAATGGTTTATTCTTAATGAATCTCGGCGTAGTGTTACACATATTCATAGCGTGAATACCAAAAGATGTAAAGTTGATAACGATAGTCCCACATACTTGTGGCATCGCCGCCTTGGTCACATTGGTGTCAAGCGCATGAAGAAGCTCCATGCTGATGGACTTTTAGAGTCTCTCGATTATGAATCATTTGACACATGTGAACCGTGCCTCATGGGCAAAATGACCAAGACTCCGTTCTCCGGAACAATGGAGCGAGCAACCAACTTGTTGGAAATCATACATACCGATGTATGCGGTCCAATGAGTGTTGAGGCTCGCGGAGGATATCGTTATGTTCTCACTCTCACGGATGACTTGAGTAGATATGGGTATGTCTACTTGATGAAACACAAGTCTGAGACCTTTGAAAAGTTCAAGGAATTTCAAAATGAAGTAGAGAATCAACGTGACCGAAAGATAAAATTCTTACGATCGGATCATGGAGGAGAATATTTAAGTCACGCAATTTGGTACACACTTAAGAAAATGTGGAATCGTTTCACAACTCACGCCGCTGGAACACCTCGGTAATAACGGTGTGTACGAACGTCGTAATCGCACTCTATTGGATATGGTGCGGTCTATGATGTCTCTTACCGATTTACCGCTATCATTTTGGGGATACGCTCTAGAGTCACTTTAAATAGGGCACCGTCTAAATCCGTTGAGACGACACCGTATGAATAATGGTTTGGGAAGAAACCTAAGCTGTCGTTTCTAAAAGTTTGGGGATGCGATGCTTATGTCAAGAAACTTCAACCTGAAAAGCTCGAACCCAAGTCGGAAAATGCGTCTTCATAGGATACCCTAAAGAAACCATTGGGTATACCTTCTACTTAAGATCCGAGGGCAAGATCTTTGTTGCCAAGAACGGATCCTTTCTCGGAAAAGAGTTTCTCTCGAAAGAAGTAAGTGGGAGGAAAGTAGAACTTCGATGAAGTACTACCTCTTGAACGGGATAGTAGTGCAGCTCAGAAAATGTTCTGTGATGTCTACACCGATCAAGAGGAAAATAATGATGATGATCAAGGTACTTCGGATCAAGTTGCTTGAACCCAGGGTCCACAAGGACACGTTCCGCACTGAGTGGTACGGCAACCCTGTCTGGAAATCATGTTGTTAGACAACGGTGAACCTTGAACTATGAAGAAGCGATGGCGGGCCCAGATTCCAACAAATGGCTAGAAGCCATGAAATCCGAGATAGAATCCATGTATGAAAACAAAGTATGGACTTTGACCGACTTGCCCGATGATCGGCGGCGATAGAAAACAAATGGATCTTTAAGAAGAAGACGGACGCGGATGGTAATGTCACCATCTATAAAGCTCGACTTGTCGCTAAGGGTTATCGGCAAGTTCAAGGGATTGACTACGATGAGAGTTTCTCTCCCGTAGCGAAGCTTAAGTCCGTCCGAATCATGTTAGCAATTGCCGCATACTATGATTATGAGATATGGCAGATGGACGTCAAAACAGCGTTCCTTAACGGTTATCTTAAGGAAGAGCTGTATATGATGCAGCCGGAAGGTTTTGTCGATCCTAAGAACGCTAACAAAGTATGCAAGCTCCAGCGATCCAATTATGGGCTGGTGCAAGCATCTCGGAGTCGGAACATTCGCTTTGATGAGATGATCAAAGCGTTTGGGTTTATGCAGACTTATGGAGAAGCCTGCGTTCTGAGGAAAGTGAGTGGGAGCTCATGGCATTTCTCATATTATATGTAGATGAAATACTTTTTATTGGAAATGATATAGAATTCTTGGACAGCATTAAGGCCTACTTGAATAAGTGTTTTTCAATGAAGGACCTTGGAGAAGTTGCTTATATATTAGGCATCAAGATCTATAGAGATAGATCGAGACGCCTCATAGGTCTTTCACAAAGCACATACCTTGATAAGATTTTGAAGAAGTTCAAAATGGATCAGTCCAAGAAGGGGTTCTTGATGTGTTGCAAGGTGTGAGATTGAGCTCGGCTCAATGCCCGACCACGGCAAAAGATAAAGAAGAGATGAGTGTCATCCCCTATGCCTCAGCCATAGGATCTATTATGTATGCCATGCTGTGTACCAGACCTGATGTAAACCTTGCCGTAAGTTTGGTAGGAAGGTACCAAAGTAATCCCGGCAAGGAACACCGGACAGCGGTCAAGAATATCCGTAAGTACACGAAAAGGACAAAGGACATGTTTCTCATTTATGGAGGTGACGAAGAGCTCGTCAGAAGGGTTACGTCGACGCTTAGCTTCGACACAGATCTGAATGACTCTAAGTCACAAACCGGATACGTGTATATGTTGAATGGTGGAGCGATGGTAGTGCGGTGCAAGCGAAGGCGTCGTGGCGGGATCTACATGTGAAGCGGAGTACATGGCAGCCTCGGAGGCAGCGCATGATGCAATTTGGGTGTAGGAGTTCATCACCGACCTAGGAGTCATACCCAATGCGTCGGGGCCGATCAAACTCTTCTGTGACAACACCGAGCTATTGCACTTGCCAAGGAGCCCGTGTTTCACAAGAAGACCGAGCACATCAAGCGTCGCTTCAACTCCATCCGTGAAAATGTTCAAGATGGAGACATAGAAATTTGCAAAGTGCATACGGATCTGAATGTCGCAGATCCGTTGACTAAACCTCTTTCATGGGCAAAACATGATCAACACCGTAACTCTATGGGTGTTCGATTCATCACAATGTAACTAGATTATTGACTCTAGTGCAAGTGGGAGACTGTTGGAAATATGCCCTAGAGGCAATAATAAAAGCATTATTATTATATCTCCTTGTTCATGATAATTGTCTTTTATTCATGCTATAATTGTATCATCCGGAAATCGTGATACACGTGTGAATACATAGACCACAATACGTCCCTAGTGAGCCTCTAGTTGACTAGCTCGTTGGTCGAGATAGTCATGGTTTCCCGACTATGGACATCGATGTCATTGACAAGCGGGATCACGTCATTAGGAGAATGACGTGATGGACAAGACCCAATCCTAAGCATAGCACAAAGATCGTGTAGTTCGTTTTGCTAGAGCTTTTCCAATGTCAAGTATCTCTTCCTTAGACCATGAGATCGTGTAACTCCCGGATATCGTAGGAGTGCTTTGGGTGTACCAAACGTCACAACGTAACTGGGTGACTATAAAGGTGCATTACAGGTATCTCCGAAAGTGTCTGTTGGGTTGACACGGATCGAGACAGGATTTGTCACTCCAGACAAGGAGAGGTATCATTGGGCCCACTCGGTAGTGCATCATCATAATGAGCTCAAAGTGACCAAGTGTCTGGTCACGGGATCATGCATTACGGTACGAGTAAAGTGACTTGCCGGTAACGAGACTGAACGAGGTATTGGGATACCGACGATCGAGTCTCGAGCAAGTAACATACCGTCTCGACAAAGGGAATAGTATACGGGTTGCTTGAATCCTCGACATCGTGGTTCATCCGATGACATCATCGAGGAGCATGTGGGAGCCAACATGGGTATCCAGATCCCGCTGTTGGTTATTGACCTGAGAGCGTCCCGGTCATGTCTACATGTCTCCCGAACCCGTAGGGTCTACACACTTAAGGTTCGGTGACGCTAGGGTTATTAGGAAGACTTGTATGTGATTACCGAATGTTGTTCGGAGTCCCGGATGAGATACCGGACGTCACGAGGAGTTCCGGAATGGTCCGGAGGTAAAGATTTATATATGGGAAGTTGTCAAACGGACACCGGAAAAGTTTTGGGTCATATCGGTATTGTACCGGGGCCACCGGAAAGGTTCCGGAGGACTACCGGGAGGGGCCACCCCTCCCGGGGGGCCACTTGGGCTGCGTGGGAAGGGGCCAGCCCCTGGTGGGCTGGGCGCAACCCCCCCCCCCCGTGGGCCCGTGCGCCTAGGGTTGAAGGGGGGAACCTAAGGCGCCCCCTTGCTTGGGGGCAAGCCCCCTCCCTTAACGCCGCCGCCCCTCTAGATGCATCTAGAGGGGCCGACCCCCTTCTCCCTTCCCCCTATAAATAGAGGGGTGAGGGGAGGGCAGCCGCACCCAAGCCAAGGCGCAGCTCCTCCCCTCCCCAACACCTCTCCTTCTCCGTTGTGTGCTCGGCGAAGCCCTGTCGGAGTACTGCTTCTCCACCATCATCACGCCGTCGTGCTGCCGGTGGAGCTGTCTTCCTCAACCTATCCTTCCTCCTTGCTGGATCAAGATGGAGGAGACGTTGCCCGTACCATACGTGTGTTGAACGCGGAGGTGCTGTCCGTTCAGCACTTGGTCATCGGTGATCCGAGTACGACTCCATCATCACCATCCTCGAAAGCTTCCGCACGCGATCTACAAGTGGTATGTAGATGCAAACTCACTCCCTTGACTCGTTGCTTAAATGAACTCATAGATGGATCTTGCTGAAACCGTAGGAAATTTTTTAATTTTCTGCAACGTTCCCCAGCACGGCGCAGCAGCAGCCTCTGGTGAGGCGGGGAACTCCGGCGGGACGGCGGGGATGGAGTGGACGGGCGGATCCGGCCTTGGAGAGCCCAATATAGCCGGAGGCAGGGTCGAGCTCGGCCAACGGGAGCGGGACATGGCGCTGGAACTTGGAGGCCGGAGTGGGAGAGGCGCCCATGGCGCAACGTGGGACTTGGCGGGAGGGTTCCGGCGACAAGGAGCGCGGGGACGCCAAGCTACATGGTGCAGGAGATGGATCCGGCGTGGCTCGCCGGATCTGGCGCGGGAGGAGTTCGGGAGGGCACCATGGCGCGGCTGTGCTCCTGTAGAAAGGCAAGACCGAGATGTTGAGAGGAGGGAGAGAAATACTGGGGAGGAAGAAGAAACATGGGAGGAAGGAGAGGGTTCCTGCAGGGGTCACCGATGGCAGGGCTCGCCGGAGCTGCGGGAGCTGATGCTGCTCATCGCCGGCGGGGTCGGATGGCTCGATCCGCTCGGGTTCGAGCTCCTGTGGGGCTCGCGCGAGGGAGGCTGCTCGTGGCTGCTGCATGGTTGTATCGAAATCCAACGGAGCAGAGGAGAGGTGGCTGACTGGTTGGACTAGACCGAGAGGAGGCTGCGGGATTGGTTCGGCGCTGAAACCAAGGGAGAGAGTGGCGGCGGCATTGGGATTTGGTGGAGATTGGACAGGCTATGGCTAGGGTTGGACTGTTTATATATGTAGGGGATTAGGTTAGGGGGTATCTCGTCCCTCCGATCGTAAATGGATGGTCGAGAAAATGAATAGGTTAAGAAGTCCACATAAGAAACCGAATATGTATTAAATTTTTGGGGATGATCCGAACCCATCGGTAACGACTGCCCGGGTCGAGTTCAGGGAAGTTTCGGACACGCGAGAGGGGTCGGAGCAATGCGCAGAGAGACTCCGGTTTAGGCAAGAGGAAAAACGAAGAACAAGGTTGGTCTCGAAACGGTCAGCGAAAGCAAGGGGGACGCGACAACTACAAGGGGATGCAAGTTTTAAAAACATGACTGCAACGGAGTGCCGATGCGATGCAAAAGATGACATGATGAATGTAACAAACAAATAATTAACGCAGCTGACACGCAAAACAAGGAAGACATCTGGAGCGTCGGTCTTGGGGCGTTACAACACTCCACCACTACAAGAGGATCTCGTCCCGAGATCTAGGATGGCACCGGAGAGAAACGGAAGATGAAGATAAAAGGTAAAACTAAGTTGCTTCTTCGGCGAATGAGTGAAACCAAGGAACCTTCAGAGGTTAAACAATTTTTGAAAAGAATACAACGGAGATGAACGAAGTTGAAAACACTCCGTTAGATAAGAAGAACATGGGATACGACGAGATCGAAGTGGTTAAGTGACAAGATAGATATTATAACCACTCCAGTTAAAACAAGATACAGAAGGAATAACAATGATATAATTTGGGCAGCACTCCGACTGTAAATGGAAGGAATTGAATATGATCTTGACAAGATGAGAGGATACTACATGAAATCAACAACACCATGCCTCCGGAACTATTGAAAGAATGACACAAGGGGTAAGAAAGATTTCAGACAGCACTCCGGTTGAGAAGGGAGGCAAAACTTGATAAGATGAGAGAACTTAAATGGAAGACACGTCACTCCGGTTAAATGAATAAGCAAGGAAAGAAGATGATCTTGACAAAACAATAAGATGGGTCGAAGAGAGCAATATCACAATGCCTCCGAAAGAAAGAAAGAATGGAGTGAAATGAACGGAGGGAAACAAGATCTTGAGAGAGCACGCTTACAACAAATGCTAGAACGGAGTTGTTGGGTTATCAACAATGAAAAGATAAGCTTGATGTGGGCTTATGGCAGACATCTCAAACTTATGAGGTGAGCTTCTACCACCAATGGAAACAAATGATTGGATTGATATCAACAAGGAGACGAGAAACTTATTTCACCGGGAGGACAAATGAAGAACTTGGGTCATTTATAAGCACCATAAATAGCAACAATCCTTAGGGAAAGCTTTAGGTGAAATATAACCCAAGATAATTCCAATGAAGAGATTGATGGATTTAAATACCTCATTCTTGACAACATGTGAATCATGAAGCACGAGGAGAAATTGCCAAGGATGACATAACACCATCTCAAAAGATAAGGTAGAAAGAATTGCACTTCGAAATGCAAGATGAAGAATGCTTGAACTCCTCAAAACAAAACATGTGTTGAGCACCATGTTTATTTTGAAGTATGGCTTGACGGATCATAACTTCGAGAGAAATCTTAAAGAACAATTTAAGAATGAAAAGGATCCTTGACGAACCACTATGTAGAGCCTCCATGAAGAACTCCGGTAATAGAAGGATGATGAAAAGAAAGAGAAGTTGAAAACACAAGGTGAAGCCTTGCAATGATTTAGATGGAGCTTCGCGATTATATAACCGAGAGAACTTGGAACTCCGGAAAGAAAAGATGAACATCTTAGAACCGATAATTTATTCCTCATGAACAAACTCTGAAGGAAAGGATTAATCACTTGGATGAAACAAGAATAAGAATTATGTTATGCGTATCCTTCACCAATTTAATTGATGATAAGCAACGGATTTGGCACACTACTTATTCTTTTGCAAGGATTGAGGAGAGAGATAGCGCCAACTTGAAGAAGTCCTCGACGAATCACCGAGAGGATTGGAAAGGACGAATGAAATGATACGGTAACAAAGGAAGAGGAATCTTGAACGAACCACCGTAAGAATTGAAAATGAAAGTAGCAAAGGCACAATACACCGGGAAGAATTGGAGAAAAAGAAAAACGAAGATACTTGAGGGGATTTAGATACAAGAGAATGAAGAGATCATGAACTGATTAGAGGATATTTGAACGATTCACCGGTAAGATTTGAAGAACGGTAGCTACACGCTGAGAATGAAGAATTATGACATGATGGCCTTCGGAGGAAAGAAATGGAAACAACTCATGAAATGCTCCGGATGGGTGAAAAGAATTCCCACAATCGAAAACAATTATGAGAGGATGGCATCAAACTTGAACTATGCATCTTTGGAAGAACGGGTAAGGATTTAAGAGGAACTCTTCTTCGGTCTTCAAAATCCGAGAATGACGACGAGAAACACCACCATGAATTGTTGAGATACTCCGGGAGAATGAAAAAAAAACAAAGAGGTTGAGCCAACAATGAAAAATAATTTGAAAGCGATCTTGGAGAAGGCATGTGACTGATGGGATCCATTCTTACGTCACACTTGAAAAGAATTTGAGAATAACTTCGGGATAATTAGAAGAGTCAGGTAAGATCCTGGGAAAAGACCTGTGGGTTAGGGCCCACTCAAAAGAAAACAACGTTGAACAATTTTAGAGAGGTTGCACCGGTTGAATTAAATGGCTTGAATGAGATAACAACCTCGAAATATCTTGAACGGATTGAGAATGGAAACACAAGTCTTGTGAGATATTTTCAGCACTCTAGAACAAATGAATAGGAAGAAGTGAATGATTAAGAGGTGCATCGGCATGAGAAAGCATTAGAAACAAGGAAAGGAATATTATGAATATCGAAAGCTTGAATTGGATCCACTGGAGAAGAAACAACAATGAAGGATGATGAACTTGAAACTGTTGAGCATCTTCATGGGAAATCACCGGATAAGAACATTGAAAGAAAAAAAAGAAGAGACTTAACATGAATAAATGGATACTTGATTAAAATATATAAGTCCTTGCAGAAAAGGGTGGGAGGGCGGGAAAAGAAAGACAACTTGGGACGGATGAAACAAACACCGTTGAGAAAACTTAGAATTAATCTCGCGAATGTTGAAATGATCGGATCCACTTGAAGAAAAGCACGCCGGTTGGGAAAATAATTAACATGACGACCTCGATGATCAAGAAGGATTAGTATTCACATAGCAATATGAGAACACCGTTTAGGAAAGGTATGGATTCAACATTTGACTTCGAAGCAACTCGAATACCACAAATAAAACAAAACAAAGGATTTGGCTTGCGAGAATAAGCGGAACATATACATATGATAGAGATTTACCCAATCCCATATCATGCATCAGTCGGAAAGATATTCTAGGAGCTACTTGAATTCCCACCTATAAACTCCCGAAACTTTCTGATTATGCAATCTGGTGTTGGGGATACAGAGGACGCAATATATCTCACCCAAACTAACAATACCTAGATCCAGCTGTATCCATCCGTCAACACATAACCAAGAAAACTCCGGAAATCATGTACCTCAACCTTCGAAAAGCATCTATTATACGAGTTATGGCAATACTCCCGAACTCCCCAGTACTGGGTGGCGTCGAGGTTATCTCACCAACAACTGCATAAAAGAGATTTTCGATGTCGGCAAAACTCAGGTATTCCAGAACTGCAACGATAAAATTGTGACGACAACACCTCGGAGCTCAAGTCCCCGGGACACTGCCACAACCCCTAAATGTCAGGAGGCACCAAGAACAATGTTCTCGTCACAAGAATATCGAAGCGATCCCAAGATACCCGCGTGATCCTAAAAAAAATTAGTGAAATTTGAGGAGAGGAAAGACAAAACATCTACGTCAGGAGGCCTCACCAGAGCGATGAAGGGACTGAGGAGTAAAAAGAATCCTTCTCTCCGATATGTATAATCCCAAGACTCAAAATAGTTTTCTTCTAGACTCAACAACGGCCAACAATCAAGGGGGCTCCTATGGTCGGTCGAGTCTCTAATACCAACTTGTCAAGCCCAAGATGCGTCTCTATCCTAAAGGAACTCGAAGGTCCCACCAAGGATAGAAGCACATCTTGAAGACGCTTTTGTAAGGTGGATATCATTACATCAACATTACATAATAGATGGGGATACATACAAGGCATGCAAATGCCGCAAGAATACATCAATATCATACAAGAGATCAACATCCGACTATAGATGAAACATAAACAGAAGCTCAAACGACATCCACCCTGCTAGCCCAGGCTGCCGACCAGGAACCTATCCCCTGATCGACGAAGAAGAAAAAGAACTCCAAAATAAGGAAACATCCTCTCGCGTCATGATCATCGCACAACTTGTACTTGCAACTGTAGTTGTAGTAATCTATGAGCCACGAGGACTCAGCAATCCCATTACCATGGGTATCAAGACTAGCAAAGCTTAATGGGAAAGGAAGGGGTAAAGTGGTGACGTTGTAGCAACGACTAAGCATGATATGGTGACTAACATACGCGAGTGAGAGCGAGAAGAGAAGCAAATGGAACGGTCGTGAAGCTAGCAATGATCAAGAAGTGATCCTGAACTCCTACTTACGTCAAACATAACCCAAGAACCGTGTTCTCCTCTCAATCAACCCCGAAAAGAGACACTCACGGTTACGCTTTACGGTTGGTGTATTTTAGAAGAGTTTACTTCAAGTTTACTACAACCGGATATTAACAAATTCCCATCTACCACATAGCCGCGGGCACGGCTTTGAAAGTTCAAACCCTGCAGGGTGTCCCAACTTAGCCCATGATAAGCTCTCGCGATCAACAAAGGATATCCCTTCTCCCGGGAAGACCCGATCAGTCTTGGAATCCCGGTTACAAGACATTTCGACAATGGTAAAACAAGACCAGCAAAGCCGCCCGGATGTGCCGACAAATCCCGATAGGATCTGCACATATCTCGTTCTCAGGGCACACCGGATGAGCAAGACGTCGGGTTGGCATAGACCCTGATTGCCCAGGGGGCGCCGAACATCGCTCGGTTTGGGCCAACACTCAGAGGAGAACTGCCCGGGGCTAAAATAAAGATGACCCTCGGCTCCTAAACCCAAGGGAAAAGAAGGGCATAGGTGAGGCAAATGGTAAAACCAATGTTGGGCCTTCCTGGAAGAGTTTTATTCAAAGCGAACTATCAAGGGGGTCCCATAAATCACCCAACCGCGTTAGGGACGCAAAATCCGGGAACATAATACCGATATGACGGAAAGTAGGGTGGCAAGAGTGGAACAAAACATCAGGCATGAGGCCAAGCCTTCCATCCTTTACCAAGTATATAGATGCATTAATAATATAAGAGATATTGTGATATCCCAATATAAACATAATCCAACATGGAGCAATCTTCATCTTCACCTGCAACTTGTAACGCTATAAGAGGGGCTGAGAAAAAGCGGTAACATAGCCAAGCAGCAGTTTGCTAGGAAGGGTGACAAAGGTTAGAGGTTCATGGCAATTTGGGAGGCTTGAAAGCAGGTGGTAGGTAACGCAGCATACCGATAGAACGAAGCAACTAGCATAGCAATGATAGTAATGAGATCCAAGGTGACGGTCATCTTGCCTGAAATCCCGCTAGGAAGCAGAACGAGTCCATGAAGAAGATGAGCGGGGGTAGTCGAACGAATCCTTACAACTCCGGAACGAAACCGAAGCTAACGAGAGAAGCGGCCCGGAAAGAAGCAAACAACATGGTAAACGCACAAGCATAATCATGGCATGATGCACAATCAAGTATGATGCATGTCCGGTTTAATGAGGCATGGCATGGCAAAGTGCAACAAACAATACTACAAGTTAAGTGGAGCTTAATATGCCACGAGTTGCATATTGACAAAACACCACATTGACATATTTAGTTTAATCTCGTTTAAGCTACCAAACAATATTAAATGTTGTTAAACATGGCAAAAGGTGAAGCATAATAAAACTACCTATCTAGGCAATTTTAAATGAGGCCGGAACAACAAACAAAAATTCCGGAAAATCCCCATGTGCATATTTTGAATTTGCTACTGTTCTTCCCTAAACACAATTTTAATGTTGTTAAACAGCAAAATAAAGTGTACCATGTTAAACTAGGCATTTTTCCACCCCATTTACATATAAAGTTTATTTAAAACCGAGCTACGGTTATTTAGTTATGAAATAAATCATTTTAACATGGCATTTGAGCAAATTTAAACAAACAACATGTTAAACGTTTTAAACATGGATGAAAAGGGCATATTATAAAACTAGGTGAAATTCTAAGCACTTTTCATATATAAAGTTTTTACATGTGATGCACAGTTTGTGAGATATGATATGCATGAAGACTAGGGCCTTTTTTGTAAAACAAGCGTTCTCTGGATAATGCTAAAATCGCACGGACAGGAAAAAAAAAACAGATCTGGGCCCAAAACGGAGATCAGGCCCAGGGCGCGGGGAGCTGCTCACATCGGGCCTTGAGGCCTTGGAGAGGGGCGGAGCCCACGCGAGCAGGGGAGGCCGCTCGGTCGATGTGGAGGCAGTCAACGCGAGGACGACGAGGAAGCAGGGGCGCGGCGTCACTGATGGTCAGCGGCGCAGCAGCGGGCTCTGGCGAGGCGGGGAACTCCGGCGGGACGGCGGGGATGGAGCGGACGGGCGGATCCGGCCTTGGAGAGCCCAATCTAGCCGGAGGCAGGGTCGAGCTCGGCCAACGGGAACGGGACATGGCGCTGGAACTTGGAGGCCGAAGCGGGAGAGGCGCCCATGGCGCAGCGTGGGACTTGGCGGGGGGGGTTCCGGCGACAAGGAGCGCGGGGACGCCAAGCTACATGGTGCAGGAGATGGATCCGGCGTGGCTCGCCGGATCTGGCGCGGGAGGAGCTCGGGAGGGCACCATGGCGCGGGTGTGCTCCTGTAGAAAGGCAAGACCGAGATGTTGAGAGGAGGGAGAGAAATACTGGGGAGGAAGAAGAAGCAGGGGAGGAAGGAGAGGGTTCCTGCGGGGGTCACCGACGGCAGGGCTCGCCGGAGCTGCGGGAGCTGATGCTGCTCATCGCCGGCGGGGACGGCTGGCTCGATCCGCTCGGGTTCGAGCTCCTGCGGGGCTCGCGCGAGGGAGGCTGCTCGTGGCTGCTGCATGGTTGGATCAAAATCCAACGGAGCAGAGGAGAGGTGGCTGACTGGTTGAACTGGACCGAGAGGAGGCTGCGGGATTGGTTCGGCGCTGAAACCAAGGGAGAGAGTGGCGGCGGCATGGGGATTTGGTGGAGATTGGCCCTGTTTGGATCCCAGGGCTAGAGCTACTATGAGCTATTTGGGGCTGAACTAACTCTTAAAGTATCCAAACACATGGGCTAGTTTGAGTTAGATTGAAATTAACTCACCAAAAAAACTATCCCTGTGGAGAGGTGCTAATTGGAGCTAGGGTTGGACTGTTTATATAGGTAGGGGATTAGGTTAGGGGGTATCTCGTCCCTCCGATCGTAAATGGATGGTCGAGAAAATGAATAGGTTAAGAAGTCCACATAAGAAACCGAATATGTATTAAATTTTTGGGGATGATCCGAACCCATCGGTAACGACTGCCCGGGTCGGGTTCAGGGAAGTTTCGGACACGCGGGAGGGGTCGAAGCAATGCACAGAGAGACTCCGGTTTAGGCAAGAGGAAAAATGAAGAACAAGGTTGGTCTCGAAACGGTCAGCGAAAGCAAGGGGGACGCGGCAACTACGAGGGGATGCAAGTTTTAAAACATGACGGCAACGGAGTGCCGATGCGATGCAAGAGATGACACGATGAATGTAACAAACAAATAATTAACACAGCTGACGCGCAAAACAAGGAAGAGATCTGGAGCGTTGGTCTTGGGGCGTTACATGAAATGACGTCTATATTTTTTTTTACATGTCACCTTTATACCTTTGCATCCCCTGGACCTATGTAATATAAATTTCTACAATTTCTACTTAATCAAAGGGATCCCTTATACATTTGCAGTTATAGGGGAACCTTGTTGCTGGGTTTTATAGACATAAAAAAAATCAACGATGGTAGTAATATCTTGCACCACTATTCGTATCCACCTTCTAAACAGTGTCCTGGCTGGTGTACCCATTAACCACGACATCTGCCCTACCATGTTTGATGTGGTCGTGAAATTTATCATGTACATTGCTTTGAGCTCTTTAAACTCTGATAAAGAATGTTCATTGAATTGTTGCTTGCTTATGTTCTTAATCTTTGATCGTATGGCTTTATTACCGGGTTGGGAATGATCGCACCCGAGGGGGTGCGGCAAGCCGCACTTACTACCATTTGTTCTAAATAAATGCCTTTTATTTGGAGAATTAACATATAGACAACAGAAGAATCATATTAGATGTCCATGTCCTGCTTGATTTTCTCTTTGTTTTCCAGTGTTGTCTTGCATTGCTTTGCCTCCTTAGAGTTCACTTCCTCGCAATATTTTAGTTCCACAAGAGAAAATTGTTGCCTAATTATCTTGGTTAGGTAGCTAATCATTTTTTTGTTCTGCTATGTGATGTATTCAGGTTGTTGGAGAAGTTCTCTCTTGTTGTTTCTGTTCATCACATTTAATGCTTGAAGCTTGCTAAACTAGGTGGACTTTATTTATGTCCAGCGCAAGACTGCTGCCAAGATCAATGCACATTTTGATCTAGAATAAAGAGTATCCAATGGGCTCATTGACACGGATAATGACGACAACAAGGTAGTAAGCTGGTGCATTACTAGGTGGGCTCATTGGCGTGGATGTGTGGCGTAGGAGACGGTTCCTCGCCGGTTGGATGGCGTTCAGGCGCAACCCCGGCGCCCACTCAGAGCTCTGTAGTGCTTGTCTGGTTGATGCTCTGTAGTTGTGGATCCATGCTTGAGCTCTCTTAGAGCTCAGGCACTCACGGCCATCAGATCTTTTTCCTGATGCGCTCTGGGCTATTGGATCTCGCCCTCGGATCACCTCGTCCGAATGATGCATGGCTTTGTGATTAATCAGTTTGTGGTTGTTGAACTATTCTGTGCTGGATGGACTTTCCATTTTGGCGAGTCCGCTAGAGTTGCTCTTAGCTTGCGCAGGGCTATGATGATCAATTATGGCAGATATAAGCATGCTCTCGAGCAATTGAGGCACTTGTGGGTATTAAGTTGGACCCCCCTTGTTTCTTTGAGCCGTGTTGATCATGCGCTTATTTTAGTGGCTCGTCCTTGGATGGTCATTTCGATGAGTGATAACCAGGCAATTTCACCCTTGTAAGAACATATTGATCTGGTGATGGAGACACTAGGGGAAGGGTCATGATCGAGCAAAGGCGAATCTGAGCCCATTCAAATGCAGTTCTGGTCTCAAGCACAGTGTGCTATGTTATCGTTCTGTATTTGTATTTAGCGCCTCTTTGGTTTGTACATTTCCACAATAATAGCTTCAAATCTCTTTTGCTATTTGAAACTACAGCTTTTTTAAGGGTCACACATACACATGATTGCGACTGACCAATTTTGCGTGTCCTTTTCATGCCCAGAGTATTGCAGTTTGCACTTCTCGCTTGAACCAGCATTACCTTCTAAACCGATTTGAGTTAACAGTAGATCCAAAATGTTTTTTTGTCATTTGGTTTGTCAAAATGGTGCATGACACATGTCATGGCCAGCAACAACATATATTACTTATGTTGTGATGAGGTGGTGCACGACTATTCTCAAATTCTAATATACTGGTTAGCTTTGTTTAAGTGGACGTCCAAATCATTGGAGCCCATACTGAAACTTGTCGTTTATCGAAAAAAGGCATGTTCTCATATTTTAATGTAGATGCACTTGGTATGAGAAGAAAGGCATGTGCTCGTATATTTTTCCAATGCTCAAATATATGCATGTGGTTACAGTTACTGTATTGATTTCAAAACATCAGCATGGCAGGCTCTCTGTCATGAGAAATACAAAATAATAATAAAAAAATAGTTGGTTACTTCTCTCCGATTTCACATGGACAGTTGGATTATGGGCTACATGTGTAGTTTCAATTCTAACTTTATTTTGATTGACTCCATGGTTAGTTGTTCACACACTGTCGGATGCTTAGTTTAGTTAAAACAATAATGTTGTATGAGTATAAGTAATAATACTAATGTGCTTTCACTCATGCTACGGCCCCAGTAACAACTCTCTGAGACGGTTGTGCTCAAATTTATAGTTCCTGGTTAATGTTTTTTATCTTTTTACTTTCTACAGGTTTGTTTCTTTCAGTTTGTAAGTGGCCTTGGAATCCTGTTCACTGTTGGAAACTGCTGGACCCTGCTGTTGTTGTTTGGTTCATAAGGTAAACTACGCTCTGCTTTATTTTTGTTACTTGTTATGTGTTGATATCTATTCTTCTTCATCTAATATCCATTTTTTGTCCTTTGTTTGGTGTGTGTTGGTGGTTTTGGGGTTGTTCCTTAATAATTACAACCAAGGCATATTAGAAGTTCTTTTAAAATATCCTATACTTTGAAGTAGTTGTGCTCATCACATAGCTTGGTTTAATTCGTTGTGATACCACTACTATTTTTCCGCAAGTTACCAGTTGCCGCTATTTGTTCTTACATGCTATAAATAATAATGCTACAACATTTTGTCTGCTATGTTTTTTAAATAGAATTCTGATATAGTGCAATGATGATTGACCATTACTGATATAGGTACGCTCTTGAGCAATCGAGCAAGCTGCTTAGCTTTTGATATATTCCTTTTTGCCAAACTTGATGTATCGAGCTTTGAGCTACAAACTTGATGGTAAGTCTAAACTGCTTTATATAAACATCATCATTTGTGATTTGCCTCTCTCTGATATTTTGTCTTGCTCAAGTCTATTCAGATTGCCCTCAAAGGCTTTATTTTCTTCTTTTTTGTAGGGATGTGTGAGGATGGATAATAAATGCGCATTTCTTGTTTTTTTGTAGGAATGTGCTTGGCCATGGAAGAGGGGGTGGCACTATCTTTCCTCCTTCAGATCAGGTCAGTTAATTCCTTCTCTTGGCTGTGTGTTTTATTTGAGACATGAAAATGCTCTACAATCGGTGCTTTGTGCAGTACGCACCCTCTCACATGCGGAAAGTAATATGCATTTAGTCTTTTCCTTAAGTGATCTGCACACAACTCATCAACTTGGCTTGACAAACCGAAGTCGGCTACTCCTTTCTTAGGAAGATTACTGAATTAGTAGGTCAATTTCTAGATAGATACACATGAGGAATCTATTCCCTGCTTGCTATGTTGGCCTTACATGTAGTTCTGGAATGAATTGTTTCCTTATCAACAATATTAAGTATCGGTTGAGCCTTCTACTCAAATATTTTTTTTGAAGTGTAGGGTGTTCCTCCTGCTGTGATTGAGTCTGGTGTTTTTCCTCGCCAGGAGCTTCTCTTGTAAGAGCATTTTTCATGTTTACCTTTTCCATCAGCTAGCATGACACATGGTTGATGTGTTAACTCCTGTTATTTGATTTATTTAGGTACCCGTCGACTTCTGTTCTCATTGCAGCTCTGCGCATGGTGGGTAACATTGCCACTGGTGATGATTTGCAGACTCGGGTAGGCTAATTTGAGTGATGTTCACTTTTTATATATGACTTGTTGTTACTTAAACGATTAAAGTTGTAATTCCTGGTTGTTTCCATGTGTAGTTAGTAATACCTTGGGTATTTAACCATGTGTGCTCGATTTCTATAATTGTTAAAATAACTTGCAGCTTGTAAGATGCGTTTTATTGTATAGCAGCTCATTTATTTAACTTTGTTGGTCCCTCTCTTTTCGTAATTTATGTGACATGAGGTGTTGCAAAATTTTGAGGAGTTGTTTGACGATTCCTTTTTCTGTTGTGTATAATCAATTCAAACTGCCAATTTGGATTGTCATCTGGCTTCTGTTACTTAAGTTTTATTTAGTTCTGGTGTTCCCACTATGTTGTCATTGTTCTCAGGCTTAGTTATTTGATGCACTTAACTATTTATTTCTTTTAGTATTTATCTTTTTTTCCTTTTCAATTCTTAGTTATTTGATGCTTTAGTGCAGAACTCATTGTGCTCTATATATCTCACATTTTGTTTGTATCAGGTTCGTGTGAGGCGGGTCCCTGTGAAGTATATCGACAAGGCAGATGAATTACGCCACTTGTTAGTATGCTTAATGATTATGTCTTCGTAGTTGGCTCTTCTTATGTGTTCTCGCTTTTGTATCGAACTTCGTGTTGAATGGTCGTCTTTTATGGTCGGATGAACGCACCGAGTTTGATCCTGTATATAATCTAATGTTGATCTTGAGATCCACTGTGTTTTACTTCTGCCGCAATTGAATGTTTCTTTACTTCATTATCATCATGCACAAGTACAAATGCTATACTTGGTTCCTACTGGCTTGTTGTTACATGCTTCGGCAAAACGTTGAGACCGGCATCCTTGCGCCAAGGCGTGATCTTGATCTAGTAGATGTTATGTCAGGAAGTGAATGTCGTTTTTTGTGTGTTTGACCACTATATTGCGAAAGAAGAGGCATATTCATTGCACAAATTTAAATAGCTCCAAAGTCCATTTTTTATCTGTTATTTGTGCAATGTTGCAACTCATACGTTTCAGTTACGTTTCTCACCACTCTAGTACTCCATCTTTTTTTATTTACTTTGCATTTTAGTTTTGTCCTAATAGAAACTTTACTTCTATAAGTTTGAAAGTTTATAAAAAATTAATATTAAAATTTATAATGACAAATATATATAATGTGAGTACATATTCAATGATGAATCTAGTGGTATTGATTCCGTATTGTAAATGCTCATAAATTTTTACTATAAACTTGGTCAAACTTTTTTATGCTGTAAAGTAGTATGAATTAGGACAAAAAGCAAATATGCAGAGTCAATAAAATCTAGGGGGTATGTTAAATAATCCAGGGAAGCTATTGAGGTTTAATCCTTTATAACACTTTAAAGAACTTACCAACATAATTATTTGGTTTAACCGTTTAAGCATGCAACAGCCGTGTACGTCAGTTGGTAATATAGTAGCACCTGGCAAAACAAAACGACTTGTCTGGGTGGTGTAGTCGGTTATCACGTTAGTCTCACACACTAAAGGTCCCCAGTTCGAACCTGGGCTTAGACAACATTTTTTTAACTTTTAAAAAAAGCATATACAGCCTTTTTTAAACGTTTTTTAAAATTTTAAAAAGCATCCAGCCCATGAGTGGGAGAAGGCAGCCTGCCCATGGCATACTGCAGGAGATGGGTCTCTTCCGCCGCCCCACCATAATGACCATCCAGCGATGATATTCTCGCCTCTTTGATTCCCTCCCTCCTCTGTGACCCAGGCACCCACACAGGTTTGTCTCCCTCCCTCTCAACCCTCTTCCATCCAATTATTGGGATATACTATATATTTGCAATCAAGCAGTCTGCAGTCTGCACGTGTTTGACAAAATGTCCAACTGAAAACAGGTTTGCCTCTCATATCAGTCTGCACGTGTTTGACAAAATGTCCAACTGAAAACCGGTTTGCCTCTCATATCAGTCTACACGTGTTTGACAAAATGTCCAACTGAAAACAGGTTTGCCTCTCATATCGCATCACAAAACAGTATATTTGCGTTGGTACGAATGTTACTGGTCCAACTAGAATTTGTATTCTTCTGTGGCACAACCTGATCATCTAACAAGTCATGTTAGAGGTGGCGTGCCTTCATGGTTTGCCCTCACTCTATGCACGATGGGAACTCATGACTACTGTTGTCTTCCTCTGCGTGCAAAAGCATGATTTAGTCTTGGCACTTCGCCTTTGCCCTCAAAATAAAGGTACACCTGCGATCATCGCAAAACCAAGGAAAGTTGTCGTTGCAAGCAGATTACCGCAGCATGTCAGCGCTCCCATCATTCTCTCCTTTCAGCCATGCCAAATTGTAGTTGATCATCCAATGGAAAAAGGTATTGGTGCAATCTTAAATAAGAATGGAAATCAAGCCATGGTAAAGAGTGAGTATTTACTTTATTGATCTTTTTGTTTTATTTGCAAGGAGCAACACATCACGATTTGGTTCAATAGCAGAGTGAGATTATGGGAGAATTCCAAATGATTCCAAAGGTTACGGGTTCCTTACAAGTTATAGTTACCTGTTGATGGTACGCTTCATTTGCACTTGAATTTCAACTGCTATATTCAGTCAGTCCTGCATGCTTAAATGGTCTATACTTCTTATTGACGAAAACTTGTAGGCAAAAGATGACCTCTGAATCACCAAAATACTGTAAAGGGATGATACAACAGGTGCAGTCGAGAAGTTATTAAGTTTTTGTCATAGAACATATGGAACAACAATAACATATTTCAGAACTTTGTAACTTCTTGCTAGAGCACAAGTTTCAGAATGTTAGCTGGCAGTAAAATGTAGATTATCTTTCATAGAACATTGATCTGAATGTTGAAAGCAAATGGCGAGATGCAGAACTTAGTTTATTCAGTTTGCTCATTTTATAACAAAGTCAAAGGGCTGCAGCGCTGTATTTATATGACACAAGGATTACGTCCACGAAGGTTCGACGCCTCTGCATTTAGAGGATCTGCACACACAGAGTCAACCCCCTAATGTTCGAGCCAAGGTTAGAGCATTGTTGTTTCAATGTCTACGCTTTTTTCTCACTCTGATCACAGTTTGTGCTTTATGTGCGTGGGGGCGAATTTTTATTATACAGAAACAACATTGAAGTGTCTTTTCTCATTCCCATTCAAATTGGCATCTTTATGATGGCCATTTCACTTTTGCTCTCCATAGGCTTCCTCACTCTCCACATTAAAGTGTATTTTCTCATTCCCATTTAAATTGGCACCTTTATGCTGATCATGTATATTTTGCTCCGCATAGCTTCCTCACTCTTCATCTAATTTTTATCTCTATAAACTCCCCGCAGCAACGCCGGGGATTTATCTAGTTAACTCAAATAACTAGTATTCCTCCGTAAACTAATTTAGAGCATTTAGAGTACTAATGTAGTGATCTAAACGCTCTTATATTAGTTTACAAAGGGAGTGCAAGTTATGAAAAATGTGAGGATGATCAGAGCATAATTATAGTTTGTTAGCAACTAATCATCAATCATAAATGCAGCTAAAGGTAGCCTAACATTCAGTTTTCAGGCAGCAGTAAGTCGGGTATACTAAATAAAATATTAGCAATAACTGACCATTAGAGCATTACTGTAGAAATCTCAACTCTAAAAGTCTGCTCCTCAGTTATGGTATGGAATATTATATTCAGTTGTGAAGCCAACAATTAAGAATTTAAGATCCTAATAGTGAGCGAGCAGCTAAAAGTGGCATTTGACTACTACCCACCAGGTTGGAAATTGAGTCCTAACTGCTACTCCCTCCGTCCGAAAATACTTGTCATCAAAATGGATAAAAGAGCATGTATCTAGACGTGTTTTAGTTTTAGATACATCTCTTTTTATCCATTTTGATGACAAGTATTTCCGGACGGAGGGAGTACATGTTCAGTTTTCAAGCACCAACCATCAGAGTCCTAAAAGGTGCCGTTTTGTTATCGCAGCAAGAGCGGCAGGAGCTAAACATGTAAATTGGTCGAAAAGCCTAGCTCCAAGGGTAGGAGATGATCATCCTAGCTGGAAGGCTTCAATGTGGGACTGGTCCAAACAGTAGGATCTTCCCCTCAATTGCCCATTGCAATTGGGTCACCGCTGCTATAGAACTAAGCATTTCCATTACCTACTATTACATGGAATAGTCAGAATCTGCCAGTATCAAACCCTGAGCAGAATACAATCAGCATCAACCATACATACAGTGAACCGCCTAGTAATTAAGGGTGAGAAGCATTAGTATTTGCAAGGAACACAAATATTCCATCTCTTCAAATTGAAAAAGGAAAAGATGGGGCGAATACATCCGTTTATTATTTTGAGCTACAAGGAACTCAGAACAACCTTGGACCAAACACATCATAAGCAGTGGCGGAGCTTCACGGGGACCAACCTGGGCCATGCCCCCCCCCCCCCCCCAGCTCACAAGAAACCATGCATATATTTCTTTTCAGATAAGCCTATTTTCCACCAAAAATAAGCTGAAATTAGTTCTGTTTGCCCCCCCCCCCCCCCCCCCACATGATTTTGGCTCAAGCTCCGCCACTGATCATAAGTTTAAGTCACAACATCAAATCTTACAGAGAATAGTCTTTGCTATTGCACGGTTGTCTAAAGCTATCTAAGCCCGCGGACAAATTCCATTTTGTGCATGTGGTGTGGTAGCTAGCCTTGCACAGTTTAATGAACGTATATTGGAATCCCGTACGACAATAAACTCAATCACACATATGTGAATATGAGTCTAGGCAAGCAACTACGGTGATATGCTACGACACTGGCTAGGTCTTTCCCGATGCCTGTAATTCCAAGAAATAAAATGACAGCCTACACAACCATACATCTATCTTTGTAGACACCACCTAACACACGTTTTTCTCTCTATCATTTCAAGTGAATATTCAACAACATACATAGTAGTGTGGTTGTATATATAGTGCTTCGATACGGTATGTGCATGGAAATGTCGAATTTTTGTTAGAAAAGACCACCTGCGCTTTCGTATTGACAGAAAAGACCACCTTCAGACCATATTGACAGAAAAGACCATGTCCGCTGTGGCGGCAGGTGTGGCAGCCAACACGTGGCACCTGCCGTCATGGTGTGAGGCGGCCGGACCTGCCGCCACAGGGTGAGGCGGCACCTCCGACATTACAGGTTTTCCAGCCGCTCAGCGTATTTCAACGGAATGGGTGGCACTGCGCAATGCGACAGCAGGCGGTAGATACACGATATTTGAGGGCTGCGCATGCGATGGTTTATCTGAAGGTTGTTTATCCATCCAAAACAAAATTGTCGTAAGTCGTCAGCTCACACCTTGTAACACACCAGAAAGTCAGACACAGCAGCCAGAATATTTTAATCAGGATCTGCATGGCTGAGAGTGCTAGTGTTGTGATTAGAAAGTCTAATTAACAACACATCTATTAATACGATCGACACATGCATGTACTAATTTGATTAACAAGAATGATGTCGATCGATCATGTCTAACACTGCTGCCGGCTGTCGTGTGGCGCATCTGCGCCGGCTGCCGCCATAAGGCGTGGCGGCAGGCTCCACGTAACCTGGCTGCGAGGCCCACAAGCCCACCGTTCCGTTCAAATAAGCCACGCGGTAGGAAAACCTGTTATGCCGGACCTGCCACCTCAGCCCATGGCGGCCAGTCCTGCCGCCTTACACCGTGGCGGCAGGTGCCAGGTGTCGGCTGCCGCCATGATGGACATGGTTTTTTTTGTCAATATGGTATGAAGGCGGTCATTTTTGTTAATACGATAGCTCAGGTGGTCTTTTCTGACAAACATTCGGAAATGTCAGGTCAAATTTAATGATGATATAAGGTCTGGTGGTTGATGTCTGAATCAATTATCCAGGATTTCTCACAGTACAAATTTTTAAAGTAGAATGAATGTTAGGGAGACGGTTCATCTGCCTTTTTCTGCTCCATTTGAGGCCAACGCAACCAATACAACCAACTTATGGTCTCAAAGATTCAACATGAAGGATGTATAAACAACTAGGTCAGCCGCAATATATGAGATAGATGAAGTGCGATATAGCCCCTATGTTCCAAAATAAGTGATGCTTGAGACTTTCCTGTTTTTCTGCAATTGAACTGAACACAAAATCAGCAGGGATATACCTAATTATGAATCAGGCTGCATCCATTGATAGACAATGTTTCTTTCCGTGGGAGCTCTGATGGGAGCTGTGCATTTATCATATATTTTGCCCTTGTGCGCCTGTAGTGTAATCCATCTATCCATTGTACATAGTGTAGAAAGGAAACTTGCTTGGAAATCCATCTATCCTTGTGCGCCTGTAGTGTAATCCATCGATCCTTGTGCGCCTGTAGTTGTTAAGTTCTGTCTCATCATCCAGTAGAAATGTTCCTTGCCTAGCCCAAGTTGTTAAGTTCTGTTTTTACTGTTGGATTCCTCGTGTCGAGATCTACATACGTCCAAGCATGGGAGAAAGAGGAGAGACATTGCATTTTTCTATTCCTTCAATCAATCAATCAGGGAGCTTCGGTTCCATCTTTTTGGCTTTGGCAACACCGTCCACAATGGTTCGCACGGTGCAGCAGGACTGACCTCGTCCCCCTCTCGATGTTGCAGGACCGAGCTCGTCTCGCGCTTGGGGCAGCAGGATGGGTCGGTGGATGCCAGTTCTGGCCGACCTATTGGGTCTCCACGCTGGGGGTTGCCCAGGGGCGCGAAAGGGGGGACCTTTCCGCTCGTCTCTTCCGTTGGGGTGCGGCGGGTCTCGGGTGAGGTGGTGTCGAGGTCTTGGATGCTGGGCGGCGGCCCTGGTGGTGGTTGCGCGGTGCTCTTGGGCAGAGCGCGTGCCTTGGTGCTGCCCGGTCACCATGGTCGTGTTGGCAGCGTGGTTGCCGGGGTGTGGCGTTCGGTGGCGGTGAATGTTGGCCGAGGTGAAAACCTGCTCTATCTTCGGATGGACCGGCGGCGAAGATCGTTTCCTTCTTGAAGGCGGCGTCGCGGCTCTCATTGCCCGTCATGCGGCTCGGGGAGGGGGACTCGATCCTTGGATCGGCAGGCGGCGCCTCGGCGTCAGATCCTTCTGAAGGCGCCCGCCTTGGAGCGCATGGTTCATCATATGTAGCTTCATCTCTTCAAGCGGTAGTGCTAGGAGTGGTGTTGCTGCGCCAAAGACCTATGTATCCTGTCACAGGTGTGTGCGTGTTATGCGGTGGCGTAGTGTGTGTCTGTACTAGATGCTTGTGGTTTGGTGCTTTATATATAAAGCGGGGCGAAAGCCTTTTTCAGTAATACATCCGTTTATTATGTTGAGCTACAAGGAATTCAGAACAACCTTGGACCAAACACATCATAAGTTTAAGTCACAACAACAAATCTTATAGAGAATAGTCTTTGCTATTGCACAGTTGTCTAGAGCTATCTAAGCCCGTGGACAAATTCCATTTTGTGCATGTGGTGCGGTAGCCTTGCACAATTTAATGAACATATATTGGAATCCTATACGACAATAAACTCAATCACACATATGCGAATATGCATCTAGGCAAGCTACTACGATGATATGCTACGACACTGGCTAGATCTTTCCCGATGCCTGTAATTTCAAGAAATAAAATGACAGCCTACACATCCATACGAACGCCTTGTACTAGCAATGACAAAGATCTCTTCGCTGCTGCCACACGGGTGTACATCGGAGATGGAAACAAAGCTAAGTTCTGAGAATCTCCATGGCTGGACGGCCTCCGGCCTAAAGACATTGCGCCAAAGATTTTTTAGTTGTCAAAAAAGAAAACATGCCTAGTCACGAAAGCTCTTGACAATAACCTTTGGGTCCACCAGATTGACACTCAGCATGGGCTAACCTTAGCCCATATTCAGGAATTTGCAACGCTGTGGGAGATGCTGGCTGATGTAACCCTCAGCCAGGGAAGCCAAGACATCATAACTTGAAAGTTCACAAACGGTGGCGAGTACTCCGCCTCCTCGGCTTACATGTCCCCATTTGCCGGTCTCTCCTTTTGTCCAATGAATGCTATAATCTGGAAGATGTGGGCTTCATCGAAATGCAATTTTTTTTGGCTTGGTTGATCTTCCAAAAATCGTGTTTGGACAGCTAATCGTTTACTGCAGCGAGGCTGGCCGAGCTGCAATTTGTGCCCTCTCTGCAAGCAAGTGCGAGAATCTGCTGCTCACCTCCTATTCCAATGTAGGTTCATTGTCCGGATTTGGACCGAAATTTGCACTTGGCTTGGCATCCTTGACTCCTCGCCAATGATTTGGCATCATGAAGACTCAGTTAGAGATTGGTGCTCAAGGCGGTTAATGGTGGAGGTGGCTGCAGGAAGGCCATCGCCTCCTTGATGATGCTTGTCTCGTGGAAAATTTGGAAGGAGCGAAACGCAAGAATTTTTAAAAATGTCTTCACCCCGACCTCCATTATTATCGCAAAAATCAAAGAGGAGGCCCATCTTTGGTCTTTGGCGGGAGCCAAACAGCTTAGTACTGTTATGTCGCGAGGGTAGACTTTTCTTTTTGCCGCCTCATGACTTATGTCTAAACCTTCTTCTTAATCAATGAAAATGCCAAGGCTTTTGCCTTGTTTCAAAAAAAATATCTTTGTAGACACCACCTAACACACGTTTCTTCTCTATCATTTCAAGTGAATATTCAACAACATATTGTACATAGTAGTGTGGTTGTATATATAGTGCTTCGATACGGTATGTGCCTAGAAATGTCAGGCTAAATATAATGATGATATAAGGTCTGGTGGTTGATGTCTAAATCAATGCTCCAGGATTTCTCACAGTACAATTTTTTAAAGTAGAATGAACGTTAGGGAGACGGTTCATTAGCCTTTTTCTGCATCTGCCTTTTTATGCTCCATTTGAGGCCAACACAACCAATACAACCAACTTATGGTCTCAAAAATTCAACATGAAGGATGTACAAACAACTAGGTCAGCCACAATATCACGACATATATGAAGTGCCACATAGCCCCTATCTTCCAAAATAAGTGATGCTTTAGACTTTCCCGTTTTCTGCAATTAAACTGAACACAAAATCAGCAGGAATATACCTAATTATGAATCAGGCCGCACAAGCAAATTAAATCGCCAAGCAAGGCATACCAGGTTTCCTGGAGCAGGAGATTAATTAAAGACCAAAATTCTTCGTTGGTGGCGACATTGAACCTCTAGCTGCAATATCATCTTCAGATATGTTCTGAAACTTACATATCCATCCGTAGTGTACCTTTTACTTCAGATAGCGATGATCAGACTATATCTGTTCTAGAGAGAAACAAAGTATCAAGCTGAAGGGACCTACACAATTACCGGCCAAGTTAGTTTGTAAACTTATCATTTCTTTTCTGTAGCGACGAAATACTTTTGCTGTTTATATGCTGAAAATAAAAATATATTTGAATTCTGCCATCCACAGTTAGTATGATTTGCATGTGTTTTAGTTCCTGAAACCTATAGATATCTCGGAGTTTTCTGGACAGACATGTAAAAATAAAGATAAACTGGTTTGACAAGATTGCCACGAAGTAATTTTTCATTGATGCAAATCATAATATATACATCGAGAAACTCGAAACAGACATAGCATCCATTGCGTACAGCTAAGCCAGCCAGCCAGCTAGTGTTCCTACATCCAGAACGCTACAGGAGAAAACCCGGTGACATGCTTGGACAACACATAGGAGTTGGTGGTGCGATTGATGGTCTGCAACTCTCCATTATGAGAGTACTTGAGGCCAAACTTGGTCATAAGGAGCATGCAACCATCACGATCACCTAAGGCGTCCTCATACTCGACTTCCTCGCGTACCACACACTCCACAAGGCAAAATCTGGCATTGCCCATGTATGTTAGAGTGGCATACGAGGCCGCTCGTTTCCTCTCCGGTACCTTGTGGAACAACTTCCCCTTGACAATCTTCCACTCCGGCTGTATGGTACTTGCGCGGCTGCGGGGGGCAACTTGGCAGGCGCAGATGTAGCCATCCTCATGAAGGCCAACCCATCCGTCCAGCGTGTTGTCATAGTAGCCCTGGCCTTGGAAAGGCAAGGCCCATTCCCCATGAAACCTCCACTCACAGTACTTGGTGTCGAAAGAGAAGGTCCGGTGTTTGAGATTGTACTTGTTGACCCCAGACATGAAGATGGTGTGTCCATCAGGGTGCACGGCGTAGGAGGTGATCCATTCATCCTCCTCGAACGGGGGTGGTGAGGGCACACTTCTCCATGACCAGCCCATGGTACGAGGATTTGGAGATTCCCAAGACATCACCTCAAAGGAGTGCTGCTGATTCCTATGGTGAAAACTCAGCGCATAGAGCATATCCGCAGTGGCCACGGAGGTGTGGAAGTCACCTACCAGTGGACCGGGGAGTGGAGGGCCGACGGCGAGTCCTGTTCTCTTCGTATCATAGAAAAGTGTGGGAGCCTGACCACAGCATGGGTTGGTGACGATGACGATGTTGCTGCCCAGGACCGCAAAGCTCATTGGAAAACCAGGTGCCGGCGACACCAACCGGAGGACCGGTGGCTGGCCAAGGTCAGCGTCATCGTCGTCGGCGTCAATCTTGTGAATGCTGAACCCATCTTTCCAGTCATCCAGTACCAGATAGAGGTGCTTCTGATCAGAACGTCGTGACCTTTTGCGGGCGCAGTTTGCCTCTTTCTCCTCTCCCTGGAGCCGCTTAGACATCCTGGTTTTTTTCGATCTGCTGCTCCCTCTGTCTGCAAGCAGTATATATAGAGCCCTAAAGACTGGATCTTTTGTTGTGCTTGGGGCTTGAGCCCCAATTGTTAGTCGAATTCGGAGGCAAGATTGCGTACCTGACCCGGATTCCGTGTCGGACGCGGTCCAATCAGATCTACCTGACCTTGAATAGGAGCCGGACGCGGCCGAACCAGAACCAGATGGTGGCCGGGCGCCGCCACCACCGCAGGTACCTCCCTCTGCCGGTCGGTTCATACAGTCATCTCACTTCGTCGGGCGAGATCGAGCCACGGCGAGATCGGGTACGCTTAGGCGGGGAGGATTCGGCCATGACTGGCCACGGCGAGGTCGGGGACGGCTAATACGGCAAGGGTCCAGCCAGATCAACACCCTACCGCGGTTTTGCGTGAGGCGTTGGGGACCGATTGTGGCGGCGGTCGGGCACGGCGGATGAGAGACAGGGAAGCATGTTATACGTACTAACAGCATCTCCATCCGTTGGCCCGTCAGTCGGCTCCATAAATCGATTTTACATAAATAAAGAACTTCAAAAATAAAACAGGGCCGCGAATACAGGCCTGAAAATGCGGTGAGGTCGCCGCCGTCGTCCTCGTCCTTCTTCTCCTCCTTGACGCGGACGCCATTGTTGGATCCCTGCTCGGGGTCGCCCAGGTGGACTGGCGGAGGCGGCGCGCCGTCGCCGCTGTCATCGTTGAGGACGACGACGCCTCCCTCGTCGCGGCCACGGCGGCGAGTGGAGTACTGCTCTAGGATGCGGCGCTGGCGCTCCAGCTCCATCCGCGTCCAATCTTCGCGCGCCCACTTCAAGGCTGCCGCGTCGTCGAGGACTGGCTCGTCGTCGAAGACCGCATCTATCATGCTGCAAAAGGAAAACTTACCAGGACGCAGGACGCCAGCCGTGGGGATCATTTCGTCAGGTTCTCCAGCTTGCGCTCCACTACAGCCTTTCCCACAAGCACTCCCCTCCCTCGTAGGCGCCTGCGCATTAAAGCCAACAATCATTTGTTTTTTTGCCAAAAACAAAAAGAAACTGAATTAATGAAGTGCTACATACAGAGTACGTGCATCGTCGTCCTGGTTACCTGATTGTGCAACGCTTGCAATCACTTGGTTTTTAAGCTCTATTACTGATTCACCCAGGCCCAACCCCTCCACGTACTGGAGCAAAGCTTGCATGTGGCGCATGGTCATCACCCTCTTGTTTGCAAGGTGCCTTTCAATCTCTCTATGCATGTTTTCGTTCATGCAGGTGATTGTCCCGTCGTTGAGTGCACTTAAGTTACGAAAGAACAAGGTATTGCGCTCAGCACTAGCCAGCCCGTGCTCTTTCAGTGATCTATCTATGAAAGCCTTGGCCTGAAACACAATACAAATGCTTAGTGCGCGTCACTTATGCAGGTGGCTTAAAACAAAAAACTCGTTTTAACGAAATCACCTCCTGGATTTTGCTCCTAAGATTTTTTATGTTCCGTTGCAAGCTTTGATCTGCCATACGTCTGGCCTGTTGCATGGATGCATGGGTCAGAACAAGGGCCGTGCACACAAAAAATTAAACACGCGATGGAGGCCTGTGCTCACCTTCATCACACTGTATCTCTTCGGAATGCTACCAACGGCAGTATCTTTGTGTATCAGTCTTGACAAATTAAAGGCAATGTAGAACTTTATTCTGGGACGCACAAGCTATTCAGGCTTGACAGCTGTAGCAGTGTCGACCGAGTCGAAATGCAACGCCTGCCACCGAAACAACCCGACTTGTTTTAGATCAAACCTTGGCCAAACGAAAATTAGAGTCCTATGGACGATGGAAACAAATGCCTCACCTGCAAAACTAGTGGGCACCCGTACAACTGCGGCCTCTTCCCTTCCCTGTGTATTTCATGGGCCTTCTCGGCTCTGCCGATGAGCTCAGAATGCACGAATCTACCCCAGTTCACCCTGTGCAGGTTAGCCGGGTCCATGCAGATAGCATACGCCTCCGTTGGGACAGTTTGCCTATTCTCCCTAGGACTGAAACAAGTTGTCATGCAAAGCATGGCAAAACCAACTTGGTTCCTGATCTTGTCCGCTTCAGAGAATGGGGTTTGGCATGGTTTCTTCAAAGCCCACTTAATGTCGCCTATGGTTATGTAAAAGCTCGACGGGCACAACCCTAGGTACTCTATGATCTGCGTTACCTGGGCTATTGAAGGCCCAACATATGATTTTTCTATTACTATGTCTCCACCTAGTGCAATTCCTAAGATGTTGTGGGTGTCAACCTCGTTGAACGTGACGTAAACATCATCATCTATCTTGAGCGCACCATGCTTAAGGTCTACATCTAGGAATAAACTCCAGTCGTACTCCCAATCCACATGAGTTATGTTGGCTACTTTTAGCATCCCCACGAGACCAATCTCGCCTGCTGCATCTCTCTATGCATCACTAAAAAGAGCAGCCACCTCGTACACATCCTTTGGAGCGAAAGAACTGTCTAGTGCGCTTTTTGGGTAAAGGCCTTTCTTCCTAGACTCATAAACCTTGCTACAATGTGGACGGCTAGACATCTAAGCTCTAAGAACTAAGAACCAAGAAAGGAAAAAAGGGACAAGAACCAAGGACGCTCCATCAGTATGTATCCAATACGTGGGAGAAAGCATTACGTCGAGCAAGGGGATATGTACTCACCTCGTCGTCGAGCGCCGCTCTGGTGAGGCGCTCCCTCCAGAAGCAGAGATTTCGCAGTGGTGAAATGCTCTAGTTCTTGGATAGATGAATGGCGTCCCTGTGACGTCTCGTGCTCGGGCGACCTCTTTTTTATGCACGCGGAAGGGAGGGGGGAGAGTACACAAAATTAATGGCTGACTAAACAGCTCTGTGCACTCGCGTCAAATCGGAGAGCCACGGTGGCAAAGTGTAATGATGGCATGTGCGCGCTTGCTGAGGATGTCTTCAAGGCGCGGTACGTCCTCTATCCAGCCGGGATCTCCTAGCATACCGTGTCTATGTACTCCCTCCGATTCTTTTTTGTCTGCGCATAAGAGCAGACCCGGATACCAAGACGTGGGCTGGCTGCATGCTTTGTGGATGGAAATACCCCTGTGCGCATGGACGGGAGGAGCAGGCAGCTATAAATGCCCCATGCAGCCCATTGGCTCTCCGCCCACGTCCTCCTCTCTCTGCATGCTGCATGGCTGTCCTCTCTCACACGACCTGCATGCCGTGGCGCTGGCCCATGAGAAGCTCAAGTGGAGATAGCAATCTTCTCTCCAAAAGAGATGAGATCTTCCAGAGATTTTTGCTTCGATCAAAACTGCGTGGCGCCAAACAATTCAAGTTCCTCCTAAACCAACAGAGTGCAATTTCATTTCCCTCCTAAACAAGCAGAGCGCCATGAAGTAGCCTCGAAAATTTGCTTCAAAAATTAGCTTACCGGCCGCCAGCGCCATGGATTTGCAGTTCCCTCCAAAACCCAAAAACAATGTCTATAAACCGAGCTCCATGGAAAGACCAGTCTGCACACCTCTCCTTAGTCTGTATGCACTTCTCTGCTTCGCCACGAGCATGCAATGGATCACCTCGACCTCAACTCCGCCATTAACTGGAACGAGGTTGAAGAACACTACGATGGCAATGCTGAAGACATGCATTACGTGTATGTGTTCGAGGAGAGCGATGACGGTATGAATCGATTTCTTCCCTTTGATCTTATGCCGCTTTTATCTTCTCTTGTTGATCTCTTGTCCACGTTTTAATTTCAGAAGAAGCCGCTGCGGAGCATGTCCATGGCGATTTAACGCGGCGTGCACGGGCGCCGAGGCCCCAGCGAAGCGAAGCGGTGGTCCGAGCCCTGCTGACCGCGTGCACGACGCGGACACCCCAGGTGGAAGCGGAAGTGGCGGTCCGAGCTGTGCCGGCGTCGGTGGCGGCAGCGAGAACAGCGGCAGCGTCGCAGCTGCCTAGGCCTGACGGGCGTGGCCGTGGGAGGTCCGTGACACGGCAGCTCTGGGCCAGCGCTTCGCCCGTGCGGGCGGCGCCCGGCGTGGAGCGCCAGTGGCGACGGCTCGACGCGAAGCTTCGCCGTCTGCGGCAGCTCTGGGACGCGAAGCTTCGCCGTGCCGCGAACTGCAGCCACGCCGACGCGGCAGGTGGCAGTTCTAACAGCATGGACGCCGGCGTCGCTGGTCATGGCGTCGATGGACGTGGCCGAGGTCGTAAGATTGGGCCTCGCCCGGCCGCGGGAGAGCTCGTCCTGGGGCGATCCAATGGAACCCAGAGCATCCGGTCGGTGTAGGACGAGGCCATGGAAGAAGTGCACCACACCCACTCGGCCGCGGGCAAGGACGACTTGGCCTGGCTGGGCGAGGACGCGGTGGCATCGACCTGAACGTGGCTGCATCCATGGGCAGCGACCTCGGCGATGTAGCGTCGGTCCAGGCGCGGTGTCATCGACTTGAACATGGCAGCCTCCACGCACATCGATGGCGGCGATGCTTTGGGGAGATGGCCATGGCGGCGACGATGATGGCCATGGCGGCGGCAATGATCAGCATGGTGCCACCGGCGATGATGGCCATGGCGGCGGGGCTGATCAGGGACATGACGGCGCCGCAATGATGCACATGGTGAGCGTCTTCTCTGTGTTCTCAGTACGGATGCGTTGTGTTTAGTCCATGAAGTTCTGTTAGTCCGCTAACATTTATTTATATTGTTCAAATAGGCGACGCTGGTCATGAGGGACATGGCGCTGGTGATGAGGGCAACGAAGGTGCGGAAGATGGCGACAATGGTGCCGCCGGCGATGACGTTCATGGTGAGCTAATTATAAAGTGCTCATGTGTTTCCTTTTTTAGAAGTGATCATGTTTTCTTTTTTTATAAACATGACCTCATGATCCGCTTTGTTCATTTTTGTGATGTTCATTCTAGATATAGAAATTGATCATGTCTCAATTTTTCATAGATGAAGATGGAATAATCAGCAGCCACGGAGTGGAGTGACAAAGCTAAGCTCACAGTTTATGGCATGTTGCTGGAGAGGACGACTCTAGGACTCTTGAAACGTGGAGTGACCAAGGAAGTGGCTCGTTTGACTGGTATGCCGCAGAGAAGCGTCCAGGACGTATGGAGGAAGGGAAAGATATATGGAGGATGCTTGGAGTGTTGAACAGGAAGCCCAAAAATTGTGGTCGTAAAAGGATCGCCATCGACTCGAGAGAGTATAAAGGCGATCGACAAGAGGAAGAGAACAACCATCAAAGACTTGGCAAACGAGCTGAACGTGTCGGCTACCACGGTTTGGAGGCGGTTGCAAGAGAAGCAGATTAAGGCGTCACAGCAATGCCATCAAGGGAACTCTCACCGATCTAAACAAGAGACGAGGGTTGAGTGGTGCCTCTCACAGTTTGAGGAAGAGAGCTTGCCGTAACAGCCGACTTTTAAGGGAATGTACAATGTTGTTCACATAGATGAGAAGTGGTTCTATCGCATCGAAGAAGTCTCTCAAGCTATACCGGCAGAGGGACGAGGAGGAGCCGGAACGATTCACGCAGAACAAGAATTACATAGAGAGGGTTATGTTCCTCGCTGCAGTAGCGCCCTCGGTTTGATGTGGGCGGTACCATGACATTTGATGGCAAAATTGGAATATGGCCATTCACTTTTGAGGAGGGGGCTAAAAGGGATAGTCCTAATCGTCCAGCTGGGACAATTGTGACAAAGGTTATCGCCAAGGTGACAAGGGATGTTAGTAGAGACTTCTTGGTGAACAAGGTTATCCCCGCCATCAAGGCAAAGTGGCCTCCGTCCGAACGTGGTCGTCCAATATTCATCCAGCAGGATAATGCTAGGACTCATGTCAATGTTGATGATCCGGTTTTCCTTGCCGCGGCCCAGGCAGATGGGTGGGACATTCGTTTGGTGTGTCAGCCCCCGAACTCCCCTGATCTTAACATACTTGATCTAGGATTCTTTGCTGCCTTACAATCATTGTTTCAGAAGTTATTTCCAGGTTCCATTGATGACATAGTCCGCAAGGTGTGCCAAGCATTTGAGCAGTACCCAGCTGAGAGGTGCAACAGGATATTCCTGACTCTACAATCTTGCATGTGTGAGGTTTTGAAGGATAAGGAGGCCAACACTACAAGGTGCCGCACATGAGGAAGCTAGTCCTTGCAAATGTTGATGCCCTCCCGGTGAAGTTGCCTTGTGACCGATCCATCGTGGGACTAAGCGAGGGCATTTTTACTTCAGTAGTGTGGTGGGAATCAGATCGTGATTCATCTTTTGAGTGCTATTGTTGATGTAACAAGATCATGTAATCCATCTTTTGAGTGCTATTGCTGCTGTAATCAGATCATGTAATCCATCTTTTGAATGCTATGTTGATGAAATCAAAACATGTAATCCATATTTCAAAAAAGAACCATATTTCAAACAGAACAACTAGCAGCACAATGTCAAACTAAACAAACTGGTTTCACATAGGTTCACGTCCAACAAAACAACTAGTAGCATGATTCCATACGGTTCACCAAAAAACAACAAGTTCATTACATTGGTTTAACTAGCATAAGCTCTTGGACTCCAGCATCGCACCTGCATGGTTCAAACTCCAAAAGGCTGGTCATCACTCATCAAACTCCGGCAGATAAATTTTCATGAACTCACGCTTTGTCTTCTCATCCGGCACAGAGAATTGCTCCGGCAGTGGCAAGGATTCTTCCTCCGCATCGAGTCGAGCATAAAGAAGAGATGCATCAATGTCGCCGGCCTCTTCACCCTCCGTGCCGCCAGCAACTCCTCCTCGTCATCATCTCGTTCTTGCTTTACGGGTCAACTTTGCCATTGTCCACGAGCGCACGCACCTGGTCATTGTTGTCTCCTGCCATCGCCTTGACAGCGCCGTGCATGCTGCCGTCGCGCTCCAGATGCACGCTGCTCTCCGCGAGCAAGCGTCCCCATCGCGCACACCTTCGGCGCTTTGTCTTGCGCGTCCATGGCCACCACACAAAGAGCACGGGAAGCGGGTGTGTAACCATAGCAGTTGGACATTAGATCTTCGTCATCGAATGATGCACTCACCTCCGGCGAGTGTACTCATTCTGCATGCATGTCGCCGTCACGGGCGATGTCCTCCGCGAACGCATGGCCGCCGACTTCGGCGCCGGAAGGACGCTGCCGCTCTCCTCCCCGACCACCGGACGCCGAAGCGGGTGGATGCCGCCGCCCGCGAAGCGCCGCTTATCGCCTGTTGGATGCCGCCCTCCACGGACACGCCGGCATGCAGGTGGAGGACGCCGTCCCGCGAAGCGCCAAGAATCGCTTCGCAGGACGCCGCTTTGCCATGGGAACGCCGTCGCGCGAGTGGATGACGCCGTTCTTGAGCGCTACGTCGTCCTGCTGGATGGCGCCCTCTGCGGGAACGGCGTAGTGCGGGTTGACGCCGCCGTCGTCAAGCGCGCCGTCGTCCGGGACGCCGCAATCAGCGAGCATGCTGTCCTCCACTAGCAGGCTATCAAGCACAAGCTCGCTGTCTTCTACAGGCTGGCTGTCTTCCCACAAGTAGCTAGGATCCATGAGGTTGAGCTTGGCAGGGAGGAGAAGATGGAGTAGAAGGCGAGGAGATAGGAGGAGGACGCGTGCGTGCTGGCGTACTGTACGAGGAAGAAAAAGGAGGCGAGCTAGCTGGCTTAATCAATGCGAGAGCAGGAGGCGAAGCGCGGAGGTGGAGGGGTATTCCTGGAAAGAACGGGTGGTTGAACCGAACGCGCAGACCATTGCGGATTTTTTAGGAAAAAGTTATACGCAGACTAAATGGGATCGGAGGGAGTATTAAACAAAACTACATGCTTGGTACGAAGAATCCTTTGCAAGCACGTACCGGGGTCTGCAGGGCTACTACACACGCGGCCACACGTGATCCGGCCACACATGCACACATTTAGCGCCGCTCCTGCAAGTTTGAAAATCGTTCCCACCAATCGTTATTTAAAAAAAAACATTTACAGGCAAATCGCTCTAATCAATTCCCACAGAGCTATGCAGTTCGACGTCTCTTTATGAACGGAAACAACCCATCGAGCGATCGACCGCAAGATGACAAGCGCAAACTAAATTCGTAGGCAGCCGAAGACACAGCGAGTCGTACGAAGCATGGCCACCCATCAAACCCCATACCCCCGCTCGGGCATTATTGGTCCGTGCCATGCGTGATCTATACATAGTTTTTTTTTCCAGTTGTAGATATATGAGATTCCGATAGTGGAGTAGAAATTTGAGCTTCTTCATTTTACGGGACGATACTTGTATAATTAGAACTACCCATGACAAGAGTTAGTCACCAGTGCACTCATCTTCGTGGTGAATGACACCGGTCGGGCACATGTGCCATATCTTCAGCTTGTATAACTGAACACCAAATATTTTTTGTATAATTAATTTTATGTTGTATGACAAGTGCCCCTCGTTTGGTTTTTGAAAATTTCTAAAATCCGCTTTTGTCCCACACTAGCATTTGTATAGCTTAGTACCCGATTTCTTTGTAAAAACCGCGGGTGGTTTAGCGTCAAAGATATCCTCCTTAGAAGACGATCCCCTCAAACAACAACTAATATTTGTATGAGAAAAAGCTATGGTGTATTTTGCTTTTGAAAACTTCAAACACCCTTTTTGGTTTGTGTTCTTGAAAACATCACGAAGCGTATCCCGCACTTGCATTCCTAATTCGTAAAACCAACGGGCCTGTTTACCGTCAAGAATTTCTACAATTATAGCTATGTTGTACGTCAACTGCCCATTGTTTGGTTTTTGAAAACTTCAAACTTCCTCTTTTGTCTAGGATCTTGAAAACACCAACTACTGTTTGTATAAGAAAAATCCAAAATGTATTTGGTTTTTGAAAAGTGTAAAAATCCTTTTAGGTTTGTGTTCTTGAAAACATCACGATGCATGTCCCACACTTGCATTCCCAATTCTTATAATGTGATTTATTTGTAGAACCCGTGGGCGGGTTAGCGTACAAAATCTGTATAATTAGAGCCATGTTGTACGCCAAGTGCCCCTCGTTTGGTTTTTGTAAACTTCAAAAATCCTCTATTTGTCCGTGACCTTGAAAACACCACCTGGGAGCATTTTTTGCCGCGAACAAAGTGAGGACCATTTCTCCAAACTGATCACCCATCTATGATTTCTTTCTCCAAGCGTTCAAAAATCCTACTTTGCTTTTATTCTTGAAAGCCTCAACATGCACAAGCGGCATTCTTTTATTCCCGACTCTTACAAGCGGCATAAACCTTTTTTTTTAGCAACACAAGTTTTTTTTTTGAGACAACCTCGCGAAGCTTTATTAAATCGTCACAATGTTTACAGGGACCGAAGGTAAATTCCCGGGGTGCCCCAACTAGCAAACACAAGTGGCATACACCTGGGCACATGCAAACGGGTTCCCACCGCAGGCCCATTGGGCCTCAATACAGTTTCGGCCTTTTACATGCAACGCTGTCGACCTCATCGTCGTCGTCCCATGAAGCCCACGCGCACCTGTATACTACAGCGTGGAACAGTGGATGCCCAGCAGGTTCAGGTTCTATCTCCTGCACCAGCTCTGCACATTCAGCAGTGTCGTTCTCGCCCCACCCTTCAGTTAAATCGTAAACTTCTGCATCTTCGGCTGCCACGCCTTCTTCAGTCTCACCTCCAAGGTCTCCGGGACGCGCTTTACACTGAAACCAATCGTTTTCTCGCATCCCATTAGTGAGAGTTCATGAACTGGAGCAGTATGTTCAGTGAAAATGCAATCAGCCAAAAGCTTACATCCTTCTGAGGTGGAGCAACACCCTGTCGCGCAAACTGTCCTTCTGTACTAACTGGACGCACCTCGCGTTGTATACATGAAAAAACACAAAGGCATGAGGAGGGGGGGAACCAAAGGTTGGCGCTGAAAGAAACAAGGAAGATGCAAACGAGCACCTGGATTGTTTCGGTGCTACCTCCTTGGTCTGAACCAGCTGAAGACGAGCTCGACATGATGCTTGGTGTGCCCCTCTAGCACATGCCCGAGGTGTATATATAGGCTCGTGGACGGATATTTTGAAAATTTCAGACCCCACATAGCAGGCAGCTTGAATGCTTCATTCACTTCGGCACCCTGACGCGTGCTTAAACGGCGTTTTCAAAATTACCCAGGGCGCACCAAGTGACAGAGCTGCTTTAGCTGTGCCCGACTAGTCGTCCCGTCCCCCAGGGCGCACAGATCAAAGTGGCTTGCTGCACGTAGTTTTCCTATGCCCAGGAAACCCACACTTGCTGCATGTGCCCACTTTCCTTTCCTTTTTAGGGGCGTCACCACGGTCGGGGCAGGTGCTTGACTTGTGTCCTTTGCCCCTGCAAATCGAACAAAACCTTGATCTTTTGTTGCTCCCCTTCTCATACGGAGCCTTGTCCCTGCTTGTTGTTGGCCTGCCACGTTTCTTGCCCCTTTCCGGCGCAAGCAGACTTTCGCCCTGATTGACAGCAAGCCTGGATGCAGTTTCAGAAAAGTCTGAATTGTAGCTATCTGCATTTGGACAAGATCCTTCTGATGCCATGCCTTGGGATGTTGTCCCCCCTCGCCCTGGCTTGCTGGTGGATGAACCGACACCGATGTCTCTCCTCCGGCGGTCATGTGATTCCCTTCTACACTCCTTACAGAGCACGCCGCCTTACAAGATTTAGTTTTCTTGTTCGAACCACCCGCAACTCCAGTGTTTGAAACCTGCTGCTCCGCAATGCCTAGGCCATCATTTGGTGCGCTAATTTCTGCTCCTCTCTCCCTCAGATCCGCCAATCCATCCAACATGAATTTGTATGATTCTAGGTTTCTGTCACCCATTTTAACCACTTCCAGAGCAGTGATGTACAAAGCAGAATGTCTATAAGTTGGTGCATCTGGCGGCCCCATGTCCTATTGATAATGTGTTAGATGATCTGGCAGGTTGTCTCTCCCGTGTATGCTCCATCTCTTCAGGATGTGTCTGGGGGGAATCTCCTTAAGCCAGAGCACATTCATGACCTGTGAAGAACATATTATATCAGAAGGTGCATTACCCAACCAGCAGGGGAGGCTACATACGCATGACGAAAAAACCAAAGTATGAGGTTTCCCTTTTTTTATCATATATCAGATGTGAGACCAAACCCCCTACGCGGGGCATTGCCACCTCACTAACCTGCAGCGAGAGCCAGCAAACCATCCCCATGTGCTCAAACAGGCCGCATATGCAAGAGAAATACCCCAGATTATCAGACACATTGACCTCGTAGCGGCATTTGAACCATTTCTCTCGCTTTTCAGCCTTCACGTGTGTCACTATGTATTTCTGTTTTGGTATGATCTCTTCTACATCCTAGCTTCCATATTCGTACAATATTCCCCCGAAAATCTCAAACATCTTCCTGGTGTACATTTTGCTAGCGTGCACTTCTAGTAGGGTGTTGACCTTCAAGACAGCTCCACTCTGCAAGAAAACAATAACAAGAGAGAAAAGATATGTCAGTTAATCCCCTGCGAGATTTTGGTACGGGTGCGGACAGTCTGTGCAATATATCATACTAGCCTGGTTCGTTTTTCCTGGAACCCCTCTTCTTGTTCACGGTCAAACTGCAGCTTGTTGTACTGCTTGACAAACAGATTCATTGAGCAAGAAGGTGGAACATACTGTTTCAACATGTGATTTGCGCTCTCACTCCTCCTAGTGCTGGTTTGCCTCGCACAGAATTTCCCTGCAAAGTATGGCTTGGCCCATTTCTGCCTTGTCTCGTAAATTTGCGTCAGGTACGTGTTCTTATTCAGTGAATACTTCTCAAGCAACGCTGCCCACCCGTCCTCAAACTCCTCGATAGTGAGCATTTCGTGAACCAATTTGTGGAATTCTGCCCTGAAATCAGACTTCTTGGTGTAATTAGACCCCAGGCTCTCTTTGGCCTTCTTCAGGATGTGCCACTTGCACCATCTGTGTGTTGCATCCGGATATACGTCCTCAATAGCGACTTCCATCGCCCTGGCTTGGTCTGCACAAAACGATACACAAGTTAATCATTGATCTGTACACAACTTGAAGTGGGGAACGCAGATGCATTTTTATTTACCTGTCAAAATGGTAATTGGTCTTTTCCCTCCCATCATCTTCACAAACTCATCAAAAATCCATTTGAAAGTGTCGACCGCCTCATCTCGCATGAGCACACCAGCATACAACACACTTTGAAAGTGGTTGTTCACGCCAACAAAAATACCGAATGGCATATCGTATAGATTAGTCTTGTATGTGGTGTCAAACGTCACCACATCGCCAAAATGGTGGTACTGTTTTTTGCTCCGCCCATTCGTCCACATGAGAGTGCGTATTCTACTTTCATCATATACCTGCACATTGTAAGTGACGCTGTCTTGGACTTTCATCTCTGAAAAAATTGCCATCGTCTTCCGTACATCGGCGGTGGCCTGCTCCCTGCTCAGCTTCCCACATAGTGTCCTGAGGCACCTTTTGATGAACGGCACATTTTTTACCCTCCCAAAAAAAGTTGCAAGAATGCTGTAAACTTTGCTCAGGTTCACATTGTTCTCTCTAAGCTGAGATACTAGCTCTCTTGTATATTTGTCTATATGCCTATGTGAAGGGAAATGGAGCTTTTCAGCACATGTGTTTAACACCGGGTGATTGTGGCTTGACCTGAATTCGTTGATGTACCATCCATCGTCGTCTGTCCGCAAAAGTCTTATCATGGCTTGGCATTGACACCGTGATGATGTTGAGTTCTGCTCTTTTGGCTTGCCCTGTTTTGTCACGAATATCAAAGATGGTAAGTGTCCTGTCCAAGCCTTATTACCAAAAAAGCACAAATCAACTAAATGGTGGTTACTCACCGAGCAGCACCACACGAACTCCTGCATGCATCTCGTGCCTTTTACATTGGTTCTGCTCTTTGCATATCTAATGCCAAACCCTGTCTCCCAGGAATAAAGATTGTAAAAATCGTAGGCCTCGATTATAGAGTCGAACGTCAGTCCAACTGATGGTGTCACTACGGTGTCTGTTTTCCTTTCAGCAAATCCTGTGAGTGATGTTTCTAGGGCTGTCACCCTTTCAGCACTTGTTGCTCTCTCTTCTGGCATTGCCACCTTCCTGTTCCTGAAACCAGCAACGAAAATGAGACAGTGTATGATTAATCAAAGAGAATCGGAGGAATTTAACAACTTCTGGTAGCAAGTAATTACCTTGTAACCCACCCAACTTTGTCATCAAGGGCCACATATCTATTCTCCATCCTCGAAGCCCTATTCTCATCTAGATCCGTGTTGTCTGTTTCTGTCCTAACATCGACAGAATCCAACAGATCCGCAAATCTGCCGCTGGGGTCGTCCTCGGTAACCTCTCGCAGGACGCTCAGCCTCTCCGAATCGATGCCAAAAACAGCAGAATCAGGGTAACTTGAAATGCCCCACGATACTGCCGAGCACACAGATCCATTGCTTTCCGCCACAAACATAGACATGCTATGGAAGACAGGGGGGTGGGGGGGATCTGTTAGAGGTCGTCTAGTACTATCTTGCTGCTAAAACAAAGGGGATTCATATAGATCCTCACGGACTAACCTGGATTTCTCTGTTTCGGCTGAAGCCATGTCCTCTGCCCCCCTTGCGGCCCTAGGAGCGTGAGGCTTCAAGAAGATGCACAGTGCTACAGCTCGAGGGATGCGTTAGCCTGCGTGCTAAATGACGATGCACCCAACGTTAGGGTAGTCATTACCCCACCGCCGCACCGGGGTCCCCCCGCTAACGGACAAAGGTGTATTTGTACGAAAATAAATGCGTGTGGCCCACTTACGAGAGGGTATAGCCGGCGTATTCCCATTCTGAAAAAAGAAAGCACTGTGCGGTATTTGCGCGTTGGGGGGAAACGCTAATTTAGCTGCGGATCACGACGCGCTGCGGACGCACGAGATAAAGACCTCGCGTGGGTGCATGTCCTCAAAATTCGCGTCCACGATATAGCCCTTATATTACAAAATAAGTGATACTTTAGAATTTAGACTTTCCTGTTTTTCTGCAATTGAACAGAACACATACTCGGCAGGGATATACCTAATTATGAATCAGGCCGCACAAGCAAATTAAACTGCCAAGCAAGGCATACCTGGAGCAGGAGAATGAGTAAAGACACCTCATGCTCATAGAGTCATAGGTGGACCTCTAGCTGCAATATCATCTTCAGATCTGTTCTGAAACATACATATCCCTCTGTAGTTGTACCATTACATGAGAAAGCGGTGATCAGACTAAAGAAAAACTTGTATATAAATTGCATGTGTTTTAGGTTCTGAAACCTATCGACATCTCAAGAGTTTTCTGGACATACATTTAAAAATAAAGATAAACTGGTTCGACAAGATTGGCACAAAGTAATTTTATTGACGCAAATCATAATTTACATCCAGAAACTCGAAGTATCCATTGCGCACAGCTAAGCCAGCCTGCTAGTTCCTACATCCAGAACGCTACAGGAGAAAACACGGTGATATGCTTCGACAACAGATAGGAGTTGGTGGTGCGATTGATGGTTTGCAACTCTCCGTTATGAGAGTACTTGAGGCCAAACTTGGTCATATGGAGCATGCAACCATCACAATCACCAAAGGCATCCTCATACTCCACTTCCTCACGTACCACACACTCCACAAGGCAAAATCTGGCATTGCCCATGTACGTTAGAGTGGCATATGGGGCCGCTTGTTTCCTCTCCGGGACCTTGTGGAACAACTTCTCCTTGACAATCTTCCAGTCCGGCTGTATGGTACTTGCTCGGCTTCGGGGGGTGACTTGGCAGGAGCAAATGTAGCCATCCTCATGAAGGCCTACCCATGTGTCCAGCGTGCTGTCATAGTAGCCCTGGCCTTGGAAAGGCAAGGCCCATTCCCCATGAAACCTCCACTCACAGTACCTGGTGTCGAAAGAGAAGGTACGGCGTTTCATATTGTGATTGTTGAGCGCAGACATGAAGATGGTGCTGCCATCCGGGTGCACGGCGTAGGAGGTGATCCATTCATGCTCCTCGAACGGGGGTGGTGAGGGCACACTTCTCCATGACCAGTTCATGGTTCGAGGAGTTGGAGACCATGAATCCTCGTTGGCCGTGGGTGTCCAAGACATAACCTCAAAGGAGTGCTGCTGATTCAACTGGCGAAAACTCAGCGCATACAGCATATCCGCAGTGGCCACAGAGGTGTGGAAGTCACCTACCAGTGGACCGGGGAGTGGAGGGCCGACGACAAGTCCTGTTATTTTCGTGTCATAGACAAGTGTGGGAGCCTGATCACAATATGGGTCGGTGACGATGACGATGTTGCTGCCCAGGACCGCAAATTGCATTGGATAACCAAGTGCAGGCGACACCAACCGGAGGACGGGTGGCTGGCCAAAGTCCACGTCGTCGTCGTCGGCGTCAATCTTGTGAATGCTGAACCCATCTTTCCAGTCATCGAGTACCAGATAGAGGTGCTTCTGATCAGAACGTCGTGGCCTTTTGCGGGCGCAGTTTGCCTGTTTCTCCTCTCCCCGGAGCCGCTTAGACATCAGGTTTTTTTTCGATCTGCTCCTCCCTCTGTCTGCAAGCAAGTAAAGGCCTAAAGACTGGATCTTTTATTTTGCTTGGGGGCTTGATCCCAATTGTAGTAGAATTCGGAGGCAAGATTGCGTACCTGACCTGGATTCCGTGTTGGACGCGGTCGAATCAGATCTAACCGACCTTGAATAGGAGCCGGAGGCGACCGAATCAGATCCAGATGGTCGCCGGGCGCCGCCACCACCGCAGGTACCTCCCTCCCTCCCTCTGCCGGTCGGTTCACACCGTCGCCTCACTTCGTCGGGCGAGATCGAGCCACGGCGAGCTCGGGTACGGTTGGGCGGGGAGGATCCGGCCATGAGTAGCCACGGCGAGGTCGGGGACGGCTAATACGGCGAGGGTCCAGCCAAATCGGCACCCTACCGCGGTTTTGCGTGAGGCGTTGGGGACGATTGTGGCGGCCGTCAGGCACGGCGGATGAGAGACAGAGAAGAGAATCTAGGGTATGTTATAAGTTTATTTACAACCAATTTCTTGGCGGGCCCGTCGGATTTGAGACTGTTTGCTTCGATCCCGGCCCGCCGGTAACGAAGCCTCTCTCCTAGGCCATCTTGGGCTCAGTTTGTCACTGCATGCTGGTCCACTTTGACGGGTGCGTCATGCTCGCTGCGTTTCTCTCGCTGTTCATGGTCCTTGCAAAATTTTATTGCACGGGGCACACATAAGGCAGGGGAATCAATTGGCGTTGGTTTTATAGGAGTGGTTTCAATGAAAAACCAACGTGAGGAGGACGTGAAGAAAAAAATAAATCGCACAGGTGAATATATCAGGTTACCCAAGATTGATCCAAATTTACTACTGTGTTACATGATTTTCAAATTATTTTAAGCAGGTTACAAGATTGCAAAGCTTCTTTTGACTATGCAACTCTACTCTCCCCCATTCACAAAATTTATTGCAAGAAATAAAATCTAACATATAATGAAATAATGATCAGAAATTTGAGTGGAATCTGAGATAAGAAGCTAAGTGATAAAGTACATTTGCTTTCACAAAGAACTGAACTACTCATGCAAGAAATAATGCACATGAACTGAACTATCTAGTTTTCATCCGACGTCGAGGAATAAGCATGGACTACTCAAGACACCGTCACTAAAGAATAATAGAATATCTTGTTTTGCATCCGACGTCGGATTAAGCATGGACTTCTCATGATCCAAAACACCATCACTAAAGGATAATAGAATAATAATCCAAGCTTTTCATGACCGAAGCTCTCACACTTTGTTTACCTTGGCAGAGGCATTTGGTGAATACTGAGGACTAATCCTGTACATGACATTTATGTGGCATCACCGCAATAATGAATTCTTATGCCTGAAATCATCCTTGCAAATTATTAAAAAGATACGAAGTGTATATAAATGCAAAGTGAAGGAAGTTAGATCCTGGAATATCCAGAACTAAATAATAGTACTTAGTAACCTTGTGATCCTTTTACATAGAAAACCTTTCGAAAACACCGGAGGATTTAGAATGGTTACTCCTTTTTTTAAATCGTAGCTTGAAAACACCAGAGAAAGAGTTAAAACAGAGAAACCCACTCGGATTTTTTTCTCAATTTTCAAAAATTGACCAAAGGAAGGGATTTTGGGTTTTGAAAAGTTTATACTGAAAACCATCATTGGTCCTGTCGAAATAACTATTAATGACATGAATCAAGAGGCCACCAAAACTATGAACTATTCAATGCCATTATCGTAAAAGAAATTCCGATGACAAGACGTCCTAAAAAATGCAGTTGAAGTGGTCCATTTTCCAGATGATCTTTCCTGCATTCCTGCAGTAATACAACATGAACAGTCATCAAGATTCCAATAAAAAGGAGAGAAAGTAAATGTGAAAGATCGTGTATGAAAACGTCATTTGGTACTTTCGTTCTTTCATAAACATGTTTCAAGATTGTATCATCAACCATGCCAACGACATTGGAACCTGGTCTTATGTCTCCTCTTACCTACCAAATTCAGCAAGCACAAGTTTGAAGAGTGACTTATCTCAGAGAATCGCATGCAGACGGCACCCTAGGGGAGTATAAGACAAACAGGTGAGACTCAAACACACACACAACATCATGTCACAATATTCCTCAGACGCTTCAGGGAGAGTCTCAAAGGGAAACAATTATGGGTTAGCCTCCGTAAGAACTATTGCACTTTGGTTAACATGGTATCTCCCAGTTTCTTTTCTCAACGATGCTTGTTACCGAGTTGTCATTTGTTTCGGGGGATAGTGACATGGGTAGACGAACCTGCAAAGGGCGAGATTGCTCGGAAATTCAAATAGCATCAGCAGAACCTACTCCCAAGTGAAAATAAGCTGGATGTTGATCACGTGGGGTTGATGCAGTGGCGTCGTCGCCATCGACGCCCTACCACGGTAGCTTCTTGTCAGACATGAGTTGCCACACCCCACCTCAACGACCTACAGTGCTGCAGACAACAAGCAACATATATGTTCGTAAATCAGTAGTCATCACGAGATTGACCTCAAGAATGGGGGAAGAGGCGGGGAGCATGAATCGGGAAGGGAGGGAGAAGAACAGGGCTTGGCCGGCTGCCGCATCGACTCCATATCCGCGTGACGATACGAGCCCGGCGATGGCAGCCTCGGGAAGGCATGAACTCTCGCCCACGCCCGCCTCGACGCTGCAAAATAGCTCCGTGCGGCAGCGGCGAATCCTTGGGTGTCGCACAACGATGACGGGGAGCGCGCGTCCTCCTGTCGTTCGCCAGATCGGGGAGCTTGTGGCGGCGGCCAGATCAGTGGGATAAGGCAGGGGAATCAATTGGCGTCGGTTTTCTAGGAGTGGTTTCCATAAAAAACCAATTGTGAGGAGGACGTGAAGAAAAAAAAAATCAATCGCACGGGTGCGGGAGGCTTGACGAAACTAACGACGTAAGAGGGGAGACGGAACCTTACGGTTCTTTTAGGTAGTAGAGATATGGTACTTGCTAGAGTTTGAATTACTGGGTACTACATCTGTTCCTAAATATAAGACGGTTCAGATGTTTTAGCTATTTGACTTTAACTGCCAAAACGTCTTATATCTGGGACGTCGATAAGCAACGAATGCCAGATTTCTAGCCTCCCTGGACCGAACCTTTCGTTCGAACGAAATTGTTGGAAGGAGAGGCCCCCAGCCCGAACAACGTCCTCATAGTGGCCTACAGGCCTTTTTACTGTGAATTAAATAAAACGAGAAATAAAGCCCAACTTTTGCAGTGAAAAAATGAAGCCCAGTATTTTTGTTATGACTAATAAAAGTACATTTGCCATGTTTGAAAATGAAAATTCTGCCATGATCTAAAAGTATGAATTTTTCAGGGTCCAAAAAAATAACTTTGTCATTGGTCAACAAAGTAAAATTTGACCATGGTCTAGTCCAAACAATAACTTTACCATGCTTCACAAAATGAATCTACCATGATGCAAACAAATAAAGTAGAATTGCCATGGTCCGGCAACGCCTAGGTCTGGCAACGCCAGGATCTTGTCGAGATCGAGCCCAAGGGATGTGGCTACGTTCTCCGGGAGAGCCTAGTCTCCGAGTGCCATGCGTAGGCGGGGAGAGAGATGGGAGGGAGGTCATGGAGGAGATGGGAAGGAGGAGGAGGATGAATTAGAGGCAATTGGAGCGCGGGGTAGCTTACCGGCGGCTTGCCTCGCGACCAGCTACCGGAGAAGGTGGCTGGAGATGAAAGAGGAGTGGGTGTGTGCTACTTGTGAGTTGCTCTGGGATTTCCCCCGAAGACGAGAGGAGATGTAGAGTAGAGATAAGTATTTCCCTCTGTGAGAACCAAGATTTATCGAAGCAATAGGAAAATCACGCAAAGCCTGGTGAACAACACCCCTGCACACACGAAAGCAAATACTTGCACCCAACACAGGCAAGAGGCTTGTCAATCCCCTTGAACTCGTTACTTGCAAGGATTAAATCTTGTAGTGACAGATAGACAAATTGCAAAATAAAATATAAGTAATAAATTGCAGCAAAGTATTTTTGGATTTTATAATATGATTAAAGTGGACCCGAAGGCCATAGTTTTCACTAGAGGCTTCTCTCTCGAACAAATAGGATACGGTGGGTAAACAAATTATTGTTGGGTAATTGATAGAAAAGCGCATAGTTATGATGTATTCCTGCCAATGATCATGTATATAGGCATCATGTATGAGACAAGAAGACCGACTCCCGCCTGCATCTACACTATTACTCCACCAATCAACCGCTATCCATCATGCATCTATGGTATTAAGTTCATGACAAACAGTGTAACGCCTTAAGCAAGATGACATGATGTAGACAAAGTAAACCCAATCAATATGAATAAACCCCGTCGTTTTATACTTAGTAGCAACAATGTAATATACGTTCCTCGCTACCCTTTCTGTCACTGGGTGAGGATAACGCAATATTGTACCCACTACAAAGCACATCTACCACAGAAGATAAATCAATCTTGTTGGCCAAACCAAACAGATAGATCAAAGACAAATACAAAGCTATAACAATCATGCATAATAAAGTTCACAAAAGGCTCAATTACTTTCAATGAATAATCTGATCATAAACCCACAATTCATCGGATCCCAACCAACACACCGCAAAAGAAGAATAATCGGATAGAACTGCAAGAAGATCGAGGAGAACATTATATTGAAGATCAAAGAGAGAGAAGAAGCTATCTAGCTACTAGTTATGAACCTGTAGGTCTGTAGTGAACTACTCACGCATCATCGGAAGGCAGCAAGGATGATGTAGAATCCCTCCGTTATCAGTTCCCCCTCGTAAAGTACCGAAAAAGGTCTCCAGATGGGATCGCGAAAGAACAGAAGCTTGACGCGGCGGAAAAAGTGTTTCAGATGGTTCTTCTAGGGCTTTCCCAATATTTGAGAATTTATAGAAGTGGAATTAGGTCAGACGGAGCCTCGAGGGGCCCACGAGGTAACAAGTAGTGCCCCCCTGGGCATGCCCTGTTGCCTTGATGTCTCCTTGTTCGTTCTCTAGACTCCTCCCGGAGCTTCTAGGGTCTTTTATGTCCAAAAAAAATTGTCAAAAAGTTTCGTAGCATTTAGACTTCGTTTGATACTGGTTTTTTGGAAAACCAAAAAAGAAGCAGAAAACATCAACTGGCACTAGGCACTGGGTTAATAGGTTAGTTCCCAAAAACGATATCAAATAGCATAAAATGCATATAAAGTATCCAAGATTGATAATATAATAACATGGAACAATAAAAAATTATAGATATGTTGGAGATGTATTAGTATCCCCAAGCTTAATTCCTACTCGTCCTCGAGTAGGTAAATGATAAAGACAGAACTTTTGATGTGGAATGCTATCTATCTTAATTTTGATCATATAATCTAAATCATGTAATGAATATTAGGATACGAGTGATTCAAGGCAATAGTCTATCATTTGATATAAAGAGATCAATACTCAGGCATACTAATAAACAATCATGCCCTTCAATAATAAAGAATGTTAAAGAACATTGTCCCTACAAAACCATATAGCCCATCATGCTTAGTCTTCCTAGCATAAAGATATTAATCATGAACTACCCCGATGACAAGCCGAGTAATTGGATCATACTTTTTAACACACTTCGGCATTTTCAACCCCGTGCGATACATGTGCGGACGATGTATGTCATATGGTTTCTCCTTAATTTTTCCCACATGGTTTTTTAGGAGTTTTCAATGACATAGCGTTATAATGTTTCTCCTTAATATTTCGCGCGGATTTTTCAGGAGGAGTTTATAGATTGCAATATACATATGACAAATTGATCAAGGGGGAGTGTTGAGGAATAAAACATCTAATCAATTGTATGAGAGATAAGTCTCTCAGGAGATGTCTCCCCAACACGTATATGGGAGGGATGTCTTTCAAAAGGTGTGTCGGTTGGAAGAGACATGTCTCTCCAACGCACCCCTTCACCATGTATATAAGTGGGTCTCCCACATTGAAATGAAATAGATTCATTTAGACTCTTCATTTGAACATGGATGATGAATATCCATTTTTCCTTTGAGCCTTCATTGAGGCGAGATATATTGTTATAAGCATCACATGAATAATTATTCGTTCGTTGTCAGGACTTCGAGTTCGTTGGCCTACTTACTTTGTTGTCCGGCGAGATATATTGTTATAAGCCGGCTATTTTTGTTTTTTGCAGAATAACCAACGTAGGCCTACTTGCTTTTCTACGCCCTGTTGAGCTGGAAATCTTTCAAGACGAGGAGGGATGCATTTTGCCCAGAAAATGGGCTATAAGTAATAAGAAATGGGCTATAAGTAACAATAAATGGGCTATAAAATGAAAGAATACAACAAACAGGCAATTAGTTCCAAAATACTTTTTTCTTTCGGAATTTTATATTTTAAATTTCATTATTTTTGTGCGGGTAAAATTTCATTGAATTTAAATTAAGGTATATTTAGTTTTAAAATTAATTTGAATCTGGCTAGAAATTTTGGGGTGTACGATGTTTGGGACAGATTTGGAGGTTGACTTGTGGGTCTACTAGGTTGACGTGTACGAAAGGCTTTGTCAACTTAGTCCACAAACGATTCTAGCAGTAGTGACCGTTGGATGTTAATCGAACGGCTGTGTTGCTTCTTCAATATCTGATCTTCTTGCTCTAGCCGCCCAAACTAGCGCCGGTGGGACTGCCTACTCCCGCCTCCCATGGCCGGCTGTCCTGCTGCATAGGCCGCACCGCCCCACCCTACTCCATTGCTGGCCAGGCCATTCCTCTACTCACCCACACCTCTTGTTATTTTCCGGCGACGGTAGCCGGACTAGTAAACCCTCGTACTCCCCACCGCGTGGGCAACCACTGCCGAGTCTTCCCCGACTCTGTGTCGTTCCCTTCCTAGGCCTCACCGTCGTCCACCACCATGGTGCTCTCGGCGCGGCCTGGTCAACATGGTCAAGGAACGACATCCATCGGACGTGGACTATACGTGGAGAGGCTGACAGCTGGGTCCACGGCCGCACACAAGGAAATGCCTCCTTATTACACGCAAAATAATGATTCCTCCACCTGACATCTGGGACCCACCAAAAGGGCCTATGTATTTCGTGAAAAAAACATGCCCCCCGCTGACAGGTCGGACCCACCAGCTATATCTTGGCATGCAAGGAAGCGCCTGAAGGAAATATGCCCTAGAGGCAATAATAAAGTTATTATTTATTTCCTTATATCATGATAAATGTTTATTATTCATGCTAGAATTGTATTATCCGGAAACATAATACATGTGTGAATACATAGACAAACAGATTGTCACTAGTATGCCTCTACTTGACTAGCTCGTTGATCAAAGATGGTTATGTTTCCTAGCCATAGACATGAGTTGTCATTTGATTAACGAGATCACATCATTAGGAGAATTATGTGATTGACATGACCCATTCCGTTAGCTTAGCACTTGATCGTTTAGTATGTTGCTATTGCTTTCTTCATGACTTATACATGTTCCTATGACTATGAGATTATGCAACTCCCGTTTACCGGAGGAACACTTTGTGTGCTACCAAACGTCACAATGTAATTGGGTGATTATAAAGGTGCTCTACAGGTGTCTCTGAAGGTACTTGTTGGGTTGGTGTATTTCAAGATTAGACCGATTGTCGGAGAGGTATCTCTGGGCCCTCTCGGTAATACACATCACTTAAGCCTTGAAAGCATTACAACTAATGAGTTAGTTGTGAGATGATGTATTACGTAACGAGTAAAGAGACTTTCCGGTAATGAGATTGAACTAGGTATTGGATACCGACGATCGAATCTCGGGAAAGTAACATACCGATGACAAAGGGAACAACGTATGTTGTTATGCGGTCTGACCGATAAAGATCTTCGTAGAATATGTGGGAGCCAATATGAGCATCCAGGTTCCGCTATTGGTTATTGACCGGAAACGTGTTTCGGTCATGTCTACATTGTTCTCGAACCCGTAGGGTCCGCACGCTTAAGGTTTTGATGACAGTTATATTATGAGTTTATATGTTTTGATGTACCGAAGGAGTTCGGAGTCCCGGATGAGATCGGGGACATGACGAGGAGTCTCGAAATGGTCGAGACGTAAAGATTCATATATTGGATAATATGGTTAGGCTAAGGGTCAAGCCCATGAGGCTTTAGGTTGGTGCAAAAGGAGTTTTATGGAGGCGGGGCTAAACGCCGGAGACCTGGCGTTCGCCCTGGGCCAGACGCCGAGGCCCATGGCGTCTGGGCCAGACGCCAAGGATTGTGGCGTTTGGTCCTGGAGTCCGAGTGGGACTCTTGCCTTTCGGGTGAAACCGACTTTGTGGAGGCTTTTACTCCAAGTTTCGACCCCAAGGCTCAACATATAAATAGAGGGGCAGGGCTAGCACCAAAGACACATCAAGAAACACCAAGCCGTGTGCCGGCAACCCCGTTCCCTCTAGTTTATCCTCCGTCATAGTTTCCGTAGTGGTTAGGCGAAGCCCTGCGGAGATTGTTCTTCACCAACACCGTCACCACGCCGTCGTGCTGCCGGAACTCATCTACTACTTCGCCTATCTTGCTGGATCGAGAAGGCGAGGACGTCATCGAGCTGAACGTGTGCAGAACTCGGAGGTGCCGTATGCTCGGTACTTGGATCGGTCGGATCGTGAATACGTACGACTACATCAACCGCGTTGATAAACGCTTCCGCTTAGCGATCTTCAAGGGTATGAAGATACACTCCCCTTCTCGTTGCTATACATCAACATGATCTTGCGTGTGCGTAGGAAAATTTTGAAATTACTACGTTCCCCAACAGTGGCATCCGAGCCTAGGTTTTATGCGTTGATGTTATATGCACGAGTAGAACACAAGTGAGTTGTGGGCGATACAAGTCATCGCTTACCAAAGATGTCATACTTTGGTTCAGCGGTATTGTGAGACGGTTGCCCGGACCGACATTACGCGTACGCTTACGCGAGACTGGTTTCATTGTTACGAGCACTCATGCTTAAAGGTGACTGGCGGTTGTCTGTCTCTCTCACTTTAGTTGAACCGAGTGTGGCTACGCCCGGTCCTTGCGAAGGTTAAAACATCACTAACTTGATGAACTATCGTTGTGGTTTTTGATGCGTAGGTAAGAACGGTTCTTGCTAAGCCCGTAGCAGCCACGTAAAATTTGCAACAACAAAGTAGAGGACGTCTAACTTGTTTTTGCAGGGCATGTTGTGATGTGATATGGTCAAGACGTGATGCTATATGCTATTGTATGAGATGATCATGTTTTGTAACCGAAGTTATCGGCAACTGGCGGGAGCCATATGGTTGTCGCTTTATTGTATGAAATGCAAACGCCCTGTAATTGCTTTACTTTATCACTAAGCGGTAGCGATAGTCGTAGAAGCAATAGATGGCGTAACGACAACGATGCTACGATGGAGATCAAGGTGTCGCTCCGGTGATTTATGGTGATCACGACGGTGCTTGAGATGGAGATCACAAGCACAAGATGATGATGGCCATATCATATCACTTATATTGATTGCATGTGATGTTTATCCTTTATGCATCTTATCTTGCTTTGATTGACGGTAGCATTTTAAGATGATCTCTCACTAAAAATTATCAAGAAGTGTTCTCCTTGAGTATGCACCGCTATGAAAGTTCTTCGTCTTTGAGACACCACGTGATGATCGGGTGTGATAGGCTCTACGTTCAAATACAACGGGTGCAAAACAGTTGCACACGCGGAATACTCAGGTTAAACTTGACGAGCCTAGCATATAACAGATATGGCCTCGGAACACGGAGACCGAAAGGTCGAGCGTGAATCATATAGTAGATATGAACAACATAATTATGTTCACTGTTGAAACTACTCCATCTCACGTGATGATCGGACATGGTGTAGTTGATATGGATCACGTAATCACTTAGAGGATTAGAGGGATGTCTATCTAAGTGGGAGTTCTTAAGTAATATGATTAATTGAACTTAAATTTATCATGAACTTAGTCCTGTAGTATTTTGCAAATTATGTTGTAGATCAATAGCTTGCGTTGTTGCTTTCATATGTTTATTTTGATATGTTCCTAGAGAAAATTGTGTTGAAAGATGTTAGTAGCGATGATGCGGATTGGATCCGTGATCTGAGGTTTATCCTCATTGCTGCACAGAAGAATTATGTCCTTAATGCACCGCTAGGTGGCAGACCTATTGCAGGAGCAGATGCAGACGTTATGAACGTTTGGCTAGCTCAATATGATGACTACTTGATAGTTTAGTGCACCATGCTTAACGACTTAGAATCGGGACTTCGAAGACGTTTTGAACGTCATGGACCATATGAGATGTTCCAAGAGTTGAAGTTAATATTTCAAGCAAATATACGAGTTGAGATATATGAAGTCTCCAAGAAGTTCTATAGCTAAAAGATGGAGGAGAATCGCTCAACTAGTGAGCATGTGCTCAGATTGTCTGGGTACTTCAATCGCTTGAATCAAGTGGGAGTTAATCTTCCAGATAATATAGTGATTGACAGAATTCTCTAGTCACCATCACTAAGTTACTAGAACTTTGTGATGAACTATAGTATGCAAGGGATGATGAAAACGATTCCCGAGCTCTTCGTAATGTTGAAATCGACGAAGGTAGAAATCAAGAAAGAGCATCAAGTGTTGATGATTGACAAGACCACTAGTTTCAAGAAAAGGGCAAAGGGAAAGAAAGAGAAACTTCAAGTAGAATGGCAAACAAGCTGTCACTCCTGTGAAGAAGCCCAAAGCTAGACCAAAGCCTGAAACTGAGTGCTTACACTGCAAAGGAAATAGTCACTGGAAGCGGAAATGCCCTGAATATTTGGTGGATAAGAAGGATGGCAAAGTGAACAAGGGTATATTTGATATACAGGTTATTGATGTGTGCCTTACTAGTGTTTATAGTAGCCCCCTGAGTATTTGATACTTGTTCGTTGCTAAGATTAGTAACTCGAAACAGGAGTTACATAATAAAATGAGACTAGTTGAGGGAAGTGACGATGAGTGTTGGAAATAGTTCCAAGATTGATATGATCATCATCACACACTCCCTATATTTTCGAGATTGGTGTTAAACCTAAATAAATGTTATTTAGCGTTTGCGTTGAGCATGAATATGATTTGATCATGTTTATTGTGATACGGTTATTCATTTGAAGTTAAAGAATAATTGTTATTCTGTTTACATGAATAAGACCTTCGATGGTTATACATCCAATGAAAATAGTTTGTTGGATCTCGATCGTAGTGATACACATATTCATAATATTGATGCCAAAAGATGCAAAGTTAATAATGATAGTGCAACTTATTTGTGGCACTTCTTTGTTTGGGTCATATCGGTGTAAAGCGTATGAAGAAACTCCATAAAGATGGGTTTTTGGAATCACTTGGTTATGAATCATTTGATGCTTGTGAACCGTGCCTTTTGGGCAAGATGACTAAAACTCCGTTCTCCGGAACAATGGAACAAGCTACTGACTTGTTGGAAATAATACATACCGATGTTTGCGATCCATTGAGTGTTGATGCTCGTGGCAAGTATCGTTATTTTCGACCTTCACAAGATGATTTGAGCAGATATGGGTATATCTACTTGATGAAACATAAGTCCGAAATAGTTGAAAGGTTCAAAGAATTTCAGAGTGAAGTGGAAAAATCATCGTAACAAGAAAATAAAGTTTCTGCGATCTGATCGCGGAGACGAATATTTGAGTTACGAGTTTGGTCTTCAATTAAAATAATGTGGAATAGTTTCACAACTCACGCCACCTGGAACACCACAACGTTATGGTGTGTCCGAACGTCAGAATCGCACTTTATTGGATATGGTGCGATCTATGATGTCTCTTCTTGATTTAGCACTATTGTTTTGGGGTTATGCATTAGAGACAAATGCATTCACGTTAAAAGGGCACCATCTAAATCCGTTGAGACGACACCGTATGAACTATGGTTTAGCAAAGAAACCTAAGCTGTCATTTCTTAAAGTTTGGAGTTGCGATGCTTATATGAAAAAGGTTTTCAACCCGATAAGCTCGAACCCAAATCGGAGAAGTGCGTCTTCATAGAATACCCAAAGGAAGTCGTTGGGTACACCTTCTATCACAGATCCGAAGGCAAAACATTCGTTAAGCTAAAAATGGATCCTTTCTAGAGAAGGAGTTTCTCTCGAAAGAAGTGAGTGGGAGGAAAGTAGAACTTGATGAGGTAACTGTACCTTCTCCCGAATTGGAAAATAGTTCATCTAAAATCAATTCCAGTGATTCCCTACACCAATTAGTGAGGAAGCTAATGATGATGATCATGAAACTTCTGGTCAAGTTACTACAGAACCTCGTAGGTCTTCCAGAGTACGGTCCGCACCAGAGTGGTACGGTAATCCTATTCTGGAAATCATGTTACTAGACCATGATGAACCTACGAACTATGAGGAAGCGATGATGAGCCCAGATTCCGCGAAATGGCTTGAGGCCATAAAATCTGAGATATGATCCGTATATGAGAACAAAGTATGGACTTTGATTGACTTGCTCGATGATCAACAAGCCATGTTAAATAAATGGATCTTCAAGAGGAAGACGGACACTGATAGTAGTGTTACTATCTACTAAGCTCGACTTGTTGCGAAAGGTTTTCAACAAGTTCAAGGTGTTGAATAAGATGATATTTTCTCACTCAGACGATGCTTAAGTCTGCCTCAATCATGTTAGCAATTGCCACATTTTATGAAATCGCAAATGGATGCCAAAACTGCATTCCTTAATGGATTTATTAAAGAAGAGTTGTATATGATGCAACCGTAAGGTTTTGTCAATCCTAAAGGTGCTAACAAAATGTGCAAGCTCCAAATGATCCATCTATGGACTGGTGCAAGCATCTCGTAGTTGGAATATACGCTTTGATAAGTTGATCAAAGCATATAGTTTTGTACAAACTTACGGTGAAGCCTCAGATTTACAAGAAAGTGAGTGGGAGCACTACAAAGCATTTCTGATAAGTATATGTGAATGACATAATGTTGATCGGAAATAATGTAGAATTATTCTGCAAAGCATAAAGGAGTATTTGAAAGGAGTTCTTTAAAAGAAAGACCTCAGTAAAGCTACTTACATATTGAGCATCAAGACCTATTGAGATAGATCAAGACGCTTGATAAGATTTTCAATGAGTACATACCTTGACAAGATTTTGAAGTAGTTCAAAAATGGAACAGTCAAAGAAAGAGTTCTTGCCTGTGTTGCAAAGGTATGAAATTGAGTAAGACTCAAATCCCGATTACGACAGAAAATAGAAAGAGAATGAAAAGTCATAACCTATGCCTCAGTCATAGGTTCTATAAAGTATGCTATGTTGTGAACCAGACCTATTGTATACCTTGCTCTAAGTTTGACAAAGGAATACAATCTTGATCTAAGAGTAGATCACTGGACAGCGGTCAAGAATATCCTTAGTGAGGACTAAGGAGATGTTTCTCGATTATGGAGGTGATAAAAGAGTTCGTCGTAAAAAGTTACATCGGTACAAGCTTTTACGCTGATCACGATGACTCTAAGTCTTAATCTGGATACATATTGAAAGTGGGAGCAATTAGCTAGAGTAGCTCCGTGCAAAGCATTGTAGACATAGAATATTTGCAAAATACATACGGCTCTGAATGTGACAGACCCGTTGACTAAAATTCTCTCACAAGCAAAACATGATCATGCCTTAGTACTCTTTGGGTGTTAATCACATAGCGATGTGAAGTAGATTATTGAATCTAGTAAACCCTTTGGGTGTTGATCACATGACGATGTGAACTATGGGTATTAATCACATACAGATGTGAATATTGGTGTTAAATCACATGGCGATGTGAACTAGATTATGGACTCTAGTGCAAGTGGGAGACTGAAGGAAATATGCCCTAGAGGCAATAATAAAGTTATTATTTATTTCCTTATATCATGATAAATGTTTATTATTCATGCTAGAATTGTATTATCCGGAAACATAATACATATGTGAATACATAGACAAACATATTGTCACTAGTATGCCTCTACTTGACTAGCTCGTTGATCAAAGATGGTTATGTTTCCTAGCCATAGACATGAGCTGTCATTTGATTAACGGGATCACATCATTAGGAGAATTATGTGATTGACATGACCCATTCCGTTAGCTTAGCACTTGATCGTTTAGTATGTTGCTATTGCTTTCTTCATGACTTATACATGTTCCTATGACTATGAGATTATGAAACTCCGTTTACGGAGGAACACTTTGTGTGCTACCAAACGTCACAACGTAATCGGGTGATTATAAAGTTGCTCTACAGTGTCTCCGAAGGTACTTGTTGGGTTGGCGATTTCGAGATTAGGATTTGTCACTCCGATTGTCGGAGAGGTATCTCTGGGCCCTCTCGGTAATACACATCACTTAAGCCTTGCAAGCATTACAACTAATGAGTTAGTTGTGAGATGATGTATTATGTAACGAGTAAAGAGACTTGCCGGTAATGAGATTGAACTAGGTATTGGATACCGACGATCGAATCTCGGGCAAGTAACATACCGATGACAAAGGGAACAACGTATGTTGTTATGCGGTCTGACCGATAAAGATCTTCGTAGAATATGTGGGAGCCAATATGAGCATCCAGGTTCCGCTATTGGTTATTGACCGGAAACGTGTTTTGGTCATGTCTACATTGTTCTCGAACCCGTGGGGTCCGCACGCTTAAGGTTTCAATGACAATTATATTATGAGTTTATATGTTTTGATGTACCGAAGGAGTTCGGAGTCCCGGATGAGATCGGGGACAGGACGAGGAGTCTCGAAATGGTCGAGACGTAAAGATTCATATATTGGATGATATGGTTAGGCCAAGGGGTCAAGCCCATGAGGCTTTAGGTCGGTGCAAAAGGAGTTTTGCGGAGGCCGTGGGCTAAACGCCGGAGACCTGGCGTCGGCCTGGGCGCCGATGCCAAGGATTGTGGCGTCTGGTCACTGAGTCCGAAAGTGGGACTCTTGCCTTCGGGTGAAACCGACTTTGTGGAGGCTTTTACTCCAAGTTTCACCCCAAGGCTCAACATATAAATAGAGGGGCAGGGCTAGCACCAAAGACACATCAAGAAACACCAAGCCGTGTGCCGGCAACCCCGTTCCCTCTAGTTTATCCTCCATCATAGTTTCCGTAGTGCTTAGGCGAAGCCCTGCGGAGATTGTTCTTCACCAGCACCGTCACCACGCTGTCATGCTGCCGGAACTCATCTACTACTTCATCCATCTCGCTGGATCGAGAAGGCGAGGACGTCATCGAGCTGAACGTGTGCAGAACTCGGAGGTGCCGTGTGTTCGGTACTTGGATCGGTCGGACCGTGAAGATGTACGACTACATCAACCGCGTTGATAAACGCTTCCGCTTAGCGATCTTCAAGGGTATGAAGATACACTCCCCTTCTCGTTGCTATACATCACCATGATCTTGCGTGTGCGTAGGATTTTTTTTGAAATTACTACGTTCCCCAATAGTGCCTCCTTATTACGCACAAAAAATGAATACTCCCCCTACTAGCTAGAACCCAGCATAATGGGAGGCTGACTTGTGGGCCTACTAAGTTGATGGGGACGGAGGGCTTTGTCACGTAGTCAATATGAACGATTCTAGCTCCAATTACCGTACGATGATCATCCAACGGCCGTAGTGTTTCTTTAACCTCTGGTCTTCTTGCTCCAGCCGCCCAAACCAGCGCCGGTCGTGTCGCATGCTCCTGCCTCCTGTGGCCGGATGTGATGCCGCGGAGGCCTCACCGCCCCTACTACTCCCACCGCTGGCCAGGCCATCCCTCTACTCACCCACACCCCCTGTTATTCTGCGGCGACAGCAGCCTCACACCGTAGCTGAACCAACGAACCCTCATACTCCTCTCCGTGTGGGCATCACTGCTGCGTCTTCCCCGGCTCCGTGTCGTCCCCTTCTTAGGCCTCGCCGTCGTCCACCGCCTTGGTGCTCTCTGTGCGGCGTGGTCAATGTGGTCAACGACCGACTTCCATCGGAAGAGTACTGTACATGGAGAGGCTGACAGCTAGGTCCATGGCCGCAGCAAGGAAGTGCCTCCTTATTACGCGGAAAATAATGATTCCTCCACCTGACAACATAGACCCACCAGACGGGCCACCGTATTTCACGAAAAAAACATTTCCCCCTGACTGTTGGGACCTACCAGCTACATCTTCGCATGCAAGAAAGTGTGTCCATATTATGGGCAAAATAATGATTCGCCCCCTGACTGCTGGGACCCACCAGCTACATCTTCGCACGCAAGGAAGTGCCTGACAGTCAGGACCCACCTGTTCGAAGCATATGTAGCGTTGTCATTCTGGTCGTGAACATGTACATACATATTGGTCGATGTAGACGTGCACGTGTCGTAGTAGAGGCGCGCACGTAGCATGTACACGTACGTACAGTGGCCGGGGTGCAAGAAAGAAAATACGGCCACGTACATACATACGGGCAGGGTCTCGAACGCCTACTCGCGCATACGTATGGCCAGAGCTCGTGTACATGGCTGAGTCGAAACGGAGAAACTGCGTCGTCGTCGTGTTCATGGGGAGGCAACGGAATGTGTCGTGTTCATCGGGAGGCAACGGAACGCGTGGGAGCCAGCCGGCTTGGACGGAACAGACGATGGAAACGAGGCATGGCGTACCGCAGAACGGAGGAAACGGCCTTGTGTTCGACCGGCCAAGTTCAAAACGGGATCCTGTTCATCGGGAGGGGTCTGGCGTACCGCAAAACGGAGGAAACGGACTTCTGTTGGACCTCCTACGGTCGAAACGGGGTCCTGTTGATCGGGAGGGGTGTGACGTACCGCAAAACGGAGGAAACGGACTTGTGTTGGAGGGCTACGGTCGAAACGGGGGTCCTGTTCATCAGGAGGGGTGTGGCGTACCGCAAAACAGGACTCCACGGGATACTGTTCATCTCCACCGTCGACCTCCTCCATCCTCCACGGGCTACTATTCATCCACCGTCAACCTCCTCCAGCCTCCACTTGCGATTGTTCATCCACGGGCTCCTGTTCATCCAGCCTCCACCGCGCGCTACTCCACCGGCTACTGTTCAACCAGCCCTCTCCACGGGCTACTATTCAACCACCTCTCCACGGGCTACTGTTCATCCAGCCCTCCACCGGCTATTGTTCAACCAGCCCTCCACGGGGTCGTCCTGTTCATCTAGCCCTCCACGGGGTCCTGTTCATCCACCCCAACCGGTTCAATCGGGGTCCTGTTCATCCAAAGGCAACACCACGGGGGTCCTGTTCATCCACCCCCACCGGGAACTGTTCATCCAAACCCCCCAACAACGCTCACTGTTCATCAAGGGAAGGAGGCAGCAGGGTTCGATCGGCTTCGATTAGCAGCAGAGCGGAGGAATCACTCGAGTTCAAGAACGTAGCTAGTGCAATCGCCGGGTTCGATTAGAGCCCAACGCCTCGCTTCGGGTTCGATTAGAGCCCAACGCCTTGCACACACATCGCGTCAGTACGAGAGAAACTTCAGACGCTCGGCCCCGACCACCCACCGTAACCGGGAACTCCCCGAAATTTTCCTCGCCCTCGATTCTACCACGGTTTTTTCCGTCAAGGACGGCCCAAAGAATGTCATGCAGCTGCGTCTCCGGCCCGCCCAGGACGAAAAGCCCTTTTTCTGTCATGATTTCTTGTCATAGAAGTAGGAGCCCACCACATCTATGATGATACCGGGTTTTGTCACAATTATCGTCATAGAAGTGTCATAAGTATGACAGAAAAAAATTCGTTCGACCCAAAATGTCTCGGATGTGTCTTTTTTTTGTAACACCCCAAAAATTTAACCAGGTTTTAGTTATTAAAATTTTTCCAGGAGTTTTAAAATTTTCCATTCTGGATTTTTTCTATGGATTTCAGAAACTCTTCTTTTATTGTTAAGGAGATTTATCTTTTTCCTAGTGGAGCTTTCCAAAGTATATTGGACTTCTATGCTCTCTGTATAGCTTTTTCTTAATCAGTAGAATTATTTATTAAATTATTTCACCCTGAACTTTATTCATTAAAATGAGTTGTTTTAAATTTTGGAGCTCTTTTTGAACTACAACCATTTGATATATTTGGCTAAAAATCCAACCAAAATTTGGAGATGTCATATGATTTTTCTAAATCACTTTTGTGTAATAATATATTTCATTCATTGCATATTTTGAGTGCTACACATGTTTTTCTTCTCTGGTCCAGTGGACAATTTTGCACTACAACCCTTTTAAATATTTGTTTCTAGCTTCCACCAAAATTTTGGGATGTTAGTAGCAGCATATAATTCCATTATATGCAAAAATCCAAGGTTGTTCTTTGAAATTTTTGAGTAAAACAACCTCATCTTCATTCTGGTCCAACATGATGGTTTGTTCAGCAACCATATTTTTTCTTGCTCTTTAGCCCTTGATTCTTTCTCCTACTTGTAGTCCTCCATGTTAAACTCCTAAGTCCAGGAGCATGCTACCATTGGCATATTTTTGGTTCATGAAATAATGCCACTCACATCCTGTCCAGATTTGAAGTTCTTCAAAACTTGCACTAGCAAGTTTGTGCTTTTTCACCAACTAACCTCACCACCCTCTCTTGCGCCTAAAAAGACCCCACTCTGGAAGATTTGGCCACTCCAAGTAAAGCCTAGGTGCCTGTGGCATTTTGTCAAACACCTTATGGGCATGATCAGCTTTGACATGTATTTTGACATTGCACTGTGAGCTTGCACCTTTGATCAAACCAACTTGTCCACTAGGCTCCCTGTTACTCCTAACATGGGTCTGCGGCGCCACCTCACCTAAGCCCTATTGCAGGCCCCGGCATTGCATCGAAAGCATCGCCCCTGCACGCCTGTATGCGCGAACAGCATGCGTTTGGCACGCACGCGGCGTCTGCGTCGCCGCCGCCGCGCTACCAAGACCTGCTCCGCCCTTGGCCAACAAAGCGGCCGCCACGTATTCTCGTGACGCCACGCCACCCCGACCACCTCTGCCCGCCATAGCCACCACTGAGCCCCTTGGCGGCACGCCGGCGTCAAGCAGTGGCTCCAATTTCCGGCGCCGCCCAAACCCCACAACAAGGCCACCGCCTCTCTCGACAAAGGTAGTGGTCGTCGTTAGCCCCTGGAACTAGCCAACCACCGCCACGTCGCCCTGCCACACAGTAAGACGGTCCGCCGATGAGCTCATCCACGGCAGCCGCGAACCGACTTGGAGACGCTTATATAAAGGAGCCCCGAGCCTGCCTCCGCACACAAAGCGACCCCAAGCCACCTCCCTAGGGCCCCCTTTAGCAGCCAGACGACCGGGAGGCCTCCTTCCGCATCTCCGCAACCGCAGCCGCCGCCATTGCCCCAGCCCTTCCAAATACCACCAGAGCCTCCCCTCTCCGTTCTCTTCACCAAGAACTCCCTCATCCTCCCGTGAGCCTTTTCCCCTACTTGATTTTGATCGAGCCATCGCCGCCACAAAATTACTTCGCCATCGAAGCCTTCCTCCGCCAAGCTTCGCCACGGCCAATCCCTCCACCTCGACAACCCTACAACCACCGGAAGATCACCTCGACCATGGATCCATCCCCGCCTCAGCTCCCCACAAGGACCCGCTGTCACGGGCGACGGTCGCCGAGTCCCGCCCGCCGACAGAGGGAGAAGAAGGAAGGCGGACTAGTCAAACGACTAGTGGGCCACCTAGGACCCACTGCTGACCTCGCACGGCCCACGCGGAGTAAGCGGAAGCGCATTTCAAAAATACGCTTTCGACGTGTACAGGTTTAGTTGAAACGTTTTCTTTTCTGTATATCTTTTTTTATATAACATATTTGACCAAAACTTTGACCGACTGTAACTTTTTAAATACAACTCCAAATAAATTAATTCTTTCTCCTACCTCTCTCAAATAATGTCTAGTTTATTTTAAGATTTATTTGAAAAAATTTCAAACAACTTTTTTGTGCTGTTTTGATTTTGTGTGTTAATTCAATTATATTCTTTTAATAGGATTTTTGAAGATTTCAAGATGTTTTGGATTGCACCCTGTTTTTCCCGTGACCTGAAGGCAAGCATTCTGAACCCCGGCATAACATTTTTGTGTGTTCGATGACACGTTTATAACATCACCTCACTTTGGAGAAGATTGTTATTTCATGTGATATGATCATATGCATGGGTGCATGTTAGTGATTTCCATGCTGTTGGAAATGAACACAATTGTGATGATAATCATCCTCATGTGCCTCGCATGCATACCGAAGGAATCCGGGAAAACCTCTGCCCTGGGTAGGCATGAGTTTGTCGCCGGTCTCCGTCGGGACGGTTATGTCCGGTATGGCATGGTAAGGTATAATGAGCGGTGACTCTGTTGGTTGAGTTATATTTCGTTATTCTAATCATGCAGGGAAATACTTAAACCTCCTGAGTCGACCGTAGATCGAGTCTTGTTCCAGTAACCCCCATACTTGTTTCGTACTACCACTCATCTCTACAATAAGTAGAGTACGGTTCAGTAAGTTGTCAACCTCTTTCTAGCACACACCGCATGTAGAGGCCAGGTGGAAGATACCGGTTGTAGCCGGTAGGCGTGCCACCGTCCGGGGCATGGGTGTTTCCGTTGAGACCGAGAGGGAGGACACCCCTTAGAGCGCCGCTGATATAAATTTGATCCCATGCTACGCGAGGTTGTAGCCTCCCCACTTAGAGTTTGCTTGACAGGTGTCGTGGGTGATTCCAGACACGTGCGAGTTAAGCTGGTGTGTGCAAGTTAGGTGTGTTTTCAACAAAAAGACCATAGACGGAATTAGTCTCGATGTACTAAAGAAATCCGTTACTCGTGGGTAAAGAGTACACCCTCTGCAGAGATTAAACCTATTCGGATAGCCGTGTCCATGGTTAAGGATTTCAGTCTAGGATGGGTCAGGTGTCGGTCTTAGTGTCGGTCTTCGGAGGTGAAACTGTTAAACCTGGAAGCACGATTGTGACTTGTGATAATTTATGATTACTATTTTGGATGTGAACTAACCCGTGATATTTTTCTGGTATTATTGAATATCCCTGGGATGGTTCTACCTCCTGGATATTCATTGTGGCATTTCTTTTAAAGCCCTTTATGCGGTGTCGCTCAGACGCCCGACTGCGGCATTTCTATTATAAGCCATTTATGCGGTGTTGCTCAGACGCCCGATTGTGGCATTTCTTTTAAAGCCCTTTATGCGGTGTCGCTCAGACGCCCGACTGTGGCATTTCTTTTAAATCCCTTTATGTGGTGTCGCCGGGCCTTACCGTGGCATTTCTTTTATAAGCCCTTTATGTGGTGTTGCTCAGACGCCCGACTGTGGCATTTCTTTTATAAACCCTTTATGTGGTGTCGCACAGACGCCCGACTATGGCATATCTTATATAAGCCCATTATGTGGTGTCGCCGACGCCCGATCGTGGCATTTCTTTTAAAGCCTTTATGTGGTGTCGCTCAGATGCCCGATTGTGGCATTTCTTTTAAAGCCCTTTATGCGGTGTCGCTCAGACGGCCGACTGTGGCATTTCTTTTAAAGCCCTTTATGTGGTGTCGCTCAGACGCCCGACTGTGGCATTTCTTTTATAAGCCCTTTATGTGGTGTTGCTCAGACGCCCGACTGTGGCATTTCTTTTATAAGCCCTTTATGTGGTGTCGCACAGACGCCCGACTGAGGCATATTTGTTATTTATTTCATAATTTTATTATTGCTAGGTTATTGCATATTCATAATTAACATGCTTGCACGCATCAGAATTATATCTATCTTTGTGACTACCGTCATGAGCATAAAATATTTTCAGCACATCGTTATTATGTTATACCCATGTTCATGAATGTTTGCGAGTACATTCAAAGTACTCACTGGCTTGTCCCTGGCTATTGTCTTGGCCAGATTTCTTGCACGGAGAGGAGCGACCTTGACGACAGCCTCGGAACCTAAGCAACGGTGATAGCAGCCTCGCGAAGATAGGAGTTAACCTGGTCAGCTGTTCCCGTGAGAAATGGAGTCCCATAGACCCTGATGATCCTCAAACCGCTTCCGCCCTCAACCACTCGAAACCATTTGTTGTACTCACAGGCCAGAATGGTCTTGTACTACATGTTTTATATTTTTGCTTGGAATTTCTGTATCAAGTTGGAGCCTCATCAGCTAACAGTAATCCTGGGGCTGATGAGCACGACGGTCTTTTTCTGGAAATTTATACCCGGAAAACCGGTCGTGACATTTTTTTTGTAGTGGCAGGTGTCTCAAGTTTACTCAAAACAGAAGGTGAATCAAGTGCAGAGCTAGATGGCAGTTCCTAGTTGAGGGAAAAATCTTGGTTCTTCCATCTTTCAAGTTCCTCATAGTGATCAGCAGATATAAATCCCAAGTGACTCAAAGAATAGAGCTATGCTCCCCAACAACGGTGCCAGAAAATAGTCTTGATAACCCACAAGTATAGTGGATCACAACAGTTTTTGAGGGTAGAGTATTCAACCCAAATTTACTGATTCGACGCAAGGGGAGCCAAAGAATATTCTCAAGTATTAGCAGCTGAGTTGTTAATTCAACCACACCTGAAAGACTTAATATCTGCAGCAAAGTATTTAGTAGCAAAGTAGTATGGAAGTAACGGTAATGGTGGCAAAAGTAACAGCAGTTTTGTAGTAATCGTAATAAAGGGCAAATGTAAAAGTAACTAAGCAAAGATCAATATGTGAAAAGCTCGTAGGCAATGGATCAATGATGGATAATTATGTCGGATGCGATTCCTCATGCAACAGCTTATAACATAGTGTGACACAGAACTAGCTCCAGTTCATTAATGTAATGTAGGCATGTATTCGAATATAGTCATACGTGCTTATGGAAAAGAACTTGCATGACATCTTTTGTCCTACCCTCCCATGGCAGCAGGGTCCTATTGGAAACTAAGGGATATAAAGGCCTCCTTTTAATAGAGTACCGGACCAAAGAATTAACACTTAGTGAATACATGAACTCCTCAAACTACGGTCATCACCGAAAGTGGTCTCGATTATTGTCACTTCGGGGTTGCCGGATCATAATACATAGCAGGTGACTATTGACTTACAAGATAGGATCAAGAATTCACATATATTCATGAAAACATAGTAGGTTCAGATCTGAAATCATGGCACTCGGGCCCTAGTGACAAACATTAAGCATGACAAAGTCATAGCAACATCAATCTTAGAACATAATGGATACTAGGGATCAAACTCTAACAAAACTAACTCGATTACATGGTAAATCTCATCCAACCATCACCGTCCAGCAAGCCTGCGATGGGATTACTCACCCACGGCGGTGAGCATCATGAAATTGGTGATGGAGGATGGTTGATGATGACGATGGTGACGGATTTCCCTCTCCGGAGCCCCAAACGGACTCCAGATCAACCCTCCCGAGGAAGATTAGGTCTTGGCGGCGGCTCCATATCGTAAAACGCGATGAATCCTTCTCCTTGTTTTTTTTTCTCCCCGAAAGTGAATATATGGAGTTGGGGTTGAGGTCAGTGGAGTCCCAGGGGGCCCACGAGTCAGGGGGCGCGCCCTGCACCCTCATGGACAGGGTGTGGGGCCCCTGATGCTGATTCTTCCGCCAATATTTTTTATTAATTCCAAAACGTGTCTCCGCTGATTTTCGGGTCATTCCGAGAAATTTTATTTCTGCGCAAAAATAACACCATGGCAATTCAACTGAAAACAGCGTCAGTTCGGGTTAGTTTCATTCAAAGCATGCAAGTTAGAGTCCAAAACAAGGGCAAAAGTGTATGGAAAAGTAGATGCTTGAAGACGTATCACGCCGCAGCTTGGAAAGATGAGAGGGGAGGGACGGGGAGAGAGCTCAGCGGCGTGCCTCAGGCGAGGGGGCCGTGGCGTCGCGGCACGTGGGTCGCTGACTCGGCGGGCCCACCTTTCTTTCGCGCCAAATTCAATCGCCCCGGCGCCCCGTGTTCGACGGCCGGCACCAATTTCGGTCCAACTCGGCGAAAAACAAGCTTCTGGAGGGCCTGTTGGGGGCGTGGCTGGAGTTGCTCTAAGTTTACTATGCCCTCTGTCCCATAATGTAAGACATTTTTTGACACTAGTGTAGTGTCAAAAAACAAGCTTCTGGAGGGCCTGTTGGGGGCGTGGCTAGAGTTGCTCTAAGTTTACTACTCCCTCTGTCCCATAATGTAAGACGTTTTTTGACACTAGTGTAGTGTCAAAAAACATCTTACATTATGAGACGGAGGGAGTAGTTGAATGCCCACAAATAGAAAAGGCCACATTATGATCAAATAATTTTTGAATTAAAAATAGCTAACCAGAAATTCGGTTAACCGGAAATTCGGAAGCACCACGCCTGAAGTATTTTGTGCTTAAATTGCAGCCGCGGCACCCCTCTTATATAGCAAAAGTATTTGGCTCAAGTCCTAAGTCGGGCAAGGTGGAACTAATTAAGGAGCACAACGTCTTTAGCTGTACACTCGCACGACCAGACACACCGTTCACCAAAAAAGCCCACGTGAGCTGGGCCTTGCATGCACTTCTGTTAGTAGGCCCACGTAATGTGTGCGGTGCGTTGGTGAGTTAAGGCTGGTCATAGTGGGAGTAACATAAATAGTAACATAGATGTCACATAAGCAAAAATATTGATGTGACAAATAGTTAATAAGGAGAGAGGCAAATAGAGTAACCTAATATGTTACCATCACATAGCGGTTTCCAATGCAAAATGAGTCTACAAGACAATAAATGAACATGTGTATGTTACTACATATATGACACTTCCCACTATAAGGGTAGTAACATAGAGTAGTAACGTATGCATGTTACTACTCTAAGTTACTCCCCACTATGACCAGCCTAAGCGATCGTGGGCGAGCTCTCTCAAAAAAAAAAGGTGACCGTGGCGTGACTCCCGAGAGACGTTCGTTGTACGTACTTTTGCGTTGGTTCTCTACACTTTTACGTCGACTCATCTTGTTCCGTTGTTGTTCGGTTAACCGAGAGAAGAACCGAACATACCGAATTCTATTCGGTTAGTGGACCTAAAAACCGAATTTAACTGTGACAGCACAAAAAACTGAAAATTCAGTTTATTCAGTTTCGGCATTGGTTCGGTTTTCGGTTCATCGGTTTTTATGCCCACCCCTACTTGCATCCTCGAAAAGAAATAAAAGCGTGTGCGATCAGAGTCGAGCCCGAGACTTGCCACTACGCCATGTCCAGTTGTTTTGCCATAGTAGAGACGTCATATAGTTAACCAGAATGTGAACGTTTGAATTCAAAATTTTCAAAAGTATACAATTTTTTTTGCTCGGTATGAATGTATTTCGAAGGGGGGCAGTAAATGCGGTAACCGCTCGAGATCTTGAAATTTCGAGCAGTAACCAAAACGTTGTGCCACACGTGTAACACTGATCATTTAAGAAAAAAAATTAGGCACGAAAAGTTATTTTTTAGGGGACCATGAAAACGTTGTCTCCAACGGCAGCCTTAAAATAGGGCACCCAGATCAACCAAATCAACTTTTTTAACTAACATTGAACTACTTCCACCATACTTCATAGTTCAAACAACGTTCTACTGAAATTTAAGCAAGCAGCAAACTACAAACACAATTCAAATACTACATGTCACTTAACTACCAACTTAAACTACGAAAAGCACTACTATGAACACTACAGACCGCCTGAGTCGACATCATCGGACCCATTACTCTCGACTCCGACCACACTGGAGCCTCCTCCATTCTTCTTCTTCTTGCCCTGTGACGTTGAAGGCCCTGCCTCGTTGTCGTTCTTGCGCTTCTCGGCCTCCTTTGTCCAGTAGAACTCCCTCTCGGCTTGCATATACAAAACTCTGGATGTGGCCGAGCAAACGCCGCCATAGCCTCCTTGTCCATGGATGTGGTCACGCTCGTCAACGGCAGCATCCCGGTACTTATAGTCAACAGCAGTTGCTCGTGCATTGTCGGGCCTAGCCCATGTACGAGTCCACTGGCAGCCCACATACATGTAGGACAGGTCCCTAACATCCCTCCCTTCTTGAAATGCGGCTTGCCCCCAAGCCGCTATCACCAAGCCAGGATCCCATGGTGCTTGAAGGTCCTTGATCATGCCAGGGGCACCGTGGTAGTAGCCATAGTTGAGGTGGACTTGAACGAGCTCAGAGAAGCGGTCGTGGTTGAGGTAGTAGCCCCTGCCATGGGGAACATGGTGGAGGGATACATCCCTCCCTTCTTGAAGAGCTACTTGCACACTAGTTGATGCCATGTAGAAATTGTGTGTGACATGAAGTCCAATCATCAGGATCGAATGGCATGGCAAGTATCTTCTTTGCTTCTGTAGCTGAGACTTGCAAAGAAGAGCGGTAACAGAAATTGTCGTAGTTGCGCCCCCAGCAAGAAACTCTTCACATAAGGATTCCCGTGGCATACCCAGAGAGTAGTGTACTGCATCGTTCACAACTTCAGCAATGATAATCACACTGACATTTTGTGGCTGAGAAGGAACCCACCTTTCAATGGGACTAATTAGCTTCACATGCCTCCAATACATCCTCACTCTGGGAAGCCCCAAGTAACAAAAACTCATCTCATGAAGAAGTTGTGACTGAAGATCAGTACAGGGCCCAGTTGTATGCAACGTAAGGTCAGGACTGGTAGTAGAGTAACAATTAGCTTCATGTTGCTCAAGGTTGAAATCGAGGGCAACAATGAGTGATAATTTTGTAGTCGCCATAACCTGTATCATTTCCTGGAGGAAGAACCATGTGCTTGTCCATCAAACAAGTGCTAGTACTGTGGTAGTCAGACAAGGCTTCAAGGGGAGAATCATCTCTGAATTGCACCATAAAACATGAAAAAGACAGCAAGCTCTTGTAGTTCTGAGAAGTTCTCTGTTCAAATATGTGAACACCATCAACGCAAATTTTATCCACTTTTGTATATCCTGGAACATATTTTGTTGACTTTACACATTGAATACCCGATGGCTGCCACATGTTTGAATTGATTTCTCCATGCATTATGTGATCTGCACGCCCTTGCAATTGGACTTCTTGTTGCTGCACCATATAGCAGGAATGAAACTGCAAGCCTTTGTAAGTTCTTTCATCTGCATGTATTGCTTCATAACCCCCATGCGCAACTTCAGCAATATATGTTGTTCGATCCACTGGACGCCAAAACTGATGTTGTGCACCTTGTAGATAATTAAAGGGCTGTTCAAAATAGCAAATAGACTGATCCATCACACATGCCAGAAGGGCCAAGATATCACCACAATATTCAGAAGTGTCCTCTGAGTACTGTTGCTCGTCACCTGGATCCGAGTGCTGACGAAAAACACTGGGCAAAGGTGCAGACCACCTGTGATCAAATATCTCTTCTTTAGCTTCAGTAGACCATAAATTTTGGAAATGATGATCACTGTAATCCCCGGAGGTATTGACTGTACAAGAATTCAGATATGCTCGAAGACTTCCCACCAGAAAATCTGAATATGGTTTATGATGTGCATTTTGCAAGCACCACCAGGATTCTCTCATGAGATTTGGATCACTAGAAGCAGGAGCACCAGACTGACATTCCATTTTTGGCAGCTTTGGCCATAGATGCACTACTTGGCAATTGCTTGAAGATGATGAACATAGTAGTTTCAGGTGCACACTTTGGCGACATCTCAAGGATTCTGTCAAAGAATTCAGAGTACAAGCAAAATGATGCATCACATAAGGAATTTTCGGCCATCTGTACCTCAATTGCGAGCCTTCGTCAAAGCAATCAAACAACGGCCATGGGCATGGTCTGGACATACAAGAAATGAGATAAGTTGTTTGCATTGCAATTGTTTTTTGATCACCCAGATTCTGAAACTGCTGTTGGGTACCGTGTAAACAACTGAAGGGTTCATCTACGAGAATTAGCATGCAGCAATCAACTTGTAGAGGATCATCATATCTGAGCAACATCTGAACTGGCGTAGATCTAACAATTGGAACTTCATGCGACCGACTACAACTGAAAGCTTCAGGATAGTCTACATCTGAATGGATACCTGAACATGGCTCTTCCGGGTAGTTTCTATCTGACAAATACTTGAATGATGGCCAGGGACTAGGCCCGAAGAGGTGCCCCACTTGACTGAGCTGCACTTGTATGGGTGGTGGCCATGGATGATGCTTGAAGGAAGTCAAGTACAGGCGCTTAGCGGTGGTAGCACCCTGTGTCTCGTCGGCCCTGTCGATGGCGTCGATCGAAAGTTGCACCCAGTCACTCACGTGGGCAAGGGTTTCTGCCGAGCACTTCGCCAACACTGGTTTGGCCGCCATGGCGTCAACTGAGGCTGCCACGGCAACACTTGGGGTGATGTTGGAGGTGATGACCACAGAGGAAACGACCTCGATAGTAGAGGTGTTGGTGCTGATGGGAGGTAACAACATGAGCTGCGCAACTTCCTGGTGGAAGAGGTCGACAGGGGGCTCGAGGCAGAAAGTTGTGGCGGTGTCGTGGACCTCGTCGACGCGGGCGCCCGTGTCGACCTGGGTCGAGCACTTCGTCGAACAGGTGATGTGCGCCATCTCGGTGCTGTCGATGGTGGCGGTCAGAGGCTTCACCCAGTCGGCCACATAGGCGGGGCATTCTGTCAAGCACTTGGATGGCGTTGGTGCAGCCAAGTTGTTGGGAACAAGGAAACGACGATGTGGTCTGCCTCGCTCACAACTTGGGTGGAGGTGTGGATGGAGGGAAGTGGCGAGTCGCCCAGCTCCCACGCGCTGGTCTTGAGGTCGACGTCGGTGGTGGTTGCCACCGAGGTGAGATCTCGGAGGCGACCTCCTGGTGGATGAGGTCGACCATGGGCTCCGGGTGGGCAGTTGTGGCAGCGTCGTGGACCTTGTCGACGCTGGCGATGGAGGCGGCCTGGGTCAGGCACTCCGTCGAACAGGTTACGAGCACCATCTCGATGCAGACCGAGGGTGCATCATGGGCGACCGTGGTGGCCTCCTAGGCCCGGGTGATGGTGGAGAAGACGTTGGGGACGGCCGCCGGGACACTGGCATCGTCGGTGAGGCCGTCGTCGGATGCCGTGCCCATGGGACACGCCGGCTGCGGAGTCGAGACGCCCGCGAGGATCTCGGACATCAGCGCGAGCTTCCTGTCCATGGAGTCGTAGCGCGCCATAGTCCGCGCGTGGTAGCCGTCGAGGTAGGCCCTCAGCTCCGGATGCATGGTGGTGGTACGGGATGATGAACTGGAAAAAAAAATTGGGCAGAAAGTGGACGAACTCGGGAGGATTTGCGGAAAGTCGGAAGGGTGGAGGGAGGCTCTGATGCCACGATGTTAGGTACCCACTCACGAATTACTTATTACAAGGTATTTGAGTTCAGATACAAGGATTTGAGAGAGGAGGAAGGAGGGAGGAGGAAGAACAGGAGGTAGGGAAGGGAAGAGCCATCGTTGCCTTTGCCTGATCCAAGCCCGGATGAATCGTTCGCTGCATCTCCTCCCGGTACTTATAGTCAACAGCCCGGAAGGGTGGAGGGAGGCTCTGATGCCACGATGTTAGGTACCCACTCACGAATTACTTATTACAAGGTATTTGAGTTCAGATACAAGGATTTGAGAGAGGAGGAAGGAGGGAGGAGGAAGAACAGGAGGTAGGGGAAGGGAAGAGCCATCGTTGCCTTTGCCTGATCCAAGCCCGGATGAATCGTTCGCTGCATCTCCTCCCGGTACTTATAGTCAACAGCCCGGAAGGGTGGAGGGAGGCTCTGATGCCATGATGTTAGGTACCCACTCACGAATTACTTATTACAAGGTATTTGAGTTCAGATACAAGGATTTGAGAGAGGAGGAAGGAGGGAGGAGGAAGAACAGGAGGTAGGGGAAGGGAAGAGCCATCGTTGCCTTTGCCTGATCCAAGCCCGGATGAATCGTTCGCTGCATCTCCTCCCGGTACTTATAGTCAACAGCCCGGAAGGGTGGAGGGAGGCTCTGATGCCACGATGTTAGGTATCCACTCACAAATTACTTATTACAAGGTATTTGAGTTCAGATACAAGGATTTGAGAGAGGAGGAGGGAGGGAGGAGGAAGAACAAGAGGTAGGGGAAGGGAAGAGCCATCGTTGCCTTTGCCTGATCCAAGCCCGGATGAATCGTTCGCTGCATCTCCTCCCGGTACTTATAGTCAATAGCCCGGAAGGGTGGAGGGAGGCTCTGATGCCACGATGTTAGGTACCCACTCACGAATTACTTATTACAAGGTATTTGAGTTCAGATACAAGGATTTGAGAGAGGAGGAAGGAGGGAGGAGGAAGAACAGGGAGGTAGGGAAGGGAAGAGCCATCGTTGCCTTTGCACTCGATCCAAGCCGGATGAATCGTTCACGCATCTCCTCCGGTACTTATAGTCAACAGCCCGGAAGGGTGGAGGGAGGCTCGATGCCACGATGTTAGGTACCCACTCACGAATTACTTATTACAAGGTATTTGAGTTCAGATACAAGGATTTGAGAGAGGAGGAGGGAGGGAGGAGGAAGAACAGGAGGTAGGGGAAGGGAAGAGCCATCGTTGCCTTTGCCTGATCCAATCCCGGATGAATCGTTCGCTGCATCTCCTCCCGGTACTTATAGTCAACAGCCCGGAAGGGTGGAGGGAGGCTCTGATGCCACGATGTTAGGTACCCACTCACGAATTACTTATTACAAGGTATTTGAGTTCAGATACAAGGATTTGAGAGAGGAGGAAGGAGGGAGGAGGAAGAACAGGAGGTAGGGGAAGGGAAGAGCCATCGTTGCCTTTGCCTGATCCAAGCCGGATGAATCGTTCATTGCATCTCCTCCGGTACTTATAGTCAATGACCGGGAAGGGTGGAGGGAGGCTCGATGCCACGATGTTAGGTACCCACTCACATTACTTATTACAAGGTATTTGAGTTCAGATACAAGGATTTGAGAGAGGAGGAAGGAGGGAGGAGGAAGAACAGGAGGTAGGGGAAGGGAAGAGCCATCGTTGCCTTTGCCTGATCCAAGCCCAGATGAATCGGTACTTATAGTCAACAGCAGTTGTTGCACTGTCGGGCCCGGTCCATGTACGAGTCCACTGGCAGCCCACGTACATGTAGGACAGGTCCCTAACATCCACGGATGTGGGGCGTTTCCTAGTTATAGCTCATTTTGCAAACTGGCGCTTGCAGCGCTGGGAGCTGGGCCGGCCCATCTAATAATTTCTGTTTTTCAAAACGAAAAAGAAGTATGTAATTGCGACTCAAACCAGCGACCTCTTTCTACGAGCTAGGATCGACATACCACCGCGCCACCACACCTCACGTGAAAACATTCATCTTTCCGCTATTTTTATCTTTCCTCTTTTCTTCTCCTTCTTCTTTTTTTCCTTTTTATTCTTCCTGGTTCGCACTTTTTTGTTAAAATGGATGAACTTTTTAAAAATTTGTGCACTTATTTCTAAATTTGATGAACTAATTTTTTAATTTTGATGAACTTTTTTATAAAACTGATGAACTTTATTTCAAATTCGATGAACTTTTTTTCAATTTTGATTAACTATTTCCAAATCGGTGAACTTATTTTCCATTTTTGGTGAACTTTTTTCAAAATAAATGAACTTTTTCCAAAATCAATGAACTATTTTGCAAATTTGATGAACTTTTTTCAAAATCAATGAACTTTTTCGTCAAAATTGGTGAACTCTTTTCAAAATCGATGAACTTTTTTCAAGTTTGTGAACTTTTTGTCAAACTTTTATGTACTTTATCCTAAATTTTGTGAACTTTCTTCAAATTCACGATTTACTTCAGTTTGGACGCACCTTTTTTAATTTTATGAACTTTCTCGAAATTCACGTTTTTATATGGTGCATTCATTTTTTATTTTAGCATAAAATAATACGCATAATAGGCTGGGTATATAATAAAGCTCGTTTGTCCTGAAAATGATCGACGAAGGAAGTATGGCCTATAGGCTGTGTTCGAAGATTTGGCTGCTGGGAGGTGCGGGTTCGAATCCCGGTTCTACCATATTTTTTAAAAACCGCGCTCGTCGCTCCGTTTCCTGGGCTGGCCCATTACGCGAGGCCTGCGAGCGCCAGTATCGCTAGCCAGCGCCTGCAGCGCCGAACAGGAGCTCCCCGGATATGGAGATGCTATTCCGCACACGCGCTGGAACGATCGGTTTCGGACAGGGCAGTGTTTTGATGGTGCGCGCACATTTGGTGGGGCCCCTGCCGTTTAACAGTGCCCAGTAGATCGATCGTTGCAACACGCGATCGCGAAAGAGTCGTTTCGCCCCGGATGTGGTCACGCTCGTCAATGACAATGCGAGGAGTCCGATCGGGCTCGACTCAATTATAGGGCTGCTGTTAGAGATCCTCTAACTGAGATGAATTCCAATCTGCTGGAGACTATGTTTAGTAGCTGCTGGTGCTCTTGCCGGCTGTGGGTGGTGCTTGGGACCAGCGGCTGGTGCGGGGGCGTTCGCGCCCTGCCTTTCGTGCAGGCGCAACTACCGCAGGAAGGTCCTGCAGCTGCAGTTGGCTGCCTCGCAGGCGCCTGGCTTTGGATGTATATAAACAGGAAGGATGTACTATAAACAACTAGGGTAGCCACAATATCACGACTTCACGAGATGGATGAAGGGCGATATAGCCCTTAAATTACAAAATAAGTGATACTTTAGAGTTTAGACTTTCCTGTTTTTCTGGAATTGAACAGAACACATACTCAGCAGGGATATACCTAATTATGAATCAGGCCGCACAAGAAAATCAAACAGCCAAGCAAGGCACACCTGGAGCAGGAGAATGAGTAAAGACACCTCATGCTCATAGGTGGACCTCTAGCTGCAATATCATCTTCACATCTGTTCTGAAACATACATATCCCTCTGTAGTTGTACCTTTACATCAGAAAGCGGTGATCAGACTAAAGAAAAACTTGTATATAAATCAATTGCATGTGTTTTAGGTTCTGAAACCTATCAACATCTCAAGAGTTTTCTGGACATACATTTAAAAATACAGATAAACTGGTTCGACAAGATTGGCACAAAGTAATTTTATTGACGCAAATCATAATTTACATCCAGAAACTCGAAGTATCCATTGCGCACAGCTAAGCCAGCCTGCTAGTTCCTACATCCAGAACGCTACAGGAGAAAACACGGTGATATGCTTCGACAACAGATAGGAGTTGGTGGTGCGATTGATGGTTTGCAACTCTCCGTTATGAGAGTACTTGAGGCCAAACTTGGTCATATGGAGCATGCAACCATCACAATCACCAAAGGCATCCTCATACTCCACTTCCTCACGTACCACACACTCCACAAGGCAAAATCTGGCATTGCCCATGTACGTTAGAGTGGCATATGGGGCCGCTTGTTTCCTCTCCGGGACCTTGTGGAACAACTTCTCCTTGACAATCTTCCAGTCCGGCTGTATGGTACTTGCTCGGCTTCGGGGGGTGACTTGGCAGGAGCAAATGTAGCCATCCTCATGAAGGCCTACCCATGTGTCCAGCGTGCTGTCATAGTAGCCCTGGCCTTGGAAAGGCAAGGCCCATTCCCCATGAAACCTCCACTCACAGTACCTGGTGTCGAAAGAGAAGGTACGGCGTTTCATATTGTGATTGTTGAGCGCAGACATGAAGATGGTGCGGCCATCCGGTGCACGGCGTAGGAGGTGATCCATTCATGCTCCTCGAACGGGGGTGGTGAGGGCACACTTCTCCATGACCAGTTCATGGTTCGAGGAGTTGGAGACCATGAATCCTCGTTGGCCGTGGGTGTCCAAGACATAACCTCAAAGGAGTGCTGCTGATTCAACTGGCGAAAACTCAGCGCATACAGCATATCCGCAGTGGCCACAGAGGTGTGGAAGTCACCTACCAGTGGACCGGGGAGTGGAGGGCCGACGACAAGTCCTGTTATTTTCGTGTCATAGAAGTGTGGGAGCCTGATCACAATATGGGTTGGTGACGATGACGATGTTGCTGCCCAGGACCGCAAATTGCATTGGATAACCAAGTGCAGGCGACACCAACCGGAGGACGGGTGGCTGGCCAAGGTCCACGTCGTCGTCGTCGGCGTCAATCTTGTGAATGCTGAACCCATCTTTCCAGTCATCGAGTACCAGATAGAGGTGCTTCTGATCAGAACGTCGTGGCCTTTTGCGGGCGCAGTTTGCCTGTTTCTCCTCTCCCCGGAGCCGCTTAGACATCAGGTTTTTTTTCGATCTGCTCCTCCCTCTGTCTGCAAGCAAGTAGAGGCCTAAAGACCGGATCTTTTATTTTGCTTGGGGGCTTGATCCCAATTGTAGTAGAATTCGGAGGCAAGATTGCGTACCTGACCTGGATTCCGTGTTGGACGCGGTCGAATCAGATCTAACCGACCTTGAATAGGAGCCGGAGGCGACCGAATCAGATCCAGATGGTCGCCGGGCGCCGCCACCACCGCAGGTACCTCCTCCCTCCCTCTGCCGGTCGGTTCACACCGTCGCCTCACTTCGTCGGGCGAGATCGAGCCACGGCGAGCTCGGGTACGGTTGGGCGGGAGGATCCGGCCATGAGTAGCCACGGCGAGGTCGGGGACGGCTAATACGGCGAGGGTCCAGCCAAATCGGCACCCTACCGCGGTTTTGCGTGAGGCGTTGGGGACGATTGTGGCGGCCGTCAGGCACGGCGGATGAGAGACAGAGAAGAGAATCTAGGGTATGTTATAAGTTTATTTACAACCAATTTCTTGGCGGGCCCGTCGGATTTGGAGACTGTTTGCTTCGATCCCGGCCCGCCGGTAACGAAGCCTCTCTCCTAGGCCATCTTGGGCTCAGTTTGTCACTGCATGCTGGTCCACTTTGACGGGTGCGTCATGCTCGCTGCGTTTCTCTCGCTGTTCATGGTCCTTGCAAAATTTTATTGTTATGGTAGTACTTGCTAGAGTTTGAATTACTGGGTACTGCATCTGTTCCTAAATATAAGACGGTTCGGATGTTTTTAGCAATTTGACTTTAACTGCCAAAACGTCTTATATCTAGGACGTCGATAAGCAATGAATGCCAGATTTCTAGCCTCACTTGAAATAGAGAAACGGGGGAGAGGATCGAAGGAGAGTTTCATGAGCTGGTAGACGTGGATGTTGGCCCTGATGGGAAGGCTATAGGAAAATATCTAAGGCTAAAGGTCAAACTCAATATCAAGGAACCTCTAATGAGGGGTTTTGTGCTGGACAGAGATAACAGGGAGGAAGAGAAGGCGGGGGAGGCTGCGATGGAAGAGGCAGAGGATGGTCAGAGGACAAAGAAGAAGAAAGGCTTGCTGTGGTGTCGCTTCGAGTACGAATATATGCCAGATTTTTGTTATACCTGTGGTGTTATCGGGCATGGGGAGAAGGAATGCATGATGAAGCCTCCCAAAGGAGAAGCGCCACAATATGGGCCATGGTTGCGGGTGGAGGAGAATAAGAGGAGGACAGAGGTAGTCGCGTATGGGAGAGGTCAGGGTAGCGGAAGCTATAGTGGGAGTGAAGGTAGCCAGGAGAGGAGGAGGCAGTATGGATGGGGGAAGGGGTCAAGGGGCTCTGATAGTAATGCTGCATCATGGAGGAAGGAAGATACAACATCAAAAGTAAGCGGTCAAGGTAAAAAGGGAGATGAGAAGGAGGTAACAAGCCCACTGAAGATTGATGATAATGTACGAGAGTCAGAAGGAAGCAAAGCAAAAAAAGGTATTCAGTTCACGGAGGCTCGAGCCGAACTGCAAGCACCGGAGCTGAATAAGATGGCCATTGACCAAGTGCAAGTGGTTAGTAATCAGGGTGGGAGAATCATGTAGACCCAGCTGAAAAAGGAGAGAATGTGGTAATAGAGAGTGAGGTGGGAGGAGATGCACTGAATGCAGGGGGAGAGGTGGCGGGAGGAAGTGGGGGGAAGGAAAAGGGGGGCAAATTCAAAAGGAGGAACCGTCTAGAGAGGCAAGAAATGCAGGCAAGCCTGGAGGTGAAGCTGGGAAAGAGAGGGGTGGGTGAGATGGAAGTTGATGTGGAGGAGAGTGCCAAGAGGGGGCGCGGAGAGGGGAGTGATGGAGAGATCGTTGTCCGAAACATGAAGGAAGGACAGTGTACCAACTAGTGCACAAAATGCTACAGATACATCGGCCGGGCTGCCGGAGCAGCCCCGTCGGGCGCAATGAAAATTATTAGTTGGAATCGCCGCTGACTCGGAATGGCCCTCGGTTCGCTCTCTTCTTGAATTGGGAAGAGTGGAGGATCCCGATGTGTTGTTCTTGTGTGAAACAAGGATGGGGGAGAAGCAATTGGGGAGGTTTAGGTGGCTGTTGGGGCTCGCCAACATAATAGCGTGGAAGGATGAAAGTACTGGGAGGGGGGTGGCTTTGTTTTGGTGGAAGGAGTTGAATGTTTCTCTCAGATCATACGGTAGGAGGCATGTGGATGTGGATATCACAATGGAGGATGGTATGGTGTGGCGGCTAACCGGGGTTTATGGAGAATCGGCCATGGAGAGGAAGAAGGAGACGTGGAAGCTGCTGCGTATCCTGAAGCAGCAACATCAGGGAGGACGCCCGTGGCTATGCCTTGGCGATTTCAATGAAGTTCTGACGAGTAGCGAGAAGCTTGGAGGAGCTGATCGGCCGCGGCATTACCTTGATGACTTTCGCCAGGCGCTGAACTTTTGCGAGCTAAGAGATATTGGGTTTGAAGGTGATATGTATACTTGGAGGAATCATGGCAAGGAGATGAGAACATACATATGTGAAAGATTGGACCGGGCCACCGCAAACAATGACTGGTGCATGGCATTTCCAAACTTTGCGGTGGTGAATGGTGAGCCGCGCCATTCTGATCATAGGCCGATGGTGGTGCATCTTGAGGGCACGGAGAGAGGGTGGAAACGGGGAGACCGTAACTTCAGGTTTGAAGCACGCTGGTTGCAGGAGGATGGTTGTGAAGATATCATTAGAAGAGCGTGGGAGAGAAGTTACCAAGGTGGGGGGAGCTGTGTCACCCGGGGCCTTCAGAGTGTTGCCAAGGACATAAGTGTATGGAGTAGAGAAGTAATAGGAGAATTAGATGGGAGAATAAAGAAGGATCGGGGCGACTTGGAGAGATGTATGAAAGCACGGATCTCTGAAGGAAAGATTAGGGAGGAAGCAAGGCTTCGAGCAGAGTTGGAGGGTCTGAAAGAAAAGAAGTATACCCAGCTTAAACAAAGAGCACATATGTGGTGGTTAAAGGGTGGAAACAAAAATATTAAGTACCTGCAATCGGTAGCTTCTGCGAGGAAAAAATCGAACAGGCTGAAGGAGATACGAAGGGAGGATGGCACGGTGGTGGAGGAGGGAGAGGCCCTAACTAATTATGTGTGTTCGTTTTTTTCAAGGGCTGTTTAATACTTCCAATCCGCATCGACTACATGAGCTGATTGGCAAGGTGCAAACTCGCGTCTTGGATGCCATGAACGCAGTCCTAGAGGCTGATATACGAGAGCCGAGGTGAAATCTGCTCTCGATCACATTGGAGACCTCAAAGCCCCCGGGCCAGATGGGATGCCGACCATCGTTTTCAAACGGCATTGGCACTTCATGGGGGACCGAGTCATGGAGGAAGTTCTGAATGTGCTGAACGGAGGAGATTTCCCGGAGGGATGGAATGATACCATGGTTGTGCTAATTCCCAAGGTGAAGAACCCAAAGAGGATCAAAGATCTCCGACCCATCAGCTTATGCAATGTAGTGTATAAACTAGTTTCGAAGGTCATAGCAAATAGACTGAAGGTGGTACTGCCTGATGTGATCTCCAAAAACCAGAGCGCATTTGTACCAGGGAGACTTATCACGGACAATGTGCTAAAAGCCTATGAAATATCTCACTACCTGATGAACAAAAGGAATGGGAGGACTGGAATCGCGACAATCAAGGCAGACATGAGTAAGGCCTACGATCGGGTAGAATGGAGCTTTTTGGAGGCCATGTTAACCAAGCTGGGGTTTAGCAGGAGGTGGGTTGCGCTTGTCATGAAGTGTGTTAGGACTGTCCGGTACCAGATAAAGGTGAATGGGGATCTGACCCAACAGTTCAGTCCATCACGAGGACTCCGACAGGGGGATCCCATCTCCCCCTATCTCTTTGTCATCTGTGCAGAAGGATTGTCCACGCTGTTACTGGATGCAGAAGAGAAAGGGTTGTTGCACGGAGTGAAAATATGCCCAAGGGCACCATGTGTATCCCATCTACTGTTTGCGGACAACTCCATGCTCCTAATCAAAGCAAACCAACATGAAGCAGCAGTATTACATGAAACTTTGCAGCGTGTTCGGGGCAGTGTATAAACACGGAAAAATCTGCAGTTATGTTCAGCCCTAACACATGCGAGCACGATGTAAACGCCGTGAAGGCCGAACTAGGGATACATAGTGAGGATTGGAATGAGAAATATCTAGGGTTGCCAGTCCATGTGGGCCGATCCAAGAAGAAAGCTTTCAGCTACATCAAAAGGAACATGTGTGGCCGGGTTTATGGATGGCAAGAGAGATTACTAGCAAAGGAAAGTAAGGAGGCTCTGGTGAAGGCGGTGGGGCAGGCTATACCCACATATGCTATGTCATTTTTTGACCTGACAAAGACCTTTTGCACGGAACTGAACACACTCCTGAGTAACTTTTGGTGGAGCCAGCAAGATAAGCAAAATGCCATGCATTGGCTAAGTTGGGAGAAACTGTCACAACCCAAGGCTATGGGAGGGCTAGGGTTACGTGATATGCACCAGTTCAACTCAGCAATGTTGTCGCGGCAAGGATGGAGGATGGTGCAGAATCCAACGAGTCTATGTGCCCGGATGTAGGAGATATGCCCTAGAGGCAATAATAAATGATATTATTTATCTCTGAGTTCATAATTATGTTTATGTTCCATGCTATAACTGCAATGATTCTCGAGTCTGCAATATCCACGAGGCTCGAAGGAAGACTCATATGCACGTGTGGAATAATAAACGGTAAGAAGTATTCCTAGTTTGGCACTGTAAGACTAGCTCAAGTGTTGCATGATGGTTCCGTTTTCGATCATGGGCCTTTCTATGCCAAAGAACTTTGAGGGCACAATGTTAAGAGAACATTTGTGTTGAATCGACCCGGTTTGATGTTATGCTATGAGATTCATTCGTCACAAGTTAATGGTAAATAACACAGAGGTGGTTAATGTTTGCATGATTCCTTAGACCATGAGAGTATCGAGTTTCTTCATGCTTGCTTCATGAACTTTGGGGTTTGTTAAACGTCATCCGTAAATGGGTGGCTATCACGGCGGCTTACGGGTTCATGGAAAAGTGTGTCAAGTAACTTGATAACTCAAGATTGGGATTTGCTCCTCCAACAATGGAGAGATATTCTCGGGCCCTCTCGGTGTTACGGTATCCATCATCATCTGGCGGAACCACGGTGTGATTTGATCACAGGATGCCGAACACGAAAAACGAGAAAAGAGAACAAAACCAAGAACGAGGTAACTAGCATAATGGACAAGTTGTTGATCCACGGGATGCAAGTAAATCTCACCTCGGGTCTTTGTAACATATCACGAAGCAACAGGAATAGCACCACGACAATCGGAGGTTCACTCGAATATTCATTCGTGTGGGTATAGGGGTCAATATGGGTGTCCACGGCTCGATGTTGATCATTGATCGGAAGGGTTCCGGTCATGTCTATACTTCACCGAACCTATAGGGTCACACACTTAAGGGTCATCTATCTGCTGAATACTAGACAAGGAGTCTCGAGAGAAAATCACCGAAAAAGTTTGGACAATGGAAAAGGTTCCGCAGAGAGGTCATCGGATGAGTTTCGGTGAAACCGAAAAGTTGTTTCAGGGATACCGTTAAGTCAAATTGGTTTCGCACATGCCCGATAATTCTTGGAGGGTGCCGTAATCATTCTCGAATTTTCCGGATAATAACCGGCTATGCTCCGGAGCTGACGGAACCACTTCAGATGTTTTTCGCAGATGAAAGTCACTAATCTGAAATTGTTTCAGAACAAATCCAAAATCATTTTAGTGGGTACTGGAATTATTCTAAGACTCACAGAAATATTTTCGGATTTAATGAACGCGAAAAATTGTCTTCATGAATAGTAAAAACGCATTCTTGTTTGCTTTGTGCAGATGAAAATCACTAAACCGAAATTGTTTTGGAACGCGTTGAAAATTATTTTAGTGGGTACTAGAAATGTTCTGAGCCCACATAAATATTTTCAGTTCGAACGGACGCTGAAAAATGTCGCCATGAATAGTGAAAGTGCTTTTTGCTTGGCTTCTTGGAGAAGCCACCTTGAGGGCCTTTTGGTATTATCCCCTTGGCTTCTTGGAGAAGCCACCCTTGGGCTTGGCCTATAAATAGGGGTGGAGGGGGCTGCCTAAAGACTCATCCCTTGCTCTCATACACATGCCATGCATTATCTGGCTTCTTCTCTCCCTCCCACGAAAAGAGTTTCGTAGAGCCATAAGGCTGTTTGGGTTCCGGCAGGAACTAGTTCTGGATGGCGAAGCCCTGCCGGATAGATGACACCGTATGTGTGCAACCCCGTAGAGAGGTCGTAGTTTCGATCCTTTTGCCCGAGGGGCTGTTTTGAGAGTGCCTCCCGAAGGGCTGTCCAAGTGACGGTCCGAGTTCTGTGAATCCTCCCGAAGGACTGTCCGAGTGATCGTCCGACTTTTGAGGGTCCTCCCGAGGGCTGTCCGCGACACCGTCCGAGGGACTGTCCGACCGCCTCCCGGAGGGCTGTCCGTGGGACGGATGAGGGTATACATCCTCGCGGTTGGGAGGTTGTAAATCCTAGCTGCGGGGATCTGCAGATTGCTCGTCATCGACTCTACTTCCGCTGTGCTACGAGTCGGTAACGAAAAAGATCAAACCATGTATGCAGTCTCCATAGTGGTCCTGGGCTGGTGCGTAGGTCGGAATTTTTTTGTTTTCTGCTGCGTTCCCCTACACCGGATACTCAAGGCCCGCTACTTCCCTGACTGCTCGGCTTTGGAGGCAGTGGCACATGATGGAGTTTCGTACTCTTGGCATAGTATTCTTCAAGGGCTGGATGTCGTGAAACACGGATATATCTAGAGGGTGGGCGACGGACAGAGGATCAATATTTGGCTGGAACCTTGGCTGCCATGGCCGTGGTCGCGACAGGTGATTACGCCAAAGGGCTCCAGTCTTCTGAACTTTGTGCACGAGCTGATCAGTCCGATCACGGGAAGCTGGGATGAGATACTTGTCAGGGACACATTCTGTGCGGAAGATGCGCGCTACATACTCCAGATCCCATTGAGAGAGGGGGTTGAAGATTTCATAGCATGGCATTTTGACACGAAAGGTAATCACTCAGTTAAAAGTGCTTACAAGCTACTGGTGCAACTCCACAAACAGAAACAGAATGGTGCACCAAGTACGAGTACAACCAACGCCGGCCAGCTGGATCAGTGTTCGGATCAAAGTTGGAAGAGGATATGGAAGATCCCGTGCCCACCGAAGCTACAAATGTTTGTATGGCGGCTTCGCCATGAATCGCTAGCTTTGTGCAACAACATGGTAAGACGGGGCTTAAACCTTGAATCATCCAACTGTTTCATGTGCGGCAGAGGCGAAGAGGATGGAGGCCACCTGTTTATTAAATGCAAGAGTGTGAAGGGGGTTATGGAGGCATCTGGGACTAGAGGAGGAGCGGTCTCTACCGGAGGCGATCGGGGGTGTGCATGCAATGCTTGACTCCCTTTGGGGGCTAGATGAGAAGAAAAGAGTGCTGATCATATCCTTCTGGTGGCAATGGTGGAATAACAGAAACAAAGTTAGAGAAGGAGAGGCTCCTATGGCTGTGGAAGAAATTGCGCGGCAGGTGTGATGCACTTGAGTATGAGGAGGTATTTTCAAAAGTCAAGCCTAAACAGGCCATTGAGAAATGGAAACCGCCGGCATATGATGTAACCAAGTTCAATCTTGATGGTGCATTTACCCCGGGGATGTCTCATAGTGGATGGGGGGTTGTGGCCCGGGACAGTACAGGGCAAGTCTTGAATGCTAGGGCTGGACGGCAAGAGCACATTACTGATGCGTTCAGTGCACAAGTCACGGCCCTAGCAATGGCAGTAGCTACAACAGCCGAACTGGGAGCCACTAGGGTGGCGTTTGAAACTGACTGCGAGTTGCTGGCTGATGCGATGGATATCACGAAGGTTGACGCCTCGCCGTATGTTGTGATCATCGAGGATGTAAAGCTTCAACTCAAGCTGTGGTTTTCTAGCTGGAGTGTTAGCTCATGTAGTCGAACCCTAAACTCTGTTGTGCATGAGCTAGGTCGAATCGACAGTAATTGCCTACCAAATACGTGTGTTGAGTGGGACACTGATGTACCGCCCGAAGTGGATGTTTGCGTGTCGGGGGATATGCCCGTACGCCGTTAATCTATAAAGCTTTGCTTTCCTTCAAAAAAGATTTCTAGCCTCCCTTGACCGAACGTTTCGTTCGAACGAAATTGATGGAAGGAGAGGCCCCCAGCCCGAACACCGTCCTCACAGTGGCCTACAGGCCTTTTTAATGTGAATTAAATAAAACGAGAAATAAAGCCCAATTTTTGCAGTGAAAAAAATGAAGCCCAATATTTTTATTATGACTAATAAAAGTACATTTGCCATGTTCAAAAATGAAAATTCTGCCATGATCTAAAAGTATGAATTTTTCAGGGTCCAAAAAATAACTTTCATTGGTCAACAAAGTAAAATTTGACCATGGTCTAGTCCAAACAATAACTTTACCATGCTTCACAAAATGAATCTACCATGGTGCAAACAAATAAAGTAGAATTGCCATGGTAATTCTCACATGGGAAATTTCTTCCCGTGGCAAAAAGTATATCCGGAAAATTGCCAACTCAAAAATTACCGTGTAAAAAGGTAGAATAAACAGTACAAAAAAATATGAGCTAAAATTTTCCATGGCATATGGACATTAAAATTTGCCATGGTATTTTAAGTAAAATTGCCATGCTTGTATAAAGAAATTTGCCATACATGTAAGAATAACACAAATTTTACCAGAAAATGCAAAATGGTTGATGTATGTTAAAAATATATGAAATAAATTTTTCATGGACACAGTTTAAAAAAATTGACATGGTCCATGCACTAAAAAATGCCATGACGCATAAGGTAAATTTGCCATGACCGTCAACTAAATTTGCCATCGTCCCATAGAAAATAGATAATTGTACCATGTTCGGGACGATAAAAAGTTGACATGGCCAATTACTATATTTGGCATGATCCGTTAAATTAAATCTTCCATGGCAAATTTTCGACATGTATGTTAAACGTAAATGTACCATGGCAAGAAAATGTAAATTTGCCATCTCAATAAAAGTTAAAATTTGCCATGGCGATTTAGGTAAATTTGTCATGTCAATAAAGGTAAATCTGCCATGGTAAAATACAAAATTGAAATTTGCCATGCCAATAAACTAAAAAAAATGTCATGCTACAAACTAAATGATGGGAAATGTACATATCATGAAAAAAATGCATTTTTTGGATTTCCAGTCACAAAGTAAGTTTATGAAAAAAATTCATGGCATGGCGAGTTTCATATCTAGTCACATGGCAAATTCATAAAAGAAACATTTTGTTTTCCCAAAAAAGCGTGTCAAAAGTGTATAAATCTTTGAAAAGTCCACATGGCAAAACTATGAAAAAATTTACACCTGTCGCATGGGCAATTTTATGTACTCCTGGACATGCAAAATTTATGCATATTCGGAGGCATAGAGGCAGTGGCGCCTCGACCTCCTCGATAGGACCAGCGACCCGTCCACCACGGATCCCGACAAACGCCATCCAATAGCACCGGCCACCACCAAATCCGCAGGCCAGGGCACCAACGCCATGGTCTGGCAACGCCAGGATCTTGTCGAGATCGATCCCAAGGGATGTGGTCATGGCTACGTTCTCCGGGAGAGCCTAGTCTCCTAGTGCCATGCGTAGGCGGGGAGAGAGATGGGAGGGAGGTCATGGAGGATATTGGAAGGAGGAGGAGGATGAATTAGAGGCAATTGGAGCGCGGGGTAGCTCACCGGCGGCTTGCCTCGCGACCAGCTACCGGAGGAGGTGTCTGGAGATGAGAGAGGAGTGGGCGTGTGCTACTTGTGAGTTGCTTTGGGATTTCCTCCGAAGAGGACAGGAGATGTAGAGTAGAGATAAGTATTTCCCTCGGTGAGAACCAAGATTTATCGAACCAATAGGAAAATCACGCAAAGCCTGGTGAACAACACCCCTGCACACACGAAAGCAAATACTTGCACCCAACACAGGCAAGAGGGTTGTCAATCTCCTTGAACTCGTTACTTGCAAGGATTAAATCTTGTAGTGGTAGATAGAAAAATTGCAAAATAAAATATAAGTAATAAATTGCAGCAAGGTATTTTTGGATTTTATAATATGATTAAAGTGGACTCGAAGGCCATAATTTTCACTAGAGGCTTCTCTTTGGAACACATAGGATACGGTGGGTAAACAAATTACTGTTCGACAATTGATAGAAAAGCGCATAATTATGACGTATTCCTACCAATGATCATGTATATAGGCATCATGTATGAGACAAGAAGACCGACTCCTGCCTGCATCTACACTATTACTCCACCAATCGACCGCTATCCATCATGCATCTATGGTATTAAGTTCATGACAAACAGTGTAACGCCTTAAGCAAGATGACATGATGTAGACAAAGTAAACCCAATCAATATGAATAAACCCCGTTGTTTTATACTTAGTAGCAACAATGTAATATACGTTCCTCGCTACCCTTTCTGTCACTGGGTGAGGATAATGCAAGATTGTACCCACTACAAAGCACATCTCCCATAGAAGATAAATCAATCTTGTTGGCCAAACCAAACAGATAGATCAAGGAGAAATACAAAGTTACAACAATCATGCATAATAAAGTTCACAAAAGACTCAATTACTTTCAATGAATAATCTGATCATAAACCCACAATTCATTGGATCCCAACCAACACACCGCAAAAGAAGATTAATCGGATAGAACACCAAGATGATCGAGGAGAACATTATATTGAAGATCAAAGAGAGAGACGAAGCCATCTAGCTGCTAGTTATGAACCTGTAGGTCTGTGGTGAACTACTCATGCATCATCGAAAGGCAGCAAGGATGATGTAGAATCCCTCCGTGATCGGTTCCCCCTCGCAGAGTACCGAAAAAGGCCTCCAGATGGGATCGCGAAAGAACAGAAGCTTGACGCGGCGGAAAAAGTGTTTCAGATGGTTCTTCTAGGACTTTCCCAATATTTGAGAATTTATAGAAGTGGAATTAGGTCAGACGGAGCCTCGAGGGGCCCACGAGGTAACAAGTCGTGACCCCCCTGGGCGTGCCCTGTTGCCTTGATGTCTCCTTGTTCGTTCTCTAGACTCCTCCCAAAGCTTCTAGGGTCTTTTATGTCCAGAAAAAAATTGTCAAAAAGTTTTGTAGCATTTAGACTTCGTTTGATACTGATCTTTTGGAAAACCAAAAAAGAAGCAGAAAACAGCAACTGGCACTAGGCACTGGGTTAATAGGTTAGTTCCCAAAAATGATATCAAATAGCATAAAATGCATATAAAGTATCCAAGATTGATAATATAATAGCATGGAACAATCAAAAATTATAGATACGTTGGAGATGTATTAGCATCCCCAAGATTAATTCCTACTCGTCCTCGAGTAGGTAAATGATAAAGACATAATTTTTGATGTGGAATGCTACCTATCATAATTTTGATCATATAATCTAAATCATGTCATGAATATTAGGATACGAGTGATTCAAGGCAATAGTCTATCATTTGATATAAAGAGATCAATACTCAGGCATACTAACGAACAATCATGCCCTTCAATAATAAAGAATGCTAAAGAACGCTGTCCCTACAAAACCATATAGCCCATCATGCTTAGTCTTCCTAGCATAAAGATATTAATCATGAACTACCCCGATGACGAGCCGAGTAATTGGATCATACTTTTTAACACACTTCGGCATTTTCAACCCCGTGCGATACATGTGCGGACGACGTATGTCATTGGTTTCTCCTTAATTTTTCCCACATGGTTTCTTAGGAGTTTTCGATGACATAGCGTTATAATGTTTCTCCTTAATATTTCACATGGAATTTTAGGAGGATTTTATAGATTGCAATATACATATGACAAATTGATCAAGGGGGAGTGTTGAGGAATAAAACATCTAATCAATTGTATGAGAGATAAGTCTCTTAGGAGATGTCTCCCCGACACGTATATGGGAGGGATGTCTTTCAAAAGGTGTGTCGGTTGGAAGAGACATGTCTCTCCAACGCACCCCTTCACCATGTATATAAGTGGGTCTCCCACATTGAAATGAAATAGATTCATTTAGACTCTTCATTTGAAAATGGATGATGAACACCCATTTTTCCTTTGAGCCTTCACTGAGGCGAGATATATTGTTATAAGCATCGCATGAATAATTATTCATTCGTTGTCAGGACTTCGAGTTCGTTGAGCCTTATAATTATGTTGTCTAGAAATCAACACTATGTTGAGAATATGTCATTATCGCGCTTTACATTCTCCTAGGATGGTAAACAGAAATACCATCTTTGTTTCAGGTTGCAATGCCTGAAATTCATTCTAGTGCTCTTAGTACTAAGCAATAGTGGTTAGAGAACAATGAGGAGTTGAATGTAAAGTGAAAAAAATGACAAGTAGAAATGGAGTGTATATCTCAAAAGGGAATGGATCATTTAATGTAAATGATCATAATGATAACTTTCAAGTTTGTCAAGTGGTGGTTGTATGAAATGTCATACCAATGATTACCAATTGGTCAAATATTGGGTTGAATCATACCACCGGCTCACTGGAGGCAAATGATTTTAATGGGATACTTTTGAAGTTCTACTTCAAAAGGAAAACAACCACAAAATATCCTAGCATGGTAAAGGAGAATGGACTTCTCTACATTGACGATATGCTTGTGAAATGATATTCCCAATATATTTTGGAGATCTCCTGTAGTCTCCTAGTTATCCCTAAATACCATTAGCCTATAGTTCTACTACTACATGTAGTATAAATTCCAACATCTTGTCCCTCGGACATGATAGTTGAGGAAATTGGGTGTATGAATCAGTTTATACTCAATCTTGTTGCATACACAATAATTTTTCCTCCTTTATCATCATTGCATTGGACGATTAGAGAAATTATTGACAATTCTGTTGGCCACAACTTGACAAGTTGCAATACTGCCCGCTCCCTCGCCCCTGCCCCGCATCGCTGGCCGCTCCGGCCGTGGTGGCCACCAGATCCGGCCATTATGGCCGCTAGCCCCGCCTTCAGCCACCCCGTCTCCCCTGGCCGGTGCCCCCCGCCGCCTGCTGGGGGCTCGCCCCGACCCAGTGGCCATTTGCGGCCCTCCTCCCTGCTGTCCACGGCCTCGACGACCGCGGCTTCAGATCCAGCCTCGACGCCACGAATCCTGCTGCGTGGTGGATCTTCCAACGCAGGAGCATGGCTTGGACCGCCAGATATCTCCCCGTCTCCCTGCGAAGGGCCGGCGCGCCTTAAATCCATGGTGGTTCGCCCTCCCTCCTCGGTCAATGTTTCCTCTTTGGGCCAGGCCAGATCGATGGAGGAGGGATGGATGGAGGTCCATTACCGGAAGAAAGGGAGGGCGGGCTCCCGCTCGTCGGATCAAAGAGGGCGTGCCTCGATCCCGCGCTCGGACCAACGCAGATCCTTCAATGCGGCCGAGGGGAGGGACGCCTTCTTAAGCAAGTTCAAGGGGAAATGCTTCCGCTGCCTCAACAAACTCCACCGCTGCGTCGACTGCCGCGACCCCCTCCGCTGCATCATCTGCAAGCGCGCCAGTCACTTTGGTAAGGAGTGCCTGCAAAACCCAAGAAACGGGGGCCCAGGAGGGGCCGCCCGTGCTCGTTTGAAGCCTCCTCCCGCAGCAAGAGCTCCGGTCCGGGATCGCCTTGTCTTCCTACCTCCACCTCCCCCGCGCCCATGGACAACCTCACGCTCTGCGACCCGGCCAGGCGGCCATGGGAGAGCAACAAGGTAATCGGGGCCACCCCCACGCTGGAGATCGAGGAGCACATCTATGACAGCACGCGGTCACCCTCACCGCCGCGGACCGCTCGCACTCCACCACCCATGCGGCCGCGGGCAGGGTCATCTTCGAGCAGCTTTCCACCCCTCCGCACCAGCTCTGCATCACCGCCCACCAGCCTGAAGCCTTCCTCGTCCACTTCAACCTCCCCGTGCACCGGGACGACGCCGTGCGCCGCGGCGTCATCAAGGTCGATGATTGCAAGTACTTCATCAGGGCCTGACACGAAGACGACCACGCCGCGCTCCTCAAGTTCAACCACCATGTGCGCGTCGTGGTGAAGACCTGCCCATGCAGTTTTGGTCTTTGTCGGGCGCTGAGGAGGCCCTCGGCGACATCGGCCGTGTTGACCGGCTGGACTCGCGCACCCTGGAGAGGGGCCACACCAAGACCTTTGCTTTCTGGCTCTGGGTCTGGGATCTTGCCCACATCCCAACCAAGCGTGCTCTTTGGGTGCTCAAACGGGGCGCGGGTCGAGTTGACAAGATCATCGACCTCACCCCCGCTGACCGCCGCATCCCCCCGCCGCCCGGTGTTCACCGTCACGACCTGCTGATCCATGTTGACATGCTGGAGGACTGGACACCTCTCTCGCCGCGCTCCTTCCACTCTGGGCAGAGCGGGCTGCCCTCCCCGAACGAAGATGACGACCGCCCCCTCTCGCGCATCGAGTCCGGCACTTGGGTGGCCCACATGGAAGATGGTCAGGGTAGGGCCCGCAGCAGAGCGCCGCATGTTGGGACGACAGGCTGTGGCCCGATGCTCGGAGGTGGCGGCCGCGACCATGATGATGGAGGAGGAAGTGGCGGATCAGGCCGGTCCTGGAGGGAACGTCTACTCGGCCGTGGCTGCCATGCCAGAGAAAGCGGCGTGGACGTCGTCAATGACGTGCACCACCGTCGCAGTAGAACGCCAGTGGGCCGGCATCGCACGGCCGGGCGCTGCAGCCGCCCTGAAGTGGAGAAGGGCCCCGGTGCACCGGTTATGCGTGCCACCCCGCCTCTCCCCCTCCGCCCGGTGCCCCCTCCTCCCCCGTCGGCAGAGGTGGACCCGGTGGCCCAGTTCTTCTCCTTCTCTGACTCCGGGCGTGCTCTCTCTCCGCCCCCGCGCACGGATTGGATGCAATTGGAAATGGAGAACGTCATGCTTGAAGCAATTGATAGAAAAGCGCATAGTTATGATGTATTCCTGCCAATGATCATGTATATAGGCATCATGTACGAAACAAGAAGACCAACTCCTGCCTGCATCTACACTATTACTCCACCAATCGACCACTATCCATCATGCATCTATGGTATAAGTTCATGACAAACGGTGTAACTCCTTAAGCAAGATGACATGATGTAGACAATGTAAACCCAATCAATATGAATAAACCCCGTCGTTTCATACTTAGGAGCAACAATGCAATATACGTGCCTCGCTACCCTCTCTGTCACTGGGTGAGGATACCGCAGGATTGTACCCACTACAAAGCACATCTCCCACTGAAGATAAATAAATCTTGTTGGCTAAACCAAACAGATAGATGAAAGAGAAATACAAAGTTACAACACTCATGCATAATAAAGTTCACAAAAAACTCAATTACTTTCAATGAACTAGTAAGCCTGCACGTGAAAATTCATGTGCATTAAAAAGATAGTCATGTAGTAGCAGTTAAAAATATTTCAAACTAATTTATACTATGATTAAGTTTAAGGAAAACTATAATATGAAAAATGTGTGTTGTTAATGTATGTAAGCATGTTTCTCTACTAAGTCAGGATGGTCATTCTCATTGTTCCTAGGCTGGTCCTTGCCTGATACGTCTCCAACGTATCTATAATTTTTGATTGTTCCATGCTATTATATTATCTGTTTTGGATGTTTAATGGGCTTTACTATACACTTTTATATTATTTTTGGGACTAACCTATTAACCGGAGGCCCATCCCAAATTGCTGTTTTCTTGCCTATTTTAGTGTTTCGAAGAAAAGGAATATCAAACTAAATCCAAACAGAATGAAACCTTCGAGAGAGTTATTTTTGGAATGGAAGCAATCCAGGAGACTTGGAGTAGACGTCAGGGAAGCTTCGAGGTGGCCACGAGGGTCCAGGGTGCGCCCTACCCCCCTGGGCGCGCCCCCACCCTCGTGGGTCCCTCGTGGCTCCCCTGACCGACTTCTTTCACCTATATATATCCATATACCCTAGAAACATCGAGGAGCACCATAGATCAGGAGTTCCGCCGCCGCAATCCTCTGTAGACACCAAAAACCAATCGAGACCCTGTTCTCAAGACTGTGGGAGGGGAACCCTCACCGGTGGCCATCTTCATCATCCCGGCGCTCTCCATGACGAGGAGGGAGTAGTTCACCCTCGGGGCTGAGGGTATGTACTAGTAGCTATGTGTTTCATCTCTCTCTCTCTCTCTCTCTCTCGTGTTCTTGATTTGGCACGATCTTGATGTATCGCGAGCTTCGTTATTATAGTTGGATCTTATGATGTTTCTCCCCCTCTACTCTCTTGTAATGGATTAAGTTTTCCCTTTGAAGTTATCTTATCGGATTGTGTCTTTAAGGATTTGAGAACACTTGATGTCGTGGAATTATCACGTCAGATGTCCTCGTGAAAGGACTTAGTTGTGGAGCCATCGCAACTAGGAAGCTTGAAGAGGTTAAATCGGGACAAAGGACACGAGAGGTTTTATACTAGTTCGGCCCCTTACGGTGAAGGTAAGGCCTATGTCTAGTTGGGTTTGCTATTGATGTTTCGATAACCAGGGAGCAAAATACGCTATGCCCAGCTCTCGATGAGTTGTTTTCTTGCCCTAAGCCGCCAGCAGGTCGTCCCCTTATATACACGGGTTGACGCCCTGTGGCTTATAGAGTCCCGGCCGGCTTATAATAGTGTCCGGCTCGGTGACTAGTTAAATCTACCTTATGATACAAGTCATGCCATTATGGCGGTTTACTACAACGGGCCTTAAGTCACCTGTGGGCCTTAAGCCCTTTATTGAACCGCCATATTCATGCTTGGTCTTGGGCTTATTTCTGGTGAGTCTTCTTTGCATAACCCGACCCCTCCTGGGCGACTTACACAAATAGTTATATCCCCAACATTAGGCCCCAGATTGATTTGAACCTGTTCGTGTCAATCTTTAAAATACCTTAAAGAATAAATCTTCAGTCTTCTGATTGTGCCAAAGGTTTTCTTTAACCTGCCATGACATCATTTCTTGGATCCGTGTTAACCCGCCGTGATGTCATCCTTTCTTAAATTCTTTTTCTATTCCACCGTATCCTCCAACGGATCTCTGCTTTTATTAACTGTTCCAAAAATCGGGGCGTCGGGGCCGCTGGATAATAACTCTTATCTCCTTGTTTCCCGCGCCGTCTCAGTTATCCTCTCCTTATAAATAGGCGTGACCTAGGTCTTCCATTCTTCCCTTTTTCAGTCGTCTTCTTCCTCCTGCCTCCTCTCGAGCTCCGCCGCCGCCGCTGTCGAGCTTCCTGTCTTCACCGTCCCAGGCCGCTGCATCGACCTGATTGGACCAGAGAAACGCGACGCACTTCTGCAGCCCATCCAGATCTGTAAGTTCCCTTCCCTTCCTTGCTTAGATCCGCATTAGAGCTTCCTCGAGTTCGTCGGAGTTCATCACCATTAGAGCCAAACTCTTGTTAGTTTTCCTTCTTAGACGCCTCTTCTGATCTGAGAATGATATAAAATGGCCGCATTAGTCGTTTTTGCACTTGTTTTGGATAGAACACAGATCCCTTTCTCTGCATAAGAGCCTCATTCGAGCCTATGAACACATCTGCATCAGCTTTAGGTCTAGAAAATTTTCTTGTCAGAACTGCCTTCTGATCTAAAATAATAGTAACATATTATGAAACCTGTTTGTATCACCCAGAAAACTGCTTCTGTCAAATACACTTAAACTCAACTGTCTATGTAGCCGGTTTAAATAGATAACACTGATCTGTTAACCTTACTTGCTTCTCATGACCTTAAGAAGTTTGAACTGCTTTTGATACATGTGGTGGCTTAGATACTGTTGCACAGTTATCCTTATATCATTAGGCCCCTCATTAAGCCGCCACCTTGAATAATTAGGATATTTCTCCCGGGTTAAAATTGAACCGAATCTTCTTATTTTGTAATAGGCCAACTGTTGTCATGGCACCTAAGGCAGCCAAGGCCCGTGTAACCTGCAATTGGGTCCCATCCATAGTTACTAAGAGTAAACTTGCTGAGTTCGTGAAGTCTGGCCACCTGCCAAAAAAGGAGGTCATGTCTTATCGTGCCCCTGACCCGTCTGAAGAGAGGCCTCAACCCAAAGAAGGGGAGGTGATAGTTTTCACGGATCACATGAACCGGGGATTTGCCCCTCCCGGCTCAAAATTCTTCAGGGAAGTTTTGAATTTATTTGATCTTAGACCTCAAGACATTGGACCCAATTCCGTGTCAAACCTTTGCAATTTCCAAGTCTTCTGCGAGGTGTACCTGGGAGAGGAGCCAAGTCTGCTTTTGTTCAGAGAACTTTTTTACTTGAACTGGCAGAATGAACATGCCAACGGGCCTAGTCTTGAGCTTGGCGGCATCTCGATCCAGCGGTGGAGAGACTGCCTTTTTCCTTATGCTGAACTGCCGAGCCACCCAAAAGATTGGAACCAGACGTGGTTCTATTGTCAGGACACTTCTCCGGTTGATGAGAAGCCTCTGCCCGGTTTTCGCGCCCTGCGCCTTGAGTCCAACCATCAGCTGGCGGGTAAACTGACCGCTGTTGAACGTCTGCCTCTTAATCCCACCATCAAGAAGATTAAAGCTCTTCTGGGAAACAGTTTAAATGGCATCGATCTGGTCCGAGTCTGGGTCACTTGGCGAATACTTCCATTAAGCCGCCGCTCCGGCTTAATGTGTACTTACACAGGCGAAAAGGACGATCCAATGCGTCATAGTCTTGACGACTTACCAGATGATGTGGTAGATGGTACAACCCAGTCACTGCTGAAGGAGGGCACTATAACTAGCAATGCCTTCGGCTTACTTCCCTTCTGCAAGAAGAACCCGACCCCTGCAGTGAGTTACCAATCTTAATAAGTACTCTTTAACATGTTATACCTTCTTTGTACTTATAATTCCTTATCTTTTTCCACAGGCCGGTGATAATTTTTGGAAGGTCAAGTATGACCATGAGGCTGCCAAACAAGCTAGGGCAGCCAAGAAAACCGAAAGGAAGGCCGCCAAGACGGGCACCTCAAAGAAGAAGAAACCCAGCGCCTCCGACTTATTCAAATTGGATGATAGTTCTTCGGATGATGAAGAGGTAATCCTTTAACTTTCTTAACTCCCTTGTCGTTATTTTACTGACATTCTATCCTTTCAAGAGGATACAGGGAACAGTCAAGCAGTTGAAGAAGAGGTCACTATAATCTCCTCCGACTTAGAGCCTTTGCCAAAACAAAAAATCCGAAGGGTGACCCGGAAAGTAAGATTTTCACATCCTCTAGCTTATCAAGATCCTCAATTTCTTTTGAAGCAACAACAGCTTGAGAATCGGAGGCAGACTCGGGCCAATCAAGACGCAGAACTCTCCTCCGGCTTACCCGATGTAACTAGGAAGCGTCGGACCGAGGTTATCTCCGATTTACGTTCTGTTTTACCTTTGGCGGGTTTGATTCGCCAACCTCTCAATTCATCTGACTCCAATTATCAGGATACCTCTCCTTCTTCCGATGAGTCTATGCAACCTTTCTTACTTTAAGTTTTACCGTACTTATGCTTTAATACTCATCCTTCTACCTTTATTGACAGTCTGCAAGTGAATCCCAGCAAGAGGGCAAGGAAAAATAAGCCATCCCAAGACCCGGTTGTCACTGAATCAATGCTTGACTTGTCCGCTCCTGACAGCTCCACCCATCAACCGCCGCCTGAACCGGCTTCTGATATTCCGGTGCCAACCTCTGATCTGCCTGCCGAAGATGTTATCCACAACTCTGATAACCCGAAAGCTCCTAGCCCGGCCAAGACGACTGACCCGGAAGTTGAGTTTCTGAAAAGTCAATTTGTTGAACCGGGGCGGCCTACTGTTCTTGCCCAATGCACTGCCAAGGAAGAATTTGCCCAACGTCGAAAAGCCAAGCAGGACATCACTGACTATACTCACTTAAGCATTGGTGATATAGTCTCGGGCTATCTAAATCAAGTGCAAAATAGTCGTGACCTGGAAATTGACATGGTGAAACAAATACAACACAAATCTGAGGTATAACTTAAGCTATTTTCCTGAATCTTACTTACTGTACCAGCCCCCAAGTCTATTGCTTATGAATACATATGCTGTAGACTTAGAAATCTGCTTACTATTTGTTTGTCCGGTTTAAAGAGAATATATTTAACCCGGTGATAGCATGATTCTTTGAACTTGTGTTACACATTAGCCCCCAAGTGTCAAGTATCTTTACTTGTAAAGTGCTTGAGACTTAATATGTATGACTCGGTAGGGTAGGTTAAAAATTCTTTAAGCATACATTAGCCCCCAAGTGCCAAATATCTTGACTTGTAAAATGTTTGGGACTTGAATGTTACCTTACCATGATTCTTACCATAACCTGGTATCAATATAGGCCACCATAAGTCAATTTGAGTCGAAGCTTGCTGACCTGAAGAGCCAGCTGAAAACTCAAGAGCTTGAAACTCAGAAAGCCAACTCCAAGTTTGAATTCAGCGTCTCTGAACAAGAGAAGGTGAAGCAAAATTTTGAGTCAGAGAAGAAAATCTGGTTGATGAGAAAACTTCACTGGTGACTCGGGCCGAGACGGCAGAAACAACTCTTGCAGAGGCAACAACTGAGTTATCTAACTTGAAACGACAGATATCCCAAATGGTCTCAGCCATCTTTGGTAAGTTACTGTGCAAAACCTCAAGCATTGTAATCTTCCAATGACTATTGTAATAGTTACCTCCGGCTCATTGTTATGCTTGTGAACATACAGGCCCCAGGAGTACCAACCTCAAGCAAAACATGCTGATCAAGCTTAAGGCGGTTTACACCTTAGTGGAACAGCTGTACTCCGGGTCACAACGTGCCTTGGCCGTTGTGGCCTTATCAAATACCACTCCCCACCTCCTACAATATGTGCTGAAACATCTCGCAGTGCTGCCTCAACGAATTCAGGATTTAAGGCGGGCATCTTCAAGAGCCGGAGCCGTGGCCGCATTAAGTCGGGCAAAGGCATGGATGCCAGAGCTTGACTTGGCTGACCTCTCTCTTGGATATCCAAGCCTGAAGGAGGACAGTACTGCATTTGATGATCAAGATTCCACCGCCTGTGTCAAAGTCGTACGTCCCTTGGCTACCCTTATTGGGAATGATACTGATATTACTAAGTATTCGCCGGGCTATGATAGCGATAACCGGAGAATTCCAAACATTCCATATGACCAAGTCAGCCTGATCCCTCCAACGCGTAAGCATACCTTTGCCCCTGAAGTGGACCCGGCCGATTTAATAGATGATGAGGCTGAGTTTGAAGCCTTGAGTGGCATTGACTGGGCCTCGTCCACCTTCCAGGACAAAGCAACCGACGGAGAGGCGGAGAAGGATAACCCGGAGTCTTCAAGCCCACCGAAGGAATGAACTGCCAGGCGTTTTATAACTTCACAAAAACAATGCTTCACTTATTCAGACTCGGGGAGTCTTGTAATAGGATAGAAAAAACCTCTCAATGTTTGTCATGCCTTCGCGCATGTTTATGGCGCTTAATACTTTCGTAAGCCGCCATTGTTATATGTTTCCAGCTTATGTTGATTGTTTGTCTCCTTGATGTTAAATTTGCTTGCCTCATCCTGCAATAACTTTGATAATCTCACCTGCTTATGTGACCTTCACCATGCGGATGGATTCAACTCCTGAAAGTTGGAACATATAATGCTCACCTAGCACTGAAGAACCTGGGATAATTAATATTAAGACGGAAGAATCAAAAGCCATCTCACAGTGCTTTCAAAAAGGACTCAAAATAGTCAAGTAATTATGCTTATGATATATAATAAACAATGTTCAAAGGCCTCTGATTTGAATACGATCAGTAAACCGTTCCAAAGGGGTTAAGCTAAGATTCAGATACGATCATATAGCCCCCAGTGGCTTTGGCGATGCCGATCAAGTGGGTATCGACAACTATGTTCTCTTTGGTTCGAATACGACCTATGTTTGAACAGGAAGCCCCCAAGTGAACATAAGAGTTGTTTAATGACGCTGATTTGAATACGATCCACGTCAGACCCAAAGGGGTTAAGCTATGATTCAAATATGATAAAGAAGCCCCCAAGTGGGTTTGGCAGTATGCCGATCAAGTGGGTATCGACAGCTATGTTCTCTTTGGTTCGAATACGACCTATGTTTGAACAGGAAGCCCCCAAGTGACCATGGCTAGATTCAGATATGATCATAAGCCAGTCCAAAGGGAAAGCCGGATTCGGATGTGATCCGCTCCCTTTTGGTTGTCTCCACTACCTGATAAAGAAGACACATATATTTTTGAGGGTAAAAAGGACGGAGGCCCTGCTTTATTTCTTTATATAATATATAGATTGTCAAAAAATATATACATCTTGAAAGACGGTGGCTTAAGTATAATAAGGCCGGAGATGAGCAATATTCCACGGCCGGCGGGTCTCCTCCTCCGACTTACGTGAGCCTTTGTGCTCTCGAACATCGATGAGGTAGTATGACCCGTTGTGCAGATTCTTGCTGACCACAAAGGGCCCTTCCCAAGGCGGGGATAGCTTGTGCATATCAGACTGATCCTGGATGAGCCGGAGCACCAAGTCGCCTTCCTGAAAGGTTCTGCTCCTAACCCGGCGGCTGTGATAGCGGCGCAGGTCTTGTTGATAAATCGCCGAGCGGGCTATTGCCAAGTCTCGCTCCTCATCTAATAAGTCAAGTGCATTTTGACGAGCTTCTTCGTTGTCAGCCTCAACGTAAGCCGCCACGCGGGGTGAATCGTGCTGGATGTCACTTGGCAGGACCGTCTCTGCACCATACACCATAAAGAAAGGCGTGTAGCCTGTAGATCTGTTAGGCGTAGTGTTGATGCTCCATAACACAGAAGGTAACTCCTCCACCCAACAACCCGGAGTCCGCTGTAAGGGGACTAAGAGCCGGGGCTTGATACCTTTCAAGATATCTTATTAGCTCTTTCTGCTTGACCATTGGATTGAGGATGAGCAACAGCCGAAACATCAAGCCGGATATGTTCTCGTTGACAGAACTCTTCCATGGCACCCTTGGAGAGAGTAGTGCCATTATCAGTTATGATGCTATGTGGGAAACCAAAATGAAAGATCACCTTTTTCATGAATTGAACCGCCGTGGCGGCATCACACTTACTGACCGGCTCTGCCTCAACCCACTTTGTAAACTTATCCACTGCCACCAGGAGATGTGTCTTTTTATCCTTAGACCTCTTGAAAGGCCCAACCATGTCAAGCCCCCAGACTGCAAACGGCCAAGTGATTGGGATCATCCTCAATTCTTGAGCCGGCACATGAGCTCGTCGTGAGAACTTTTGACAACCGTCACATTTGCTGACCAGATCTTCCGCATCAGCATGAGCCGTCAGCCAGTAGAAACCATGACGGAAAGCTTTTGCTACCAGAGATTTTGACCCGGCATGATGGCCACAATCCCCTTCATGGATCTCACGGAGTATTTCTTGGCCTTCCGTAGGGGACACACAATGTTGAAACGCCCCAGTGACACTTAGGTGATGTAACTCACCGTTAACAATCGTCATAGATTTGGAGCGCCTGACGATTTATCTTGCCAAGGTCTCATCCTCAGGTAACTCACCCCGGGTCATATAAGCAAAATAGGGCACTGTCCAATCTGGGATGATGTGAAGAGCCGCCACCAGCTGTGCCTCCGGGTCTGGCACCGCTAGCTCTTCCTCGGTAGGCACCTTGACAGAAGGGTTATGCAAAATATCGAGAAAGGTGTTAGGCGGTACCGGTTTACGTTGAGATCCCAACCGGCTTAAAGCATCAGCCGCCTCATTCTTCCTTCGATCAATGTGCTCCACTTGATAACCCTTGAAGTAACCAGCCACAACATCTACTTCACGACGATAAGCCGCCATAAGGGGATCCTTAGAATCCCACTTGCCTGACACCTGTTGAGCCACGAGATCTAAGTCGCCCAAGCACCTTACCCGGCTTAAGTTCATCTCTTTAGCCATCCGGAGACCATGGAGTAAGGCTTCGTACTCAGCTGCATTGTTAGTACACGGAAACATAAGCCGGAGTACATAACAAAATTTGTCACCTAGAGGGGAAGTTAAAACAACTCCCGCCCCCGAGCATTCCAGCTGCCTAGACCCGTCAAAATGAATAGTCCAATATGTGTTATCCGGCTTCTCCTCAGGCGCCTGTAACTCTGTCCAATCATTGATAAAATCCACCAAGGCCTAAGACTTAATAGCAGTACGTGGCATATACTTTAAATCATGAGGCCCAAGCTCGATGGCCCACTTGGCGACTCGTCCTGTGGCCTCCCTATTTTGGATGATATCTCCTAAAGGGGCAGAACTTACCACAGTTATAGGATGACTTTGAAAGTATTGCTTCAACTTCCGGTTGGCCATAAACACTCCGTAAACGAGTTTCTGCCAATGTGGATACATTTGTTTAGACTCAATGAGCACCTCACTGATGTAATAAACAGACCGTATAACCGGATGCTCCTTGCCAGCTTCCTTACGCTCCACCACGATGGCAACACTGACGGCTCGTGAATTAGCAGCCACGTATAACAGCAATGGCTCTTTATCAATGAGAGCCGCAAGAACCGGCGGTTCAGACAATTGTCTCTTCAAGTCTTCAAAGGCAGCATCAGCGGCCTCACTCTAGACAAAAGTGTCTGTTTTCTTCATCATCTGATACAGTGGTAGGGCCTTCTCACCTAACCGACTTATGAACCGGCTTAAAGCGGCAACACGACCCGCCAATCGCTGAACATCATTGATGCACGCCGGTTTAGCCGGAGAGGTAATTACCTTGATCTTCTCCGGATTAGCTTCAATGCCTCTGTTTGATACCAGAAAACCCAAAAGCTTGCCTGCAGGTACACCAAATACACACTTGGCCGGGTTAAGCATCATTTTATAAACCCGAAGATTATCAAAGGTCTCTTTTAAATCGGATATTAAGGTTTCCTTTTCTCTGGACTTCACCATGATGTCATCTACATAAGCATGAACATTACGCCCGATTTGATCATGTAGACAGTTCTGCATACATCGCTGATAAGTTGCCTGAGCACTCTTGAGTCCAAACGGCATAGATACATAACAGAAGGCCCCAAACGGAGTGATGAAAGCCGTCTTCTCCTGGTCCTTAACTGCCATTTTGATCTAATGATAACCAGAGTAAGCATCCAAAAAACTCAAACGTTCACAACCCGCCGTAGCATCAATGATTTGATCAATACGGGGGAGAGCAAAGGGATCAGCCGGACAAGCCTTGTTTAAATCCTTGTAGTCCACACACATCCGCCAAGTGCTGTTCTTCTTGAGGACAAGCACCGGGTTAGCCAACCACTCCGGGTGAAAAACTTCAATAATAAACCCGGCCGCTAAGAGCCGGGTGACTTTCTCTCCAATAGCTTTCCGTCTCTCTTCATTAAAACACCGAAGAAACTACCTGACCGGCTTATACTTTGGATCAATGTTGAGAGTGTGCTCAGCGAGTTCCCTCGGTACACCCGGCATGTCAGAAGGTTTCCATGCAAAGATGTCCCGGTTCTCACGGATGAACTCGATGAGCGCGCTTTCCTATTTGGGATCCAAATTGCTACTGATGCTGAACTGCTTAGAAGGGTCACCCAGGGTAAAGTCAACAAGCTTTGTCTCGGCAGCCGATTTAAACTTCAACGCCGGGTTGTGCTCTGTAGTTGGTTTCTTCAGGGAGGTCATATCCGCTGGGTCAACATTATCTTGATAAAATTTGAGCTCTTCCGTCGCACAAGCCGACTCAGCATAAGCCACGTCGCCTTCTTCACACTCCAACACCACCTTCCGACTTCCATGCACAGTGATGGTGCCCTTGTGACCCGGCATCTTGAGCTGCAAATAAACATAACACGGCCGGGCCATGAACTTAGCATAAGCCGGCCGCCCGAACAGAGCATGATATGGGCTCCTGATTTTGACCACCTCAAACGTCAACTTCTCAGCTCTGGAGTCATATTCGTCTCCGAAGGCCACCTCCAGCTCAATCTTGTCAACTGGGTAAGCCAACTTACCAGGGACCACTCCATGGAAAACAGTGTTGGACGTCCTCAGATTTTTATCAGTTAACCCCATGCGTCGAAAGGTCTCATAATAGAGGATATTGATGCTACTACCCCCGTCCATGAGTACCTTAGTGAATTTATATCCACCAACCTGAGGTGCTACCACCAAGGCCAACTGACCCGGATTATCGACCCGTGGAGGGTGATCTTCTCTGCTCCATACAATGGGCTGTTCTGACCACCTCAAGTAACGGGGAACTGCCGGCTCGACAGAATTCACGGCCCTCTTATGAACCTTCTGGTCACGTTTGCATAAGCTAGTGGTAAACACGTGGTACTGCCCACCATTCAACTGCTTCGGGTTGCTTTTGATAACTCCGGCTGCAGCCGCTGCTCTCCTTGACGGGCTAACATTGATTATAGCCTCCTTGACGTCCTGAAAGCGGAACTCGAGCCGCCACCCGCCATGAAAACCGCCAGCCCCTGAACCGCCACCAGACCCATTATGGCCATCATAGGTGTTGGAATTCTTAAATGCCTTCATGATCACGCAATCTTTCCACAGGTGTGTGGCGGGCCGCCACAGTGCCGTGTCTCGGGCAGGCCTCATTGAGTAGCTGTTCAAGAGATGGGCCTGACCCGCCGGATCCAGGCGGTTTACCCTTACGTCTCTGATTGTTACCTTGCGCATTGGCGTTGGCCACAAACTCCGGGTTACCATCCTCCTTACGCTTATTGCCTCCTTGATTCATCGGGTTATGCTGCTGACCCTTTCCATTGCCATTCTTCTTTCCCTTCCCGGTCTTTTCCTCATTAGACGCAGGATCCTTGGTACTATCAGAATCGGCATATTTGACTAAAGCTGCCATCAGTGTACCCATATCATTGCAATCACGCTTAAGGCGCCCCAGTTTCTGCCTTAGTGGCTCAAAACAACAATTCTTCTCCAACATGAGGACTGCAGAGCCGGCATCCATCTTGTCAGATGAATGTATTATCTCCTTGACCCGGCGTACCCAATGAGTCGTAGATTCACCTTCCTCCTGTTTACAATTTGTCAAGTCCACAATTGACATAGACTGCTTACAGGTGTCTTTGAAATTCTGGATGAAACGGGCTTTCAGTTCTACCCATGAACCAATGGAATTGGGCGGCAAACCCTTCAACCAAGACCAGGCTGTTCCATCTAACATCATGGTGAAGTACTTGGCCATCACCGCATCGCTGACTTCTAATAACTCCATAGCCATCTCATAACTTTCGATCCAAGCTCCGGGCTGTAAGTCGGCTGTGTAATTCGGCACCTTTCGAGGTCCCTTGAAGTCCTTGGGCAACCGCACATTACACAAAGCCGGTACCAGGCAAGGAACACCACTGGTTCTAGTGGCTACTCCCGCCTCAACAGAAGTCGTTGGATACTTTGGAAAATCTTGATGTACCGTCTGTTGAGCCACTAGCTGAGCCGCCCGCTCGTTCTCCTGACGTATTCAGTCTTGCACTGGATTATAGCCACCGGGCTAGTTACGGCGTTGGGCGTTGCTTGACAAAGCTTCAGACTCCATGTGCCTGCTCTAACTTGGGCTCCAGTTCTGGCGAGGCGGCGCTAACCAAGGCGGGGGAGTTGAATGAATTCTGTCCCGGCTGTAAGAATAGGTCTCTTGCTGAGCTAAGGCCGTCTGGAGAAGTTCTCTGACCCTTCGGGTCTCCACTGCCGCCGGGTCATCACCGTCCATGGGAAGAGCCGCCAAACGTGTTGAGGCTGCGATTAAGTTCTCCATGGGGTTGGAAAAGTGACCCGGTGGAATCGGCACATAACGTGGCGGTGCCATGCTCACGTGAGGTGGTGCCATCTCCCGAGGCTGAGCCGGCCCTCCTGTTACGGCTGTCATAAGCTGATTGGCCTCTGGCGGGTTACTTGGGCCGACTCCGGGTGTAGCAAAAAGAACTCGAGGGTCGTAATTCGGAGGTAAACGGGACTGGGTTTTCTGATGTCTCCTCCTCATCACCTCATTGGATGCGTTTAAGCTCATTGTGAGCTGGTAAGCTTCCGACTGCAGCCGCTGTGCCCAGGCATCTAGAGCCGCCCGCTCTGTAGCTAATCTAGTGTCCTCAGCTGCCAAGGCCTCCTTGGCCTGAGCTATTTCCTCACGCACCCGTGCCACCTCCGCGTCATGCTCATCTTTATCTGCGGGAATAACCGTTGCGGTTAACAGGGTCGTAACCTTGTCCATGAGGTCTATCAGCACCTGAGCCGGTGGGCGCACAGGGCCTGACGGTGTCAAAACCGGCAAATCTTGGGTAGGGGGTCTCGAACTGTGCGTCTAGGCGGATGGTAACAGGAGACAAGGGACACGATGTTTTTACCCAGGTTCGGGCCCTCTCGGTGGAGGTAAAACCCTACTCCTGCTTGATTAATATTGATGATATGGGTAGTACAAGAGTAGATATACCACGAGATCAAGTAGGCTAAACCCTAGAAGCTAGCCTATGGTATGATTGTTGTTAGTCCCCACGGACTAAAACCCTCCGGTTTATATAGACACCGGAGAGGGCTAGGGTTACCAGAGTCGGTTACAATGGTAGGAGATCTACATATCTCAGACGCCAAGCTTGCCTTCCACGCCAAGGAAAGTCCCATCCGGACACGGGACAGAGTCTTCAATCTTGTATCTTCACAGTCTTGGAGTCCGGCCAAAGATGATAGTTCGCTATCCGGACACCCCTAGTCCAGACTCCTTAGTAGCCCTGAACCAGGCTTCAATGACGCATTTAGTCCGGCGCGCATATTGTCTTCGGCATTGCAAGGCGGGTTCCTCCTCCGAATAATTCATAGAAGATTTTGAACACCAGGATAGTGTCCGGCTCTGCAAAATAAGTTCCACATACCACCGTAGAGAGAATAATATTTACACAAGTTCAATCTGCTGACGTATTTCGTGGCATGACGTCACACCACGACCAAGCCTTTATTCGAATCGTTTTTATTGTTCCACCTCAGCGCGTTTAGCGAAGCGGTTTCCTTGGCACGTCTTGTCAAAGCAGAGATCATGTCCCCTTATTCCGGGATTCTTATCAATATGGGCATGGGTAACCCAACCGCACCATTGATTACGGCGCTTGGGAGATAAGCGAGTTTTACCAGGCTGGTGGGGACGCATAGTTTTCGTCCATCCATATAAGGGGATAAGGATCCACCTTTTTACCTACGCCTTCTTCCTCCTTTGCTTATCCATTTCCACGCACTCGAGCTCCAACGCCCAAGCCTGCACATCTCGCCTCAACCTTCCCCAGTCATGTCCGGAGCGGGAGGCAAGTGGATGGCCTCCTCCATCACGGAGGGGCATATCAAAAAGCTGCGAAAGGCCGGATACTTATCCGGCGACATCGCGCATCGGCTCCCCGACGAGGGGCAACTCATCCCCACCCCCAGGCCCCATGAGAGGGTGGTGTTCCTCACTCACTTCCTCCGTGGACTAGGGTTTCCACTTCACCCATTTGTCCGGGGGCTATTGTTCTACTATGGCCTAGATTTCCACGATCTGGCCCTGAATTTCATCCTCAACATCTCGGCGTTCATCGTGGGTAATGCGAGGCCTTCCTTCAGATCCAGCCCCACTTCGGCTTATGGCTGAAGACCTTCAATGTCAAGCCGAAGGTAGTGGGCGGCCGCCAAGCGGAGTGCGGAGGCGCCATGGTGGGCAACATGCCCAACGTCCTATGGCTCGAGGGCTCCTTTATGGAGACCATAAAGGGGTGGCAATCGGGGTGGTTCTATATCACCGAGCCGCGTGACCCTGAATGGGTAGCGGCCCCTGAATTTAGATCTGGCATCCCCACACGGCTCACCTCCTGGAAAGAGAAGGGCCTATGGTGGGGTGATTCGGAGGAGCTGACCGGACTCCAATCCTGCGTCCAAACTTTGGTGAACAAGAAGCTTAAGCTTGTCAACGTAGTCCAGGTCATGCTCATCCGCCGGATCCTCCCGTGCCAGGAGCGGGCTTTTAATTTGTGGGAGTTTGATCCGGCACAGCACCAAACCTTAAGCAGGCTCTTCGACACTACGTACGAAGATGCCTGGAAGGTGCTGTTCAAGGGCGCCGAGGCTCCCGCATCCGCTACCGAAGATCACGGATTCAGCTCGCAGCGTCCAGCCGGCGAGGTAAGCTATTATACCCTTTACGGGACACTTGTTTTTCATAGTTTGGCTCCATGCAGGATCTAAACTCCCTTTACCTTTAACAGGTCTGGCAGAAGACGTCCGGGCAGGTTAACTGTCCGGCTCCCTTGCCAGAAGACCCATCGGATGCCCGATTAACGGGACTGCTGGCTCCGGCGCCTTATGTGGTGCCGGAGAAGAAGGCCAAGAAGAAGGCCACAGGAACTCGGAGGAGTTCCCGGCGCCAGGTGTTATCAGACTCATCGTCCGATGACTCCGAGGCGGACTCCTCCCGTGAAGACGAGGAGGAGAAAAAAGAGGCCTCTCCCCCAGCGGGGGGAGAGAAGAAAAGGAAGGCCTCCCCAACTGGGGAGGCCGGGGGGTACAAGAAGGGAAGGACCCTTCCTCCGGACTGTTCCACCAATGTCGACGACGACAAAGAGGAGTGGCCTTTGAGGGCCAAGCCCCTGGCGAGATCGTAAGTGTCCGAATTCCAGAATAATTCATGATTTTTCTTTCGTCGCATAGTGTCTTATAACGCCGAATACAATGTTGTAGCCCGCCCAAGGACGATCTCCCCGCTTCGTCGAGCGGGTCCCTGGGTTCGTCAGATGTGAATAGCACTTCACTTCCGACCGCCTCCTCCCCCCGTGACGCAGACGACGCCGAGGTGGGGTCCCAGAAGGGGCCCAGCCAGGAGGAGGTGGTCCTGGAGGCGCCGCAAGGCGACCTCCCGGACTTCGGGCATGAGGGTGGTCAACCCCCAAAGGGTTCAGAGTTCGGCCCTGGACCGGACTCCGCACCGGAACCTTTAGTGGTTCCGGAGTCCGGCGGGCGGCCCCTTCGTAAGAAGGGCGAGACTGCGATGCCGGTGACCTCCGTCCAACCGGAGGCGCCAGATACTTTGCTGGAGGCGCTCAACGGCGCTTCCATCGATGAGGAGCACCGCACTGTTATTAGTACGGTGATTCAGAAAGTTCAGTCCGCCAAGAGCGGTCTGACTGAAGCCTGTACCAGCCTTTTAACAGGCTTTGAGGTAAGTAATTTAAGATATGTAAAAATAGTACCGCACAGACAGTAGCCCCTGATGCTCAGTTTGGTGTTCGGAAAGAAAAGCCGAACTGAGGATCTAAAAAGATATATGCAGGAGTCTAACATAAGTATGTCAATATGGGAATGTAGGCTACGCTGCTGACCTCTGCCGCACTGATTGCGGAGGTTAATGCATTGAAGCAGAGCCTCGAGCGGTCCGAGAACGAGCTCGGCCGTGCCAAGAAGCAGCTCGAGGATAAGGAAGGTAAGTAATACCATATTAAAGTAGTACCTTATAGAAAGGATTTGGTTGCAAAAAATGACAGGAATAACGTGAGTATTGCAGGGGCCACGAACGAGGTGGCGGCCCTGAAGGAAGCGGTGTCCGAGGCCGAACGCAATGCGGCCGCGGAACGCACCGAGTGAGAGAAGCAGGAGGCGCGGGTGGTGGAGGTGCCGCAAGAGCTCCAGGCTCTCGTGGAGAAACACGAGAGTTTGGAGCGTGACTCGAAGACTCGAGAGTCCGAGCTCGCCTCGGCTCTTGAGAGTACCAAAGCCGCCAAGGCCGAAGCCCAAAAAGCCCTCCAGGAAATTGAGGCGATAAAGAAGATAGTGGCGGGTAAGGCATTCTTCATCCAAAGCAAGCACGTGAAAGTGAATTACTTGTTACTTACCCGAATCCGGAGCTCTCCAGGAGCATTCGCAGATCTGCCCCGCAGTGTGTCCGATGCTGCTGCACTCTACCGGGCCGAGGAAGGGAGCTTGATGGACAAGGTATTCTGGTCTCAGTATGCTGAGGCCGGACATCCGGTGCCCCTAAGCGACCAGCTGAAGCAGCTGGTCGAGCTCCACAAGGTGGCCGAACAGGCCATGAAGGGCCTCATAGTTCGGCTATGGCCTAAAGAAGCCATGCCTGGGAGCTACTTCGGTCTGGTGCGGCGGCTGGTGGACGCTTGTCCATGGGTTGAAGTCATCAAGCACTCCGCATGCATTGAAGGTGCCCGTCGGGCCCTTGCCCGTGCTAAAGTGCACTGGGGCAAGATGGACGCCGAGAAGCTTGTGACGGACGCGCCACCGCCAGGCAAGGAGTATCGCACGCCCGAGATGTACTATAAGGGTGTCCTGAAGGGTGCCCGCCTTATAGCGGGTGAATGCTCCAAAGATGTAATTTTTTAGTAGACTCGCATTTTGTTATCCTGTGCGCTGAAAACTTTGTTCATATGCACTAAGCAACACTTTTTAATCTAAAATATTACCTTCTGTGCGGCCGTTTATCAAATTTGAGAGATGGCAAGTCGTTGGCTTCAGCCCCCATGCCATGAGTGCTGGGGTGTTCGGGATAAACTTGAGTGCTCTTTTTCCCATTTTTGGGTCATGCGAGGGAGGCGCTCAACACAACGAACCAGGCAACCGGACTTATAATGCTTGAACACTCTCACTTAGCCATAGAATTCTATAATTTAAATTTCGGCGAAGCCCCTAGTGTTCGGAAGGCCGAATTCAGGGCGCTATCCACGCCTGGGCCGGACAAAGCCGACTCCTCGCTCTAAGCGGCATAAGTCTTTAGGGACTCAAAAAAACCTCTCGAACAGCGACCGGCTCTCACCCCATCATGACGGCCAGTTTTAGCTTTCTCCACTAAGGTGCTCAACCCAGCTCAACTGGGGCACAATCGCAGTGGTTCTCCCAGCGCTACCTTAGCCGATATAACGGAACGTAAGGTACCAAAACATGGGAGCCGGGCAAACCCAACTATTGACCCAAGACATGATTCGAAGCCGATGCATATAATGCTATAAGTTCGGGGTGCCGCACTTGTGGAAGTGTTCGGACTTATCACACCATACTTTGGGGAACTTAAGCCCCTGGTGTATTTGGCCGTACCAAAGCGTACGGGTGCAACATGTCATAAGTGAACATATATAGATAGAAAAAGGAATGCAATGATAGGCAAAAAGCGATGCATTGTTTATTCAAAAAATACTGAAATGAAAGCAGAGCGATACAAATAGTGCGATAAGCAAGGGATGGGACTATTTAACATGTCCCCCTCTAGGGGTAGGCTGCGGAATGGTATATAAAACAGGTGTAATGCTCGTAATAGAGACCACCTGGTTACTCGACGTAGCTTTTCTGCTTCCCTGGCTGTTGCATCGTGAGTTCGGCAAGTCTACTGCCGGACAGGGCTTCTGGAACACGGAGTCCTGAGAATAAGAAAAAAAAGGAATGACTCATTTGGGAGCCCCTGGTGTGGTTGAGCCGCACTCTGGGCATGCCGTGGTCGTGCCCCTCCCCCTATGCCCGTGGTATCTCCAGAGCGTAGTTATGTACGCGTGGTACTGGTCTCCCGATTTCGCGAGGGCTGGGGTTGGGGCCGCATTGCTACGTGTGCTCGGAACGTGCCAGGTGGTCTTGTCGTAGGTTACTCCGGGCGCGCTTGACGGTGTCTGGCCGCTTAACAGCCGGACTCGGGAATTGCCTTAAGAGGCTGCTTTGTACTTCCGCCGCGAGAGTTGGCCAGATGCTCCTCCGCTCGGAGAGAGCGTTCGGTGTTTCCGTTGACCGTAATGACTCCTCGAGGGCCCGCATCTTGAGCTTGAGGTATGCGTAGTGCGGCACCGCATTGAACTTTGCAAATGCGGTTCGTCCGAGCAGTGCATGATAGCCGCTGCGGAACGAGACTATGTTGAAGATTAACTCTTCACTTCGGAAGTTATCCGGGGATCCGAAGACCACTTCAAGTGTGACTGAGCCTGTACAGTTGGCCTCTACACCTGGTATGACGCCTTTGAAGGTCGTCTTTGTGGGTTTAATCCTTGAGGGTCTATGCCCATCTTGCGCCGTATCCCGATAAAGCGAGTTCAGGCTGCTGCCGCCGTCCATTAGGACTCTAGTGAGGTGAAATCCTTCGACGATTGGGTCTAGAACCAATGCGGTGAATCCGCCATGGCGGATGCTAGTGGGGTGGTCCCTTCGATCAAAAGTGATCGGGCAGGAGGACCACAGATTGAACTTTGGGGCGACTGGCTCCATCGCATATACGTCCCTGAGTGCACGCTTCCGCTCCCTTTTGGGTATGCGGGTTGCGTATATCATGTTCACCGTCCGCACTTGTGGGGGGAAACCCTTCTATCCTCTATTGTTCGGCAGCCGGGTCTCTTCCTCGTCATCGCTATGCAGCCCCTTGTCATTGTTTTCGGCAATTAACTTGCCTGCCTGCTTGAACACCCAACAATCCCTGTTGGTGTGATTGGCAGCTTTCGAAGTGCCGTATCTGGCACAAGCGGTCGAGTATCCAGTCCAAATTGGACGGGCCCAGAGTAGTTCTTTTGAATGGCTTTTTCCGCTGACCGGGTTTAGAGCCTCTGAATCCGGCGTTGACTGCCGTATCTTCAGTATTATCGCCGTTAATGCGGCGCTTGTGCTTATTGTGGCGCGACCTGCCATTGCTGTCATTGGTATCCGAACTACCGGAGTTTTTGGTTAGGCTGTTACTGCGAGCTAGCCAGCTGTCCTCTCTCGCGCAGAAGCGGGTCATGAGTGATGTGAGAGCTGCCATGGATTTCGGCTTTTCCTGTCCTAGGTGCCGGGCAAGCCACTCGTCGCGGATGTTATGTTTGAAGGCTGCAAGGGCCTCTGCATCCGGACAGTCAACGATTTGATTTTTCTTGGTCAAGAACCGTGCCCAGAATTGTCTGGCCGATTCGTCTGGCTGCTGAATTATGTGGCTTAGGTCATCGGCGTCTGGTGGTCGCACATATGTGCCCTGGAAGTTATCAAGGAATGCGGCTTCCAGGTCTTCCCAACACCCAATTGATTCTGCTGGCAAGCTGTTGAGCCAATGCCGAGCTGGTCCTTTAAGCTTGAGTGGAAGGTATTTGATGGCGTGTAGATCATCACCGCGGGCCATGTGGATGTGAAGGAGATAGTCCTTGATCCAAACCGCAGGATCTGTTGTGCCATCGTATGATTCAATGTTTACGGGTTTGAAACCCTCGGGGATTTGATGATCCATTACTTCGTCTGTGAAGCATAGTGGGTGTCTTGGCGCCTCAGATTGGGCTATATCACGGCGCAGCTCAAACGAGCTTTGTCCATCAGTGTTCGCCCGGCGGAATTGCTGTATCCGGCGTGACGGTTGTCATCACATATTGTGGGGCGCCCACGCGATCCGTAGATCAATCTTGTTTGTCTTGCCTTGTCCTCCAATATGTCTCGCAAGTCTGGCGCATTCCCTCGTGGCTTTGTACTTTTCGAGCGACGCCGGGGTGCGGCTTTAGTGTAGGGCCTAGAGGCCTCTCTGTCGCGGCCACGAGGTGGCCGGTCGGCCGTATTGTGCGCTGGTGATGTAGGTTTAGGTGCTTCCTCCTCTAATCGGGGTAGCAGCCTGCGTTTTGGGTAGCTTTTGGAGGGGCGATCGAGTTTATACTCTTTGGCCGCAAGGACTTCAGCCCATCTGTCGGCTAGCAAGTCTTGGTCAGCTCTAAGCTGTTGCTGCTTTTTCTTGAGGCTGCTTGCCGTGGCCATAAGCCTGCGTTTGAAACGGTCTTGTTCGACGGGATCCTCGTGCACGACAAATTCATCGTCGTCGAGGCTTGCCTCGCCTTCTTGGAGGGAGGCATATGATTATCGTCCTCCACCTCTCTGCATGCCGCTCTCTCATGAGGGCTGGTTTCTCCATCCTCTGTCTTTGAATCTTCTTTGGAGGGGTTGTCTTCACCTTTGTCAGGGGTGTTATTGTCTCCGGTGCCGGAATCTCCATTTTTGCTGTGGCAGGATTTAGAGCGGCACCGCTGACACCGGCGCTTAGGCTGTTTCTTGGAGGGGTCATCCTCCATTGTTCCATCGCCATTCCCATCCTTTGGGATGTCCACCATGTATATGTCGTATGACGAGGTGGCCTTCCAAAGGCCTCAGAGGCGCTGGTTCTTGGTCGTCTCCGGCATCGTCGTCCATACCGTCGATGTCTTCGGAGTCGAAGTCTAGCATGTAGGTTAAGTCATCGACAGTGGCTACAAAGTGGGTGGTGGGTGGGGTTTGGATTTCATCGTCGTCCACATCCCAACCGTCCTGACCATAATCCGGCCAGGGCTCTCCTGATAAAGAGAGACAGTTTAGCGAAGTCAGGATGTCGCCAAAAGGCGAGTGCTAAACGATGTCCGCAGCGGTGAACTCCATGATCGGCGCCCAATCGGATTCGATTGGCAGGGACGCGGAAGGTTCGGGGTCCGGAGAGGAGTCCGGCACCTTGGAGTCACGGGCTTCACAAGGGACAGGGTCTGTATTCGGCTCTATCGTCGTAGAGGTAGCAGCCCCCGAGGCGGTGTCCAGCCACCCATCCTCGATCTGCGCAGTCGGCTCCGAGCTAAGGGTCGGAGCGGACTCTTGTGCGGCCTCCAGGGCACTATCCGGCAGCAGAGTTAAATCATGCCCATCGTGACGGTCACGGTAGCGCTGGTACGTGGCTCGAATCCGTCGAAGATCAAGTCTCCGGATGTCACCGTATAGTTCAAACTTCCAAATCTGACTCGATGGCTGTGGGCGTAGCTTTTGATCTGCTCCGGATGGCCAAGTGAATTGCCCGCAGCAAAGCCGCCGAATATGAAGATCTGTCCGAGGAGAAAAGTCTCACCACGGACCACGTTGTTGTTGATGATCGGAAGGAGCCATCGGGCCTATAGGTGACGACAGAGGAACTCTCAATGAAAGCACCAATGTCGGTGTCAAAACCGCGGATCTCGGGTAGGGGTCCCGAATCGTGCGTCTAGGCGGATGGTAACAGGAGACAAGGGACACGATGTTTTTACCCAGGTTCGGGCCCTCTCGGTGGAGGTAAAACCCTACTCCTTCTTGATTAATATTGATGATATGGGTAGTATAAGAGTAGATCTACCACGAGATCAAGGAGGCTAAACCCTAGAAGCTAGCCTATGGTATGATTGTTGTTCGTCCTACGGACTAAAACCCTCCGGTTTATATAGACACAGGAGAGGGCTAGGGTTACACAGAGTCGGTTACAATGGTAGGAGATCTACATGTCCGCATCGCCAAGCTTGCCTTCCACGCCAAGGAAAGTCCCATCCGGACACGGGATGGAGTCTTCAATCTTGTATCTTCATAGTCTTGGAGTCCAGCCAAAGATGATAGTTCGGCTATCTGGACACCCCCTAGTCCAGGACTCCCTCAGGGCCGCCTGCCCCGGCCAAAGATTCGATTGCAAGATCTAAAGATATACCTTCAAGCACTCACCTCCCCGGCAACGGCGCCAGAAAATAGCTTGATGTCTACTACACAACCTTCTTCTTGTAGACGTTGTTGGGCCTCCAAGTGCGAGGTTTGTAGGACAAGAGCAAATTTCCCTCAAGTGGATGACCTAAGGTTTATCAATCCGTAGGAGGCGTAGGATGAAGATGGTCTCCCTCAAACAACCCTGCAACTAAATAACAAAGAGTCTCTTGTGTCCCCAACACACCCAATACAATGGTAAATTGTATAGGTGCACTAGTTCGCCAAGAGATGGTGATACAAGTGCAATATGGATGGTAGATATAGGTTTTTGTAATATGAAAATATAAAAAACAGCAAGGTAACTAATGATAAAAGTGAGCGTAAACGGTATTGCAATGATAGGAAACAAGGCATAGGGTTCATACTTTCGCTAGTGCAAGTTCTCTCAACAATAATAACATAGATAGATCATATAATAATCCCTCAACATGCAACAAAGAGTCACTCCAAAGTCACTAATAGCGGAGAACAAACGAAGAGATTATGGTAGGGTATGAAACCACCTCAAAGTTATCCTTTCTGTTCTATCTATTCAAGAGTCCGTAGTAAAATAACATAAAGCTATTCTTTCCGTTCAATCTATCATAGAGTTAAATGCGAGAATAACACCTTAAGACACAAATCAACCAAAGCCCTAATGTCACCTAGATACTCCATTGTCACCTCAAGTATCCGTGGGCATGATTATATGATATGCATCACACAATCTCAGATTCATCTATTCAACCAACACAAAGTACTTCGAAGAGTGCCCCAAAGTTTCTACCGGAGAGTCAAGACGAAAACGTGTGCCAACCCCTATGCATAGGTTCATGGGCGGAACCCGCAAGTTGATCACCAAAACATACATCAAGTGGATCATGTGATATCCCATTGTCACCACAGATAAGTACGGCAAGACATACATCAAGTGTTCTCACATCCTTAAAGACTCAATCCGATAAGATAACTTCAAAGGGAAAAACTCAATTCATCACAAGAGAGTAGAGGGGGGAGAAACATCATAAGATCCAACTATAATAGCAATGCTCGCGATACATCAAGATCGTGCCATAGAGAGAACACGAGAGAGAGAGAGATCAAACACATAGCTACTGGTACATACCCTCAGCCCTGAGGGTGAACTACTCCCTCCTCGTCATGGAGAGCGCCGGGATGATGAAGATGGCCACCGGTGAGGGATCCCCCCTCCGGCAGGGTGCCGAAACGGGCTCCCGAGAGGTTTTTGGTGGCTACAGAGGCTTGCGGCGGCGGAACTCCCGATCTATCTTGTCCTTCGATGTTTTTAGGGTATATGGAAATATATAGGCGAAAGAAGTCGGTCGGGGGAGCCTCGAGGGGCCCACGAGATAGGGGGGCGTGCCCAGTAGGGGGGGGGGGCGCCCCCACCCTCGTGGACACCTTGAAGCTTCCTTTACTTCAACTCCAAGTCTCCTGGATCACGTTCGTTCCAAAAATCACGCTCCCGAAGGTTTCATTCCTTTTGGACTCCGTTTGATATTCCTTTTCTTCGAATACTGAAATAGGAAATAAAACAACAATATGGGCTGGGCCTCCGGTTAATAGGTTAGTCCCAAAAGTAATATAAAAGTGTATAATAAAGCCCGTAATCATTCAAAACAGATAATAAAATAGCATGAATGCTTCATAAATTATAGATACGTTGGAGACGTATCAAGATCCCCTAAACTTAATTCCTGCTCGTCCTCGAGTAGGTAAATGATAAAAGAAAGAATTTATGAAGTGTGAATGCTAGAAGGTGCACAAGTTTGATCAATGATAATTTCAGTCACCTTTTCTAGCATGATTATATGTCATAACAGTAATTCATCTCATAAAACTTCTCAAGATCAAGTAACAAGCTATTCACATGTTAAAGCATAGACCATAAACTTTCTTGAAAACTAGCAAACTTCATTCTCAATCATCAAAAAATTACAATTCATCCTATTTTCAGGAAGGGTCTATGTCAGAGCTTTGATTTAGCAAACTCCACATATTCAACTATCATATAGTCTTCTACAATTGCTAACACTCACACAATACTTATGGTTATGGAGTTTTAATCGGACCTTTGAGAAAGATAGGGGCTTATAGTGTTGCCTCCCAACGTATTCACCTTTGGGTGATGTCAACAATAATAGTTCATGCTAACTTACATCCAATTGGATATATATATACCAGGATCTTTCCAACACGAGGTGCTTGCCAAAGGATTAAAAAAAAAGGAAAGGTGAAGATCACCTTGACTCTTGCATAAAAGTAAAAGATAGGCCCTTCGCAGAGGGAAGCAGAGGTTGTCATGCACTTTTATGGTTGGATGCACAAAATCTTAATGCAAAAGAACGTCACTTTACATTGCCACTTGTATATGGACCTTTATTATGCAGTCCGTCGCTTTTATTGCTTCCATAACAAGATCGTATAAAGCTTATTTTCTTCACACTAATAGATCATACATATTTAGAGAGCAATTTTTATTGCTTGCACCGATGACAACTTACTTGAAGGATCTTACTCAATCCATAGGTAGGTATGGTGGACTCTCATGGCAAAACTGGGTTTAAGGATATTTGGAAGCACAAGTAGTATCTCTACTTGGTGCAAGGAATTTGGCTAGCATGAGGGGGAAAGGCAAGCTCAACATGTTTGAATGATCCATGACAATATACTTTAACTGAGATGTGAGAAAACATAACCCATTACGTTGTCTTCCTTGTCCAACATCAACTCTTTAGCATGTCATACTTAATGACTGCTCACAATTATAAAATATGTCTAGGATAGTATATTTATATGTGAAGTCTCTCTTCCTTCAATATTCTTTCATGAGTTGTTCAAATGACCAATACATGCTTGCTAACCTTCAATAAATTTACAACCTCTACTTCTTAGATGTGAAGTCATTACTCCCCATGGGAAAAGCAAATGAGACATATATAAATTCAGATTTATGACAATCAACTCATTCAACCATTTAATCATAGGATATAAGTGAAGCACACGAGTAAATGACAAACTACTTCAAAAAGATATAAGTGAAGATCAATGAGTAGCTAAATAATTATGCAACTATGTGAATACCCTCTCCCATTTAAGAATTTAAGATCTTGGTATTATATTCAAACATCAAGCAAAACAAAATAAAATGATATTGCAAGGGTAGCACAACTCATGTGAAGAAGCAAAAACTTAGGCTCAACTGATACTAATCGATAGTTGTTGAAGAAGAAAGGTGGGATGCCTAACGGGGCATCCCCAAGCTTAGATGCTTGAGACTTCTTGAAATATTATCTTGGAGTGCCTTGGGCATCCCCAAGCTTGAGCATTTGTGTTTGCTTAATTCCTCTCATATCATGGTTTCTCTTTTTATCAAAAGCTTCATCCACACCAAACTCAACAAGAACTCGTGAGATAAGTTAGTATAAACCAATGCAAAACCTTATCATTTTCTTCTGTAACAAATCACTAAAATTATTATTCCACATTGCATACTAAATGCCTCTGCATATTTAATACTCCTATCCTCAAATAGAATCATTAAACAAGTAAACATATGCAAACAATGCAAACATAACAGCAATCTGGCAAAACAGTACAGTCTATAAAGAATGCAAGAGTATCAATATGTCCCTAACTCTAAAAATTATGAGAAAAATACTACGCTGTAGAAGATTTATCAGAGCTCAATATGCAAAAAATTTCAACATTATATCATTCTCTTACTTTTCTAGGGGATTTTTGCAACAGCGGTAAACTTTTTGTTTTCAAACAGCAACATGTATACTAGCAAAATAAGCATGGTAAAGGCTATCCTCGACATTTTTATTGAAAATAAAGATGCAAAGCATTATTCTAAATAACAGAAATCAAATACTAACAAAATGAATGACGCTCCAAGCAAAACACATATCATGTGGTGAATTAAAATATAGCTCCGAGTAAAGTTACCGATGAACGAAGACGAAAGAGGGGATGCCATCCGGGGCATTCCCAAGCTTAGGCTCTTGGTTTTCCTTGAATATTACCTTGGGGTGCCTTGGGCATCCCCAAGCTTAGGCTCTTTCCACTCCTTATTCCATAGTCCATCGAATCTTTACCCAAAACTTGAGAACTCCACAACACAAAACTCAACAGAAAACTCGTAAGCTCCGTTTGTATAAGAAAATAAAACCACCACTTAGGTACTGTAGTGAACTCATTCTAAATTCATATTGGTGTAATATCTACTGTATTACAACTTCTCTATGGTTCATACCCTCCGATACTACTCATAGATTCATCAAAATAAGCAAACAACACATAGAAAACAAAATCTGTCAAAAACAGAACAATCTGTAGTAATCTGTATCAAACGTATACTTCTGGAACTCCAAAAATCCTGAAAAATTAGGAAGTCCTAAGAAATTTTTGTAAAAATCCATATAAAAAATAATCAGATCAGAATCACGTTTATGTGAATTATCAAAACTAATTTACTCGGTGCAAAAGTTTCTGATTTTCAGCAGGATCAACACAACTATCACCGTAAGCTATCCTAAAGGTCTTACTTGGCACTTTATTGAAACAAAAGCTATAAAACATGATTAATACAGTAGCATAATCATGTGTACACACAAAAACAGTAAGGGTAAATATTGGTTTATCTCCCAACAAGCGCTTTTCTTTAATGCCTTTCTAGCTAGGCATGATGATGGCAATGATGCTCACATAAAAGATAAGAATTGAAACATAACGGGAGCATCATGAAGCATATGACTAGCTCATTTAAGCTTAACCCTCTTCCTATGCATAGGGATTTTGTGAGCAAACAACTTACGAGAACAATAATCAACTAGCATAGGAAGGTAAAACAAGCATAGCTTCAAAACTTCAAGCACATAGAGAGGAAACTTGATATTATTGCAATTCCTACAAGCATATATTCCTCTCTCATAATAATTTTCAGTAGCATCATGAATGAATTCAACAATATAACCAGCACCTAAAGCATTCTTTTCATGATCTACTTGCATAGAAAATTTACTACTCTCCACATAAGCAAATTTCTTATCATTCGGAATAGTGGGAGTATCATAAAAGACTTGAACACTATAAATTGTTTCCACATTAAAAGAGTAATGTTCAGAAAAAGGGTAATCATAATCATGACAATTTTTATAAATATAATCATCACTACTTTTTATAGCATAAGTTTCATCACAATATTCATCATAAGTAGCAACTTTGTTCTCATCATAATCGATTGAAACCTCTTCCAAGATAGTGGAATCATCACTAAATAAAGTTGACACTCTTCCAAATCCACTTTCATATTCATCACAATAAGATTCAACATCCTCCAAAATAGTGGGACCACTACTTCCTAAAGTTGACACTCTTCCAAACCCACTTTCATCAATATAATCATCATAGGTAAGAGGCATGCTATCATCATAACAACTTTGCATATCAAAAACTTGGGATGCTAAAAATATCATCTTCATTAAACTTAGCATCCCCAAGCTTGGGACAAACATTAATTTCATCAAATATATTCTCAAATATTTCATCCTCATTAAACATAGCTTCCCCAAGCTCGGGCCTTTTCATATCATAAGCATAATCACTCTCATCATTAATTGTATGAATAGCACCAATAGTATAGCAATTATCATCATCACAATGAGTAGTAGGAGGAACATCATTTGGGAGGGATACCTTTTTACCTTTGTTGCTCCTTCTTTTCTTTTTCTTCTTCACATTATGTGTGGGTTCAACCTTCTTCTTTGAGCTCCTTATTGATGAGATTGGTTGAATAGAAAGCTCCTCCTCGTTACCTGATTCATCATAAGAAATAATAGGAGGATATTGGGAAGTATCTCCCCTTTCATTAGTGTTCTTCCTTTTCTTTAGGTAATTGGCAATATAAGGATTTTCAATGCAATTCACCGCACAAAACATATAAATATCCTCTAGATCAAAATCAAGAAATCTATCAAGATTAAATTTTGGAATACCCTCAGTTATACGTTTCATTTCTTCATACCCCAAAAGAAGACTAAGCTCTTTATGATGATCAAGGGTAATCAAGTTATCACAATTTTTGGAGACGATTCGATCATGAAACAATTTGCATTGGAGATTTAATTGACCATGTTCATTGCAAAGTTCACAAGGAGCACGACAAATATTGAATTTTTCAGCAGAAACATCAAGACTTTCTTGCAACAATTTAGTTTATAAATGCTTATGCCTCTTGCAATATCTATCTTCCCTATTTGGTGCATACTTGCAAACCCGATTCACTCCACAAAAATCGACATGCTTATAGGAGACATTTTCATCATAACTAGTGCAATCATCATTAGTACTATGGATATTCAAAGAGTTCATACTAACAACATTGCAATCATGCTCATCATTCAAAGATTTAGTACCAAGCATTTTAATGCATTCTTCTTCTAGCACTTGAGCACAATTTTCCTTTTCATCATACTCACGAAAGATATTAAAAAGATGAAGCATATGAGGCAAACTGAATTCCATTTTTTTGTAGTTTTCTTTTATAAACTAAGCTAGTGATAAAACAAGAAACAAAAAGATTCGATTGCAAGATCTAAAGATATACCTTCAAGAACTCACCTCCCCGGCAACGGCGCTAGAAAATAGCTTGATCTCTACTACACAACCTTCTTCTTGTAGACGTTGTTGGGCCGCCAAGTGCAGAGGTTTGTAGGACAGTAACAAATTTCCCTCAAGTGGATGACCTAAGGTTTATCAATCCGTAGGAGGCATAGGATGAAGATGGTCTCTCTCAAACAACCCTGCAACCAAATAACAAAGAGTCTCTTGTGTCCCCAACACACCCAATACAATGGTAAATTGTATAGGTGCACTAGTTCGCGAAGAGATGGTGATACAAGTGCAATATGGATGGTAGATATAGGTTTTGTAATCTGAAAATATAAAAACAGTAAGGTAACTAATGATAAAAGTGAGCGTAAACGGTATTGCAATGATAGGAAACAAGGCATAGGGTTCATACTTTCACTAGTGCAAGTTCTCTCAACAATAATAACATAGATAGATAATATAACAATCCCTCAACATGCAGCAAAGAGTCACTCCAAAGTCACTAATAGAAGAGAACAAACGAAGATATTATGGTAGGCTACAAAACCACCTCAAAGTTATCCTTTCTGTTCTATCTATTCAAGAGTCTGTAGTAAAATAACATAAAGCTATTCTTTCCGTTTAATCTATCATAGAGTTCATACTAGGATAACACCTTAAGACACAAATCAACCAAAACCCTAATGTCACCTAGATACTCCATTGTCACCTCAAGTATCCGTGGGCATGATTATATGATATGCATCACACAATCTCAGATTCATCTATTCAACCAACACAAAGTACTTCAAAGAGTGCCCCAAATTTTCTACCGGAGAGTCAAGAGGAAAACGTGTGCCAACCCCTATGCATAGGTTCATGGGCGGAACCCACAAGTTGCTCACCAAAACATACATCAAGTGGATCACGTGATATCCCATTGTCACCACAGATAAGCACGACAAGACATACATCAAGTGTTTCAAATCCTTAAAGACTCAATCCGATAAGATAACTTCAAAGGGAAAAACTCAATTCATCACAAGAGAGTAGAGGGGGGAGAAACATCATAAGATCCAACTATAATAGCAAAGCTCGCGATACATCAAGATCGTGCCATAGAGAGAACACGAGAGAGAGAGATCAAACACATAGATACTGGTACATACCCTCAGCCCCAAGGGTGAACTACTCCCTCCTCGTCATGGAGAGTGCCGGGATGATGAAGATGGACACCGGTGAGGGATCCCCCCCTCCGGCAAGGTGCCGGAACGGGCTCCCGAGAGGTTTTTGGTGGCTACAGAGGCTTGCGGCGGCGGAACTCCCAATCTATATTGTCCTTCGATGTTTTAGGGTATATGGGAATATATATGCGAAAGAAGTCGGTCGGGGGAGCCTCGAGGGGCCCACGAGACAGGGGGCGCGCCCAGTAGGGGGGGGGGGGCGCCCCCACCCTCGTGGCCACCTCGTAGCTTCCTTTACTTCAACTCCAAGTCTCCTGGATCACGTTCGTTCCAAAAATCACGCTCCCGAAGGTTTCATTCCGTTTGGACTCCGTTTGATAATCCTTTTCTTTGAAATACTGAAATAGGCAATAAAACAACAATAGGGGATGGGCCTCCGGTTAATAGGTTAGTCCCAAAAGTAATATAAAAGTGTATAATAAAGCCTGCAATCATTCAAAACAGATAATAAAATAGCATGGATGCTTCATAAATTATAGATACATTGGAGACGTATCACCCAACAACGTCTACAAGGAGAAGGTTGCGTAGTAGACATCAGTCTCCAACGTATCTATTAGTTTTGATTGATCCATGATATTATATTATCTGTTTTGGATGTTTTATATGCATTAATATGCTATTTTATATTATTTTTGGGACTAACCTATTAACCTAGAGCCAAGTGCTAGTTTATGTTTTCCCCCTTTTTTGAGCTTCGCAGAAAAGGAATACCGAACGGAGTCCAAACGGAATAAAACCTTCGCGATGATTTCTCTTGGACTAGAAGAAACCCCAGAGGCTTGGAGATGAAGTCAGACGAGCTGCGAGGCGGCAACAAGGGGGGAGGGCGCACCCCCTGCCTTGCCGCCTCCTCGGGACTCCTCTAACCTAACCCTTGGCCATATATATATTCACATATAACCTCAAACCACCATAAGCATCCACGAAATCACTTTTCCACTGCCGCAACCTTCTGTACCCGTGGGATCCCATCTAAGGGCCTTTTTCGGCATCCTGCCGGAGGGGGATTCGATCAGGGAGGGCTTCTACATCAACTCTATTGCCCTTGTGATGAAGCGTGAGTAGTTTACCACAGACCTACGGGTCCATAGCTAGTAGCTAGATGGCTTGTTCTCTCTCTTTGATTCTCAATACCATGTTCTCCTCGATGTTCTTGGAGATCTATCCGATGTAATCTTCTTTTGCGGGTGTGTTTGTCAAGATC